>CM049390.1:21301175-21901175 GCA_026937815.1 Etheostoma perlongum
GGGTGCAAAAGAGTAGAAAGGAACACAGAGGAAGAGAAAGTTAATCATTAAGGCAGTTATCAAGAAGTGGATAATTGTGCATATGAGTGCATTTATGGAGTTGTGTATGAGCACATGAGACACTCTCCTTTAGCTATCATGAAGATGGTCGCTGAAAAAAGGGCTTACGAGGGCTTTATCATAAAAGAAATTTGCAAAGCATCCCTTGATATCCTGAAACATCCACCTCAAAAACCAATACATATTGAGAAGTAAGAAGGTGGCTCAGTTGAGAACAGGAATCCTTCCTCTTGCCCTTAAAGTGGGTTGATTAAAAAAAATCCCAAAAAATAAAAGGTTGTGCGAACTATATTAACTAGGAGAAGTTGAGAACAAATCACATTTTCTTTTGTATTGTCCGTATTATGATGAGTTAAGAACACCGATCTGACATGAAAATGTCAGAAATCCTGAAATGTTTTGGTGCATCGGATGTGGAGAGGTTGTCTAAATTTTATATTTATAAGTTGGCGACTTTTGTTTCTAAAGCTTGGCAAGTGTGTATGTGGTTAATATGGCATCTGGTCCTTTGTCCTAGGTAATGGTGTCTTGTTAGCCTGTGTGTAGGCTGCATTTTATTGTATGCACGACACAATAATAAAAAGTACTCATTCATTCATACAGATCAAAATGAAGGGAGGAAGGAAAAGTAGAAAAAAGATGTGACTCCCTCTCACGTCACAGTCGAGCTACAAAGAGTTGTCTCCGCCTCCGCTGAGAAATCTCGACTCAGTAAAAGAGAGGCCGGTGTGTAGGAAAGAGAAAACATCTGTTGCTTTCCATTCCTGTGCTCTAGCGCAAATTCTATATTAAGTTTAATAAAGATGTGTTTTTCCAATCCATTGTGTTTTATTCTATTCAATGTCATTCTATTCAACTTCCAGTGCTTTAGAAGAAACAAAAAGCACTATCTCAAACACAGACTTCAATGTTGATCATTTTTAGCTTGGGACAACTTTAAATTAGAGGCAGTCAAGCAGTATATAAATACAAGTAACATGCCACATACCAGGAACTAACAGAGCCTGACTAGGTAAACACAATGTGCAGTAAACCTTGTATCACTCTCACCCTCTCTTTTATGTCCCTCTGTCATTCTCTCTCCCCCTCTTTCAACTAGTTTTGGTTTCAGTCTTCAATTGCACCGACATACTTGACTGTAATACAGCCAGTGGTATGGTCTATGTGATACGCAGGTATATGCTGTATACCCAATAAGAAAGCTCCAGGATTTCCATATACCTATATTTTCCATTAAATGTTTGTTATATTTTGAATTGTAATCTATTTTTCTTCTTCACATAGGCTAAATAAAGGTATTCCCACTGTAAATTGGTGCATAAAAGTGTATCAGAATACAGGAAATTAAGTCATTGATGCTCAAAACGTCCCTGGGGAAGGACACCCAGACCCCCCACTATGATATGGTCCTCCCCCAAAGGTAGATTCTGGCCAATATACAGTACAGTATACCCACTACAATTTCATTGCATTAGACTACACCACTTAATACAGCGGTGAGACGGCACCACTATAGCCACAACCACACACACGCAATCTAAGCTCAGGCTTAATCTCAACCATACAAACATACTGTGCATTTACAGAAAGTGTCAGGGCATGCAAGACTTCTTTAATGTACAAATTTGAATTTCTAAAAGAAAACAGAAAAATAAGAATGTGGAGAAGCCAAGGTCTTGTACTGTGCTCAAATAATTGATTTTAAGAATTGTTCAAGCATTTATGAAAGCCCTGCACACCAGCTCAGTGTTTATATAAGTTCAGAACTGCATACCTGAGGGATGCCGGATTTTCAGAATAACCATGGGAGGAAAGAACAACACTGAGAGGTTATTACAACTTAGACTGAGAGTGCGGACATATGATCTGTTGTGGGTTCTCAGAAAAGTTATGGAGCTGGAGTTTCCTACTTAAAAGTGTGAAAAAGAGCAACTGGGAAGAGGGGGAGGAATGATTGGTGGGCTTGTGGGTGGAGGAGAGCGGTTGGCAAGGTGGGGGTGGGGGTTTGTGGCACCTGGAA
The DNA here is from genome assembly GCA_026937815.1 of Etheostoma perlongum. Taxonomy (NCBI): domain Eukaryota; kingdom Metazoa; phylum Chordata; class Actinopteri; order Perciformes; family Percidae; genus Etheostoma; species Etheostoma perlongum. The sequence continues at coordinate 21,303,256 of CM049390.1, forward strand.
AAACAACTATTAAAGAGTTGTATGGAAAAACAGGCGGTCACCTCATCTTTCTGTCTCGCTTTCTCTCTCTCTCTCCCTTCTCTCTACACAAACACAACAGCTGGATGCTGCTGAATCAGTGTCTTGAGCAGGAAATTACACTTCCTGGTAATCTGCCCTTGAAATCTGGACAGACAGTTAGTAATTGCACACACAACACGCACACAAACGTGTCCACTCACACTTCTTCCTCTTTGCCGTAGACACTTAACTTAACTGTGTGTATATCTTTGTAAACGGCAGCTTCCCGAAGTGATATGGAGCACGTAAACAAACTCCACTGGTGTTAATAACACTGAACAACCTCCACATGCATGCATGCGCATACACCCACTCATGAATGCCTGCACATGCCACACTGACACATATTACAGAAAAAGATTCACTGGTGGACACACAAACACATTCTATGGCTTCTTTTCAAACCTTGCTATGACTTAGTGGTGGTTGTGTTTTTTTCTGGACATTTTATGGCTGAGTTAGCTGAGAATGCGTGGAGGTATCAGCTTTCAGTTTAATATCAACAAGCCAAAGCTTAAAGCTGAAAACGGGAATGTCTGTAGACATGAAAAATGTGGGTTTATTTTTTATTTTTTTAAATCAGACAAAAAATAAAGTTTGTTAAGTATTATAACCCTAAACCTATTAACTCCAAATTGCAATATGTTTATTTAATTTCTAAAACAATAAAGATAGAGATTTATATCAGATTGACTGAGTATAGTGATGTTACTTCTTAGCTTTAAGTGACAAAAGGAACTATTTGCTGTGAAATCAGTCCTCTCTATCCTTTGCATCCTCCACTTCCTATTTCTTTTATTGCTCTGTTTTTTCTGGATGGCTTCAAAAGCAGAACAAGAAGAGAGTAGAGGAGGCAGATCGTGTTCCCTGAGGTTATTTGTGACAACATTTTCCGTCTCTCCTTCCCATCTTCTCATTCTCTCCCATCGTTTCCCCTCCGTCCCTCCCTCCCTTCTTTCTACTCCATCTAAAAAAAATCTTTCCTTCAATGTGACCTTCACCAGGAAACACTAAATCACCAGAGGCCATTCCTGTCACAACCTTCACTCCAGCCTTGAGTGTGTGTGTGTGTGTGTGTGTGTATGTATGTATGTATGTATGTATGTATGTGTGTGTACATCGGCAAATGTGCACATAAAGAGATTGTGTGCGTGTGCTGTTGTTTTGCTGCGCGTGCATGGGGGGCCTCACAAGGTAAGAGGGTCTTTGTGAAGAAAAAAGCCCAAACAGGAACCCCAAACACACCCCCAGGAAGAAAGGACAGGTCTATACTAGCCCGCTCGCACACAAACACACACACACACACACACACACAGCTTGATGCAAAAAACTTCAATGTTGCTACTGAGATCGCACACAGAGAACAGAGAGCTCTGCTATGCCGTGCAAATACTAAACAGAACCAAGGGAGAAACTAGTGGCTCTATGGGTATTGACTTCTGCCCTACAGTGAGGGACAAAAGTAGTAACAAAAGAAGGATTACTGGGCTTTGTGCAACATGACTCTCCTCTGAGAAACACACATACTTATGAGGAAATGTGTACAAAAACTCTACACTGCAATGTGTAGTTTTTATATTCTTTTTAAATAATTTTTATCATAAAAGCATTCCATCAAGAGAGTAAAAAGAAAACTTCCTTTCTTCCATCCATCTATCATTTCTGCCTTTACTTGTAATTCTTTCTCTCACTTTTCCCCTCTCCCACACTCTGATCTTAAGAAATGTCCAACAAACTCACTGCAGTTCTGACCCACTTTTCTGCTTCTTTCTGTAATCCTCATATTAATTATTTACTCTGCACACACACACACACACACACACACACACACAACTGGCCGCATGCTCCTACTTTACAGGCTGAGATGGCACAAGTGCTCATCCATAGTTCTACAACTCCAGTGCTATCCCAGCTGTTCCTCCAGCACACTTCACATCTCTCGGGAAAGTGGGCTCACATAGCTCACCACCTCATTAGGATCAAAACAGCAACCCAAAGGACCACAGGTCACACATACACAGTATAGTATATTCCTAAGGGAAGGAGTTGAGGGCAGACAAGAGGATGTTTTTTGTGCTTCTGAGCAGATGAGGAAATCAGTGACTCATCTTTTCTTATCCTTAAATATTTCCTGGATAGAAAAAAGCTTGGCATTATAAGGCTAACACAGACAGACAGACAGACACACACACACACACATTTTGGGTTGGCTCATTAGCTGAGCATCAATCAACTGTCTGGAAAGACACTTTGGCAGACAGCTCTCTCCTTGTAAAACCCTGTCACGCTTTCACAATTACCATCATTTTCTGCAGCAGAGAAAGTCAGGCTAGGAAACAAGGGAGAAAGATGGCTTGTCTGGCAATCAGACCATCCAAAATGGAAAGAAGAAAAATATAAAATACATTTGTTTGGATTTAACAAACAGTAGAATGCATAAAATAACCATCCTTAACAACTATGGATGAGGAATATCCCTAAAATGTAAAAATGTAAAAATAATGTAATGGAAAATGTGTTTGTTATCAAATTTTAAGACCAAATATGTAGAGGGCTGAGGCTTTGGGTGTTTGTGTGTGTGTTTCTCACATTATCTTTGCCAATTGTGTGGATGAGACAGAGGCTGCAAAGAGAACAAATAACTGCACTCTGGAGACACACACACTAGGGGTGTTAAAATGAATCATTGCATTGCGATGCAGACCTGGACGATTCTGCATCCATGCAGTGACAGACCATAATCTATTATAGCCTACTGATGTTACTTGTTGATTTTTCAGGTGATGATTGTTTTTGTTTTTGCCTTTTATCGGTTGTCTGCTGTGTTTAGACTCCACTACATTCAGGAAGTGTCTTTTTTTTAAAGAAAGATACAATGAAAAGGGGAGTTCATATATCTGACTGCTTAAATGTGTTAATGAAAACCATGTGTAGCAATAAATAATACTATTGAGAAGGGGACGAATCGTGATGCATCGGGATATTGTATCCATTTGAATTGTTGACAGGGTAATCATAATTGAATCGTAAGACCAACACACGCACGCATGCACGCACACACACACACACACACACACGGTGCACAACAGCAGTCAGGGCTGAACAGGAATAACCTGAATGGAGGCAGGTCCAGGCCTATAGAACAGTTTTATTAAATAACTGAGGAGGACGTTTTCATGCAAACAGGGAGAGGAAACACAGGACAAAGAGAGCATTGATTTAAAGTTTGTATAGTTGGTATTCATCTTAATGTTATGACAGAAGTTGATTAATCTGTTTTCTATCACTTTTCCCTACGAGGCAACAAAGTCAAATGGTCTTATAGGTCAATGCAGCAGGCAGGAGTGAAGGCATTTCTCCTTCTGTAGGCAGAACAGATGGAAATAGCTGAATGAATACACTGAACAACCAGGGCATTACCAATGTTATGGTACACAGACCAAGCTAAAAAGATGCATGAAGTAGATTCCACTGTTACTTATGTATGATAACATCAAGTTATTGTGCCGTCCTAGCTCCAATAATGCTGAATATTTTTTTTATTTTAGTGTTTAACTAATAAAATTAGCATTGCAGTATGTGGGGGGGAAATATTTAGTAAAGAGACAGCAACAGGGTATTTTCCTATAATTTAGAGAAGGTCCTGCAGTACATGATCCTTAAGACATCAATTTAGAGCTGCAACAATTTATTGGTTAAAATTATGGGAAGATATTTTGATCAACTGGTAAAGTAAAAATGGCAAAAATCAGCTTGTATAATAAATTGATGCTTTTCATTGTTATACATCACAGTAAACTGAATGTGTGGGGTTTTAAACTATTGGTAGACAAAACAAGCTAGCTGAATACATCCTATTGGGCTGTGGTAAACTGTAACGGGCAATTGTTCCCCATTATCTGACATTTGTTATACAAAAATTATTAAATTTATTGAAAATATAATCCTTAGTTGCATCCCTTCATTAAACAAGCATAGTGCTAGTTAAGGAAATTGTGCCTGCATTAGCTGACTGGCATCAGCTGCTTCATTCATACTATGCAGTCATTCTGTTGTTTGGCTACTCGCTAGTAACGTCCAATCATATTTATGCACGTTTACAGGGTGGCCAACCTGACACTTCACACAGAGCTATTATATAGTTTTACCATATACCCCCAATTTTGTCCTTATGAGCAAAATATTTGTCATTGTTGAGTTAATGAAGACTTGGAGCCGAATTCACATTACTTCCTAGATTCTTAGATAGAGCTCCATCAAAGACCAAATATGTATATAACACATTTAGCTTCCAATATGTACAATGAACAAGGTGAAATGTATGGTGTTCTCCCTCGGATCCACCAGCAAGCCTCTCAAACTATGTCCATCATGTCGGCATCCTCTATTCTCCTCACATTCCCTAATTTCTCCCTCCTTTAATAATGCTCGCCACATCTTCCCCAACTGGCCGCATGCTCCTACTTTACAGGCTGAGATGGCACAAGTGCTCATCCATAGTTCTACAACTCCAGTGCTATCCCAGCTGTTCCTCCAGCACACTTCACATCTCTCAGGAAAGTGGGCTGTGTGAATAGCTCACCACCTCATTAGGATCAGAACAGCAACCCAAAGGACCACAGGTCACACAGACACAGTATATATTCCCTAAGGGAAGGAGTTGAGGGCAGAGAAGAGGATGTTTTTTGTGCTTCTGAGCAGATGAGGAAATCAGTGACTCACATCTTTTCTTATCCTTAAATGTTTCCTGGATAAAAAAGCTTGGCCTTATAAGGCTAACACAGTCTCTTGATCACCCACATACACACAGACATACACACACACACAAACACACACACACCCTGCTATTCCACTGCAGAGGGCAGAAGAAACATGCCGTAAATATGTAACACTGTAGGCCACATGAGACGATGATAAAAGCTGGCATCAGCCCTAAAAAAATTCAAACCTGCACTATGCATTCAAACATTGTACATATTTTTGCACACATGCACACATAGCAAAGAGTGTATACACACAATTACAGATACAAACAATCAAATACACCTCTGCACTACACTCATAGCGATATAAACATGCACAATATCTCAAGTATGCATAAACCCACACCTACGCACAAACAAAAACACACACACACACACACACACACACACACACACACACACACACACACACACCCCTCCATCTCAACGTTCTGCCTTGCCTGGAGCTCAATATGACCCAGCCTCTGCATTGCAACTAATTTTAAAAAGCACATTTTGGGTGATGTCATGCTTTTGCCGGCATTTTTCTAATGCACATGGAGACACACAATTCAGACATCAGACACATGCATGTGTAACCCACATGACTTTTGGGCTAACCTATATAAATATTATTATTATAATAATGTTTGAATTAAATCACTAAATGCATGTAGGTATGTGGGTTTGAGTAAGGGTCCAATCACAGTGAGCAAACTGAGTGATTGACATGTCTGTTTAAGCCAATCAGGCGTAGTTACAAATAATAGCACAGCCTACTTGTCTGAGCTAAAAATAGAGTTACGGGAGACAGACCAGCACGACGATATAAAAACAGGAGTTCACGGAGAAATCCTGCCGTTGTTGTCAAAAGCTTGAGAAGTAAAGTATATTAGTGTGAGAAGTCGCGGACATAGTTGACAGTTCTATAGTTGACGGGTCATTGCATCCGCGGGGCCTCAGTGGAACTTGACCGCCTCGTTATTGAACCTGTTGGGCGCTGGAATTGCGCCAGGAGTTTCCTCCGTGTTATCTATCTTCAACTAGTTCGACAAGTAAGGTAAAAACCTACTTTAAGTTAAGATACGTTTATCAAGTGTTATTCGATGTATTTCTTACGTGAAAAAAAGTGCATATATGTTTAGTAAGTTTATTCTTATTTTGCTAGTTGTGGAGATCTCGTGGTTGTGCTGGGTACCGCCATTTTGGGTGTGTTCAGGCTGCTACACGGAATCGGTGAGAATATTGATTCAATGAGATTGTAATTTGTTATTAACACTGTACTTTTGTATATTCTGTATTTCCTTTGGAAATGTGAATTTGTATATATTGTAAAACAGCTAGTTTTATATTGTTCATTGTAATGCTGTTATTTACCAATTATGGTAAATAACAAATTGAACTTAATAATTGACATAATTGATACTTATGATATTTCTCTGACTCTGTCTATCGGCAGGTCAGGTTTTTTTTGGGTGTGTGTATTCTGTTCCTTTCTGGTGAAGTTTCTTCACCCAGGATTGATGGCGAGCCTTCCCCCCAGGAGTCTGGAAGAAATTTGAGTTTGTTCATGTACACTGCATCCACTGGTGCGGTAGGACAGTTTTTGCACACATTCATTTCTGTACACCTGGACTGAAACATACACTGGTTTTACCAGCTCAATTATCTTGAGATTGTACTGTATTAGGTTATACAGGGGTATATGATTTTGATTTCAATGAATGTTTGTATTTTTATTTTTTTATTTTTATTAACTTGAACATTGAACTGTAAACCTGAAGTGTAGTGTGACACAGGTTAGAAAGGTGCACTAAAAGAACTAGAGAAAAAAAAACAAGAACTTTTATTTGCCGAAATTGTAAATTTTGGTATTCAAGCTGTTGTCCTTGTTAAATTATCTGTTTGTGTATGTGGATCCATTTACCATTCTTTATATAAAAAAGCCGGCATTGTTAAACTTCAAAGTGTTGTTGTCTGAGTATCTCTGTGCTCCAGTAGTCAAACCTAAAATTCTTCTGGGCCCATAGTCATAGCAAGTGAGTAATTGTTACATACAAGTGGCGAGCCAGCCAGGAGCACAGTTGTATACTCTTTACTGTTACATTTATGCTTTTATGCAAAGTAGTTTAACTTTAGTCCGGCAAAATGGAAATTGTAATGCAAGAATCGATCAAAGTTCCCAACTCAGTAGTAATCAGTGGGTTAACACAGACAAGTGTGGACAATGAAGTTTCTATTTACCTTGAGAAATATGGATCGATTAATCGCTATATCCGTATAGATGACCCCAAATCAGAATATCACCAACACATGATAGTGGAGTTCACATTTGGCCATGCAGTGGAAACACTAGGGCCCCTATTGCCATTAACGCTACCAAGCTCAGCCCAAACCGATGTCGTCTACACAGTAAGGAGTTTGGAAAGTGTATATTCACGTGAGGCTTGCAGTAGGGCTACTATGACATACAAGGATGAGCTACAAGCTATAGCTCGCTTGAGTGGAAAATCTTTGGACCAAATACTTAAGGAAGAACTTGCTAGCCTTGTTGTGCTCTCCACTACGCCCACTTTTCAGGGCTGCCATGACCATTCTCCTGAAATGAGTGCACCTTCGCAAACAGTGCTCATGCAGGATGATCCAAATCCTCTCCCGAGCATGAGCGCTGAGAACGTCATAGGTTTCACTGCACAACATTCTCCAGGGTCAGTGCAGTCTTCTACTTTAGCATCCAACAAAAACCTGATCATTCCACCTCATCACCTGTGCCGCCAGCAATCAACAATGCCAAATCTCAACCCAAACTGAGCATAGATGCTATCCATCCCCTGAGGTTCAGCGGTAGTGGTGGAGCATATCGTGCGCAGTAGTGAAACTGCATCACACTCCTCAGTGCCCAGTAGACTTAGAGCATTTTCCGGGAGAAGCCCCGCCTAACAATGAGATAGATTATGATACGTGGCGCACAAGTGTTGAAGTTCTTATGAATGACCCTGCTGTGTCCGACTTACACCGCACTCACCGGATACTTGATAGTCTCCTTCCTCCAGCTTCTGAACTAACCAAGCATTTAGGCCCACAATCGTTACCTTCTAACTTTCTTGAGCTTCTTGACTCTGCGTATGGGACGGTTGAAGATGGCGACGAACTCTTTGCAAGGTTTATGACTACATTACAGAATGATGGTGAGAAGCCATCCGCTTACCTACATAGGCTCCACGTCACTTTGAGCCTGGCTGTGAGGCGTGGAGGTGTGTGCGCAGAGGAATTTGACAGCCAACTCTTGAAGCAGTTCTGTCGTGGCTGCTGGGACAATGCCTTGCTAATCGACCTTCAACTAGAGCAAAAAAAAGCATCCCCCTTCCTTTGCAGAGCTTTTGCTCCTCCTAAGAACAGAAGAGGATAAACAAGCAACAAAATTGAATCGTATGAAACAGCATTTGGGTTCCATCAAACCTGCGTCAGGTTTCACTAAGCCACGTGTTATGTCTCACTTAATGACAGCAAGTGCTGCGGACTGTCCTGATCCCCTCATGGAGCTGGAAGCTCTAAAGAAACAAATCACTAATATTAGCTCTCAGCTTTGTAATATGTCAAGTCAAAGCCCAAAGCAGAAGAAGCACAAACAGCAGATGGATAAGGCAAAACAAAGTTCAGCAAGTGTCAAAGTTGATTACCAGTCAGTCAAAAGGAAGGACACAAAATCTCAAAATCCATCAGTGAAGACCAACAGTAGACCACGTCCATGGTATTGCTTTCAGTGCGGAGAGGACGGTCACATCGTTTCAGCGTGCGAAAACGAGTCAAACCCCTCTCTTGTGGCATTAAAAAAAAAGCAGCTGAGGGAAAAGCAGTATCAGTGGGACGCTTCCAACTCATCTGAAGATTCCAAACATTTAAACTGAACTATGCTCCTATCGAGGGACAGATGGGAGCGACGTCTGACATAATCAGTCCCAAACGTGAACAAACTGTTTTAAAGAGAGAGCACAATTTAAAGAGCAGTCAGTCAAACTTCCACATGGTCTCATTGGGACAAAAATCACAGCTCAGGTAACAATTGCAGGGAAAAGTGTGCAATGTCTGCTAGATTCAGGATCTCAAGTGACAACAATACCACAGTCCTTCTACGATCAACACCTCTCGGAGTTAACCATTCACCCACTCTATGATCTTCTGGATGTGGAAGGTGCCAATGGCCAATCAGTTCCCTACTTGGGGTACGTCGAGCTTTCTGTTACTTTTCACAAAGAATTTGTGGGGTCTGATATTGAAATCCCAACTTTGGCATTGATTATTCCCCCTCTTCGTACTGCAGCCCATGAGCAGGTACTTATTGGTACAAACACCCTTGACATCCTGTATGCTCGTTACATCGAGCAGAAGCCTCCTGGATTCCAACCTTCCCTTTATGGTTATTGCGCAGTGCTTAAGATTCTTGCCCTGAGACAGGAGAAGGACGCTAGCGGTAGTCTGGGATGGGCAAAACTGCAAGGAAACAAACCTGAAGTGGTCCCTGCACAGCAGACTGTTGTTTTGGAAAGTTTTGCACACATATCTCATGCTCACACAGAGAAATGTGTTATCATTGAACAACCATCAGTCTCTTCTCTACCAGGTGGGCTGCTGGTTGTAGCTAGCCTGGTCAACCTTCCAGCTAAGCAACCATGTAAACTGCCTGTTGTCTTAAGAAATGAAACGGATCATGACATCGTCATACCACCTAGAATGGTGATAGCAGAAATAAATGCCATTCAGCGAGTTCTACACAAAGAGCAATCAGCGGGTGAGTCCATTACTGCTGCACCGCAAGAATCTAGCAATCACACAAAGTTAAATATCAACTTTGGAGACTCGCCCCCTACCGTCACACTGGAAAGAGAAAATAACAGTCATGCTGAACTTGATGCCAGAGGTCTTTTCACAGCATGACTTGGATTTTGGAAGGACCGATAAAGTCAAGCATCGTATCAAACTGTGTGACGAGACACCCTTTAAGCAAAGAGCACGTCCCATTCACCCCAATGATGTTGATGCTGTTCGTCGGCACATTCAGGAACTTCTTGATTCAGGTGTAATACGTGAATCAGAATCCCCATTCTCTTCCCCTATCGTTGTTGTGCGAAAGAAGGATGGCTCTGTTAGGCTATGTATAGACTACAGGAAGCTCAATCTGCAGACCATCAAAGATGCGTATGCTCTCCCAAACTTAGAGGACACATTCTCTGCCTTGGCGGGATCAAAGTGGTTCTCGGTGCTGGACCTCAAATCGGGATATTATCAACTTGAGATGGAGGAATCCGACAAGCACAAGACGGCATTTGTGTGTCCGCTGGGTTTTTGGGAGTTCAACCGGATGCCCCAAGGGATTACCAACGCACCCTCTACCTTTCAACGACTGATGGAGAAATGTATGGGTGACCTGAATTTGAAAGAAGTTCTTGTGTTCATTGATGATCTGATCATCTTTTCTTCGTCCTTGGAAGAGCACGAACAACGTCTGCTGCGGGTGTTACAGCGGTTGAAAGAATATGGGCTAAAGCTTTCACTGGATAAATGTAAATTTTTCCAGACTTCAGTCAAGTATCTGGGCCATGTAGTTTCTGAGCATGGAGTTGAAACAGACCCAGAGAAAATAAGTGCTTTGACCACCTGGCCTGTTCCCACCAACTTGAAAGAACTCCGGTCATTTTTAGGTTTTGCTGGATATTACCGGAGGTTCATTGAAGGGTACTCCAACCTTGCAAAACCTCTTAATGAACTTACATCTGGTTATCCTCCACCCAAGAAAAGATGCAAGAAGTCTGAAAAGGCTGAAAAGGTGGAATACTTCAACCCCAAAGATCCTTTTCTTCAAAGATGGACACCAAAGTGCCAAGAAGCCTTCAATCTGATCATTCAAAAGCTCACGTCGGCTCCAGTTTTGGGGTTTGCCGATCCCAAGCTTCCATATATCCTCCACACAGATGCCAGCACCATTGGATTGGGAGCTGCTTTGTATCAGATCCAAGGCGGCCTTCAGAAAGTTATAGCTTTTGCGAGCCGAGGACTTTCCCAAGAGTGAAACGAGATATCCAGCTCATAAACTGGAATTCTTGGCTCTTAAGTGGGCAGTGACAGAAAAATTCTCTGATTACTTGTATGGCACAGACTTCACAGTGGTAACCGATAGCAATCCGCTAACCTACATATTAACCTCTGCAAAGCTGGATGCTACAAGCTACAGATGGCTGTCTTCCTTGTCCACCTACTCTTTCCAACTGCAGTACCGAGCAGGGAAGCAGAATGTGGATGCAGATGCATTATCGAGACGTCAGCACAGTACTCCTCAGAATGACTCCATTTCGCAGAAGGAAGGTGAGAGAATCCAACAATTTGTACTTCACCATCTGCGCGATGCTGACCCTGCTGGTATCCTACATCAGAATGAAATCCAGGCTATTTGTGAGAGGCATATGATCACTGCTGTTGAAGATGGTGATGGTAACATCCCAGGATCAAGTCTAGCGCTAGTAGAGTCCCTTGCTCATCATGTTGTTGCCATTCCAGACAGCTATCAAGACGAACAAGTAGATGGTTTCCCTGTCATTCCTTCCTTTTCAGAGGAATACCTGAGAGAGAAGCAGAGCAATGACCCAGTCATTAGAGAGGTCCTTTTTCAGTTCGAGACAGGTCAAAGTCCAGCACCCAATCTCAGGACAGAACTTCCTGAACTAGCACTATTGCTGCGGGAGCTGAATCGGCTGGAGCTGAAGAATGGAGTGCTTTATCGTCGGAGGCAGGACGGACCTAACACAGTCTTTCAGTTAGTACTCCCTACTGAACTGAGACCTCTAGCCCTTGAGAGTCTCCACGATGAGATGGGTCACATGGGAGTGGAGAGAACGGTGGATTTGGCAAGAGCCAGGTTTTATTGGCCAAAAATGCATAAAACCATTGAGGACAAGATCAGGACCTGTGAGCGTTGTATTCGTCGAAAGGCTTTGCCTGAGAGAGCTGCACCACTAGTGAATATAAAGACCAGTAGGCCACTAGAGTTGGTGTGTATGGACTTTTTATCCTTGGAACCCGATTCCTCCAACACTAAGGATGTATTAGTTATCACAGATCATTTCACCAAGTATGCAGTGGCTGTACCAACTCCAAACCAACGAGCACGTACTGTGGCAAAGACTCTATGGGAGAACTTTATAGTTCATTATGGTTTTCCTGAACGATTACACAGTGATCAGGGTGCTGATTTCGAATCCAACACCATTAAGGAGCTATGCCAATTCACTGGAGTAAAGAAAGTGAGAACTACACCCTACCATCCTCGAGGGAATCCGGTGGAGAGATTCAACCGGACCCTCCTACAGATGCTTGGTACGCTTAGTGCAAAAGATAAAGTGCATTGGAAAGATTTTGTAAAGCCTCTTGTCCATGCATACAACTGCACCAAGAACGAAGTGACGGGGTACTCTCCCTATGAGTTAATGTTTGGAAGACAACCAAGGCTTCCTGTCGATCTCATCTTTGGTCTGCCTGTTTCTAACATCAAAAGACTCACTCTCAGTACGTTGCAGACTTAAAGTGTCGACTAGAGGAGAGCTATAAAATAGCCATTTCCAATGCTGGGAAAAATGCACAGCATAACAAGGCACGGTTCGACAAACGTGTGACAGAGTCAGTGTTACACGTGGAGACAGAGTCCTTGTTCGCAATGTCAAGTTACGGGAAAGCACAAATTGGCTGACAAGTGGGAGGAGGACATTTACATTGTCCTCAGAGGAGCTGGTGAAACACCAGTCTACACAGTCAAACCTGAAAGCAAGGATGGACCAGTGCGCACTCTACATCGCGACCTGCTTCTTCCCTGTCATTTCTTACCCGTACTTTCGACAGAGGAACCTGAATTCCAACCCTCAGTCAGGAAACCCAGCACCAGGCAACATCCTGTCATTGAGGAGGACAAAGAGTGTGAGGACTTGGATTTGGATGAAGTACCGGACTGGATGCCTGTCCTTCAATGACCTTAATCTCTGATGTGTCTGTCCCAATTCAAAATACTCCCAAACTGAGTGGATTTCCTTGTGTGGTTTTGACAGATGGTCATGTATCTCCTCCGGTTTTTCCTGCTAACCCGACGCCAGTTGAAGTTGCAGTCGAGTTACCCACAGAGATTGTGGACACGGAACCTCCTGTTCAGGACTTACCTGAAGATGGAACTCAACCCGATTGTGACGATTTGCCAGCGAGTAACCCCCTATCTGACAAAGACAAATCACCTGAAAACGTACCTTTACCTGATTGTGACTCACCTGAAACTGTCATTCAATTCTTGGATCATAAAGAAACACTTGGAACTGTAGGTGGTACATCACCGATTATGATGGATGTATCTGGAGTGGAAGGGGAAACAGCGGAAGCTCAGGACACTGTGATATGTCATCAGCCTGGATCAACCTATGAAAAAACTCCACCTCGTCGTTCTCAAAGGCATCATGAGAAGCCTGAGAGATTGCAGTATTCCAAGTTAGGTGATCCATTACTGGCGGTGGTGAACTCCCTCTTTCAAGGGTTGAGTAATGCTTTCACTACCTCCCTGCAAGGATTTGAGAATCCAGACGTGAACTGATTGACACCTTCCTGCTCTGTGAAATGTAGTGCTTGTAAGATGCACGGGGACGTGCATTCAGTCAGGCGGGGAGGGTGTAACCCACATGACTTTTGGGCTAACCTATATAAATATTATTATTATAATAATGTTTGAATTAAATCACTAAATGCATGTAGGTATGTGGGTTTGAGTAAGGGTCCAATCACAGTGAGCAAACTGAGTGATTGACATGTCTGTTTAAGCCAATCAGGCGTAGTTACAAATAATAGCACAGCCTACTTGTCTGAGCTAAAAATAGAGTTACGGAGACAGACCAGCACGACGATATAAAAACAGGAGTTCACGGAGAAATCCTGCCGTTGTTGTCAAAAGCTTGAGAAGTAAAGTATATTAGTGTGAGAAGTCGCGGACATAGTTGACAGTTCTATAGTTGACGGGTCATTGCATCCGCGGGGCCTCAGTGGAACTTGACCGCCTCGTTATTGAACCTGTTGGGCGCTGGAATTGCGCCAGGAGTTTCCTCCGTGTTATCTATCTTCAACTAGTTCGACAAGTAAGGTAAAAACCTACTTTAAGTTAAGATACGTTTATCAAGTGTTATTCGATGTATTTCTTACGTGAAAAAAGTGCATATATGTTTAGTAAGTTTATTCTTATTTTGCTAGTTGTGGAGATCTCGTGGTTGTGCTGGGTACCGCCATTTTGGGTGTGTTCAGGCTGCTACACGGAATCGGTGAGAATATTGATTCAATGAGATTGTAATTTGTTATTAACACTGTACTTTTGTATATTCTGTATTTCCTTTGGAAATGTGAATTTGTATATATTGTAAAACAGCTAGTTTTATATTGTTCATTGTAATGCTGTTATTTACCAATTATGGTAAATAACAAATTGAACTTAATAATTGACATAATTGATACTTATGATATTTCTCTGACTCTGTCTATCGGCAGGTCAGGTTTTTTTTTTGGGTGTGTGTATTCTGTTCCTTTCTGGTGAAGTTTCTTCACCCAGGATTGATGGCGAGCCTTCCCCCCAGGAGTCTGGAAGAAATTTGAGTTTGTTCATGTACACTGCATCCACTGGTGCGGTAGGACAGTTTTTGCACACATTCATTTCTGTACACCTGGACTGAAACATACACTGGTTTTACCAGCTCAATTATCTTGAGATTGTACTGTATTAGGTTATACAGGGGTATATGATTTTGATTTCAATGAATGTTTGTATTTTTATTTTTTTATTTTTATTAACTTGAACATTGAACTGTAAACCTGAAGTGTAGTGTGACACAGGTTAGAAAGGTGCACTAAAAGAACTAGAGAAAAAAAACAAGAACTTTTATTTGCCGAAATTGTAAATTTTGGTATTCAAGCTGTTGTCCTTGTTAAATTATCTGTTTGTGTATGTGGATCCATTTACCATTCTTTATATAAAAAAGCCGGCATTGTTAAACTTCAAAGTGTTGTTGTCTGAGTATCTCTGTGCTCCAGTAGTCAAACCTAAAATTCTTCTGGGCCCATAGTCATAGCAAGTGAGTAATTGTTACACATGCTGGCACAAAAGTTAAAGGACACGCACACAATAAATGTAAATGTAATGTGCAAAGGCAGCTGACCTGGATTCAGCCAGTCAACAGTTTATTCCTGCCACCTCCTACAATGCAACCAGCTTACAACTACAACTTCCAACAAACAAACAGACGGCTGAATGCACACACATCCAAAATCATACACTAACCTGAGGAAATAAAGTAGAGATAAAAAAATTCCGTTTTTGGAACAATGAAACAGTGATAAGCTGAGAACTTCATTGCTAATGTAATTCTTAATGGTCCATTTTAATAGATCAGTCACAGATCAGTTGGGATATCAATGTACACTTTCATAAACCTGTTTGGATCTTCAAATTAGTTTTTTCTCCTGATTTCCCTCATCCTTTAAAAGAGTACTCTGCCAACACATGCACACACACACACATACTATACTATATATACACATATATACATATACAGTATATATACTGTTTCTTGTACTGCTGATAAATCTTACTCAGATTACACTCTTCTGCTGGTAAACATGTGTAATACGGTAGGTCTATCTTTGGTGTGTGTGTTTTTCACATTTGTTTTATGCAGACTATATACGTATATATATATATATATATATATATATATATATATATATATATATATACATACATATATACATACATATATATATATATATATATATATATATATATATATATATATATACGTATATAGTCTGCATAAAACAAATGTGAAAAACACACACACCAAAGATAGACCTACTGTATTACACATGTTTACCAGCAGAAGAGTGTAATCTGAGTAAGATTTATCAGCAGTACAAGAAACAGCTAATGTGACACAATTATTAATGTGTCACATTAGGTACACGAGACAACATGGAGCCAAAACCAGACCAAGTCTCTAAGACCCACTGCTGGTCAGAGCTGAATGGCTTGTTCCAAAACGTTCTGGGCATTCCCCAGATTCTTCAGTGCTTTTACATTACCAGACATCATTCAAAGTAATGTGCACTCAAAAAGTTGCATGCACAGACTCACTCACACACTCAAACCCAACATGCAAAAATTGTGGAAATAAGTAGTACACTGACAAAATGATGGATATGCTCACAAGCAGCTGATTGTGGGAAGCATTAGGGGTGCAGTCTAGATGTAATGATGATATGTGTTAAGTATCACTTTCTCACAGTTTTTGAACAAATAAGCTGAAACTACATGAAATCAGCATTTTCCTAGTTTGGCTATCCCTAGACCAAGCCAAACCCATTAGGTTTGAGATTGAGCATTGGTCTGGGGAGTCTGCTCTGTATTTTCTTTGCACAAGAAGCATGACCCACGGGCATAGTTCAATTGACTCTGTACACAATTGGATACTCCTTCAACCAATCAGACCAACGATCCGGGTGACGTAGAAGCGACAGCGGCATCAACAGGTTGTTGCCATGGATGTAGGTTAGCTGCGCTTCGGTGGCATTCGGTGGCCACCGCTATGTTGAATGTAAACAAGAAGCTGCTTGGTCGCTGCTCTATCCGCATCGTGTTAAACCCGCCAATCACGCACCAGGTCGATAAGCCAGTTTGTGATTGGTTCCCGCAAAATTGTGAACTGAAGCAGAAGAATTAAACGTGCAGGTTAGGTCTGGCAAACCCTGTTCCTTTTAAGGATTCAGGTTATTCTGAGTCACTCACTAAACTGAACCGGGTTGTGCGAGATACTTGAGTCACTTGAGTCAGTATTGCTAAAGGCGAGCCTGAGCCGCGAGCCTAGTAATGTAGTCTGCACATCCAAAGGAAGCCCCTTAAAGATGTACTGTATATATGTATATACTTACAGTGTTACGGGAAGACATAAAAAACATTCATTCTCAATCCCCTAAAGACATCTTCTGGACGTCCAAACATACTGTCTTTCAGACATGTTTGTGCTCACTGGGCAGTTACATGTAGGCAGCAGGATGATGTGTTTATAATGAAAGAAAGAGTAGAGTTCTTCAGATTTTAACAGAAATCCATATAAGAGCATGTTTAGACTGAAGAGCCAACGCTAGACTAACTAGTCAGAGAGCTGTGTGTGTGTGTGTGTGTGTGTGTGTTGACTGCTGTCCCTGTCCATCAGAGGGTCATATGAGGAGCAGATTAGGGTTTCTAACCGCAAACCCCTGTCACCATGGCCCCATCGTCATAGAAGGTAAGGGGAGTCATCGTGTTCCGAACCACAACTTACTCACCCCTCCATATTTCGCCACCATGCACACAAGTACACACACACACACACACAACACACACACCTAAAATCAGGACTTTGTGGCGGAGCCTATCTCACATGTTCGTCATCCCTTCTGCAGCCTCAACATCTCGACCAATCATGTCAGTTTGAGCCAGAGCAGATGAATGGCATCATCCAAATTAGGGCTGCAACTAATGGAAATTTGAAACTCAATACTAAATATTTTCTTAATTAACCAACTTTATACTATAAGACTCAGAAAAGGCAAAAGTTGTTGTC
Organism: Etheostoma perlongum; assembly: GCA_026937815.1. Taxonomy (NCBI): domain Eukaryota; kingdom Metazoa; phylum Chordata; class Actinopteri; order Perciformes; family Percidae; genus Etheostoma; species Etheostoma perlongum. The sequence goes on from CM049390.1 coordinate 21,320,723, forward strand.
TCCAAATGGCATGTTTTGTCCGACTAATCTTTATAATAAAATGTTTCAGAATTTTATGGAGCCATAAAAAAAAAACCACCAATCCAAAGGGTAACATGTTAAAGTGAGAACAGTTATTTCCAACATGTTCACAACATTTTAAGACACACATAAAACATACAATCAAACAGTAGATTCTTAAGACCACAGTCTTACATGTGCAAAGTAAACCAAAAATACATATTTACAGCAAAAACAGAATAATAGCAAGTGCACAAGAACAATTTCATTATTACCTTATTCCACAAAAAAAGCTCTGACCTCTGAAAGTCCCTCTTATTTGTGTCAACTTTATATTAAATGGAAATGGAAGGCTGCCTCCCTGTGCAATACCACAGTGTATGTGTGTGTGTATATATATATATATATATATATATATATATATATATATATATATATATATATATATGTCAAAATAAGTCAGAGCAGCAAATCCTCACATTTGATAAATAGGGAATGCTTGGCACTTGAGCTTAAAAAATGACACATTTTCTGTTGATTGACTAACTGTTTAAGCTTCAAGCCAAGAAACATACTTTTCTTTTAATAGCCTTTCATAAAACAATAAATTGCAGCAGATACAGTCTCTCTCTACGAAGCCTTTACGACTAAGGTTAATAACACTGTCATTTCCAAACAACTTACCCACTGTTTTTGCTGACCATTGGGTCTGACCAACCCTCTAATCAGGATTTCCATGATGTATGTTGTTATGGCACATTTAGTCTAAATCGCCCCTGTTAGTGGTTTCCATCTACCTCTAGGACCCTGACTCAGTGTCTGGTTCATGTTGCATTTCTCTTACATAGGGACTATTCCTAATCATACACTGGCATGTGAGGCCTTGTGGGTTTCAACTCTTTATTGAAAACCATAAAGGCCGAGGTGGTGTCATCTAACCATAGTTTTGGATTCGAGAAATGAAATATCTGCTCTTAATTCTTTGGTCTGTTTGGAAACACTGTGTTTTACTGTACAGTACAGTTTCAGCAGGACCGGCTATGACAGTCTTGTGGGACCAACTGTCACTTTAAGCCTGTTAGGGGGGTATTTACAACCCTACATACAAACAAGCCCATACAACTGGACTCTCCTCACTCCCTTCTAGTAAACATGTGGCTCCGCACAACCTCAACTAAAGGAAAATTAGTGGGAACAACAGGAAAATCACAACATGAAGATTTAAGTGATCTTAAGTGGCTTATGGGATTCATTAAAGCTAGGGATGAAAGCATGATGTAAATAAGTAACTGGATTGCTCATTTATAACCCCAGCTAACCCTATAAATGAATGTATAGCACAAAACACACAAATCCGTCTCTCTCCTGCTCGCTGTCCTAAACATACACACACACGCAAACACATACATGCCACATCCGCTGTTACTGGGTTATTTTCTTCCCTAGTGTTTAGTCTATTCTTGGACTTGTGTTTGTGCATGTGACCCCAGTCGCTGCTCATGGTCAAATGTCCGGCTGCCTTTTCATCTCAGGGTATGAATGTGTGCACGTCAGTGAGTCTCACTGTCTCTGAGTGCGTCACACACAACCTGATCCACATCGACGGGGCCATGTTTTACCCTCTGGTCCATACCACCACGGGCCACCACCAAAATCTTCCGTCCGGTCATTTCCTTTTACTGACCAGTACATGCCTAATATCTGCACTCAAAATGTCTATTATTTTCTTCTTCCCAAGAACAGCGTTCATCTCTTGATCAACACCTCTTTCGTTTCATCCACTCTGAATCACAACCCCCTCAGGATCCTGAAAGATAAATACCGTCAGTACTGTGTGTCTTCTCCTACTTTGTGTGCTCATGTTTTGCTTTTGTTTTCCTTGACATTTTATTTCTTCTGTTTGAGACATCAACGCACACCAGCAGAGTTTTTTTCCAATTACCCATAAGCCCTCATCGTGTGCCAAGTGCATACAGGCTCTGGCTGGAATTGGTGGGTTTACCCGAGCATGTGGCTGTAGCGCTTTATTGCAGAGGTTTAGGTCTAGACTTTCCTAATCAGAAGCAGCCCAGTATGCCGCAGTCAACGTCTGGGATATTACATACATGGATCCACATGAATGCATGCAAATGTGCAGGAAAAACCATACATACTTACAAAAAGGGGAATCATTTATTTTCACTATAATTTCATCCATAAATCAGTCCCTCAAGGATTTTGCGATGTAGCAATCGCGCCAATTCATGCAAATTCATGCCAATCACCATGACTTTGGTGCGACTTGCAATTTTGACCAATAACCGCAAAATTATTTTTTTTGCTACATTCTCTGTCTCCAGCAACTTCATTGCAACAAAAATACAAAAAACATTTTTCTTTTACAAAAGCTCCTGTAACATCAGGCATGGACTGATAAGTAACACAATGACAGATTGTATGACTATTGTGATCATGGGTTTCATTCACTTGTCTATGTCTATCAGGGGGACACAGGGACAAAGTCTTATCAGATGGGGGTCCATGGTCTAGATTGTATCAGCTTAGGGGTCCTTGAAGTGAAAACATCTGAGAACCACTGCTATAGTGACTTCTTGTTTACATTGCTGCTTATTTTGATTGGGCAGCTGCAGATGTTTCCTCACATAAGACATTACAGTCCATGCTATACTATTCATTAAGTTTTAATGGTGCAACCAGATTTAGTCAATCCCTTTTTTAATTCTAGCTAGTAGTTAACTTAGAGAGGACTTTACTTCAAACACAGTTGTGGATTTTAGAATAGCTGGTTAAACCCGATCAAGGTGAGCAAAAGGAAGGAAGATAAAGAAAAATCTGAAACAAAGTCAACCTTTTTACTGTAATAAAAAGGTGTAGAAGCTCCGATTTGAATTAAGAAGCAACAGGTAAAAGAGCAGAGAGGAGGTAAAAGTAAAACAGTGAGGACAGCTGGAAAGGTATAAGAAACCAGAATTAAGAGAGTGAAATGTAAGTGGCTGCATAAAAAAAAGAAATGAGCATAATATAATGTGACATAATGAAAAAAGCATGTTTGTCCAAACAGGTTAGAAAACTGGGTTTGGTCTCAACAAAGAGTCCAAGTTTTTTGGCTACTAAATATAGCTGCAGGCAGTGTGTGTGTGTGTGTGTGTGTGTGTGTGTGTGTGTGTGTGTGTGTGTGTGTGTGTGTGTGTGTGTGTGTGTGTTTGACATCTGTATGTAATATGGCAGCACAATGGCAAAGATTTACTACATGAGCTGACTGGAGTATGCCTTATTAGACTCCAATAATGTCAGACCAGGACTTAACAGAGAGTTGAGGAGGGGGGCTACATGTCTCTGCTGTCATCAAACACACACACACACACAAAGTTTCTTGACAGGCTGCCCAGCCTTGTAGGCCAAAGCTTACAAAGTAGAATGAACATGGTGATCTCATGTGAGACTCACTGCTCTGTGTATAAGGAAAATATCTACCCGAGGGCAACATATATTCACACACACACACACACACACACACACACACACACACACACACACACACTTTCTTCCTGGTTTGTTTCTGTCACCTGGAGGCTGAGGAAAAAACAAGACCTTTGGTTATAGGCCAGCATGTCAAGAGTACAAAGACAATAGCTGCAGCACGTACTGTATGACTCACCATGCCACAAAGACACACAAAAGCGCACACGCACGCACACAGACACACAGAAACACAACCTCCCTTGGGTTAGGCTTAGAAGAGAACATTCCCTCATTATAGCAGCAGTTCAAAGGCAAAGTGGGAACACTGTGCTGTTACTATAGCTCTAACTGGCTGCAGGCCTGGACCATCACACCGACTACTGTCACAATTTATCATACTAACACAGTGACCAGTAGCCTGGCAAGTCACACACACGCACGCACACACACACACACACAAACGCACGCACGCACACACAGATACACACACACACATACACAGATACACACACGCACAAGCACACAGGCAGGCCAACAGTGATGTCAATTATAGACTATCCCTGGATCATCAGTGATCAAGTTGCTGGGTAAAGTAACGAGTAAAGTTTATTTATATAATACAAAGTATAGCCCATTTGAAGTGCTTAAAAGTGATAAATAGTTCAAGACAATAACACATGACAGAAAAAGATAAACTGCAGATATAATGGAAAAAAATACTTTTTAAAAGGTCTAATGGGACATACAGTAAGCACTTGTGATAATAGAGCTGTAGTAAAAATTCTGAATTTAACGGGACACAAGTGGGAGAAAAGGAAATTTGCATTTGAGCATGGAAGTTCCTTTTCTGACCCATGGGAACAGCAAAAATTGACAAAGTGACAATTTGCTCATGCTCCTATATAAGCTATGGTATTACTGACATGCAAGGCAGCATTTAGGTCCAGGCCAGAGTTTATCAACATGATGACCTAAACTTCAGGTGATATGTCATATCACATTATAGATATTTCATCAATAGATGCATAATGCCAAATCCCTACTAATATTATTAAAATGATTGTTGGTTCTATCTGCTACCGTCACCACCTTACACTTCATAAACTTACTCAAAGAGCTGCAGACGAGCGGGGTAAACCTGAAAAGACAGTATGGGCTGGGTTTCATCATCACTACAGTGAGTCAATATGAAGAATGAGATGCTTTGCAGTATGTGGCTGTGTAAGGTAGGTCAGAGGGAGGCCAAGATCCTTGTTATCCCTGCCTTATCTGGAGTGGTGCAACACACACACACACTCACACTCACTCACTTGCTCCCTCTCCAGAAGCAGCACACAAATCTCCTACAAAACCCAAGTCAAGTCTTCAGCTGCCTCAAATCCCAAATGCAATTGGTATGATGTGTCATAGATGTCATAGATGTGTCATTGGCTCATATCTCAGTGTGTGAACGTGCATGTGTGTGTGTGTGTGTGTGTGTGTGTGTGTGTGTGTGTGTGTGTGTGCATATTCTCATAAAAGTTGAGAGGGGAATACATGCTATATGTCAAGTAGGCGTGTGGATCTGGGATGCTTACCATTAGATGCAAGTAAATAATATACATGTAAGTATGTGTGTGTGTGTGTGTGTGTGTGTGTGTGTGTGTTTCCATATGAAATGAGCAGCATGAGTGCACACTACGATTCATAATTTTCCAGTCAGTTACTGAGCTGCTGGCAGACAGGGAAGGCAGACACACAGTCATCCTGTCAGTATACTGCCAAGTCTTCCATGTCTGTGTCTCACATCTGTTGGCCGTTACACACACGTATGCAAACACACACACACAAACAGTATGTACTGTAAGATGCATTTGGTCACAAACATAAGACCCACACTGACGCCTACTTTCGCACACTTTGGTGCAGAGAGGTTTACACCTCCCACACCAACTACCTGGACCATGGACCAAACTGACAGTAATGGCTAAAAAGAATGGCCATACTTTTGCAAAGTATTCATAGATTCATTAAATCACATTTGAATGCTTGAAAAGAGGCGCCAACTGCACAGTCAAGGATTTGAGTTCTTATTTTCTGTAGGATAATAATATAATAAACATAACAAAAGACTGATTAAGAATGTTTTCAGCCCCATTTTATTGTATTAAGTGGCATATCAACACCTGCTTGCAACAGATGAAACTGGTACCACATAATCAAAACTGATACATAAATATAGTTTATAATAATTCTGGATACTTATCTCTACAATTTCAGTTTATACACAGTACAACCAATACCAGGACCAGCCATCATTCACTTAAATACCTGCTATCTTGCCTTAAGTGGCCCTTTCAGATCAACAATCTCAAGGTGTAATTCCCCACCACCGGAATTGTGCACACAAACACCCACTTATGATCCTCCAGGATTTGGCTCCTTCATCAGCAGTGACAGTGTCCCTGTTGTCAGCCTTTGAAGTCAAGAGTTTGTAACCCTCTGGGAAACTGGCTTTGCCCCGTCTCCACCCCTCAGTCAACAAATGAATAGCAACTTCCAGAAAAAGCCTTATTATAAAGTCCAGAGATGAGCTTCTTGTTATAATGCTCTATTCAAAAAGCTTTGGGCCTTTGTGTCAAGTCAAAGTCCAGAGATTGTTTGTGAGGAAATTGTGCAAATTTGCTCATTTCAAAAGCATCAGTCATTCGTCCGTGTCTCTAAAAGCTTCCCATCTCCTTAACTCTCTTTTTTTTTCAGTGACACACTGCACTGTTTGGGATTAAGACCTGAGTTTTAGCAGAAGGAGATATTCAGACTGAGTAGAATTGAAGAAAGCTGTCATGCATAAGGAGACAGAAAAGAAGGGAGAAAGACTTTGACATTTTGTGGAGAAAAGAAAACTCCACAGACTTAAAAACACTTCTCCTCACATCCACACATGTTCACATGCTTACTCAGAAACACATAAATCCTCACAACCAACACTGCCAGAATTGCATCCATGGGGATGACTGAGCTAGAGAGGAGAGAAAGAAAAAAAGGCAGACAAGAGTAAACATTTGTCACCTCAAATGTTTGTCTCTGTTTAGAGAATGGCTTCTCTTTTTAGAAATCCATCATCACTTTTCATCATGTCAATAAGATGCATTAAATATTCTTACAATGTGATTTATAAGAAAGCAGTCCCACAGTGTGATTAATCTGTCGGTGCACAAATGTGCTGTGCGATGCATCCATAGGAGGAGGCTGTACGGAGGGTAGCGCTGACATCCTATATATAAGTCCTGACGCCTGGGGGTAGAGTAGCCTGCATTCCCCTGATTCAGCCGAAATGATGAATACCTTAGACATTTTCTGTCCCTGTCACAGTCTCTCGTTGAGCAGCCTGGCTTGCCAGAGGGTGAATCTCAACACTCAACTCCTATCCTAACCTCCTTTGCCCCTTTATACCCATGCATGCCAGAAAATGTGCCACTTCTCACGATGCAACACAAACAAAGAGAAACAGGATTGGACTGTTGCATTGTGTGGATGGACAGCTGTTTTCATCCTTTCATCCTTTAAAAAAAAGGCTTACACTTTGTGAATACAAAAACCAAAAGATATTAAAAGAATCATAATACAAAAAAGATTAAAGTACCAAATCCTCATAAAAAAAAAGAATGTCTGGCCTTGATGATCAAAAACTGACTGAAATTATTAACTGACTATCAAATGGTTTATATTCTGCTATTTGAGGCATGCAGAATTGATATTTTGATTAAATATAATCTGGAAAATTTATGGAAAATGTGGAATTGTTAATTGTGCAATGTTGGTATTTTCTATTTTTTTTTGTGATTCAGTGGTTTCCAACCTGGGGGTCGGGACCTCCACAGTGGGTCATGAGAGGATTAACAGGATAAGAAAGGAAGAAAAAACAACATAAAATCATATTAATATTATGAGACTTTCCTCAAATTTTTGTTTACGCTTGTGAATACTTTAATAATTTTACTTCAAAAACTTTCTTTTTTTTATCACCCATTTGGAGTCACAAGAAAATAAGAAAAAACAATGACATAAAACGTATAGAACCAGTTCCTAAGCAAAAACAGTTACTTATGACATGTTCTATAATGATTGTAAACATACTGTCAAAGAGGTAAGAAGGAGGCAAGAAGAGGAATCAAGGAAACTCAAAAGTGAGTAAACAACAAAGTACCAAAATATTCCTTGAGTGAAGGACAGATGAAGTAGGCATTTTCTGGCTGCGATCCACGTCTCTGAACTTCGTCTTTCATGTGTTTGGGTGCATTTATACAATATGTGTGTGTGTGTGTGTGTGTGTGTGTGTGTGTGTGTGTGTGTGTGTGTGTGTGTGTGTGTGTGTGTGTGTGTGTGTGTGTGTGTGTGTGTAAGCATGCATGCATCTGATTCTTAGGGCATGTGAACAGAAGCATTAGTACACATGAGTGTACTTTGACTTTGATTGTACATTGATTTTCTGAAATAATATATTATAATGTATTATGTAATGTAATAGTATTTGATTTTCAGGCAGCAATATTTTTTCTGTGTTTGTGTGTTTGTGTGTGCTGTATGTTTTGGCCCCAAAACTGTGGGACCGCATTTATCAACAACAATAACACAGTCCCAGCCCAAGTCCCTGAGGACCCACCCACTAAAAGCCCCTCTGGTTCCCAGGAGCACACAGCCCACGTAGCCCCTCACTGGATTGTGTTGGTTTCTATTGTGAAACTCCATACAATGTTGCTACAAATAAACCAGTAAATCACAAGCTTAATTCCAACCTTACCATGATGAAATTACAGTGTAATTACACACACGGGGCCACATCAGTGTAGTCAACATGAAGTTCTGTTTCTGAGACGAATGCTTTAAAACTCAGCCTTTAATTAGGATAATCAAACCGTACAGGCTGGGAAAGCCACAGCACCGGATTGTATTATTATTTTAATTGTAGCTCGTTTTTACCTTGCAGCATGTTGACATTGTGGACACACTGCAACTCTTAAACATAACTTTACAAAAACTTTAGAAAGAAACATCTTAACTTTCTATGCCGTAACAAAATATAATGAGTTGACACTGGGTGTGGCAGGAGATATATGTAGTTCATAGAGAGGAGTAACAGGAAAACATCAAATCTCTAGAAAGCAAGACCCGCATTTGATGCAGTTTATTTCTCAATTTCAACATTAAATGTAATGTTTCCACTATTATTTAGTGTACATTCATTCAGTCACAGCATGCTGTCGACTCAAGTCGCATTTTTAGTGCCACATTTTGCAGTCTTACATAAAAATGATTCTAATGATTTCCACAAAATGTGATGTAAAGATTCTAAATTTGAAGGGGAAAACACTCTTGTGTTGGATCAGAACTATTGGCAATAGATACGCTGAATTAAGGTATTAGAATTGTTATGCTCTATTCTGCAATCTTTATGCTGAAAGTACAAACTTTTCCATAATTGGGGGTTGCAAAAGAAAGATTTCAAGTTATTAATGGAAAAATCCAAATGTGGGGATAAAGGATAGGTTTACATTTTAAAGGAATACGCCAACTTATTGAGACTTTAACTGATTCACCATATCCCCCAGAGTTAGATAAATCCGTACATACATTTCCCATCTCCGTGCATGTCGCACTTTTGTCTGACGCACCCGCCGCTAGCCTAGCTCTAATTAGCCTACTGCTAACAATAAAGGACAACATAACACCAACATGTTCCTATCTACATGTTGTGATTTGAATTGTCACAGTGTGTACAAATAACAAGGTCGTATGAGACACAGCCATCTTCTAACTGTGCATCAGACAGAGTTACGACACGCACGGAGATGAGACGGGCATGTACGAACTTACCTTACTCAGGGGGATATGGTGAATAAGCTAAAGTCTCCATAAGTAGGTGTATTCCTTTAAATAACACTCACAAGCACATAAGTGCATTGAAAGAGTTTCACCTTAATTGATGAAGGAACATATCCACAGGCCTCATTCTGTGTAAAAAGTTCACCTGAGTTAAATAAATGAAGTTAGTATCTTCAAACGTTGCAGTCTTTATAGCACACCATTCTCTCTTTGTCTTCCTATCCCTCTCCAGTGACTAAGCAAATGCTATCAAATATTTAGTACAGCTGGAACTAGACAATTGTACAGAATACATGCTGTGGTAACTGTTAACTGTAACGAGTGTGACACATAACAGATGAAAGAGGGACCAGTCTGAATTTAGCTTCTGGGAAAAGAAAGCAGCTAAAAAATAAAGAAACCCCAGTAAGCTAGAGAGATAGCAAAAAAGAAAAAGAGCGAAGGAAGGCCAAGAGGGGGGGAAAGAAATATAGACCCGTAAATTCAGTGTGCAGGTGATGTGGCCACAGCTGCAGCTATACAACAAGCTGTCTTTGATTCACAGAAGTTCAAACACATAGCAGGAGAATCACCTCACTGATGAAAGAGCGCCAATGATATCAAACTACCACATCTTAGCTCTCCCAGGTATGGGGCGCACACACACACACACACACCTAAAATCTGGACTTTGCGGCGGAGCCTATCTCATATGTTTGTCATCCTTTCACGCACACACACACACACACACACACACACACACACACACACACACACACACACACACACACACACACATTTTACACAAATTCAACATTCAGTTGATCAGACAGAGTCTCTAATGTCTCTGGTGTTTCGCCCCTGGGGGGCCTGTACCTGGACAGATGAGACGTCAGAGGAAGAGGATACAGGGATGAAAGTGAAGAAGAAAGCAGCGTCAGTGCTGCCTGAACAGATCAGAAGACAGATTAAGGAGATATAGAAGACAGAGACATAGGGAGCTATGGAGGATGAGGGAAGAATAGCAGAAAGAAAGTAAAAGAGAGACAGCGAAAGTCAAAATCTATGAAACCTACCCAGCCTCAGTCCTCATATGTGTTTAAGGTTGCTTCCAGAAAGCCAAAATGTCCGATAGGAGAGGAGGGACAAGCTATGTTTCCGTCCAACTGTCAAGGGGATTTGGAGTAAACTTTCAAAATGTTTCACAAATAAAAAACTAAATGCTAAAAAATTCTCATTCCTAACAGCTGGGCTTAAGTGAACAAACAGGCTTCCTGAATGTAAAAAGGAAATTAAAAAAAACTTTCCACAAGGGAAATGGAAAGAGACAAGCTGTTATTGTCTTTTACTGTCAGCAAAGTTGCTCATATTTCATCCTTTCATCCAAAAAGGATGAAAAAAAATTTGAATGCCAATGCACAGATCAATATCCATACAGCCAGAACAGAAACTTACATGTGCAAGCAGCAACTGGTGGGACACTTATGGGAGGTTTTCAAAGACTCTTGTCAGATAACATTTCAAGATATTTCTGAGCTCTTGCACAATGGAGATGAACCACGCGACTGATCATGCCAAACCCATATAATTTTTTTTAATGTAATCCACTTTAAAGTCGGAAAAACAGTTTTGCATGATTGGTGAGATTTGATCTAAATTGTAGCCTTGCTTTAACTCAGTAAAGACGGGAAAATGTCTCTGATGTGTCTCCAAGACATCAAAAGACGAGACAATAAGAGAAAAAGACCCTTGTTAGAGGATTTCTTGGGTCTCAGCTCTCAGCACGAATAGGCTTGTGTCGGTGCATGTCTGTGACAGCAGGAATCCAGCGCTATCTGTAACCATGGAAACCACAAGGATGTAGCGCTTAAAATCCTTGGAAGTTATGGTACATTACACAGATGCCACCCACACACACACAAAACCATCTTGCCATGATCAAAGTTAGGGAAAAGTCACACAGTTGGTGTCCTAAAGAGTCCGATGGGACTTTGCCTCTGTGTTTTGTTGTTGAGGAAAGAAACGTTTTTTAGACGGTGAGCTGAGCCCACTTGGTTCTGGTGGAGACCTGCTTCACATCCACACAGCTAGTCTCCTGCTGTTGGCAAAAGAACAACTCCACGAGAGTTGTTCCAATTTCTGCGTGTTGCTCAAGGGCAACTTGACCTGTTTAATTTACGTCTGTTTACTTTCCTAGCCCAGACTTCCTCTGCCTTTCTCAACCCTGCACTCTTATGGTTATGAGCCCACTGCATCGGCTACAGCCACCCAACATAAAACCTCTTCCCTGAATGGAACTCCACAATGTTACCTAAGTTTAAAACTGTTACAGCCCTTGTATTTCCCTCCTTTTATGCCACTGTAGGTAGGTAGTATACTGTAAAACAGACATGATCCGTCAAGCCCAAATTGTTGCAAGCCGCTGTGCAGAAAGAGGGATCATTTGAATTAGGTCCACTTGGTTGAGCAGAGGACAGGGATGGAGGTAAAGATAGAAAGTAAGAAGTTGTTGAAATCACTGCACTATATTTACCCTCCGCCAGTGTCTGAACTATGAGAGTGAAATGCATGTTCTATACGGTGCCCTCAAACAACAGCAGATCTAGAAATGAGAGATAACAATCTTTAGCATTGCTCTCTTTCGAAAGAGCTGCAAACATACACTTATGCAAACAGAAAAAGCATGCATGTCAAATATAATGTAATGTAAAATATTTTCTAAGTATCATAAAATATACCAAATGACCAGCTATAAAAGAAAAATACAAGGTTTTGTATGAAATTATCTCTGGTTTACAGCCAATTCTGTACTGAACATCACCATGCTGTAGTGCAGTTACACACACACACACACACACACACACACACACAGCCAACAGTGGTCAGACTGGCAGGCACAAGGGAAGTTTGAGAGTGCTGGGATCTGACCAGTTCACCGTATACTGGCTGCCAACAATCACGTGCACACACACACACACACACACACACACATAGCTTTAGCCAACCACAGCTTCTGTGTGTGTGTGTGTGTGTGTGTGTGTGCGTGTGTGTGTGTGTGCATACATGCATGTGAGTTTGACCTTGTTTTTGTGTGTGCACCGCAGGCCTGCATATCCATATATACAAGTACATGTGTCCGTGTGAGTGTGTATGTATGGGAGTGGGGAGTTAAAGACACAGTATAAACAATGTAGGGACTCCCTTGGCTTGTGTTTACTGACCGAGACAAAAACCTGTCATTGCTCTCTCACCACCAACCTACTGTACTTCCTCCTCTTCCAACCAGAATGAGGCAGCTATGCACTTAAGCCTCTACAATGTCAGAGCGATCTTATCTTGCCAATAAAGCCGCTTGAATTGATTTAGATTAACTGAGAGAGGGAAAAAACGAGAAAGGACACACTGGTGCATTAGGGTCATTTTATTTCCCCTGAGAGAGACTCCTGCCCTCCTCCTCTTCTTATTCTTTTTCTCCTCCTCCTCCCACCTCACATGTTAATGTACTTACAGCTCTGCAAAACCTTCACTCTGCCCCGAGATGGCTGGCATAACAAATAGGAGCCCGAAATAGTCTCTCCCCGTTTCCCATGCTGCACTGGAGGTATTTCCGTGGTAAACGGAATTTGCAACTTCGGATCAAATAATCTCTCCACCTCTCTGTTTTTCCACTTCCCTCTCTCTGGGAGTTTTGCTAGATTACTGTCAGTCTCTGTCTGCTGCCTTCCCTTCATGTCTCCTCACACCTCAATTTCTCCATATTTTCCCCCATGCATCTGAGGTGGCAGTGAGACGCATGGTCTACCCACACTGACCAATAAAAAGCAGCCCTTTGCCTCTGTCATTTAGTCAGCCTGTCTGTTATAGAGCTCAGGATGTTGCAGGCCAGGACTCTCCACTGCCTCAGCAGGCAAAAAACACAGACTGTCTACTTATGATGTCACAAGTTTGGATTCCTTATGACCTTTCTTGCATGTCATCCTCCCTTTTGCTTGCTCTCTTTCTAACCTGTCTACCAATCTTTTTACCCAATGGGGTTACTTGCACACATTTACACCTTGAAAGAACTGCAACCACAGACTGAGTCCATAAACTCAGAAACGCTATTAAAGGCATCCTAATGCAGCACAGGCTTCCTTTGCTTCCACTGCGAGAGAACACAACAGAAGAGAGAAGTAATGAAAAGAGCAGGAGGAGTAAAAGTAGCATTAAAAGCAGCAGTAAAATATTTTTAGCTTCAAACCTTTTCATGTCTCAAACCAGGGCCAGGAAAAGCCACACTGCCATGACTATGAATGGTACTGTTAGTTAGTTAGTACTTTCTTTCTCTTTCTCTCTTGGCAAGTGTCCTTCCACTTGAGGAATGCCTGGTTCAGATTCATGTGTGTGTGTGTGTGTGTGTGTGTGTGTGTGTGTGTGTGTGTGTGTGTGTAGAGTCTGGACAAAGAAAGCCAGTGTGGACAACAAAACACAATCAACCACTCAATGGATAGCTATTAACTCATCGCTCACACACAGACACACACACACACTCAGACACACAGACAGACACAGACACACAAACAGACACACACACACACACACACAGATAAACAGACAGACACACACACACACACAAGAAGCAGTGACATTCAGACCCAACCAACCAATCAGCACGCTTATACTGCAGCCACAATGGAGCCAGTCAATGAGCAGCACAGGATGATGGGAGATCTGTGAATCAAAGTGTCAGGCTCTTCATCCCTGTCTCACTAATCTTACCCCTCTCTCCCTCCTCCTTTCATTCTCCCTGTCCTCCTTTCCCAGGGTGGATCTCTCAGTGGTTAAAGGTGGTAAGAAGAGCATAGTCCACATCCCACACAGTCATGTATGAATCACCCCATTGTGGCAGGGTTTGGTTCTGGTTCACTGGTGCGGGCTTTATTTTGACAACCACATGCAACTACCATGTGAGTTGTTTTTTTGTCTCTTTTTTTAGCCCATGTTAGGACATGAACAAATTAAAAAGGGAGGAGGTGATTCACAATAAGACTAGACAATATTTCAACATCATTGTTTATCTTTCAAGATTACCTCTCCAATTCAGGTATGATAAGCGATAAGTTAAATATTATCTATATATATGTTACAGTGTTAGTGAAAAGATCCTAATTTAACTTTTAACCTACTTACCGCAGTTGAGCATGTGCAAAATTAGACTATGTCCATGACGTTCCACATCTGGAATCGCTCCTGTGCCACCGGAAATTCTGGATGGTCGTTACCTAACACTTTCTTTGTATTGGAATTGTGGACTATGGATAACTGCTGGATACTGTCTAGAAATCCAGACAGCTAGCTAGACTATCTGTCCAATCTAAGTTTTCTGTTGCACGACTGAAACAACTTTTTATCGTACACACGTTCCACCAAAACAAGTTCCTTCCTGAGGCAATTTTGCAGCGGCACCGTGGTTCCATCTGGCGCATAGCACGGCCCAAGACGATTGTGACTGGTTTAAAGAATGCCAATAAACCAGAGCATGTTTTTCTCCCATCCCGGGATGCTATGTGAACTTGCCAGACCTTCATCCGCAGTGCTGTGGAGGAAGGTCTGACAATGCCAGACTACCGCACAATTAACCTGAGCAATATTTCAGCTTTGTTTTACCAACAAATAAAGTTTAAGTTTAGCTAATCTGGCTGCACTGTTTCCTTGTTAACTGCCTATCTGGGCAAGAACATTTTTCACAACTCATCCTTGCATACTATTAGCTCCTCTATTTCTGGAGACTTCCAAACATCTTACAAGCAGTGGTTGATTTCCTTAATCTACTGTGGGAATTTTGTAAAAAGAATCCAATCTCTGTTCCTTTATCTCTCTATCTTCATTGTTATTTGTTAGTCATATTTTAGATTTTAACCAGATTTTAAACTCAAATTGATTGATCATTCTACTTGATTTGGACTGGTAAGTCCAATGTTATCAGAACTACTAGACACAAGGGCCACAACTGGACATAAGGCCCAGAAGTTTCCAAGTTATCCAAAATTTTGGATGTTTAAGTAAAAAAAACACATTTCTCAACGAGATGTACGTGGTTTTAACTTTTTAAATGGTACTTAATCCTTAAATTAATGTTATAGCATATCATTATCAAGGAAAATCTAAGATAATGGCAGCAGTTTGGCCCACATTACCCACAATTACTACTACTACTTCTAGGCAGCTTTAGGCTAACACCAAAGCTGACAAGTCATCAACCTTATCCAACCCCTGTTATGGCAGCCCACTTCTATGGTTTGCCACAAACCACAACATGCAAAAACAACAGGTGAACTGTCTGTAACCTAACTTTGAAGTATCTCCTAAAAGTCTCCCTCCTAAAAACCAAACTCTAACTCTGTGGTCTTTCTCGATTGCAAGATTGGATTTGTAAAAACAAATCTGATAATTAGAAAATCTATTTAGACTAGACACCTGATGGCAAAGTGATAACCAAGCAGAGCATGTAACCTCAGCTCATTGAGATGCAGCTCCATATACAGCCCCCCCCCAACACACCTACTTCTCACTATCACACTCACACTTTTCCTGTCACGTCTTCATTTTTAGCAGCCGGCAGTGTTACATGGAATATGAGACAACAACGACCACACACACACACGCACGCACGCACACACACACACACACACACACACACACACACACAGCACACAGCACACACAGCGCACACAGCACACACAGCGCACACAGCGCGCACGCACACACGCTGCTGGGAAATGTGAATGACTGCATTAATAAAAGTGCCATGGACACACTAAATACAATAGTGCCTTGTGCTGCTGTGATGAGTAACTTAGAGCTTTTGTGTGTCTGTGTGTGTACACGTGTGTTTGCTTGGGTGTTGCACAACAAGGGGCAGGCAAGCACATGTGGGTGCCGTGAGCCCCATAAATTACACTCAGAATCAATTAGAAAGCATACTGTAAATGTGAGAACTCCTAGTCCTAGCAGTCAGTAGCCTGGTATACAGTTTCATGCTGGCTTGATTACAGACACACCACACCCATACAACACAAAAACGCTTTCAGACAAACAGACACACACACAGACACACACACAGTGAGGGTGTGGGTGTGACACATAATTACACATGAAAGTCATCCGAAAATGAACCTTAATTAAAATGTTGTAATCTACTGGATTCTGTGTTCTCCATATGTGCATCTCTCTCTCTCTCTCTATTAATCTTTGTATTACCCCCTTACGTAAAACAAACACACATGAAGACAAAACTCTCTTATTCACATACAGTGGCTGTCTGACAGCCACTTAAACACATTATCAGGGAGTTGTCCTGACTTAACCAAAGAGGTGTGTGTCTGTCTATTTGAGTTCAAACACAGTTTCCACATCTGTTATTTTGCTATTACATAACTCTGTTGTATTGACTGCACTCTTATTGTATATAACTTTGCATGTCTGTGCTGGTGTTGCAGTCACAGATTCACAATTGAATCTGGGAATGCAACAAACATTTGTGTAACAAAGTCATTTTTTTGCAGTTCTACTCCCTTGATCAGAAACCAGTGCCAGAGGGTTATTTCTAGTGTTACTGTAACAACTAGGTATTCTCGCATTGCCAGACCTTCTTCCACAGCAATGCGGAGGAGGGTCTGGAAGGTCAGGAGTTTAAAATGTCAACACAAAGAAAGCCCAAGACAATGGATATCTGTCCTAAATTAGTGAAATCCAGCGTTATCTGTCTGCACTAAACCCCCACAACCATAGTCATTACTATGCTACATCAGGACACTCCTAATATATTCCAATGGGATTTTGTTTCTGGGCACTTACTGTCCTTTACACATATGTGAGAAATGGATAAAACCCTGATTAATATCACACATGCATGCACACAACTGCACGCACACACAAAGTTCTACACACAAAGCTTGGGAACAACAAGCACCTGTGAAAAGACGCACATCTGTGAGGGACTGCATGAAACCATAACTCGTATAAATGCAGTTCCAAAACGGACTCGGACTCTGTCGACAATCCCGCTCACCGATCCACCCACAAACCATCCATTTGAGCTGGGGAACAACAGACTGATTAGCTGATTAGTCGACTTATCTGGAAGTTAAAACATGCATATAAGACAACCTCCTAATAAATGTGCCGATGAAAGGAAAGGAAAGGAGAGGGGTGAGGAGAAATTGAGTCTGTGACAAGAAGAGTAGTGGTGTAAAAAGGGGGAAGGCGGGGGCTGCAGCTATTAAAATATTCGGTGATTTAAATTGATATCAGTGGATATACAGTAGATAATGATAGGAAAGGGCAGTATATTTTGATATACTGTCATCGTTTTGGTATAAAGAATGTCAGGCTTGGGTAAGATGATGAAATCCCTCGATATAAGAAGAAAACTACCGCTGATCACTGGATAACTTTGCACACAGAGTAGATGTGTGGCCCCAAGCTAGTTGAACATCAATGCTTCACACCACTAAGTACTCTTCAGCATCAGTCCATCCATTAAGGAACAGTGAAAAACACACATTTGTTCCTCTCATGCTCTCATGCGTGTACGTTATCACACTTTTTTTTCTTTCTCCTTAAAAACAAATGCCAAAGGAGTGAGAGGAACACAAACGCTAAGTATGTTTGTAGATCTGACCTGTCATCAAGACATGCTCTGTCTAAAACTGGTTCTTTCCAATATACTTTAATCTGCCAATTGTTTATACAATAAGTTAATCGGTTAGCCTATAAAATGCTGATTCTTTTTTTCTATTAACCAATTCATTTTTGGGCCTAAAAAACATCATAAAACAATTCAAGTTCGTGGATTACAATATCCTAGAGAGGAAGATGATACCTTCAAATGTCTTGTTTTGTCTGACGCACCCAGTCCAAAATCCAAAGATATTCAATGTAATATAATGCAGATGTGTTCCTTCCATGGAGTAATGTGTAAAGACTGTGAATTAGTAACAACAAAGTGCAGGTATTGGATTGGTACTCATGCAACTGCAGATAGCCTGAAACAACTAATCGATTAATCGACAGAAAATAAATGATCAACAACTATTTGGATAATCCATTCATTGTTTTAAATGAATACATTTTTTGACCGAAATTAAAAATATTCCTTTGTTCCAGCTAGAATTGGCTGCTTGTCTTTGTCTTGATAGTAAACCTTTTTTTTTTTTTTTTAAGGTTAAAACAATTAATCAAGAAACAAAATCTGCTGATTAATCAATAATGGAAATCATCAGTTAAAGCCCTATTCAGAATTTAGGCATTAGGATTGGGGCGGGGGGGGGGGGGGTTGTTTTGCATTATAAATTGCTTAAACCACAAAAAAAGATGAATTTCCTGTCAGTCACATTATCTGTATATCAACTCGGATTTTCAGTTCCAGGTCTGTCATTGATTGTGTTTATAATTATAATGGTAGTGATGGTGTCTGTGGGTTAGTATGTGTGTGTGTTCAGTAGTTTGGTGGTTGTTCATGGGATGTTTATGCTATACAGACACACACAGACACACACACACATTCCCAACAGTTCATGCAAAGCGGTCTTTGTAGCCTTCCAAGAGTCAGCCAGGCTCGAGTTACAGCAGACAAGATCCTCTCACTCCTTCTCTCTCTCACACTCATACACACACACTTTCAAGCATCCATCAACTGAACAGGCCAGGGTGCAACAAGAGAGCACTGGTTTGTTGCTCTTCTAACTTATCCTTCTGTGACTCATTCCTGCCATTCTTCACTGTCTGTAAGAGTAGAATAAGAATAGCCATACAGTAGAATGACTGTCAAGTCCTAGGTTTGTCTGTACTGCCAAAGTGCCCTTCAGCAAGACATCACAACCAGCAACACGGTCTAACATGAGGGCGCAACGTCCCAGTCGCTATAATCCTATTTGTGGAGCTTTGACATCAAGTAGATTTCTGTTTTGCGCAGCATTAAATCAAAGCCCTGAGGCCAATATGGATCATCATTAAAAGAAAGGACATTAGGATGACTGAAGATAGGCTCAAACTGTGTGTGTGTGTGTGTGTGTGTCACATCTATTCTAGGAGAATTCCAGAGGGGAGACCCTGTGACTGAGCCCCACCTCACAGGATCTGACAGGATATCACCACACAGCAACACACACACACACACATATGCAGTATATACATGCACATACACAAACAAATGATGGGCATGTCGACATACACACACTTGCATGCAGAAGTGATAAGCAGTGAGCACCACATGTGTGTATAGACACACCTTAAAAATGTTCTCTCCTATTTTTTTGTGTTTTCAAAGGTCATTATATGCATTTATTTGTGTTGGGTTAAAGCATTTGGGGTTTCCACTTTCTTTTAAAAAAGGTGCTATAGAAATAAACTTGCTTTATTCAATAGCCTACATTGGCAGTAGCCTATACAGAGAACTGTGCTACAAAGTCAAATATCAGGCTCTTACACAGATTAATAGTATAATAGCTTGCCAATTACACCAACAAATAAAAAATAAAAATCAATTTATGAAAAAGTTTTTGATGAGAATGTTCAGCTTTCTGTGTTTAGTATCGAAACAGAATTCCCTTCTTGGACTTCTGCAACACACTTAGGGTCTGTAGCTTGAATCTAGACAACACATGACTTAAATCAAGGAGTTAGGTTGACCTGAGCAAACTAAATGAAGTTACCTGTGCATAGGCTACTTCAAGACCGGCCTTTTTTCTAAGGAAAAAAAAGACTTCACTCACTTGAGATATGGCTATATTTTGCCCCCCTGCCCCTGCAAAGATTCGCTTCAATCTGCGTCTGTGACACAATAAGAGGATCCCCCTCTTTAGTGAAAGAGCACGCGCGCACACACACGAACACATACGCGCGCGCAAACAGAAATACTTTAATAAACACGCCCTAGTTATCAAAAACCCTGCAGCTGACGATACAGGCGATATCCTTACAACGCACGAGACAGCGGAGAAGACGGTAAACACACGGTAAAGTTTCTAAATAAAGAGAAGAAAAAACACTCATTTTGACACCATCCCTTACCTTTTTCTCCCCCCTTCACTGCTCCTTCAGCCGTCTCCAAACTCTGTCACGACGAGGCTCTTCGCCGCAGACTGCGAAATCAAAACAGCCGCTTTTCGGTAACCGGGGAGCAGCGGAGAGAATACAGTCGTTTGCTCCAACATGCAGTGAGTCCGTGAGTGTGAATGTGTATGCGTGGGATTGTGAGTATCTGTGACAGCTCTTGGAGAGAATGAGCGGAGAGAGGAGAACCGGGGAACTTAGGGGGAGTTCCCGTTAACAGGCAGGCGGGGCGGGGGCTCGACTAGAGTGACAGACTGGCCAGTTAGAGGTTCACGGCTCATGTCTGGAGTAGTAGCCTAGGCTTCCTACATTCAGTAGCATACCAGAGCTGATAAAGTAATAAATGCATTTTGCAGTTATTGTAGCCTATATAGCCTAAGCCTACTGTAGGCTTATGTTGTTGCATATAATATTTCCATTGGGCCAAATGTATACCTACCTTCCCCTTCAATATTTCTCTAATAGGTAGCCTATGTCATATGTATATGTAGCTGTAAATGCATTTCCTCTGCCTTTAAGGTCCTAAAATCCCAGGTTAAGAAAAGGTGCAAGTGAATAATTTTAATAAAATATCCTTTATGGCTAACTACAGTTTAGGGGCATGCTTTGTGTTTATTTTTGGAAATGCTTCATGATATGGTTACCTGTCTTTATGTGAAAGAGATAGGTAGTCCTCATCTTACTCGTACTGTAAATTAACAGATTTTGGGTCCCTTTATTGATTATATCAGAAGACAAATGAACTTGACTGCCGTGTAAGATGATTTATGCGTCCCTTTTGAATGTGCTTCATGTATAGTTTATTTGAAATACTTTTTAAATCATGCTCATTGCACATCCTCGGACGGTGACAAAATATGTACGATATAATAACAGCTGTTATACAGTTTTCAATATATTGTATATCAGGAAAATGTACCTGAAGTATTCAAAGTAAAAGTACTCAATGCAGAAAAATTCTTACATTTCAGAAACTGGAAACGATCAAAACAGTTCTGTCAATTAACTAAGTGTGTCTGCTTGTAGGCCTGTATATTGTTGGGTAGTTTAAGTTATGGTAACTAATTTTATTTTATAAACTACATGTGTTTTGAGTGCAAAAATCTTGATTTGTAAAGTAACTCAAACAGTCAGATTAATGTAGTGTAGAATAAAAAGTACAATATTTCTCTCTGATATGTAGTGGAAAAGAAATAGAAAGTGGTATGAAAAGAAAAGAAAAGATTCAAGTAAAGTACATACAAGTACAGTACTTAGGGTTAGTTGTACTTAGTTACATTTCACCCAGTCTAAGTTTGAGATGTACTGTATGCCTTGGGCCTCAATAAATTCTGAATTATAAAACTGAAATACAGTGTTCACATCATGCACCAGGTATAGTTTAAATGCACAACTTATTTGGTCCAAGGCTTCTGTTCTCAATATCTGTGTTTCTATGGAGACCAAGCAGTCGACTAAATGCTCGGACTGCAGATCATGATACAGTGGACATGAAAATAAAATGTAGACAATTAGAATTAGTTTCTAGTTAGACAGATACCCACGCAATGACTTCAGGTGGAGAATGCTGCATTCACTGCTGTTTTTTATTGTCATGTCTCTGTGTGTTGTGTTAAAAGAAAATGATGCAAATCTGCTGTGTTGAGACTCACATTACACGTTTGTGACCTCTGCTACACATACCGTAGTCAAAGGGGGGGTTGATGGGACTCCTGTGTCCTCCATCAATGTTATGAGAGGTGGTGAGGACGCCGGCGCCGCTTGATCGTGGACTTGAAACCACAGTTTTAGCAGGTGACCCAAGATGGGGGGGGGGGGACTGGCTAAAACGGGATATGGTCTATGGTCTGCGTCGCTGGCAGTGTGAAGTTACCGTGCCGATGAGTGAGAGTAAGACCTGCTGATGGACGATGTGCAGTGGAGTTGATTTAAAGCACCCTAGCTCTTTGCACACACACACTCACACCCAAGATTCCCCTCCAAATCCTGATGGAATGTGTCTCCTGTAACAAGATTATTATCACAAGGCCTGCATCATATGACAAGAAGGGCCTGTTTGGGTGTGGTATATATTTCTTGGACGTTGTGTGGACAGTACCTTGTTCTGCCAACAGGCTAAAAATAAACACTAACACTCAATCAGGGGTGGAGACGCGTTACAGGAAAAGGACCAGAGGGACGTGAAGATGTTGCCTTAACATTATAAACTACTTACAAAAGTCCCTGATGACAGCAGAGAGCCGAATACAATTTTACCCTGCATCTAATGTTGTTTGCCATGCCCAGGAACACTTCTCAGATACCACCACCACATGTATTGAACCATTACAAAACAACAATAAAGTGGAACATGAATGAGTACGAGTAATAGGTTGATGAACGGGAAGGATGTGGGGAAATGAAAGTCTTTTCTTATCTGTTTTTTAGTTTTTTGTTCTGTTCTTTGTTTTAATTCTGCATTGTTGTACCAAATGTTCTAATGATTGAAATACAACAAACATGAGCACTGATTTAATTATGGTACTGTCTGTACAATAATTGTTGGGTAAAAAAAATGTATACTAAAATAACACATTATCTCATTTAGCCTACCACTAGTGTTATTTAGCCCCGGAGATAGATTAAGATTTAATTGCACAGCTTTACATACACAATATTTGTGTTTGTGCCCCTACCCCAACAGAATCAACCCCAAAATTAAATATTGTTGTGGTGCTCACAGCATTAAAAAAAGGAAATTTAAAAAAAAATGTAAACAGTCTGTCCAGAAATACTGTCCACAATGCTCTGGAGGATCCACAATGAAAAAAGGCAAACCCTTGTTCTTTTCATTTGGAGTATCTACAAAGGTTGCTAAACAGTTGGTGAATACCTGCATGTGATGATAGCCGACTAATTTTGGCCAATTCTATTACATAAAGAGAGGAAATGTAACTTTAAGTCTGTTGCTTTCCATGAAATGAATTGTGAGCACTGCTAAGTGAGACTAATAAGCAGCTTGAGGCAAGCGTTGTTCTATAATGAGTGTTAACGAGCCTTTTGTGCGGGAAATCTGAGGAGCGGGGTATCAGCTTTATTCCGGGGAAAAGAAAAACACCTTGACTAAAGTTAAAAAAAAAAAAAAAAAAAGAGGACCAAGCCATCCTGAACTGATGAGAGCTGCAACACAAAGCTGAAAAAGAGATGGAGTACAGAGGGCTGGAGGGGCAAAAAGAAAGGCGATGAGAGTGCTGACACATCCTGACAAAATGGAACAGGGAGTGTCACTCAGCACCTCACACACCAACACGCATATACATACATGAAAGTTTGCCTGCAGGACCAGGCACCTGGATCTAAGCTTCAGCTGAAAGCCACAGATGCCATCACATAAAGCATCACATAAAGAGTCAGGGACAGAGAGGTCACACAATCTCACACAGACACACACACACATCACAGTCCAACTATCCAAGCCTGAATCTGGCAGACAGACGGGAGCTTATTACAAAGCCCTCAGTTAATAAAACCCTCAAATGCACGTGCATTTTTACAAGGCGTGTCCTCTCATCTGCATATGTGTGTACGCTCATCAGCAGGCTTGTCGTGTAGTGCACTTGTATCTTTGTGTGTCCTCGTGAGTTTGGGTTTTGTCTCCATAGGGAAATGTTAGTAAAAGGGTAAGAGTTTTCTTAAAGCGTTACATTATACCAGCTAAACTGGCTCCTTTCTCCAGACCAATAAGAAGCTCTCTTCCTGGCTTCAAGTTGCCAGACTCTTCAGCTAGTGTGCAGACGTATTACAGCTTCTCAGCCTTTCAAGGTCCTCCGCTTGCAGCTTTTGTGTTCAAATGTTCTCATCCTCACATGTATTGAGTCACTTAAGCTACAAATTAGCTTGAAGCAATCCCACAAGCCACAACCACAGAATTATGTGCTAATAAACTGGCAATTGCTTACATATTTATTACGTGGATGGATGTGCATTCTGAAAGTGACCCCCACCATATGTCTGGGTATCTGCCTATTTATCAGTGTCTCCTCTGGTTGTTGCCTACTGCATCAATCACACACCCTCTCACCGCAGCAACAGCTGCCTCTTGTCAACGTCGTTCTGCAGCAGCTGAGGGCAAGGAGAGGAGTGCGAAACCGCGTTTAACAGCCCCGGTTCTGGCTGAAGTGAACGTGGGGAGGTTGGGTGGGCGTTTGGTTAACAGAACATCAGGATCCCATTTGGACCAGAGAGAGAGGCTCATGGGAGTGGGACGGGGCGTTGACTGAGTATGCAGAGAAGGAAGATGGAGGTCATGAGTGTGTGTGCATGTTCATCTTCATGTTTTTTTAAAGCAAAAAATCAAAGCTGCTATGTTAATCCCTGCAGTCTTATGAGCTCTGCTGTATTGTCTTTAATGTGGTTGCTTTTATTTGCCACAGTTTCCACTGAAGAGTCATAATGAGGTTGTGGCAATGGCTGTATCTACCATTCAGGCCACACAGTCCAGACCTCTGTATTATTTCTCTCCCCCCCCTCCCAAAAAAAGTGATTTAACTGCCTCAAATAAACTGGTACACCAAGATACAAATTGTTCCTCTGTCTGATCATCAGACTATCAGATTGCTTGTGGATGGTGGGTGAGTAGGCGGTGAAGTGGATTATCTTGTTGTAATTATAGAATCTTTTGGCAACGTGTTGGTATTTGGGTATAGTGTCAACTAGTGTCACATTTTAAGCTATTGTTATACAATGGTTGCTCTCCAAACATCATAAACTGTGCATATTTATTTTAGGGAAATAAATATTAAAATTTGACTGATATTGCTAAAATCCTGGAGATACAGTAGGTTGTGTGTGTGTGTGTGTGTGCGTGTGTGTGCGTGCATGCGTGTGTGCGTGTGTGTGTGTGTGTGTGTGTGTGTGTGCAAAAGCCTGCAGATCTCCGCAGCAGAACAGTACAGCACTGTCCTCTTGTACCTCTAGGTTAAAGGTCCCGGCTGAGTCATGTGGCTGTCCACATCAGTCCCTATTTGACACTTCACCCTTGACCTCTTTCTCTGTCCAGGCCGGCTGCCAGCCTGACACTTTTTCCAAACAGTGGGATGCACAAACTGAGGAAACTGATGTGCTATGTGCCAATGGCTACAGTGAATGCACTATACATTTGTCTTCTAAAGTCCTAGACCCACAGGAGACCAATGGAAAACTTGAGTCTGACAGTTGGCTAGATATGAGCTGGAGTTGGTGGTGGAAAGACTTAGTTTTGAATGGAGAGTGGGGGGGAGAGATGGGGAACAAAACAGGGAAACTGGTGAAAAAGAACCTGTGAAACCTTTTTCTACCCCTACAACTGATCGTCTTTAAGGCAGAGACCAGATCAGACCAGATGTTTAAATTTCACCATCACCTCCTCTTATTTACAGTAAAGTAAAGACTTTAAATCATTCCTAAGATTTGGAGTTAGTCAGAGCCTGTATTTCCTTTTGGCTATTTTGTGTGGGCATCTTATACAGTAAATGAGGTTCAGAAAATCTCTCAAACTTGTTGTTAGCTGGCCTATACACTATGAATTTCTTTATCTGTTTTTTTGTGTTTTTAGTATGTGCAAAATGAAAACAAAAAAAGAAGTATACAGATATAAGATAGCCATGCATGACTGTACTTCTCTCACAATGACAGTGCTAAAATGCTGATGTTAAGCAGGTATAATGCTTACCATGCTCACCACATTTATTACAATTCATCCTCATGAATGTCTGTAGCAAATGTTATGGCAATCCATCTGGGTAGTTAGAAAGTCAAGACATTTCACTGTAAACCAATAATGCCAACCTGTCAATGGCAGTAGAGAAATAGTCAGGGGATTATCAAAGTTAGGAGGATTCATCTGCTCAGAAACATGAATATCTTTACAAACTTTAATGGCAATCCATTAAATAGTTTGGAGATATTTCAATCTGGACAAAATTGATGGACGGACTGACATTGCCATTCCAAGAGCCACGCCACTAGCATGGCTATAACTGTACTTATCTATTCACTCAATAAGAAAAGGAAATCCACATGGTAATAGCTGAGCACAATGTGTGAATTTTGTCCAAAACAAGTTTGATCAATTCTTCTGTTGCCTCATCTTGTGTTGCAAGAGGGATTGCAACAATTCTGGGCCAGTTTAACTACTTTACACATTACACAGTAGTGCGTCAAAGTTCCTCACTATTCTGTAGCATGCCACCAAGTACACACATTCTCAGTAAGCCATTAGTAAGACAAATTAAAATAATGTTAACAATCTAATTCACAAGTGATAATGCCACTTAGAAACAGATTAGCAACATCACAGCATAATGCTATTGGTGCACTTAGCTTGAAACTTATAATGTAGACAATAAAGCACAATGCTGAAGAGCAAAGAAAGAAAGAAAACTGCACTAGGGATGAAGAATTTAAAAGGATACCTCGCACCAACAACAGCATGCCACCCAGCACAAAACTAAGCATGCTTCTGTTTGCGTTCTTTCAGACGTGACACCTTGCTTTGCAGAGGACAGAGTAAGAACAGGTTACTGTTTGTCATTTCAAAAATAGAGTCTGTGTTGCAGATGAAGCACACCAACTGGCCTGCTGTCTATGACATTCCTGAATACCACAATACATTATTGTCGCTGTGTGTATGCCTGTGTGTCTAGTGTGTGCCAACATACACAAGCATACAATGAGTTGTATCCGTGAGGTATGTTTAAAAGGATCTGTCAAATAAAATGAACAGATTAAAAACGGAGCGTTGTTGTCTTAACCTTTCTTATTTGACTTACAGTATAACACCTGCAATGCCAAATCAACAAGTCTGTAATTTCTCTGATGCCACACATATTTTCCAACACAAAGAAATGCTTGCATGCATGTGCTCATCCAAGAAGGTTTCAGATTCAGATTTGCTCAAGCAAAAGTGACAATACAACAATGTAAAAATAATCCACAACAAGTAAAAGTCCTCCATTCATACTTAAAAAAGTGTCAAAGTATAAAACTACCCTAACTAACTAAAAGTTTCCTCTGACATGTAGTGGACAAGTAAAGGGTAGCAGCAAATTGGAATACTCAAATAAAGTATAAGTACTTTAAAATGGTATAGTATGTGAGCAAATGCTACTTTCCACCACTGATTTAAGGTCTGCTTTCTAGAAAAAGGCAGCACCAATTCCACTTTTCGTAAGCTTTTACAATGACAACATCGTCAAGAATGACTCTACAGATAAAGTTCCTCATATCTTCAGCGTTTCAGAAAACCTACCAAACTGAAACATCCATTTTTAGTATCAAAGACTCACTTCCTGTCAGCGTGAGAGGAGGCTGGTAGCTTCCTCCTTTACAAGTAACCGGTGCTGTGTATCAACGCTTTATCAATTTAGATAATTTAGATAGATTTAGAGTTTAGGTGAAATATCACTTTATCGTCCTGTTGGCTCAACCAGAAAAGTGGCTACGCATCTACCATTTGTAACAGGTTACTGTACCTAAACTCAGAGCTTCAACTGCAGAATCATGAATGGATCCTGTGAGAAAATCATCTGCTCCAAACAATTCTCCAAATAGGCCTCCAAGTAGTCATTGTAGGAAAAGCACAGGTGTTTCTAATAACATTAACATTTAACTTTCAAATGTCCCAGTAAGCCAAGACAGTGTGACGGAGATTCAGCTGTTAAATGGCATTCAGCCGTCATTCATTTTCTTACTTACAGCAGTGCTTTTCTTACTGTGACATATCCCTATAAAAAAAAAAAAGGTCTGTTATCAAAGAAGAGGACCTGAGGGTGTATTGCTCCACCCCACAGACAGGCCAGAATCCTACAGATGTACAAACATGCACTCATCCCTCAGCAGGCATAGTCGTCTAGGCTCCGTCAGCATCCACGTTGAATTGTCTCTCCCTCCCAGACAAGTGCAGGGAGAACCTTCCTGATTTAACATGCACACTAGCCAATCAAGATAATGTAAATGATGAGAAAAGTGACACAAATACTACTTTTACATTTTATATTCATCAGTGCCAATAAGCTTTTATTTTCTAATTTCTACTTGTAGCAAGTTGTTGCTATAAATCTCTTGCATCTTTTTAGCCAGTAATGCATGCTCACACACATGCGAAAGTAGCGTCAATGAAAAGGCTGAATGAGACAGAACTGCCTGAAATGGAAAACCTCCACTTCTGCCTCATGCGTTTAGTCATGTTAAATGACCATACGTGTAATTCCAGTCGGCGACACAAGAGAGGCCCTCTCTCTGCCCTCCATACCACAGACTGGAGGAAGACGCCAGACCAACACCCAGGAGGGAGGGGGGCAGCATGAAGAGGGAATTTTAATGCTCACTCTTTAGGCCACACACACACACACACACACACACAAACGCACATATATCACCTTAACATTTACAATTTAAGCTTTCTGCTGACACTCTCATTCAGGCTGCTTTTTGGAAAGAGAGCAAGTATGGCATCTATGTCTGACTTTAAGTGATCTTTTGAATGTGAAATACTGAACCCTAGCAGGATGTAGGATTTCAAGATGACAGCATAAGGTTTGTAGTTCTGTGAGTCATGAGGTCTAGCAGCTGTGTTCAGATTAAAGTGTATTTGTTGCAATGGTGACAAGTTTTGATAGCAGAAAAACACAAATTTTCTAATCATTTCTGCAACACAAGCCACCTTTTGCTGTCCCTCCCATGCTCACCGCGGTGCTAATAATAATCAAATCAAAAATGCAAAAACCTACATATCATTTCTTCATCTGTCTCTGGGAGGTTGCACTGTATGGTGTGCTTATATTAAATAGCATTGATGAAAATAAAAGTTTTATATTTTGGGAAATAAATGTAAGAAATGCAGATTAACACTATTGTCATATCTGTATGTTCAATATGAAGCTGGAGTAGCCTTATTTTGAAAGGACAGATACAGGTTCTGACATCCAACTAGAGTTTGTGTATGGGGTCATCTTCCCATCAATTTTGCTGGGCACTGTAACTGCACAAAAACACAGTTACATGTTGTATCACTTTCCAAAAGGAACACTGACACAGTCACTGTCATCAGTTTTTCCTTTTTCAGTAAAGACATCACTATAACCTTCTGCAACAACCTTTCTGTGTCCTCTCCTGAGTACCCCACCTCCGGTCTTCCAGGAGGCTAATCTGACATGGTCTCGTGGTCCGGCTGCTGTGTTTTGGAAAATCAGTCCAGTGCAGGGGGTCAGATCCTCATCAGCTCTTATGTTTGTTTACATTCTCACACCACACAGGGCCACCAGGGACAGACAGTGTCCATTAAAAGTTCAACCGTGGGAAGAAACAGGGTGATAAATAGCACACAGAGAAAGAGAGAGAGAGAGACATTGACACCAAGACTCTTTGCCCTGTGTTTGAAGATGCATGCCACTTAATTGCAACACTCAATTTAAATTTGGTTGCGGAGCTTTGTTGCATGACTGCCTTTATCTCTTTGAACTCTGTCAAATAAAAGCAAACGTATCGAAAAATCTTAAAAGCAATGGAATTTGATTTCATGCCAAAACATTGCTGTAATCAATTTTAAAGTCATGCAAACAGCAAGTTTTCCAGGGTTGATAAGTTCACTTTTTTTTCCAGTGATGTGAAATTTGCTGTAATTGGTGTGTCCCAGTGAAAATATTGAACACCAAACCAAAAAAAGAGAAGATTGGCCTTTTATCAGACAGAAACATAGGGAGGTAGAGGGATCAATATCCTGGAAATGATTGTGTAATCTGTGTAGTCTGATCTCTGTCCAACAACTTGCTAATCCATTCCCGTAAGACTTCAGTCCAGTATTGATGTGTTACATAAAAGGTGTCATTAGTCAGCGAGAAAAGACATACAGGGCCATGACTCCCGATCCTTCCCCCTGTAACTGACCTTTACAGCATTAACAGGAATTAGGAAAATGTAACAGCTAAATTGATAATTAACTAATAGTCAAAAGTTCATACACATAACCAATTCATATGTGTATGAACTATGAATATGCCGTGTTCAAAAAGTATGATCAGACTTTGATTTTATTACCTTTCTTACATTTAAAGGGGATTATTACAAGCATATTGTTTGGACTCAATGAGTTTTTTTGCAGGAAATTGACAAATTAGGAGTTGTATCATGTGTGTAAAGCAGCTGTAAAGTAATCAGATGTATTGGGGCGCTTGGGTGGCTCACCTGGTGGCGCTCTCGTCCATGTGCAGGGGATTGGTCCTTGACGCAGGGGCCGCGGGTTTGGTTCCAACCTGCGGCCCTTTGCTGCATGTCATTCCCCCTCTCCTCTTTCATGTCTAAGCTGTCCTGTCACAAATAAAGGCATAAAAAGAAAAGACAAGTAATCATATACATATCTACTCTAAACATCCTGCAGTTCAATAAATTCTGCATTTCCCTGTTTGTTAGGGTTTTTTTGCACTTTCACACCAGACTGTACATGTTATTAAATAAATAAAGCAATTTTTAATTGTATTAAATTTGCATTTTCAAAACAGTATAGTAGAGATTTTCAATTATCAAAGTATCGGTAGTTATACAGTATATATACAGTATATTGAGGTATATATATACAGTATATAGATGGAACTATAGCTTTATATGTGTGTGTAAAGTCATGGCTGCACTAACAGCTCTATTGTGCCTCTCTGTGGTCACAGATATGTCATACAAATTTGTACCAACCTACAGCTGTCCAAAAAAAACTCATTTCCCAGATGCCCATTCGTTGTTGTTGCCACGAAGCCTTCAAAATAAAGGTTTTGTGTTTAGGACTGAAGAAGACAACCATACCAAAATACTGTGGATTTTTTAAACAATACTAAAACAAAAACAATTTCATAGGCTGATAGAATATCAGGGCCATACATTTTTAAACAGTGCTTTACAAACGGGTAACTAAATATGGCTATGTGCTATTTCAATACGGGCATCATTCATAATGAAATATTTTCTGAATTTGAATTGATTCAAGCCACATTCCATTAATTAATCAAGTTTCCAGACAACTAGCTCAGAGTAAAACGGATATCAGTACAGGTTTTATTTTGAAGATTTTCTAAAGGAAGTCTCATCTGTCCCATCAAGTCTATCTCTGGAGCATGGTTGGCCCTTCCAGGCCCTCCAGTACCAGATCAGAGAGTAGCAGCTGCTAGAGTCGGGACCCTCTGTCTGTGTTCTGTCAGCTGGTCTGTGATCAACTGAAGATACCAGAGCTGCTGTCACATCCAGGATGAGGCTGCTGCCAGTTGTCGTTACAGTGTCACTAACGGTGGCGCTCGCTTACTATGTTTACATCCCGCTGCCGGATGCCATCCAGGAGCCGTGGAAGCTGATGATGCTGGACGCTGCATTCCGAACAACGATGCACCTGGTGAGAAAGGAGGTGTTTTCATTGGGAATACGTTGTGGTAGCCTACATGTACTGCAGGTGTAGCCTATAGTTGACTGATGGGCAACTTCAGATATGATTATAATACAGTCTGCACAAATTAATAGGCTACTATAGTAGGCTATAGTATTTACTAATATAATGTAGGCTGCAAGATATGTGATAACGTTGTTCAATATGCGCGATAATAATTGCGATTTCTGTCTTTGCTGCTGTCAGTATTCTGCTAAAATAAAACAAATTGCTTCTTGAATCAAAAGACCCTGATAAGAAAATCCTTTCCAACATTATTTTATTCAGTATTACATTGAACATAAAAGGCAACAATAAAAGAATGACACTTTAAAGTTTTCTAGTGGGCTATACTCTCGTTCAACTAACTCCAAACATCTCTAGTGTTACGCGATATGTCCCAGCTGATCGCAATGTCTTTGTGTGCAAGTTGATTTTGCGATATAGATAGAAAAACAACAATATATTGTGCAGCCCTAATATCATTGGTAGCAGGTGTTTTCCAAATATACTATAAAAAGTTAGTTGCATGTACTGCGTGTATTTGTATTTGTATTTTGTATTTAGTGGAATTGTTAGACAATCAGTAACATAAAGACATGGACTTTGATCCTACCTTCTTATGCCAAAGATACACCCTGAAATGCCTTAGCTCAGTAGCTATAGCAATTATTGCATAAACAGTGTCTGGCAATGTCTTTTGTTGTTTTTAAGTAGTGTTTTTTCAGAGCAGGTCTCATGTACATGGAGTGACACACAGCTGTAAAATATCTGAGGCACATCATGTCCTGGGACACCTCTACATGGTCCACTGGGCTTCTCTTCACCATAATTTCTTTGCATGCTTGTATCCATTAAGTCACATTAGTAAGAGCAGTGTAAAATGTACAAATTTTGTGAAAGAGCTTTTTCTTTACATTACCAGTTTGATTTTGAAACGGCCACGCTGTTTGCCATGGTGCTAATCTGTTGCAAAGCAGAGCGTGAGGGAGTTTAATCTGGGCCGGTGTGAGGACAACCAACTCTTAACCCTGAACTTTGTTCTACATTTTGAAAATGGCACACAAGGTGAAGAGTGATAACAGTTATTGACAGCGTACAGCTGACGTGCACAAGAATGGGTTCACATATTATAAATACACCAAAGTAGTTTTAAAATCTCAATACTGTAGTATGTTTTTAAATAGAATGGAATACAATTTTATTGTCCCCCAAGAGTTGAAATTGCAACTCACCCAGACATAAAAGCAACACTAAAACAAATAAACATGCTATTCTTGTCTTGAGCATCAAGGCGTGGCGGCGCTGCAGTGCAAAGTCCTTGAAATCCATTCTGCAGTTAGCATCACATAGCCATGGCAAAAAACAACAACTTTTGTTTGCAGACTAAAGTTGAAGCTCAAACGGAACGTGTTAGAGGCCGTTTCCCCTGCAGCGAGATCAAAAACTAAAACCCAAAAAGTGTTGCTCCTCCAAAAGGCCTCAGGCAATACTGTGACTCCAGTGTGCACACACTGTGTGTGGACACACAGCACTTTGTTCAAATGCTAACACGCTGCTGGCAAAACGGTTAAGGATGGAAGCTTGGGGGGGGGTGTCGCTTCGGCCTTATGGAACAGAGGAATTATATTCTACAATAGCCCAACTTAGAGTAACTTTAACCGTTGTTCATGTGAAACCTCAAAGAGCCTGATGCTTTGTTTATGGACTATTTGTGGTTGGCTGTTCGCTGTATGACCTATCAATTCCTGTCAATAAAGTATAATAGAGTAAATCTTGTATAGTGCATACACTGTTAGCTGTTAGGTGTCTTTGTAAGTCACTGAAAGTGGAGATGTTACAATACCGATACCAGTAGCTAAAACGCTGGTATCTGTATCGGGAAGTACTGGAGTTTATGCACTGATCCGATACCACGTAAAAAAAAAAAAAAAACCTAAAGAAATATTACGTTAAAGTAGTTTATTTATGTTCTTTTTCCATTATAACTGACTGTCAAACTGGATGATAAAAGAAGGTTCTGTGGCGTTCATTGTTTGTGTTTGTTCATGTTTCACAAAGAGTTTAACCTGAGCCAGACCGACAACAAAGATAGAAATCATATTACACCCATACAGGGATAGTAGTATACAGTTGTTAAAACATAATAAAATATATGACACACTGGTATCGGATCAGTACTCGGTATCGGCCGATGAGCAAGTTCAAGTATCGAAATCGGTATCGGGAAGCAAAAAATAGTATCAGACCATCTCTAATTGTAAGTTGCAAGCTCATGACCCCCCCTGGTCAAGAAAAAAAAGGGCTCCCCCACAGGCCACGGTATAGTTTGAACACTGGTTACAGGGTCAGATGGCCAGACATTCAAAAGTCAAATATCTGGCCTCATAAGTAGAATTTCAAAACTATCTAACTTTTCCCACTTTGGTGCCCTTACAAGTTGGAAGCGGAATTGTCCCATTATGTCTCATTGGAACTACAGATCCACTACCCGAACTGGCAAACTTGCATAGTGCCGTTATAGCCGATAGAGAGCCGCAAAGTGAATGCAGAATTGCCGTTCACCCTGTTACGAGATGACTAACCACTTGAACAAAAAGGTCTCTAGTTTTGCTTTAAGGAATTGATCAAATTTATATGATTATGAAACTTTGTTAAGGCCAACATCTCTCGGTGTAGTCTGGTTCAGAGCCTCCACTATGCCAAGCAGCTGTGTCTGCTGGCCTTGGTTGAACCCGACTATTGAGACAGTCGGAGATGTTTGTGGGGAGGAGGGCAGACATGCAGAGACACATCAGTAAGTTAAAGTTCAGAGGGACAGAGGTGACTGGGTGAGACTGTTGTGTCCCAAGAGATGAATCCATTTTGTCTCTTCCCAAATCATTTCTCCTACATGCTGTTTTCTTTGCCTAAATATGTCTTCGATCTGTTTTCCATTTTCAGGCCTCTTTAAAGTCTTGGCTGGGCTTTGACCATTACATCACGTCAATCAGGCAGTCCACAGACAGGTTTGAAGGCATGATAAAGGGGCTGAGCAGCTCTGAGTCCGGCACAGGAGGGGTCATGCCCGGAGTCAAAGTCAGCGACATCACTTTCGCCGGCGTCCCGGTCCGTGTTTACGAGCCCCCGGCTGGAGGGGAGGGTCATCTGAGGAGAGGGCTGATGTTTTTTCATGGAGGAGGCTGGGCCCTCGGCAGTGCCAGTGAGTATGGACATTCCTGTTGTCTATAAGTACAAATAGAAGAAATTAAATCTGAAAAAAATAATCTTTCAAAATTTGATATCATAGAAGTATTTATGATCACATTATATAATCACGGTTTTTGCTCTGTTAGAAGACAATGTGCATATTTCAAACTGCAATAAATTCAGCAACATTTTCTTTTTGTTCACTTAACTTTTTTCACACTTCATCTCTCCGGAACTTCCTCAGAAAAGGGGTCGTATGATACCATCAACCAGATGTTGTCCGACGAACTCAACGCTGTTGTGGTCTCTGTTGAGTAAGTGTGCGGCTTATAGAGACAGAAACACACTTTAAGATATATAAAAACATATTTGCTTAACTCAGACCTTAGAAAGCACCCTTTCCGAGCTATAGATGAGGTTATCCAAGTGCTTTCACAGGTTGAATTGTGCTCTTGTAGACAAGTGAACTTATCTTCATGTGTAAAATTGGCTGAGTGACTCTTTAACTACAAAAAAATGTTAGAATTCTAAGCCTCTAGTAACTTACCATTTGCAACCGATGTCTGTGTAGGTACCGTCTGTATCCAGAGGTGCACTTTCCAGTGCCGTATTTAGACTGCCTTGTCGCTGCCAAGCACTTCTTGTCCCCAGAGGTCCAGGCCAGGTATGCAGTCGACCCTGATCGTGTGGCTGTGGCAGGTGACAGCGCTGGAGGAAACCTGGCTGCTGCGGTCGCTCAGGAGGTATATACCATAGCATAACCTCCTGTAAGAATGGGTGTAACAATGAGCTATAAATATAAATCAAGAGATTGACGCCTTATATGTTTTTATATTGTGCCAGATTTCCATTGATGACACTATGAGTGTGAAATTCAGCGTCCAGGCATTGATCTACCCAGTCCTCCAGGCTCTGGACTTCAACACGCCCTCCTACTTGCAGAACCAAAATATACCCATCCTCTACCGGCACCTTATGGTCCGCTTCTGGCTG
This sequence comes from Etheostoma perlongum, assembly GCA_026937815.1. NCBI lineage: Eukaryota > Metazoa > Chordata > Actinopteri > Perciformes > Percidae > Etheostoma > Etheostoma perlongum. The sequence continues at coordinate 21,356,721 of CM049390.1, forward strand.
CAGTACCTCGGTGCTGACCTCTCCCTGCAGTCCCAGTTGCTGGTGAACAACCACAGCTCCTTACACAACTCAAACATCACCCCAGAGCTGAGGGCGCGGATAGACTGGACCGTCCTTCTGCCCCCGAAACACAAGAAGAACTACAGGCCTCTGATTGTGGAAAAAGGTTCACAGGAGGCAGGGAAGGAGATGCCAAGGCTGCTGGATGTGAGGGCGTCACCACTGTTAGCAGGACCGGAGGTTTTGGCTAAATGCCCTCGAGCATACATCCTAACATGCGAGTATGACGTGTTGAGGGATGATGGCCTGATGTACGCGCGGCGCTTACAGGACGCTGGCGTCACAGTTACCCAAGAGCACTATGACGACGGCTTCCATGGATGTTTCACCCTTATAACCTGGCCAATGGAATTCGATGTAGGGAAGCAAGCACTCAGGGGTTACCTCAACTGGCTGCAGAACAACTTGTGAGAGTGTGTATGTGTGTGTATGTGTGTGTGCAAGTGAGTGAAAGAGTCTTTATGAGTGCATGCATGTGGGTGTGGGTGTTTTACTGATAGGAGTGAACTAGTCCTTGCTTAATAAATCTGAGCTCTTTGTTTAAAATATAAGCTCTTCCAGCATGCACGCACACGCACACGCACACGCACACACACACACACACACACACACACACACACACACACACACACAGTGCGTCTTACTATCTCTGTGGGGACCTGCCAATGACATAATGCATTCACTAGCCCCTTACCCTAACCTTAACCATCACAACTAAATGCCTACCCTTAACCCTTAGCCTAATTCTAACCCTTATCCTGAAACCAAGTCTTAACCCTTTAACAGCCCTTTAAAGTGGTGGGGCCCAGCCTTTTGCCCCACAAAGCTATCCAAACCCCACAAGTATGCTGTATTCCAGGTTTTTAGACCCCATGAATGAAGTTAAACGAGAACCCCCCCACACACACACACACACACACACACACACACACACACACATAAGGTTACAGACATGTCTGCTGGCCGTGGAGAAGGGCAAATATGTTAATATTAACATGGCTAACAGTGTGACCAGCTAACAAACATACCCAATAGATGCACAGCCACAAGCTTTCCACTAATGGATAAATTAATCAGGTGCTTCCACTGGGACACTAGGGACCACATCAGATCAGTACACTCTTCCGTAGCCACAAACACATGAGCAACATACTTCCCGTGTAATTGGTTTTATACTTAACTTTTAGAATAAAACAAACAAAAACTGATGTTAGCAGTGGTTTTGACATTTCTTTTTTTAACTAATTCTGTGACCCAGCAAGTTACTCTATGTTCAGTACTGCACCCCTTTGGTCCAGAGACTGAAATATCTCAACAGCTATTGGATTGATTTCCTCGACATGTTAAACAGATTTTGTCTAGAGGATAAATTGTAGTGAATGTAACATACATAACATACATAATTAATCTAGGTTATTAAGTGTGGTTCCACACACTGTTGATTATAGTCACTTTATGCAATGACTGTTTGGGGATCACGGTCCCTCTAAATGTTGGCTATGCGTGATGATGTGGGTTTGTTGCTGGACAGCGGCTTTTTTCGGCTGTGTAGATTTTTTTGCTAAATAACAGACACGCATTTGTGTGCTCCGTGTGACAAATTGCATCTTGCGTTTTGTTACAATTTCCACAAAATCATAATTACTTTAGTGACCCTCTGACTTTTTCTCTAGTGCCACCATTAGGTTGACATTTGTGGTTTTACAGTGAAATGTAAACTATCATATGGATTATGAAATTTGCCAGGAACTTTGTTGATCCCTTAACTTTTAATTTCCAGGTTGAAATTGTAAATTGCCCAAACACCTACAAAACCATCAAAAATAATCTCATCAGCCTCAGCTGTACGTTTTAAGTTTAGTATTAATTATCAAATGTTGGCATGATGACATGCTAAATTAAGATAGGGAACATGGAAAACATTATCTGCTTAGCATCAGCACTTTAGTATTGTCGGTGTGAGCATGTTAGCTTGCTGACATTAGCATTTAGCTAAGCAGGCCTACAGCCTCACTAGCAGGCTGTCGACTCCTGTTGAAGTAAAGTAACAACAAAGTTCACATCAAACATGGGACTGATACAATTTGTAAATTATATATTTTGAAGGAGGAATTCGTTACCTTTCTTGTGAGCTTTTTGTGTGTTCACCGCTGTAATAAACACTCTCGCACCACAAGAGGTGATGTCTTTCCTGACAGATGATGTTTGACAATCACTAACAACTGCACTTAATTTACTTAAGTTTCATTCCGTTTATTGTTCACAGTGTTTGACTAACGGCACATTTTATGTATCTGAACATGCCTTTACTATGCATTAACATTTTGTGATTTAAATGTGTTCCATTGACAGTAGCAGTTCCAAAATGAGTAATATATATCATTCTCCTTAAAATCTGCTCTGCTGGGTCAGCACACGAGTGGTCAGATGTCTACACCTATAAAGAACCACTTCTAAAATGTTTAAAAAGTAACATACAGGACATCTGGATCTGCATGCATTTAAACTGAAGGGCTTCATTTTACTTCTAAATGTAATTTTCCCGTATCTCTGCTATGCCCGCTGTTATGATTTATGAAGGAACTGATGAAGGGTGTCAATAATAAATGTGAATCATATTTATGAAGCACAAATTGTTTTCTTTATTTGCTCCTTAAAAAAAATCCATTTCCAAATAAATATCATTAGCCTGTGATGTTTAATATGTTAAATGTTATTTTATAACTATGTTTTTTTTTCATGTTTCCCAGAACAAAAGTAAAAAAGTGTTAATGTTGCACCTATTATTTATTGTAGAAATAAGGCAACATCTTACAGAGTAATGTTTAGCCACAGTAAACCGATAAAATGCTCATTATGCATCAAAATGATGCTTAAATGAATGCATTGGACCAATGCCTGCTGTTACTCAACTCAATCTGCAGCTGCTATCTGTAAAACAACTTATATGTTTATATAAAAAGTGCACCAATTATAATTTATCCAAAGAGTTTAAATAGACTGAAATAACAGATGAAAAATACTAATTACTTTATACCACTGATTATTTCCAGGGCCTCCGTGCATTCATTACATAGTTATATACCACCTTTATCTTATGTATATGACATCAAATTACTTGTAGGTACATCAACTATTTGGTGGATATGCTTTCCAACTATTAAAAAAGTAATGAAAAGTTCTTCTTCTTTTTTATTATTAATAGAAAGCAACCCAGAGGAAAAAAGTTCCCTTCAGGTCTAAGTTAAACACATGACATGAACAACAGTGTGGTTTTGATGACACAGCTGCTAATTGGATAATTCATGTTGCATGTGTACTCTACATGCTATTACTGCATGCATCCACAGCTATTTATCCTAGCTTCTTTTTGGGCCCTCATGTGAGGAGGGCCCAAAAAGAAGCTAGGCACTCAGTCTCCTTCTCCCCCCCCCATTTCTTGGTCCTTAAATGCAGCAGCACCAATAATCAATGTAATATCCCCCTCTAGTGGTCTGAGAAATCTTATGGTCTTCATTTAACACACATTTGGAAACCACTGGTGGAACTAAGTACATTTCCTCAAGTTTTGTACTTAAAAGAAACTTTAAGGTCATTGTACTTTACTTGAGTATTTCCATTTTGTGCTACTTTATACATCCAGAGGCATACAGTGGGGTTCGAAAGTTTGGGCACCCCAGGTAAAAATTTGAATTAATGTGCATAAAGAAGCCAAGAAAAGATGGAAAAATCTCCAAAAGGCATCAAATGACAGATTAGACATTCATATTATATGTCACAAAAAAGTTAGATTTTATTTCCATCATTTACACTCAAATAAAATAACAGAAAACTAAAAATTGGCGTCTGCAAAAGTTTGGCGAGTTGTTCACTGTATATTGTTCTGTTTACTTGACTACTAAAATATGACACATCACTAAACTACCCAACAGTATGTAAAGTAGTTAAAATGAGTTACTCCTCAAACAGGTACATCATAAAAATGCTACTTACACATGAATGCATTAGCAACAGCACTACAATAATAAAACTTATTAGTAACAAAACACTCACAGGGGCCATTTGTCTGCACGTCAAATACTTTTACCTCTGATACTTAAAGTATATTTAGCTGAGAACTTCTGTAATTCAGGGAAACATTTTGAATGCAGGACCTTTATTTCTAATGATTTTTTTTACATTTTTGTATTGCTATTTTTACTCAAGTAAAGGATTTGAACTCTACCTTCACAACTGTGTGACATTACACTTGGGGGGGCATTGAATAGATTTTTTTTTTTATACCTACATTTTTAATAAAATCCTTATAACTGCAAACCTAAATGCAATCCTAATGTTGAAGTCTCAATTTAAAATCAACCCTTATACTGGCTATATTTGGCCAAATGACCCGGTTGAAAAATATTAAATGTAGATCATAGAAATTAAGGATTGTGAATTACATATGAATCTGTATTGGCTTTGTTTTTTATGCTCTCACATTCACATACAGTAGTTTCCTATCAGGGAAACACCCTTCCACTGACACGCTAAGTCACTGGCAACTGTCTGCGTGCATTGTGCTGCTGTAGCATTTTTCAGCACTGGTCTTTGTTTTATAAATGAGACAATGAGCAGTGCTCAGACGGGAATTTTAGGGAGATTCCATGACATTAACAAGGAACGTTGGGAGGAGAAGCCTCAGGGGAGGGAAAAAAGGGAGTGGAGGGACAGAGGAGGGTAGATGGAGCGGGATTTGTACTAACTTTAAATATATTATATGCCTTCTAGGTGTTCAGTCAAAGCTCTCTGCTTCCCTGTACCAAATGTACATATTTTTAAAAGTTGATTCTGATCTCAATAAAATATGTTGCGCTCCCTTCTTCAGGGGTGACACTGCTATCATTTCTATCAGAGACGCAGCAGCTCTCCTTATGCTTTCCTCTTTCCAATTGTTCTTGGAACTTATTTGAGATTTTTGAAATATAGTTTCATCAGAGTCACTGAACAGTTTCATAGTTCGGGTGTTCCTCACAGAAAGACATAAGGTTTCTGTGATTTTGGTGTTAACCAAAATTTGTTCCAGTTTAAGGATAAAACCCTCAGATTTTCCTGAAATAAAACCCTGTATTCAATCCTCTTTGTGGTCAGCACAGTCAGTGGTCTTTTAGCAATAGACATGTTGTAATTAACCCTCGTGTTGTCCTCCTGGGTCAAAAACTGACTTTTTGTCAGACTTTTTTTAATTTTTCACTAACACCGCCTTACTACCACTAGTTTTACAGTACTTTCTGGAATTCATGGTCAATAACCCTCATTTATATAGAATTATACATAATATTTAAGTTAAAAAAGCAGAAATGATGAATTATTTTGACTAATAGTTAAGATCAGAGGAACGTACAGATGAGTTCGGTCAGGAATGATATTGATCAAATTGTATTTGCAAAGAGCGTTGTATGGAATCCAATCCATTTTTTGTGGTCATTTGGTTAACAAGAAACCCATATTTCAGATAAAGACATTTTTAAAGGGGTCAAATTTGACGACATTCCAGCACTTGATTCAAATTGCCTTCACGTGTATTCACAGGAAACTATGCTGTATAGGATTTTATCTCATTGATATTAGGCTCACTGTTTACTGTTCACTCTCCCCACAGCCAAAATTGGAAAATACTTTTTAATAATAATAATAATAATAATACAACATCCCCATCAAACCACACTTGTTGCTTTTACACTTTGGTTTTTGGTAAGGATAAGACAAACAAGATATTACATGTTAATTACAGAGCTTTGGAGGTGCTGGTAGGCAGATAATGTTACCTTTACACAGAGCCAGGCTGTTTCCCCCAGTTTTCAGTCTTTATGCTAAGCTAAGCTAACTGGCTGCTGCTTATAACTTCATATCCTATCTTCTCATTTAAATCTGCAAGTAAATTTCCCCAAAATGTTGATCTATTACCTTTGACTTTCAAAACACCAGAGGACAAATGACAGTCAGGCCCGGCTGCATGTGTGGACATGTATGCAGAGGTCAAAGGTCACCGGCTGATTGGACCTAGGAGGAAGAAATAACATGATAGGAAAAAAAACTATTGAATGACTCATTTCTGCAATAATTCCACAAATATACCATTTGCCATGGGACTGTAGACAGGCATGTCTCTCAGGGTGTCATCTTCCCTGCCTGAGGCCAGATTGTCTTCAGAGATCCGTCACCTTCTCCTCTAGTTCTCCCTGACAAGCCTGAGAATTGACTCACCTAATGGAACACAGGAACCTCTTATCACCTCTTCTGCATTTTGATCAGTAAAAAAAACAAAAACTAATCTGTTGCTGTGGTACTAACTTACACTTGCAACATTTACAGTTGTATCTGGTACAGCACTAACTACCTGTGTGCAAGTGTGCCAGTGTGTTACACATGCTTTAACGTGGGTCCTGATTGGGAGGTTGGGAGGCCGTGCACATCCAGGATCTGTGAACTCCTTCAGCTCCACACGCACTTCCCCACACTGACAATGGAGCAGGGGCTAGAGGTGAAGGAATGAAAGTAACGGAACCACCAGGACTCAATTAAGGTTAAGCTCTGCAGATTGAATGACTCCCCTGAGACAAAGACTGCTCGCTGTAGGGCTACACATTCTCTCAGATCACTCCGCAAACAATGGACACTAATCGAATAGGATTCTCTCAGATCACTTGACAATGGCAGGAAAGAGAAAAAAAAGGGCATTTTTTCCATCTTACTTTCAGATGCTGAGTATCTGCTACCTACACAAGTTTTTGGTCATGACAACATTGTTGTTTTATCTGTGTTTTTTTATTTTTAAATCCAGCAACAGCCATTCAGAGGTACTTCACTTTGCAATGCAATCAAGAGGAGAAAGCAAACACCAGGTGTGAAATTGTATTGCATAGTATTTGTTGTGCATTAATTCATTTGATCTGCAGCTGTTTAACACCAAGGAGACATACAGTTAATTAAAATTAAAAGTTGAAAAAAATAGGATTCATTTACACACAAAAGGCCACATATTTTACGAAAACACATCACTTGTTACCGCTGACTGTTTCCAGAGCCTCCACGCTACACTCACCCTAAACGCCTCATTTGACTAACTTGGTTATCTCATGCTGCCTTCAGCAGCTCCACATTTTTGGTAGTCATAAAATCAATGTGTACTGTAATGAAGTCATTCTGTCGGGAAGTAATAAGTTAATTAACCCAGTTACAAATTGTGACAGATGTTGGGCCATTTGGCATTGAAGTGGACCAAAGATTCTCTGAACCACATGAAGTAGTAAACAATGTAAAGTACTGGAAAAACTACTGCCTTCTACTAACATCTGCTACACATAACTAAAGGATGTTATGCTTTAACAATGTAACGCTAGAAGAAAAAGAAAACATCCTACCTTTTCTATCTGTGTAAAGCTCAATGCACACACAATTTTTTGATAACTTCCTTTTTGGATTTAAGGCATCAGTCACATCTATCATTTTAGATTTGATATATATGATTATTTTAAACTTCAACTTTTAGGCAAAAGGGGATCAAAAGTCCTTAAAGTGTAAACTCCTTGACAACTGGGTAAACTCCATCTGCTGATGAAGGTATATGATCTGATTGAATGTCCCAGAGCATGGACCTTAAAATATAATCTGTAAAATAGCCGTCTTGCTGTAAATCTTGGCAATGGTACATGTATCAAAAATATATTCTATTCTATTCTTTTTCAAGAAGCATTTAACGGTCCAAATGGGTTGTACTGTGGTGGTGCTCTCAACCTAAAGTCACCACATTTCCGATAGCACTTGAAGACGTCATGAAGTTCCATGATCATTTAAAGCATAGAAAGTCCAGCTCATTATCTCGTTTGGGTTGAAGGTTACGTGTGCTCTCAGCTCAAAGTTTCCACATTTCCGAAAGCACTTGAAGGCGTCATGAAGCTGCATGTGCAAATTATAATTTCTACCTAACAGTGACATATTGAGGCTGTTGTTATGTTATCCTCCCTCCCTCCTTCCTCCTCCCTCCTCCCTCCCCCTGCCTTCAGAGCAGAAATGCAGCAGAGCTTGATCTGACTTGTCCTCGCTGCTGGAAGTGTTTTCTTGCTCCTCGGAACTTATCTGGGTGTCATACTCACGCCGGGCTGGGATATGGCCGTCTCTGTATCTCTCCAGAGTCTGGGGCTCATCCTGCTCGCAGCAGTCCTCCTGCAGACCACCGCGGTCGCCCTCAGTTTCCTGTACTTCAACAAGGTCCTGAACACGGTAAGATAGGCGTTTGTCCTCCCACCTTAATCTAACAGATAATGACAGCATCAAAGTCACTGCCATCTTAAAGGGGAAATGCGAGATTTGACACTATTTTTCAAAGTGATTAGTCTACCATTACTTTTACAGGGAAACCATACCATTGAGATCATTTTAAAAGTCTCCATACGACTAATGTGACAAATACACCACCGTGAGCTCACTGTTTATTACCCTACACATTAATAAGTAGGCCATAGTAGAACAGTATGAGGAAGGTCTAGGAAAATCTCATCAGAAATTAGGCCATGAAGTGAAGTGAATTTGAATATTATACTACTTTCTGTTACTTCAAGAATTAAACATTGCAGGATAGATATTTTAGAGAAGTGTATTTAGTGATATGAGGTAAAAATAAATGATATTTTTTAAAGCTGGACTATGAGAGAGGAGAAAGTTGGGAGTGTAGATAACAGAAAACAATGGCAGGAAATGAGACTAGTTAGAACTCAGGGGTTGTGACACCCAAAAACAACATATTTTTCAGATGTGAGCAGACATTATGAAAAAGCTGCTAGATCCGGTTCTGAGCTCTGATTGGGTGAGTCCCAGTAGCAACGCCCTCATCACCTCATGCACACCTGTGACCTGTTATTGCACTATAATTGGCATCCACCTGTGCCAAAAGGCCTACTGTGCATTTGGCTTAATAACCAAGGGACTATATAACTCTGTCAAGAAATATGTATTGAAAATGTGTTTTTTGTTTGTGTTTTTATTACAATGATTATGTGTTGGAACCATATTGTCGAAAGCAAAAGCCCCATGAACATTTGTATTTGCTTGTGTTGGAGTCTCAAATGTGACTTTTAGAAAGAAAAGGAAAAAAATCAGTAGCCTACAATCAAGTGCAATCAAGACAATACTTAACGATTTAATTGTTGTTGTAATCGTGTTAGTTTTTTTTTTTTTTTTTTTTGCTTCTTTTACGTTGACAGATGCAGGAGAGTTTCTCCCGCAGTAGCGTGTCCTGTCTGATTAACGCAAATCCGCACGCTGTGGTCGAAGATTCAGCGCAGGACAAGAAGAGCGACCCCTGTTGGCAAGTCACGCAACAGCTCCACTACCACATAGAGAAGGTTTAGCATTATTATTTCTTTTTTTTTTTTAAATCTCACTTCAATTTGTGTGGCCGGATAACAACATTCTATGTGCAAGAAAGTTTTTTTTAATATTATTTAAGACACGAGTGACCACTTTTCACAGTATTGTCCACACAATACAAGTTATTTACCTATCTCTTTTTTTTCTACATTACATGCAGTTCCTCAGACACCACTGATTAGAACTGGGAAACTCCACATCACTTGTATATTACACTGACTCAGCCAAAGGGCAATGCTGCTACTATTACAGGGCAACAGATGACATATTTGTTGACCTACAGGGAGGACTGTATGATTTATGGGACCGACAACAAGGTCCCTGGTGAATTACTGAATGTTAATTTAGATCTAAACAAACCCCCGATGGCATAATAAGTGAAGAGGTCAAGTACTTTAACTTACCACCCATTCACTCTCTCTTTTCCCATCTCCTTTCCTTTCTGTCTCTCTGGGTGTTTTCTCTTTCAGACGATGGCTGACAGATTCCAAAAGGAGATATCCACTGCTATGAGAAGTGAGAACAATGACTTCATTCATTCACTATCAGTTACTACTAATAGGAGTTGTCTTTTTTTCCACTAACAGTGTCCTGTGTGTTTTTTTATTTTATCTTTTATCGGCATATGGTTTCCCAGATAAGCTGACAGGAGTGCTGCCTTTCCTGAGCCCTGGGGTTCGAGGGGTCCCTCTTCCTAAAGTTGCTGCACATGTGACCGGTGTCATCTCGTCCACAGAGCCAACGGCAGACGGTGAGGATCCTCGATGGTAGTAAATATCCAGTAGGCAAACCAAGTAGAGTCCTGGAAAGCATAAGGGACACATGACTTGGGATTTTTAGTAACACATATTCACAATGCTCACACACCTGTGAGGAATGTGCTTCAAGGCTTCCCAGACTGCTCTCACGTTTGTCCAGACCTGCACATGTGCAGCTGCTTTATCCTTGTCCTGTTGTGACCGGTCAGAGAGTTGCAACGTCCCAATTACCCTTTGTCCAGATATTTCAACAAACATTAACAGTATCTATAGAAATTGGTAGTCCTTACCTAATACAATGTTCATAGTTGTATGATTAGTGTTATTGGCGTCTGTGACATTGGAAATGCCAAAAATTAACATTATTTTTAATTGTACACATTTTGGCTTTAAAGGGAAAGCCTGGTAAAACTACTACCAGGCACTACTGCACATGTTACTTGGCTATAATAAACCTGGGCACTGTAGTTTATTTTCCATAAGTAACATCCAGGCTGCTGTAAATACTCACTAACATTAATCTGCAGCTGAAAATAGTCTCCAACAGATGGACTATTTACTCCTGTTTGAGGAGTCAGCTTTTTTTCTTTCATGAAAGTACTTAATTATGATTTATGTCTGTAATAGGAAAGAAATATGCTGACAGAGTGGAGAAGCCAAAACTATTAAAAGGTACTAACACAATGTTGGTTTTGGTATTTTCATGGGATTTCTTGATAATGAGAAAATATAGAATATAGCGAGCTGTTCCCTTTAATATAAATATACACATGCCTCCGTTTAAATGTGTGGTTGTTTACTTTTAAACACTGGTATGTTAGCATGATTTACACACTGAGAGTGTATTTAACATTTTGTTCTTATCTGAATAGCAGTGACTGGTTATACCCATTAACACTACTCTTTGTAAATCTTAAATGATCTTGTATCGTAGTGAATGGCCTTAACTCTTGAGTGTTGTGCTGTTGTAGGCCCACGGAGCAGCAGGGGGTACCTTGGGGAGCGAATCGAAGTGTGGGAGGGCCACAGAGGTCTGTCCTTCCTGCAGAACATGGAGCTGAGGGCAGGAGAGCTGCTTGTCCCCAGAGCAGGCCTCTACTACATCTATGGTCAGACCTACTTCAGACTGCCCTCCACGGGGGAGACAGATGGGGAGACAGGGGAAGCAAAGGAGGAAGGAGCAGAGCTCGTCCAGTATATCTACAAGAAGGTTAGGTTTTCTACAACAATGTCAATCTATCGACATGAAAAACAACAAAAGCTTGGAGCAACTGCTACTGCAGGTTCTGTGTCGTTGGAAAATCGGGCATCAGCAGGACTGATATGTCACTCGCTACTCATTGGTTAGGACTACAAAATAAAATATCGCTCCCAAATAGAAGTTGGCTATATATTATTAACATAATATCCAGCTGGACAAAGTCAAACAAACTCAGTATATAGTTATTGTTGGTAATAAAGTCAACTCTCAAACCTCAAATGTCAGTGTCCTTGAATGCACCACAAGCAATAAATGAAGCTATTCATTTCAGATGGTATCAGAAAGATGCTTATGAATCAATTCTATATGGTAATATAATGTATAGGAGTTCATGTGAAGAGTAATGTTTTTGTGTTCTGGCCCACAGATGAGTTCCTACACGGTGCCCATCCTGCTGATGAAATCGTCCCGGAGCGCCTGCTGGCCTCGGGGTCAGGAGCCTGGTCTCTTCTCCCTGCATCAGGCCGGTACTGCCTTTCTGCAGCCGGCTGACCGCCTCTTCATCACCGTTAGCAATGCCAGCGCCATGGAGATGGACGGGAGGGCAAGCTACTTTGGGGCCTTCCTTGTGGGCTAATGAGAGAGAACCTTGGAATAAAGAGCCCGGGGACTTGGATGACTTGATATAGCCATCAGACTTGAACCCCAATGGCAGGGGTTTGCTCGATAATATGAGCAGCTGTCTGAGGGTCAGGATTGGAGAAGAACTCTAGGGAGTGCAAGGGACTTCTTCAAACCACGGAGCTGATCATCCCAAGCTGCAGTGGCAGACTCTCAGTGGCTAAATAGTAACGAGGAAGAGCCATTTGCTGTGTATTTACTTCAGAAGAGACAGTTAAACCTGACCGGTTAGTAATTCTGTTTTTATGGCTAGTAAACAGGATGTACCACATAACAGAGCAAACTTGGGAGGATGGGCTGCTTTCAGAGTATGTTATTTGGAGAAGTACAATAGATGCAATAGTGCTTTCTTGGGTGAATGGCTTCTATTGAGAACAGAGGAAGCTGTTTTGCCTGCAGGTCCAACAGTGGCGTTGTCATCCCCAGGAAATGACACATGACTGGCGTTTTCTGAAAAATGCCACAAGACAAGATTTTGTTCAGTGTTATGAGTGGTTTCGTATTTGTTTACAGTATTTATGGTTCAATTTCCTCTTTGTACAATGTTTTTGAATGAATATGTGGCGTGACACACATTATGATGTCTTGTGGCCTTAAAGAGAAGCACTGGCTAAGTATTAAATAGGTTTCTGACACATTTACACTTCTATATGCAATGGATAACAATAGTTTTTTAGTGCCAGATAAATTAATTTACAAATGGTTGCTATACAGATTGTATAGTAAAAAAATAAAGTCTTAATTTTGTTTTTTAGGAATTTGAAAAATATTTTTGCTGGAGGTGGAGTAAATTGACAGTCCTATTTTTTTTGTTTTTCTGGCTTACTCGTCATTGAATGGGAAATGAACAATAAGTCTTCATTTTCTTGACATAAACCATTTTCTAGATTCTTCCTAGCTTGTGCAAGAGAGCATATTAGCCTCAACAACAAATCATCATCCTACGCTGAGTTCATGGCTGTTGTTAATGTGTTAAAACATTGTCTGCACATGCAAACTTGAATCAAATCTCACCTCTACACAAAAAGACAGATCACTGAAAAAGTAAAAAACTATCATTTAATTCATGTCGTATTACATGTTTCCATATTGTGGCAGTGAATGTTTCAGCAATAATAAGAATCACTCCTCAAACAAGAGTTTTTACAAAAAAAAAATACCAAAAACTAATCGGGGGTTCAAGTAATGCCCAACGAAATACATTTTGAAACATACACACACAGGAAGATAGATCATATTTGCGGATCATACTGTAATCCACCTGCTACTTCCTGGTCTATGAGTTGAGAATCAAGGTGTTTGTTTGGTCAGCCTCCCGCTCTCTCTCCTTCAGTCTCTTTTTGGTCACCATGACTCGACTGACAAAAACATGTTGTAGTTACAGCTGAGACAGTAAACACAAACACAGACAATACGCAGCCTCTCAAGTTATAGGAGGGCTTCAAGGTGCTTTAACCAAAACACAAAAAAAGATAGTGGTACCAAATCTCAAGCATGTGGTATCAAAAATAGTTTCTGAGTTGCTCTCAAATCAGTCAGGACACTACAACTGAGGGGGAAAAAATGCACACGCAGAGGATATTTTGTCTTGTTAATGACAATCTATGGCTTCAATTTATCTAACACGCAAAGTCATGTAGAATCCCATAATCAATCCATAACGGTGTAATATTTTAGAAGACAGTCAGCTATAGTCTATGGAAATACTGTAAACAACTGTGTGCACGAGAGTCGTGAGGCTCCTTGTTGGTGCTCCTATTGCTATGGTAACCAAGAATGGTCTTTGTTGTAATTTGGCCAATCAATCAGACTAAGTGCTTACAATCCACCATCCGCCTCCCCACTGACATTGCAGTAAATATCAGCAGACACATACACACTCACTCATACATGCACAGAAACCTTGAAGCCAGCCAAGTGCTTTGACATTATCTTGCTGCCTGTACAACGCCTGCATCAGTCAAGTTCATTAAGACAAATTCATTATCAGCCGACAGTACTTGGATTGAGTGAGTTAAGGAGATAGAAAAGGCATAGAGTCTTGTGTGGGACTTAACTTCTCTTTAGATTAGTCACAAGTGTCATTCTCAATCAAGGTGTGAACACATACAGGGTTAAGGATTAGTAAGGGCCGTCCTGATACCAATTAAGCATTTAACATACATGGAGTAATACTCAAACTCGGAAAATGCTGCAACAGGTGAGATATGATGATGCCGTTTTTGTTATCATTATGCACCAATATTCTCACACACTGAAATCTATAATGGTGCGCACACAATAACAAACAAAAACTTTGCATGGGTTCCTATTGCCTCTTACAGTATGTCTGTGGTCTATGAACAAAAAGCACCTCTGGAGTACAGAACAGCCTTGGAACAGAGTATAAGTGTTTAACTACAAACAGGCAACAATACACACCGGCACACAGGCACAATACAGGAGGCTTTGGCACACCCATGCTAGTCTTACTACTCAGCATTTTCCAACACAGAAGAAGAGCAGGTTACAGAACAGGACAGACCCATAGCTGCCTTGGATTGCCTCCCCTCTGGGAGGGGGGAGGTACAGGTTGTCTGACAGACACAACGATCAGCTGTCACATTCAATCAGCCTCGAGCTGTCTGTATTTGGAGTCCCAGCCTCTCATCCAATCAGCAGCTCCAGGCTGTCCTCATAATTGGGCTCTTGCAAGGGGCTGGGGGACAGGAAGGCTGTGGTCACAGGGGTACCCGTTGCTGTGGCGACATTGAGGAGGGTGTTAGCGCGGATGCTGGTGGTTGCCGGGTTGCGGAGTGCCGCGGCTGCAGTGATGCTGGTGAGGTTGATGCCAAGTGTGAGCCGCGTCTGCTCCAAGGCTTTCTCTGGCACGGCGAAAGCCTCGAGCTTCTTCTCCCCGTTGGCCATGTAGGAGTTCTGGCAACCTCGACAGATACAATCCAAGCATGCCTGAGAGAGATGACAAGACATATGCAAGGAACATTAGTTGATTTGCATCGCACCAATATCACATTAAAAGCCGCATATGTACTAATCTAACCCCAACTGTCTTTGATAATGTAGTCAGGATGAATAAGAGCAGCATGGTAGTGCATTTACTCAATGATGACTGAGCATTTTTAACATGTTCTTTAAAAATGTGGTTTAATTGATTTTGTAACTACAGTGGCATTATTACGCCTGGTTTCAAGACCACAGGTGGAAGTTTTTGTTTACAGATTAGGATTCTTAGATTTACTACTGCCATTGCTTGCTTCAACCAAATCATTACATGTTAAACCAATCATGGCAATGCTGAATTGAAAATAAAGTGCATAGACATCTTTACCTTAACGCTTTGACAGGCCAATTAGTACAACCATAATCTTAGAATTTACAGTGTTTATTTAAATTCCCATTAGTTGTGATCTTGGCAGTAACTACTCTTCCAATTAAGAAAAAAATAGTACAAGTTTTATCAAAGAATATTGTACACTTACACTAAATGAAACACACAATCACATGATACCAGTGCTGATTAAATAGACAAGTTTAACTGGCAATGCAAAAAATAAAAAAAAAATTATATAACCAACAGGCTGAATCCACACATTATTCTCACCTTGCGGTTTGAGTAGCAGGGACAGCGCTGCCCCCTGCAGGTCAGCACAGAGGGATTCTGGGTGGCCCTGCCACACTTACAGCCCTTCTTCTCCACTGGCTTCTTATATGGAGGCCTAATAGGCGCTGGGGGCACAAGGCAGCCTGCGATCAACCGTTGGTCTTTGCTTCCATCCTTGATCTTGGAGCCTCCACCACTGCGGGCCTTCGCATGGGGCTTCTTGGGGCCCGAATCAACATGCTTTCTGGCACCTTTATTGTGGTTTGGCACAGGGCGACTGGGCTTGGGGGGCACTCCATTGGGAAGAGACGAGTATGTGTGTGCTGGTACAGTTAAGGAAGGTGTAGGTGGTTGCATGTACAGTGTCTGAGAGGGGTTTGGAGTGGGTACATGTAAAGAGGGGCCCTGTAGGATGGAGGCAATAGGGAGGGGTTTCACCTTTTCCCTGTCACTCTCTGAACGAGAACGTTTACGTTTAAGGCGAACTGGCGGGGGCTTGGAGGTTGGAGGAGCATCAAAGGAGGATGTGTGTATGTGAGCACCATCACTTGCCACTGTGTTAGTCCTGTCTGTTTGAATCTGTGTGTAGTTGTGAGCTGCATCCAGCTGTATGTACATTTGAGTGTGTGCTCTGTCCGATGTGTGTGTGTGAGTGTGCATGCAATCTGGCTGTGTATGAGGAGAATCTCGACCAGGCTGAAGGGGATCCAAAGTCTGTAACACCTCCTCCACACTGAGGAGCAACACCTCCCCCTCTTCCAGCTCCCTGCTGCTAGATTCCCCATCCCTGAGTGAGCACACAGTGCCTGGAATTGGGGCTAGATGTCCAGTGGTCAGACTCAGTTCCAGACCACCACAACCAGTATTGGACACAGACAGGCCTGTCTGGGGCTGCTCCTCTACCAGCTCGCATACTTCCAGCTCAGGAGAAGAGGGATCCAGGTCCTCAAGCACTTCTCCATTGCATTCCAGTGGTCCATTGGAATGGGGAGGGTCAGAGGACGAGCTCTGGGGTACAGCTGAGAGCTCTGCAGGAGCAAGTGGTGACTCCGGGGAGGGGCCCATAGAAAATGTCTTCCTAGAGGGCCCAGAATTTTGTGCTATGCCCCTGGGTGCCTCTGTGGGGGTAAGGGACTCAGGGGCAGATGGATTCACATCTTCCTGTGGTAGGCTTGGGTCATCTGTCTCTATTTCCTCTTTGTGTGACATTAGCACCTCCTCTAGCATGGCTAGAACCTCTGGAGACCCTCCCAAATGGCTGCTGATCGACTGCAGCAACGGCGAATGAGTTACATAGAGGCAGAGCTTCCTGTAGCACTGCACCAGCAAAGAGAGCTGTTTGTTTTCCTGGAAGCAGGAATAGTCTTTACAGCGGCTGCATGAAGGCCTTATCTGCATTTTCTGGCCTTTACAGGCCAAGCAGACATAATGCTGACACTCTGCATGTGCCGGGGAAATGGGATTCTGGAGCAGTTTAACCTGAGACAAAAACAAGAGGGAGCGGTTAATCCACGCATGTATCGACTTTATGTGCAGCAACTATGGCAAAACAAACTAGGGGGAATAGTAATTTTAATCCACCGTCATGTCTCAATAGAAACGGTTGTAATTTCCATTTGAATTGATTCGTGTGCCAATTATTTTCTCAATTAACCATTTGGGCTGTAAAACGTAGAAAACAATGGGAAATGCTTATCACAATTTCCCAGAGCCCAATGTGACTTTTTCAAATAGCTTGTTTTGTCTGACCGACAGTCCAAAATAGATATTGAATCCTTTTATGTAAATGAACACATCAATTTATCATCTGCCTGTTTCAGTACCAACTGATGCATGTCATGATCACGGAAATTAATAAATGCAATATCAATATTGTGTGACTAATCTGGGATTTTAATTGTTTCTATAGCTTAAATGCCCTCCCCCCGGAATGTATGTATGTAATGTCTGTTTATTGAAATAAGGGGTACAACCTGCGTAATCGTTACATTCACATTACTGATTTTACATCACCCAACTTGTAGTTGGTTAAATATTGGAGGAAAGGACACATAATCATGCAAAAAAACACCATTACATAATGGGCAAAAACCAGAAATATTGTCATATATCATTCTGTCAATATTTCACATTTCTAAATGCAAACAGTGCCAGTGTTGATATTCCACTAGTTAAGCGGAGCGAGGAAATAAAGCATGAATAGGAAACACATGGCTCTGCAGCAGACTCAACACGGGAGTCATCTGTCTTGACAAGAGGACAGATGACTGGGGCTCAGCCTCGGTTGCTAAGGAGACCACGGTTGTGAGCAAGACAAATCGTGTCAACAGCTGCGGGCCCACGTATGCCCACGAACACTTCAGTCAATATGAATATCTAAGTTAAGGTTATAAAACACCAATTATATTAGTAACTTGAATCTATTTTGCTATCTTGCCGTGAGGTGACCCCAAACAACACTAGAGCGAGTGAGATGCATTGCTATTATTCAGTGATATTTTCAGGATGCTTACCACAGACGAGGCATGCAAGGGACTGGCGGAAGAAGGGCAGTAGCGTGTACATCTCTGCGAAAGTGTGAGGCTGCCGCGGGTCACACTGCAGGACGGCCCGGCTGGCGGACACGTACAGAGCGGTTGCATTAACGGGGTTCATAGCGGTGTACTCCGCAGCCTCAGGGAAACACGGCCCGGGGAAAAAAATCCAGCCACTCGCTGCGACGGAGCTAAGGCTAGCCAGCTCTCAGGGTGGATGGAGGAAATATGAACTAGCCTGATGGAGCAACAATCAGTCACTCCATTGTATCAACGCAGGCACATTAATTAATAATAGACACAATAACAGACAACGGACATGCTGAAGCGGGCATCACTAGCTAAACGCGCACAACGTTAGCTCGGCAGGCGGCTAGCTAAAGTTAGCATCACTGGTTCGTAGTAGTTACTATTCACCAACGAGGCCTTTCAGATCACAATTTAAGTTAAGTAGGACCTATTAGACCCTAGTTTATAATTACTCACATTCTCCCTAACGCTGCATAACAGCTAGCAGTGAATCCAATGACCCATGTTTAAAAGGTTAGCATTATGTAGCTAGCGCTAGCTCACGACATCAGCCAAACGTTTTACACGAGCGATGATCGATGTTAGCCATAGACCACATTTACAATCCAACGCTGTGTCCACGTCGATGCTTAATTGCACAAAAACCTGCTCATAAGAGCACACATTTGTTTGGTTAGCAATTAGCTAACATATCCCAGGCGCGCACTCGATGTAAACAAAGCTAACCAGCTTGCGTTAGCATGGCTCGCCAAATTAGCTAGCGAAAATTCAACCGGATCACTACCCCCCTAGGGCCGTTATGCTACCCGCGTAGGAGGGAAATGTAAGCTATAAATTGAAATCCTGCAATTCTGATACGTTTTGCTATAATACTTGGCGAGCAACGACCGAAACATAGCTAACTAGTCGTTTTACAAATGCATCAATCATTCGATTTTCCACTTTTCCTCGCATCAACCCCTCTCGACATGCATAATTATCGCGCGAGACTTCTCCCAGTTACCCTGGTTACCAATAGACGAGCTTATTTCCCCTAGGCTGGCGAAGGCATGTCCCGCCCTACTCTGCCTCTGATTGGCTTAACCTGTACCCTAACCCAGAGGCTCTGCCCTAAACCTAACCAATTCCTCTGCTCTTGCTTAAATCTAACCAATCCCACCAGAATAGGCAACGAGTACTAGGGCGGTTCATGCCGCCCCTTGCGTCCGCCATCCTAGGGAAAGAATGTGGTTTACGGTATACCCAGTTCTAATTTGTGTTATGTAGCCTAAATTTTTTAAATGGTAAATCAACTGAATCATATCAGAGCACTGCAGCTGATGGTTGAAACTTTAAAGGATGTTGCATGTCTCCTAACATCCCAATCAACAACAAACGTTCCCTTTGAAGATCCAGTTGCAAGTGAAGGTGGTATTCTATATAGAGAAAATGTCATATTGCAAAAATATGCTTGACGTATTTGCACCACCATTTCTGTTTCTTGTTGTTCACTAAAATGTCTCTGTCAATAATCCATTTTTTAAACAAAAAGTTTGGAAAAGTAATAGTTTTTAAAATTCATATTGTATGATGCTAGAGCGCAAAAATAATTCTAGTAATAGGTATTCAATTAGCTGAAAGGTCCACTTACTCCAGAGGCCAGGACTGAACCTTCAAGCTCATGACTTGCCTTGGAAACTCAACATTTCTGAAATGAAAAACAACAAACTGCTCCTCCAACCACAGCATGCTTGAAAATCCAGAATGAATTAAATCTGGCAAAACTGAAAATGTTGTCATGCATATAATACATTAACATTGTCAATCTTGTATTTGGCACATCACTTGTTCCCATTAAAGCACAAACTGGTAAATTAGGTTTAACCCAAGTAATCCTAGATAGATTTAGTTGTTTCCCAGACAATAATGCAGTTCTTTATTCCAATATTTAAATGGATTCAAATGGATTTTAATTACTATAAATTAGAAAAGAAATAGTCTCATCGGTTACACTTTTTGTTCTGCATATATCCTGCCCTATATACAGATGTCTGTTTATGTTATAATTAAGACGTCGAACACAGACTGTATAAAATAGGGTTCTACAGTGAAACATATACAGTATACGTGTATATAGGCCTATATACACACAAAAACAGATACATCAATTATAAAACACACATATACACACACATACATAAATACACACATACATACATAAATACACATAAACAAACTCTACCGATTGTTATATTCCCATGTAGGCCTACTGTATATCGTATAGAGTTAGGGCAATGTTTGGTGTTAAGGACTAAACGATTTTTAACAATCTATAGTTAAGGAATGCCAGTGGCAAGTTGGCCAAGCAGCGCAACATAGACAGTTAAAGAAAGAGGTCCCAAACTGACAGGAAGGTCTACCTGGTAAAGCCAAAGTCAGGGCATACTATCCCAAAGCCTTGACTTTCAGGCTACAGTCCACGATGAACTACAGGAAAACCTAATCCTCCCAGGTCCCGCCTATCCACCCTTGTACGCATTCCTTCTTTGTTATTGGCTGTGACAGCTCACCCCCATTTACTATTGGCTCATATCTCTGTCTTTCATTTCCTTGCCCGATGTCACCCGAGAACACGCAAGGCAATGATGGCGGCTCTCAGTGTGGCCCGGAGCAGCTTTGGACTGTTAAACGGGTTTAGGACGTCGTTTAGGACGTCTTTCAGGAGTTTGGGGCAAGTAAAACATGGCGCAGTCGCTGCTGCAGTGCTACCGACAAACCTGCAACGGGACTGCCGCTGGTATTCTGTCAGCCACCTGTCCGTTAAGGAAAGGATTGACAAGAAACGGACGGCGGCGCTAGCCGGCGGAGGTCAGCAGAGAATAGATGCACAACACAAAAAGGTAGAGTCAGCTATCACTGACTTTATTGTTTCAATGTTGGCCTACATTATGCAAGCATGTGTGCTTTTTTTAAACGACATAAAGCTTTAAAGACCTGACAGCTGGAGTGGTTGAGTTGTGACATTCTCGTACTTGTACAAAGACTCAAAGTCAATGGTTACTGCAGTGTTTACCTTTTAAAATCTTTCTTAGCTTGCCAGAGTTAACCCTCAGTTGCCCTTCACGTACTTTGCAATGCTCCAGCTAGGTAAACCTTCTTCAACAAAGTACTAATATCTCTGCTCTAACTTCAGGTAGAAGTTCTACAATAGTTGGCAGGTGTAGGCCTAGTTGGTAACAAATCCTAAACATATTCAGTGGTTTATTAAAGGCGCAATTTGACAATTCCAGTGTCCAGAGTGACGAACAAAAATAGACAATTTGAAATGTGATTTACCATGGGTTGTGAAATTTCAATATAATATTTGGGGTGGCAGTAGCTCAGTCAGTAGGGAGTAGGGAGAGTGGTGCCACTTCACCTCTTGGGCACTGCCAAGGTGCTCTTGAGCAAGGCACTGAACACCCAACTGCTCGGGGCGCCTTTCCTTGTGCAGCCCCCTCACTCTGACATCTCTCCATTTAGTGCATGTATAGGCACTGAGCATGTTTGTGTAATAACAACAGAGTGTAAATTGTATGTAATTTACCGTTGCAGGATTAATAAAGTATATTATACAAGCTATTTATCATTTGCCCTGACTTGTTGGCATACTGTAATAGTTATGTTATAATGTTTTGCTCAGTGAAATCTATGGATATAGTCAGTATAGTACAGTATAATATAGTATAGTAATATTTATAAAAATCCTCTGTAGATATGAGATATTAAATGTTTCTGTTTGGCTAATCATGCAAATTAAATACCTGATAAACAAAAATATTACAATAAAGCAGGTCTTCTTAATGATATACTTTGGTTACATATTTGTATTGTGTCATGGTTTATATCGTTGTAACGTGCAACCAAAGAGGTTTTTCAGCTAATGTGTAGTAACTTAATGTTATCTGTTGCAGGGTAAGCTGACGGCCAGGGAGCGGGTGGAGCTTCTGCTGGACCCCGAGTCCTTTGTGGAGTCGGACATGTTTGTGGAACATCGCTGCTCCGATTTTGGCATGGAGCAGGATAGGAACAAGGTAAGAGCGCGCACGCAGGCCACAACTCCACAACATCATGTTTTATCCAGTAGAGTCTGTCTCATCCTCTGGGGTTTGAAATAGTTATTGTCATAATCTTTTTCTCTCTCTCTCTGTCATAGTTCCCAGGTGACAGCGTTGTGACAGGCAGAGGCAGGATCAATGGCAGGCTGGTTTATGTATTCAGTCAGGTACAATTTGTAATTATACAGTAAGAATCCTACATTGTGGCAGTACAAAGCAGCCTGGTTTCACTGGTACAATATGTTTTCCATCTTGCCATCTTTTGGTTTTCTTCAGGACTTCACAGTGTTTGGTGGCAGTCTGTCTGGAGCTCATGCACAGAAGATCTGTAAGGTAAACAAAACTGAGATAGTGAGGTGTCCACGCATGTCTGTGTTTATCTTGTCTGAGCTCAGATCTTCTAAAAAAAACAAAACAAAAAAAAATATACAGATTTGTATGTACAACGTTTAAATGTTCTGTGCTCAGATTATGGACCAGGCCATGACAGTTGGAGCTCCGGTCATCGGTTTGAACGACTCTGGAGGAGCAAGGATCCAGGAAGGAGTGGAGTCTCTGGCTGGATATGCAGATATATTCCTGGTAAGGTTACTTCATAAAGAGCCTTTGCTGGTCACTGCTTATTGGCTGAAATCATGACACCCAACATCATACTTATCAAGCTTTAAGATCAGTTAAGATATTCCTAATGTTAACATTTTGAAATTCACATGGCTTGGAGGTATATGGTTTTTGGACACTATAAATGGGGGGGAAGTCAAAACAAAATATTCTGCTTTTTCAGAGGAACGTAATGGCTTCAGGAGTTGTACCTCAGATCTCGCTGATCATGGGTCCCTGTGCAGGAGGAGCGGTCTACTCCCCCGCCCTGACAGATTTCACCTTCATGGTGAAGGTAGGGAGCTACACCAACACAGCTAAAACACCAATCCATTTTTATTGAATTCTAATTAGTAATATCAATCAACATTGTATTGCTGTTTAGCCAAAGCAGACAGTTCTAAAGCGTCAGCGTTCTGCTAATGTTAGCTAATTGTGAACACAAAAAATACACAATTAATTATGCTGTCCTGTTTCAAAGATTGCATTGTCACTTTAGCCTAAGTGTGTGTGTGTGTGTGTGTGTGTGTAGGACACATCATACCTGTTCATCACAGGACCTGACGTTGTGAAGTCTGTCACCAACGAAGACGTGACTCAAGAGGAGCTCGGTGGAGCCAAAACGCACACCACCGTGTCTGGTTAGTTTGCGTGGAAAAGCTATTTTCAGTTTTTTTCTTTGTGGAGGAGTTGAGAGTGCTGTTGTCGTATCCACTGGCTGTCTTTAGCAATATCTTGCCTTCGGCTCTTTTACAGTTAATCCCAGTGACCATATTTCTAAAACCTTTGAGTGCCTTAAAGCTGATCCAGAATTACTCGTCACATCAACATACAAACTGTGCAATCACTCATCTGAAATTGGTTCTCCAAGTTGAAATATTGTCTTTTTGGGGGTCTAAAAGATGTCTCATGTCTTGTGCTCAGGAGTGGCTCACCATGCCTTTGAGAATGACGTCGAAGCCTTGCTCAACATGCGAGAGTTCTTCAATTTCCTGCCGCTAAGCAATCAGGATCCCGCCCCCATGAGGGAGTGCCACGACAGCAGGTAACCAATCACCTTGAACTCCACTTTACAGGATAACCAATCACCAAATAATGGGAGAATATTTGTTTCTATTCCAACTCCCGTCTGATATCTGGTCCCTTTTTCCAGCGAACGTCTGGTACACTCATTGGACACCATCGTCCCGTTTGAGACAACTAAAGCCTATGACATGTTGGACATCATTAAAACAGTATGTGCGCACACAGTCTTAATATGTGCAACCACGTCTCATTTCCTTCCTGAAAGAAGTAAAAGTCTCCTTTCTACATACATCTGTTCAGATAGTGGATGAGAGCGACTTCTTTGAGATCATGCCCAACTACGCCAAAAACATTGTGGTGGGATTTGCCCGCATGAATGGACGCACTGTAGGCATTGTGGGTAACCAGCCCAAAGTGGCTTCTGGTAAGTGAAATAATTGAAGGGCCAAATGTAAGAGGGTCAATCAAAAAGTATACATATAAGATCATTTGCATTCCGCATCTTCTCTTTTTAAATTATATACACAAACGAACCAAGTCCCAAAAATCAACATGACATGGGAACAAAGACATTCATTGCAAAATAATCTAATCTAATTTCTTTCTTGTTTATCAGGTTGTTTGGACATCAACTCCTCAGTGAAAGGAGCCCGCTTTGTACGCTTCTGTGATGCCTTTAATATTCCCATTATCACCTTTGTGGATGTGCCGGGCTTCCTGCCAGGTATTCTTTAAAAATCTCACAGTGCAGAGTGGCCATACTCTAGTTTACATCTTAATCAGGTTAGGATATTCACCGACAATTCTCTTCGGAGTCTCTCTGCTGCCATGAAAAACACAATTAGCAGAATGTTTTTGTCAATCAATCAATGCACAAAAGCAGGAAAAGATGTAGCTATCAGCTCAGGGAAAAGGCATAAGAAGCTTGAAGATACAGTAATGTTAAATATAAACACGCCACAGTAACAAGTTTTGCTGTGGTAGAAAGTCAGGAATCTATATAATATTTGCTAAACTGGCTATATGATGTACTGTGCACACACAAACTGAAAACTAGCTTACTTTACATGTAAGCAGAAATTCCTTGTTGCGTTAAAATGCAGCTAGTCACATCTGACCATGCACCTATAACGGTCAACAGGTACGGCTCAGGAGTATGGAGGCATCATCAGACACGGAGCCAAACTGCTGTATGCCTTTGCAGAGGCCACCGTCCCGAAAATAACCATCATCACCAGAAAGGTGTGTGAACTAAATGAGAATGTGCACTGTGTGTTTTGATATAAGCCATATGATTCAATGTTTGTGTATCCCAGGCTTACGGAGGAGCCTATGACGTGATGAGCTCCAAACACTTGAGAGGAGACGTGAACTACGCCTGGCCCACAGCTGAGGTTGCTGTCATGGGTGCCAAGGTACAAACAAACACACTAATTTCCTTCTGTTTGTCTCTCTTTCTGTCATTTTATTTGACAGTGTCCATGGTCTGTTTCCTTCTTTCTCAGGGTGCTGTTCAGATTATTTTCAGAGGAAAGGAGAACCAGGCGGAGGCAGAGGCCGAGTACGTGGAGAAGTTCGCCAACCCCTTCCCAGCTGCTGTCCGAGGTAAACTTTCTCACTTCTTTATTATATACGCTGATATCATGCATAGTACACTTGGTTCTGACCCGACAAATGTTGGCTTTAGGTTTTGTGGATGACATAATCGAGCCGTCGACCACTCGCAAGAAAATCTGCAGAGATCTGGAGGTGCTGGCCAGCAAGAAGCAGATAAACCCCTGGAAGAAACACGCCAACATTCCTCTGTGAAACACCCAAACTGTTTCCACATTAACGCTGTCTAATGGCACTCGCTGAGGGATTTTCCTCATATTGACTTTAAGTCCAAAATGTAACTGCAGTGGTGTCCCGTGATGACAGCTTGGACACTGCCAAGCACATGTTTGTTTTCTTGTCATTTTCCACTCCACTGAAAGCAGCACATAAAGATACACTCCCTGATTTTGTCCGTGATTAATAGCAGCCCCAAAGATCCCTTCCAGCTCACTGATTATGTTTTAAACTATAAACATTAACCTTAGGATTTGGGGGATATATTACTGCTCTGTAAACAAAATCAGCACGTGTGTCTTTACAACCGTAGCATTGATGTGCAAGATGTTAATGGGAAAATCACACAACTAAAGCCTATGACATTTTACAGTACCTAACGTAATAATATTGGTCACACACAATGAAGGTAATTGTCAAGTCAGTAATGGCCATATTGGTCACTTTTTGGGGTAGGATTTGACATTTTGAGAACTGAATTGTATCTGAAAGGGCAGATTACACATCCCTGATAAAACTAACACCTACAATCATAGTCTGTTGCCATGTACAGTGTTTCCAATGTTGTGAATGTACTGTATTTAGTTGTTGAGGTTTCTGCTGTGTACAGTAGTTTGCTCTTTCAGACACACTCCCTGTGTTTGGTGTCCTACGTTAAGGTAAAGAAAAGTCATCCTTACAACCTGAACTGTGCCTTTCTTCTCTGGTAGGCTCTGCCATTTGTAAAATAAATGGACTCAATGCCATGTGTTTTCTTTACTTTTACCAATGCAATAGTTTTTGTAGTCAAGTTGCAGTGTTTTTTATACGTATGATTTATTTCCCACAGTATGTTTTAAGGATAAAAGCAAAAATTTAAGGTATACCCAAATTTGGTAGTGAAATGTTAAAATGAATAAAAATATATATTTCAGAATAGTTTGGGAAATACACTTAATCATTTGATTATTGCAGCACAGTTTGTTCTGAACACTTGACGTAAAACAAAGTCGCACACAAACACTGGTCCATAAATCGATTACAGATTTTATTTTATTAAAAAGAATTTGGGTTCACAGAAAGAAAAAGAAACAGGCTTTTAGAGCATTTAAGGGCAACCGATGTCAACTGCACTGCAGAAAAGATCCAATTGTCTGATATTTACAAGGAGGACTGCCAAGCCAGCCAAGGAAAGGTAAATGATTGATTAACCGACGGTGGTGAACGACGATATGGCTGAAAACATTCAAAAACACATTCAAACAAATCTGTTAGACATAGAAATCCATCACTGCACTGGATTTGAACAATGATAACAACAAATCTTAAAACTTCTTGGATCAGTTAACACTGAAGTCAGGTGTAAAACGTTACTTGATTGGAACTGTAAAATGAAGAAACCTAACAGATAACCTGCTGTAATACTAAACTGTGAAACGATTACAATCAGACCATACAGCGCTTAAAAACTGGTATCCCACAGCAACAATCTGAGCTCGGTAACCGTTGGATACGAGTTACAGGTGTAAGGGAAGGGGCTGGAATATACTGTAAGTATGTAGGCCACAATTTGGCAACAAACAAGATACATATTCAAGAAAAAGCTGTACAAACAGACAAAAACACGCTTGATTTAAAACTTTTGTACTAAAGCTACAGAATGCAAAATATGTTTATTGTCTTTTTTTAAATTTTTTTTTTTACTTTGTAACTTCAAAAAGCCGTAATTCAAGGGGGGGCGGTTTTGTTTTTGCTTTGACATCACACACACAACACAGTTACACCAGCTCCGCCAGGTCTTCAGGTGTTGACCTCAGTGTGTATGTGCGACTACTCAACCATCATCATCACAACTTTACACGCACGCACGCACGCACATCACACACCAGCACCAGCACGGACTCAGATGGTGAACAGAGAGAGGAGAGGCGTTAGTGGGTGCTAATAAGAGCAAAGATATAGAACATTTAGTATTGAGATCCCCTCTATGTTAGATTTAACCAGGCGGATCAAAGTGCGACACCAAAAGGAGGAGAGGGGGAGGGGGGTGTACAGAGTGTTACGCTGCTCTGTGCTGCTGAAACGGGAGCGGAACCAAACAACTGTACATCTGTGTAACAGGGAACCGTAAAAACTGTAGGTACTCGTCGGCCTGGCAGTAGGATTACTTAGCCGGAGCGCCATTAGAGCTACCGCCAACAAGAGCTAAACCAACCGGCTGGAAATGAGGTGGAGGTGGAGGAGGAAGATTTGGAGCAAGACGAATCTCTTGAATAATCCGGACTAGATTTTGCAGAATATTCTGGACCCTGCGGCCCACCTGAAACAACAAAGCCGATCCTCGTTCCACACTCCTAGGTGAGATCCAGCCAATGAGGGATCCATCAGTAGATCCACTTGACAAACATCCTTCCATCATGTCATATAGAGAGAGAAAAGTACTTCAACAATGTTTTTTTTCCCTTTCTTCTTAAGAGTTTGATTGGCAGGTTATCTGGGTTAGACGTCCCAAATCACCCCCCCACCCCCCTCCCCCCTTCAGTTTACTCCTAATGTGGATCCTGATCGGGATCTTTGCCTCTTCCCAGATTAGAACATGGGCATGCTGAAACCCTGGAAGAACGGAGAGGAGAGTGACTGTCAGACAATCCAAAACAGAAAATATCTCAGCTGGAAGCCTGCAGTAAGCATGGCTCTATGCCAACGTGTCTTTTTCTTTAATTACCACTAGGGTGCGCCAGTGTTGAAAAGTTCCCATTCTACACATAGTGGCTGATGGGAAAAAAGGTCTAGTTTTATTAGGCGTGACATAATGTAATTTGAGATTACTGATTTACACGTAGGGCTGCTAATAACCATTATTTTCATTATGCATGTTTAAGTGAAAAAATTTCCATCACAATTACCTAGAGCACAAAATTGCGTCTTAATATGGTTGGTTCTGTTTAAAGAGCTTCAGTTTACCATCATAGAGGGTCAAATATAGACCAGCAAATGCTCACATTTTAGAGGCTAGAAGCCAGGAATATTTTACTTTTTTGCTTAAAAAAAAATGACATGAATGCTTATCAAGATAGACGTTGATTCATTTTGTGTGATTTGGCTAATTGTTTCAGTACTTACCGACTCGTCCTCAATCATGGCTGCAGAGTCAAAGAAGTCTGGTCTTAATTCTGCTCTTTCACGTCTGTTCCTCGATGGCGGCTGGGAAGGACAAAAAAAGAAGACAATTCATTTAAAAGAAAAATAGTGAATTAAGACGAGGATCTTTATTATTTCTATTCTATTCTATTGCAATTCACAATTGCGGTGAGAGAAAGTTCCGTTACTGACCAGGTCGATCACCATAGTGTCTTCAAACTCCTCGTTCATGTCTTCCAGCTGGCCCCGCGATGACATCATCACGTCCTCGAAGATGGGCTCAGCGTCATCCTCCATCAATCCACGTCTGATGGGAAATGTCATTAAAATTAAAAAAGTGGAAAAGAAGCAACATATACATCCGCTTATCCTCTTTTTCTTACTGGTAGTGGCTCTCTTTTTTTAACAGAGGACTGACCGGAAACATGGTATGAAGCCGGGATGGCACTTACACAGTCTGCCGGACGCCCTGATTGCTGCGTGCCTTGATGTAGTTCATGCCCGTCCGGTCCTTCCTGTTCACCTCCTCCATCTTCTGCTGGCCGAGCCACGACATCTGCATCTGAGGGCTGGAGACAAACACACCGTCAACATGCTCCACTTTGATATGACTGCTATGCTATCAGAAAGAGGCTGAGTTACTTTAGTAACGGTCTACAGTATATACACGACGTTCCACTTCCAGGATTGCTCCGGTGGCGCCGGAGATTCTGCCAGATGTCCTTCTTTCGGTCACATCTGGTGGATTGCTGAGGACTATGGCTAAGCTAGCCACACTATCTGTCCAATCTGAGTTTTCTGTTGCACGACTGAAACAACCGTTGAAAGTACACGTTTCACCGAAACAACTTCCTTCCCCAGGTGATTTTGCAGCGGCACCGCGGCTCTGTCCGGCACTTGGTGACGCCCAAGACGATTGTGATTGGTTTAAAGAAATGCCAATAAACCAGAGCATGTTTTCCTCCTATACTGTGTGGACTAACCAGACCCTCCTCCGCAGTGGACAGAATATGCTATCAATCTTATCCGTCTTTAAATAATGAAGAAAAAAAAAAATCAGCTGTGACAGAGGAACTACAGAGAAAAAGGTAATTGACAAATCATTTCATGTTAATGTGTGTACACTCACTTGTGTACGTAGTCGTTCTCTGATCCGGGCTCCCGAGTCCGGGTCGGGCATGTGTTCTGCGGGTCTGTTCTCTCGGAGGACTGTTGAGGTGAGCTGAGGAGTCTGCAGCGCTCCCGGTGTCTGAAGAGTGTCATTACGCAACATCCACAAGCCCTCAACACTACTCTCTTCTGAAAATGAACACACAGTATTATATCATACACAATAGTAGACATATTTTATTTTGTTATATATACTATGTCCATAGGTTGTATATTTTTCCTGTAGGTGTTCTGGTATTTTATGTTATTTTTCTTATTTATTATATTATAGTATATTTCTTGTTTTTTTCTGTATGTAACTTGCTGCTGTTGCACAGTAATCTGTCTGTCTGTCTGTCGATCAGAGAGAGTTCACAGTGTCCATAACACAACAGCAGATAATCATGAACACGTCTCAGAGTAAACCGAGTAACCCTAATCTGTGTCTGTGCCTTTGTCTCCGTCCTCACCCTCGATGCGTTTCTTGTGTAGCGGCGGCCGTCCCTTCTTGCTGCGTACGGAGCCGGCCTTGCTGCTGGAGCCCGATGTGACAGACATGTGGTCCTCGTCTCCACCCGTCAACAGGCTGTTCCTGTAGGAGATCAGTGGCAGCCACACGTCCTCCCGACGCTCTGACATCGACTCCGACATGAACTTCTCCAGGTACGAGTGGCTGAAGAGACATGCAGCGTTTTTTTTTTGCATGATTAATTTATTTTGAAATTGAGTCATACATGTTTTAAGTGACAGTAGGAAAAGAAAGAAAAAAAAGACCGAAGGGAGTACTTACACTGTCTTTTTGTCTTGGCGGATTAGTTTGGAAGAAAATTCACTCAGAACCTCCAGGAAGGCTAGGTTGATAGGAGGAAACTCTGGTCCTCGAGGATTCTGGTATTTAAATGCAAACTCTATGCCATCCCTGAGAGAGAGAGAGAAAGAGAGAGAGAGAGAGAAAGAGTGAGTGAAGAAATGGAGAATAGTCCTTTTTTTGTAATTTCCCATTTATTCTGGTAAAGTCTGTAGTTTAGACTTGTATAACACCAAAAATGACATAAATGGAAAATTGCCGTTTTTCAGACAGACACGTCAGGAGGAAATTAAGTTGGTTTGAGACCTGTTTCTGTCTCAGGACCAAACTCACGCGAAATCTGGCAAATCAACTAACGCTTGTGAACTCCCTAACAAAATTAATCTATGCTAAATATGTCTTGTAGCTGTGAAAATATCTAATGTTGGCAAAAGAAAAAAAAACTATAAATTTGACAAATTTAACTTCTTATTCATCCACACAACGCTCACTACCCTTTCAAACAAGGCCACGCCCATTTAGGTGACAGGAGTGTGTACTTTTTCATACCATTGCCGTTGCTCGAGTGTAGAGGATCTTTGATTAAACTAATTTTAACCTCAGTTAACTCAGTTAACATTCTTAACTTCCTCCATGTCTGATTACAGCCAAGTCTGTTGCCCTTAGAGACCACAGCATCACTGGTCTTACTTGTGCAGTGTGGCGACAGCCTCCCTGGTCTTGATCTGATCCAGGCCGAAGGTGAGGGCGAAGCGGCGGGCCAGCTCCTTGATGCCGCTGACGTGAGACGACGTTCGGTCCAAGTTGGGCCCCTGGTCCTGCAGCAGCTCGTTGAACAGCTGCCACACACACACACACACACACACACACACACACACACACACACACACACACACACACACACACACACACACACACACACACACACACACACACACACACACACACACACACACAGCGTTTGTGTGAGCGCTCGTAACTTAAAGAATGCACTCTCAAGCCCCGGACCTGTGCATGTGGCCTGTATTATTGACTTCACCAATGTCTCACCTGCTGCAGACTGAGGATGAGCGTCTTGGCACAGAGAATCTTGTCCGTCTGTCTGGTTTTACTCAGGGTCTCCTTGATGATGTCGCCATAATCATTATAATACTGAGGCAGAGAAAGAAAACAGTTAAAACATATGAAAGATGACAGTTTAGTACAATTTATCTGACAGCTACAGATTTTCACTGAAAATTGCAATCAAAACCAGAATGTAAAGAAAATTTGACTTCCCAACTTAGATTACTTGTAGAGTACTTTGGTTTTAAAAAAAAGAAAAATGCCCCACCCATTTATTTCACCTGCATTATATCCTTGTTTTCTCCTTTATTTAGTAATAACTTTTTATTTATTAACATATGTGCTTTATCTCTGCAAATGATAAATGATTACCAAGAAAAACCTGTTACATCTTAGCGCAGTCTCATTTTCACATTTAACGACCACAAACTTTACAATGCTGTATCATTAAATTATAATAGGGAATCAAAGCTATTGATAAGGGAAACTCCTGCGGAATGTTTTTTACGTTTTCTCATTATCGTGTTTTCACCACATTACCTGCCGACTTCCAATTTGTATCAGTTTCATGCTGCCTCTTTATTTTATGTCCATAGTCACGTCAAGTACAAATGAACAGTCACCTTCATGTAGTGTTTGAAGATGTCGGCAGCAGCGGGCATGTCTACGATGTCGTAGATGATGAGTTTGCAGAAAGCCGCGAGTAGATTTCTCCTTTTGTGGAGAGCCTCGATCTTGTTGGCCTCGTCTTCCTCGTCTCCCTCTAGAGGTAGACAGAAGGGGAAGTGAGGAGGAAAAATGGAAAATATATGAATAGGGGCATCATGTTTACTCTTCAAACTATCTTCAAGCTTAACTCATTTTTATGTAATTCCTAAAACAATGTGCCTGGACCCAAAACCCATACACACTTAAATTTAGACACTTGGTGGAGCCCAAAACAATGCAAATTATGTATGAAGTCAAACACAGGATGGTTCCAGACTGTATCCAGAAGCTGTTTCGGATTAGAGAGAGCAAGTATGAACAAAGGGGAAAGTGCATGTTCACAAAGATAAAGAATGAACAAATGTAAAACAAAGATAAATGTATATTGGCAAAAGGAGTCAACATGTGGAATCTTTTAGATGAGGAAATGAAATGTGTAACACACTACAAAGATTAAAAATAAATAAATACTAAAACAGAAGATGCTAAACAATTATAAAAGTGAGGCATGTATGACAATGTATATATATGAATGTGCATTTGAATGGGTTATATATTTTGTTATTCTGTTTTGTTTCATATCTTCTGCATGTAATATGTGTATTAATATGCAATATGTATATAACATACAGAAAAGAATAATACATATAATATGATTGATGAGATGCTGAGGGACCTAAGAACAAAATTGTTGTAGTTGTAATAAGCAAATGCTTCAACCTACACCTTTTCTGGTCAGTATTGATTATAAACAGATTAAGATGACATGACTGAAATTAAGGCAAAACTTTTTTCTTTTTTTTCACAATTTATTTATGTATGTGATGTGTATCGATGTGATCGAAATAAACTCAACTCAACTAAAAAAACGAAACTTAAAAACAGAGTGCCTGGTAAGAAGCTCTCACCCATGCTCTGACTCTCATCATCCTGGTCGATGAAGACGTGGTCCAGGACGAAGTTGAGCAGCTCGTTCTGCAGAGTGCTGTCTGGGTTGAAGACCAGCGGCTGGAGGCCCTCCCTGCCGCCCGAGACCAGCTGGTGACTGAAGATCATCAGCAGGTCGCAGAGAAGCATGAACGCCTGCACAAGAGGCACACACAAGGAGTTATAATTGGATGAAAATATATTCCCAATTCATTCTACAACAAAAGCTATAGACTGAAACATGCTTAGTTTTGTCATATATATATATATATATATATATATATATATATATATATATATAAAATTTCTATTTCATTCATCTATCTATGTATCTATTAGGGGTGTGACGAGAAACAGGATTTGAACACTATTTTAAAGAAAACTTCAATGATAAAAGGGGTGGCTGTGGTAGAGCGGTTGCCCGCCAATTGGAAGGTTGGTGGTTCGATCCCTGGCCCCGAGTTGCCCCTGATGCTGCGCATCGGAGTGTGAATGTGTGTGAGAGTTTATCTGATGAGCAGGTGGCACCTTGTTCGGCAGCCTCGGCCACAGTGTATGAATGTGTGTGAATGGTGAATGTTTCCTGTATGATGTAAAAGCGCTTTGAGTAGTCGTTAAGACTAGAAAAGCGCTATATAAATACAGCACATTTACATTTCAAATATGGCTGGAGAAATAGTCGGTTATTCAATTGAAAGTGAAAGGTTTTGCCACAAACTCAAATAGTTTCTCTTCTGTATAACTAACCTCTTGAGACCTAATAACTGCGGCGTTAAAAGTGGCGGGTAGTGTTTGGTACCGTTTCACATTTTTACCTGTACTTGAAATTCGGTGCCGATACCCAACAGTACCATTTTCCCTCGGTATTAACAAGAAATATATTTCAGTTGTACTGACATTGAAACCGAAATTGCAAGAGAACTTTAACCTCGGCGAGAAATATTGTCACGTTTATAATAACGCGTGATCTCGTGGGGCGAGATCTTGTCACACCTTTATGTATTTATTTATCTAGAAAGATCACTACATAGCAAACCCTGAAATGGTTTCATCATTCAAGCTGTCGTAACATATCACACACTGTGACAATGGTCTTTTTTTTTTTTTTTTATCTCTACTGAAGACTGTTTCTAGTTTTTATACTGGTTCTGTTCTCCACAATCCAAAAACCTTTCTGACAACAATGCACACATTTTATGACGTCTAATTCTAAAGTGGATGTTAAAGTGTGAGCAGTTCATACCAGGTGTGTGATGTTACCTGTTCTTTGACTGGTGTGTTGACGTTGGACAAGCACTGCTGGCACACAGCCAGGAAAGACTTTACCACTCTCCTGAGAGCCACCAGGTCATCCTATACGTACACACACACAAAATGAGAGTTACAAATATTGACCACTTCAATGGAAATCGATATTAAACAGCAGTTCCTGTCAGGCTAAATGTCTGCACCAGTGAAGTAATCAAACTTTAATGATTTCAACTAACTTCATTGAGGCAGAAGAATCAATACACTTTGTGTTGACACTGGTCAAGTCTGTCAAGGGTTCAGAGATCACTAATAAAGACTGACTGACGATGACCGAGTTTTGTTTCCGTTTTTATTATTATTGACACATTGTCAGCCCGGGCCATATTACATCTATATTCTGTATAATTCAAATGATCAACAGAAAACAATCTTTATTTGTAGCTCTAGTTACTGGTGAAGAAGTGGCATTTAATGGGGAATATTTAAGCTGCTGTAGGTCAGAGTGCAGAACTCAGCTAAAATGACCCCTCTTCAAATTAAAATACTGCACTGCAGGAAAGGGGCAAATGTTCCCCAGCAGTGGATTAGGGGTTAAACTATTTTACAGGTGTGGGCTTTGGTCCACCACAAAACAGCAGCCACAGGATCTGATGCTTCTGTGCGATGTTTAAGTGTTAGATGAGATGGATTGCGGGTAAGCCCCTGAATTGGGGGGGAAGCAACCTGTCTGATGATATAATGATTTATCACAGCTAAGATGCCCTTCTCTGCCATAATACAGATAAGCTCCTGTCCCTCTGGGCCACTGATGCTCTGACACAGCAGTCTTAACTCTGAGATCTGATTGTGCAGTGTCAAAGCTCTGTCAGTGATGTGAGTCCAGCACCTTGCTGGGAGCCCCCTCCGTGATCTTGACGAGCTGCCAGAGGACAGAGTAGTGTGAGCACTGCAGGGCCTGGACGGCTATCTGCTCCGGCATGGAGCCCTGCTCGATGCCCGCCTTCAGCAGCCGGTAGCAGCTCCCAAATAAATCCCATCGTGTCAGGTCGTGTGCACTGAGTCGGGAAACAAGAGGAAAACACACTAGGTTTCATATAGTATGTTCAGTCATCAAGCTCATTTGGTATAAGTTTGTATCCAGTGCTTTCAGTCCGTTTTACATAACTTAAAAGAGTATGTTTTGATATGGTGTCAAAACTCAAAAAACCTGTCAACAATTTCATAGCCCGATGCATCACAAGGCGTCACCTTCTCAATATTATTATTTATTGCTACACATGGTTTTCATCAACAAATTCAAGCTCGTCAGATATATACAAACTCCCGTTTTGATTGTTTCTGCTCATAAAAAAGACACTTCCTGAATGTAGAGGAGTGTAAACACAGCAGACAACCGACAAAAGGCAAAAAAAAAAAAAAAGAAAATTGCAATGATACAATGATTCATTTTAACACCCCTAATGAATGGCTGGATAGACCACTAAATAGATGGATAGATAGAGAGAGTCTTACTTGTGGAAGGCTGTGAGTCTCTTGAGCATGGATAAAACATTGTAGATATCGTCATCATCGGCCTCCTCAGCCTGCAGATGAAAAAACACCTGTTTGTACACGACAATGTTGATGTTACATGTATGCGTCTTAGCATCCAGTACACATTATAACTGTATATTTCTAATCATCCAGACTTCATCTGCAGCTTGAGACAAAATTTCAAACCCATGCGCCATGGCAAACACCGGCTACCCGTCCCGCCGTACCTCCTGCAGCAGCTCTTCCACGGAGTGAGCGAAGCGATCTGTCATCTCGTCGATGAGCTGTGAGCGGGCGATGTCCACGCGGTTCATGATGGTGTACTCCTCGGAGCACAGGATGCTGTAGGTCTTACTGCAGGCCTCGAGGACATCCATCTCAATGTGCTTATCCACCACCAGCCGGATCTGCTTTAGCAAGGCGTCCAGGTGTTTCTCCATGCGCCCCGCGCTGTACACGTCCAGGTCAAAGAACTGAGGGATCTGCAGCAGGTTGGCTACCTTCTCCGAGTCTGCCTGATACTGTGGAGAAGGAATCGGGGAGGTGGGAATTAGATACAAGCAGACTTCCAGCATCCAGAAAATAAGTCCCAAGCAGAGGCAGGAAGGAGAAAACAGACCCATCAATCAACTTTGTTTTTGTTTCCATGTTAGTAAAATGGTCGATTACATTTCAAGTATTTGGCCAGCACACTTGTCCAGAGTGGCATACATTCAATAAGACTTCTCCTGACTATATAAGGGTGTTATACTATATAACACCCTGATCAATTATTTCGGCAAACAGAGCAATCACTCAGCCCACTCATTAATCAGTGCCACGGGCCTCTCCGTTGCTGGCCCTGAGCAGACTGCAGGCTGGACTTCAGGAAGCTCTTACCTTGGACAGAAGCATGGGCAGAGCCATGATGAAGTGCTCTGTCAATTTATTCTTATCGTCTATCTGGGTCTTCCTCTCCTTTGCCGTCAGCACCTGGACAAGCAGAAACCAAACTTAAGGTCAAATGTAGCCCTAGGTAGAAAAAAAGGCCAACAAAACAATGATTTTGTGTTCAGCGGTAATATCATGTCCTTAGATTATCACCAGGAGAGTTATTCATGTGTAGAAAAAAATCTGCTTTTGCTACGTCTGTCTGCAACCCATGAACCTACCGAGGACACTGTTCCTTGCTGACAATAAACATTCACACTCTGTTCAGTTGTTATTTTGACAAACTTAGCAAGATTGGTTAACTATTTGATATTATTAGTGACACATTTTTAAATTTAATTAAATGTCAAACCCACAACAAATGGATACTCATCAACTTGATCCCTGTTAAAACGCTGGGCATGGTCTTGTAACATAGTCATGGAAATATCTCTTTATTGCCTACGGACAATAAAGTGTTATCTTCTCTTATCTTTGAAAATTGGCAGATTACGACTGCTACATCTAAATTCAGACAAATTAGTTCTCTAAACGGTATCTAATAGCATCCACCTGCTTTCTTATCACATCAGTCGCAATTTCTACTCAACTCATGTACACCGAATGCTCCCAGAATAGTGTGTATCCTTGACCTACCCGTTTGCCGGTGCCTCTGCCAACAGGTGGGTGCGCCTCTGCTGCCTGACGGATGGTGCACACCATCAGCTCTATCAGAGCGCTCTCTCCTGTCTGTCTGACAACACTGCAGGGACAAGACAGAAAGACCAGATTCAGATTATCAGCAACGGTCAGAAACAGAGAAAGGGATGCAATGAGTTTGGCTTTTTTTTTGGCTGTGATGTTGTCCTTGACAAGTGACCTAAAACGGTTTCATTGGCTCAAAGAGAGAACAGTGAAAGTGTGTGTCTTACCCTCCTCTCCCTGCACGGCCTCTTCCAGCAGAAGTTCAGTCATACACTCCCAGTCTTTCAGCAGCTCCTGAGAGCTTTCCCACAACGAGTCCACCAGGTAGGCTGCATGCTCGTGTAGCTACACACAGACACACGCTTAGTATATGATCAGATCAAATCCACAACTACAAAGAGGTTGACATTTTGTATTAGCAGAGTGAAATGTCATCAAACAATCGAGTAATATTATTTACTTTATTGTCACTGTGAAGCAGGACAGGACCTGGAGATGATTTTTCTTTCTCATTATTACAGTCTCCCATGAGTTTCAGGGTTTTACCATACTCCACCACATCAAAAGGATATAATATCAATCCATTATTTAAAAACAGCAACTGTTGCTATCATAAAAATCAAAAAGTGTGAATCACGTGTTACCTCGCTCTCCAGAAAGAAGAGCACCAGCATGCGGATGAGATTCCCGTTGGGACTGCTCCTCCCTCGGCGCTTAGCCAGCGCTTCCTCTGCCTGTGGGTCATGACGACTGAACAATCTGACACACAGGGAGAGAGAAAGCGTGATTGAGAGGGAGAAATAGAAAAGGTGAATAGACCGAAACAGAGATTGAGAAAGGGGAAAGACAGTAATAGAGGAAAATAAGATAAGACATTCAAAACTAGGGTTGCACTATATGAGTTAAATATCAGATTGTGATTATGTTGACTGATATTGCGATATGATTCACAATTTTGGAGGAAATGATCATTTTTGTACCATTGTTCTCAGTACCGTTGAAAAATAAATGTTTGATTTTTGCAAGGATCTGCACTAAACAAAGATTTGTTCTTTAGTCTGTAGGATATGATTTGTAGGCCGGGACATCTCTGCAGCACCACAATACTTCATTCAGAACATTTTGACACATATTTGCCTTTAAAAAAAATATGTGCCCCCCCGCCCATTGAGAATTATTTTAGGTTAAATTAGGAGAGACATCAAGACAAACTCACTTCCTGTGCAGGAACTCTCCAGCAGCAACGGCCACCGGTCGGTGGGCAGAGTAGACCAGGTGGTACACGTTCTCACAGTCCTCATTGGACAAGGCGTCTTCACTGCCCCTGCAACAGATAATCACAATAAGTTACACTTACACTACATTCAAACATGCAAAAATGTAGTGTCTCCTCAGCAAAAATTAGTTTGACAATGAAAAAAATAATGACGTAGAACTTTTTTTAAAGTGCTCATATTATGCTTTTTGTCTTTTCCCCCTTTTCCTTTATTGTGTTATATATCTTTTTTGTGCATGTTATAGGTGAAAAAAGTGAAAAAGCCCAAGGTCCACCCCAAAGGACTTACCATCTCCAAGAGAAAACACTGTTCTCCAAACAGCTCTGTTGTAGTCCAGCCTTTACTTCCGTGATGAACGCGCGTCACTTTGTAACGTGTTGTAATGCTCGCCTAGCTGCTAGCCTGGCACGCCCTCATACTCTGCTTCTGACTGGCTAGTAGTCCTTACCTAGGTGCTGCGCAAGTGCGACTCGAAGATTGACTCGACAAAGATTGAATAAAAGTGTGGTGCCTCACTCAGTAGCTACAACAGAGAGCTCAACACACAGGGTGAAAAGAGGAGCTGCAGCAGTGCGTAGTACAACCCAAATATGATGTTTTATTCTGATATAACCTCTACATACAACCTGAAAATGAGCATAATATGAGCACTTTAAGTTTTGTTCAGTTGGGGAAAAAAAATCCACAGAAGAGTTACCCTAAAACTGTATGTATATGACGTGACATTTGTGGGCCTAAGTGTGATGATGATTACAAATGAACTGACCCTGCAGAGCAACCCTAGTTAAGTTCCTTGTTGGACAAACTGTATGCTGCCTGATGTCAAAGCTCATGTGACCCTGAACATGTGAACTTTTAATGACTTACTGCAGGATGAGTGTGACCAGTCGGATGGCCTCCACAGCCACATCATACTCCTTATCCAGCGTCATTGATACTATACGGTCCTGTCAAAACAGATATATTTGAACGGGGAAAGAACTGGAGTAAATAAGCAGAAAGGCAACTGAAATCATAAAATCTAAGCATGACTTAGTCATGCTGTTGAATGTCTTCAAACCAGTCAGGATTTTTTATTTTCGTTCTTGCGGGTTTTACCTTGAAGCGGTTAGTGAACAGCTCTAACTTAGGGAACAGTTCTCTGTTTGTGTACAGGTTCTGCAGGGCCTTCAGGCACTTCAGACGCACCTCTCCTTGCTACAAAAGAGGGAGACAGTTAAAAGCAGATTCTGGTGGGCTAAAGGTTGACCATTCTGTCTGTGTAAACATCATCACCATTGAATCAATATAATAGAAGTGCACTAAGTCTGGAAGAAATGGGAGACAACAACAAAACAGTCAGGAGGCGGTGTGACTGTGTGCTCACCCTATCGTGTAGTGTCCAACCAACATATTTCAGATAGCTATCATTAAGAAAAGCATCGCTGTACA
The DNA here is from genome assembly GCA_026937815.1 of Etheostoma perlongum. Taxonomy (NCBI): domain Eukaryota; kingdom Metazoa; phylum Chordata; class Actinopteri; order Perciformes; family Percidae; genus Etheostoma; species Etheostoma perlongum. The sequence goes on from CM049390.1 coordinate 21,397,409, forward strand.
TCTTCATCCACACTCCTATCTCCTCAATACAGATGGCTCGGAATTTCAGCAATTGCATCCCTAGAAAATAAAGAGTACAATCGCCATCATCATTATTAGTATTGTGACAGACGAGGCTCTGAACTACTTGTAGGGCTGGGCCATATGGAGAAAATCAAATATCACGATATTCTTGACCAAATACCTTGATGATGTTGTAGGATTGACAATTTGTGCTTTAACAAAATATTGTTGACACAATGAGATTTTTGATAAATAATCATCAGAAATGTCGATTTAATGACAAACTATGTAAAGGCAAATATTAGAACAGCTAAAACAGTATGCTAAGTTGAGAAATTGACCTCAGTTTACTCTAATGCAGCCTTCAAAACCAGGAACAGACCCCACTTAATATACTACAAATTTACGATATCCAAATTCTAAGACGATATCTAGTCTCATATCACGATATCAATATAATATCAATATATTGCCCAGCCCTAACTGTTCGGGGAGACAACATTTAATTAAATCAGACTGGTGCCGTCTGAGTTAATTATCGCCATTATCAATGTTTGCGGTCATTAGGACCGACAGTGGGCTGCTGGTAAGCGTCACTACAATCAACTGAAGTAACATTACCTTCTACCAAAATACAAACAGCAATAATTAAATCATCCTCAACATGCACAAAGTGTACCTGTAGCGATGCACAAAGATTCCCTTGAAAATGGAGTTCATCATATTCTCAATTTCATCTTGGTTTTCCTGAAGCTGCAAAGAGAAAAGCTTTAGGCAAGACAGTCTGTGGCCAGGACATTGTTACAAACATTTTGATATACTGTGGAACATCCCAACAAACTGTTATTCCTAATTGATAGAGCACATCACAGCAAAAATCCCACCTCTACGCATGAAAATTCTCCATCAAAAGCTTTAGCTTCCAACATCTATCAAAACCGAAAAGTCACATCGAACAGCAGCCAACCTCTTTCCTCTTCTGCAGCAGCAGCTCCAGCTTCTCATTGGCTCGTTTGCCGGCTATCTTGTTCCTCTCGGCCTCGTACTGTCTCTGGGTGTTGTCCTGGTGAATGCTCAGGTTCAGCGCCACGTTCACCAGCGCGGTCATCAGCTTCATCGCTATGCAGAGACAAACAAGGCACATATTAGGCTCAGCTATACGTTTCCCAAGCGGCGAATACGTTTCTTTCTTCTTCTTTTTTAAGATTAAGAGTTTTTAGTTTGATTTATAACAAAAACCCAAGAGCATACATCTCACAACATGAACACATCCCCCCCCCCTTTCACCCCACCACTCGTCATCACCACTTAATCAGACAAAAATTAAGATGAAAATAATAACCATATTTAATACAATACAATAAAATAATAACAAAATAGACAACTGTAAACTGTAAATGTAACATTGTCTATCTTACCGGCACACAAGTGTAGGTTCAATTGTACAATATCAAGTTTACAACACAGGACTCACAGTGAATCTTTTTTTTTTTTTTACTTTTTGTGTCAAATAAAATAGTGGTATATCAAAGCATGAGGATGTAACAGGGAATGCTGTTGTCAATATAAGGTTCCTCAAATCAAACCACTTCATAAGTGACGGGTGGCATTTCTACCGTTAATCTTACTTGTTTTGTTATGGCTTTATTCTCTCAACAGACACTTGGGACCTTTATTTATTATCATTACCTGCCACTTGGAAAATGTAGTGCTACCCCAAAAAATAAACAACATTAGTGGTTATCACTTACTGCCGGAACCATGTGCAGGTGTCTATAACTCACTTAAATACTGTTTAGCAACGTGCGGTGTCAATAAATCTCTCATTGCTATGATAAGAACCGTCCTTAATAAAGCTGGAGTCATTACCTGCTAATGTGGAGGTGTGTCTGAAGGCTCGCACTTGAGAGTCCGAGAGCCCGGTGAGGAGGGAGATCACCGTGTCCATCATGTACTCGTCGTAGATGATGCTGTACTGACACTGGCGGATCAAAACGCTGATAAACTCGCAGAAGTTGTAGCGAAACTTCTTCCACATGGGCCCTGGCATGGTGAGAGGATAATCCCCGCTGTCCTGTCGACAGAGACGTGGTGATCAAAGAGACTCTGTTATCGTTTATCAGGATGATCCGGTTCATAAGACTATCGAATCATTCACTTTGGTGTCTGAGTTGTTCTGTTCACACAGCAGATTTGATTTTGGAATTGCAGGTTTTTCCATTCATTTTGAATGGGGGTAGTGCATTTAGACGGCGGTGGGTTCGCTGCAGGGGGGACATGTAAAAAAAAAGACTGCAGCGGACCTGCAACGAAAAGTCGAGACAACTTAGAAACTCAACCCCGCGTCACGCTGCGGTGGCCAATCATGTAACTGACAACTTGTCGGTGTGTTTTGAGCTACGGTTTGAGGTGGTGTGAGAGTCCCGTACAGTAAACGGGAAACATCACTGCCTTTATCGCTGCCACAAGAAAGATTGAAAACACTATGAGGGGAAAAAATCAAACACAAGCACAGAACTGCCTGGGAGTTTGTGTAATAGCTGAAAGTTTTCTGCAACATTAAAGCACTCGCTCGTCTCTTTTCTCTCTCTCTCTCTGTCCTGTGAAATGAAGCGGCCTTCAAGTTCAGTCGGAAATGTTGAGATCTATGACGATTTGACGGAAAACAGTAATCGTGAAATATAAAGTCTACTCATGTTACATTGGGGGTGATAAAGAACACCACAGGATACCAGGCAAATCGGCCAATTGTGACACTCCCACACGATCGGACGACCCTGCAGCAGATTGCTGCTGACCTGTCTGAACACAGCCTTCCATTGAACATAAAAAGAAACTGTTTTGAGTTGCCAATACTACAGACATAAGGATAAAATCCATTTTCAAACCCATTTGAAGCCTTTAGTATCCTGTGGAGGATTATTCTTGCTATAACCAGAACCTGAGAAGAGCACACACAGTACACTCAGCTTCTATAAACAGTAGGGTTGCGACATATCAAATTTTGATTGCAATTTTGGCTCCCAACGATCACAAAAACAATGTAATAGAGAAAAAAAAGATTATTTTGCACATTACAGTTTGCAAGTAAACAATTATTTTGTTTTGTGTTTCAAAAAATTTCCAAAAGTCAATGAGTATTTGTGGTAAATAATCGTGATTTCAGTATTGACCAAAATAATTGTCGATCAAGCAGCACTAATAGACAGGCAACATATTTCCCTTGTTGATAAATTTAGCAATACATCCTTGCAGCCAACTACAAGGCAACAATTTCACTTGAACGTGAATTACTCTCGGAATGAAGCAGACAGTTACCTCATCAAACTCTTCTGTCATCTTGCGGATGATTTCTGCGTTCTGCATGTTCCTGAACATCTCAATCCTCACAGTGCCTGGTTACACAACAATGAAATCATATTCACGTTACGTTAGTCACGTTGTTTGGCACGTGTACACAAAACGACGGCTTTCAGTGAATGACTGTTGTCGTTGAACTACTGGAGGTTGCAGTGGTGTCACTAGTCTTACCTTTGCACCCTGAGCACTGGATGAAAAAATTAATGAGGTCCAGCAGCGCCAAGTCTCTGTCCTGTTTATACGACTCGATCCACTCATCCACCACAGACTACACAAACACAAACACACACACACAGTTAGAATAGAATAGAACAAAATGGACAGGTGCCACAGCATTAACAACCATAATACAGGGGACTGACATGAGCTTCCACAGAGTGCAAAAACATTGCGTGAGATATATAAACAGAGACAAATGAATATATCTGATCTAATAATAATAATAATAATAATAATAATAATAATGTATTTTACAAGTTTACATTTAGAGTATTCATACGTCTCAAAATGAAAAACACAACTTGATTCACTCACCTGCATGGCACTCTTGCCGAGTTTGACCACTTCAAACAGAGTGACGGGATCTCCGCCGTCTCCATTATGTTGAGCCACGCCGTTGGCTTTCCCGCGCCCTCTCGCTACGCCCACAGCTTTTTCCACCGGTGTCTTCCGAGGCTTTTTATTGGTTGCCTGTAGACGACGGAGATGTCAATAACACAGGGAGTGAAACACATTCACACGAGGAACATAAACATACACAAACATAGACATAAATACATACATACATACATACGCTGCATGCACTTGCTCGTACAATTACAAACAAAAAAACAGAGACAGACACATTTAAAGTCTGATTGTTAACCGGGCTTCTCTCCCTCATTTCCTCTTTCTTCACACGCACTCCACTGACATAGAATCATACCGGGGCTTGTTTTCCAGGCCTCCCTCGCTTCTTCTTGCCTTTCACCTCTGGATCTTCAATCTCACTCATGCTCATACTTAAGCCCACTGCGTCTGTTGCCCCAGACTCATTGGATGAGTCCCTGAAAGCACCAAACACAAAAGACTTGTATGCATATGAAAGCTACTACACTTATGGGAACCTATGAAAAACAAATCTACCCTACATAAGTAATTGTTTAATTGAGATATAAACATCAACACGCTCACTTGTGTTTTAACATATTGTGCAACGATCATATGTTTATGTAGACACAAATGTCAGTTATTCACAATTTTAAACAAAGGTTTAAGTACCAGTTTCATTCGGGGCCAAAGAGGGGTAAACAGTAACATCCACTCTAAAAAAATAACTCTGAGCTACAGTACAAAAGTACAAAGAACACCACTTTGTATTTGAAAGCTTTTTTTTCTGCTGTACTGTGAGAAAAAAAAGAATTAAGCTTTGTGCACTGCATCTTACACTGAAAACGTGTTTCTCTACTTTTTAGAATGAAGAACAAGATCTCGGTTGTTATGGCAAACTTCTAAAATAAAGTTAAACAACCATAAACCTTTTATAAAATAGTATACACATATGACTGTCTTTATTTCTCATCTCAATCAAATACTCTACATGATATGTTTAAACTGAATTTAAGAATGAATACGCTACATTTAAGAGATATTACACCTACACAAGCACACAAAAATCACATCCCTCCTAAAAAAAAACCCAACATAATTGTACATTATATATATATATATATATATATATATATATATAGGTAGCCTAGGGGGGGCCTCATTTGCCTCATCCTGGCTGTTTTGTACTGTAATGCCCACTAAGGTCAAGGGCCCAGATACAGTACACACTGGAGAATTTAAACTGGGACAGAGGGATGTGATTTAAACAAAAAACAAAAAAAGCTTTTCTTTCTGCCATGCAACTTCTGAATTGTGTGTTTCACTCACTGTAGGACAGGGAGCTCCGAGGTGATCATCCTGGTTAGTGGGGCTGGCGATGGGTTGTGTAACTCTGTTAATGTGTGTCTTCAGGACTGAGTGCGTTGCAGGTTCAAAGATGGAGGCACAAGACAGCAGCTCGGTTGGGGGGGAGGGGGGAGAGGGGGGGAAAGTTCTGGAAGGGCAGGGAGGAGAGGCTCCAGGACGGACTGCACTCAACTTGCTGGCACTTAACTCTCTTCAGCTCCTGGAAAAGACAGAGAAAGGGAGACAATAATTATTAAAATAAAACATAATAACTATAAGTGATAAAGAGGATCTGTTGGAGCTATAGCTAAGTATGTGCACATAAACAGAAACCTGATGAAGATATTAAAGGGAAGTTAAATAACCAATGGTTTAATAAATAAAAACTGTGACAAATACTCGACATGGTTTTTAACATTAGTTAACGTAGGGGCAGTTTATTTGATGTGTGAAGGCTCAGTGTCCGAAGTGGTACAATGTAAAATGTCAGTGAAAGCAGAGAGAGAGACACTTCACTCTTTTAATCAGCCTGTAGAGGTGAACATGGGGAGAGGAGGACACCAACTGGCCACTTTTAGAACTACAACAGCAAAATATTGTGGGGCATGTAGTGAGGATTTGTACACAGGAGTATGGTTGTTTAAACAATTTCAGAATTACCCCTGAATTTTTTTTCTAAATTTACCAACACACATAAACTACTGTAAGTAGGCTTCCTGAAATAAATGATGAGTAAGATCAGCTTAGAGTGTGATATTACACCATTATATACACCAAATGTATACAGAAGGCAGAGGTGTGCTATGACTTAATGTCCTCTGGTAAAAATAAATGAAAATTAGACTTGGCCTTTGTTAGAGAAAGGCTTTAGATAAATAGGATTTCTAGAAATCCTTTTATGAGTTGTGAAAATTCCTAGGTGACACAAATGATGCAAACGCAATGCTACAAATGTCAAAATGCCTTGCAGACAAAGCTGAGAGTGACAGAAAATTCACAGTCGGCTAAGTTAACTATAACATTATTATTTGACCTGTTCATATGCCAATGAGAGCAAAGAGCAGATGAGGAGCAATACTGCTCTTAACCACAAGAGGCAGTATGATCCACAAAGTCCTCTGGCCAAAGTCAATCTTCAAACTGCTTAATTGAGTGTTAACTGGGGAAAGTGGGTTTACAAAAATCAGCCAACCCTCATTTAACTCACAGCTCACTTCCTGTCCTGTTCTGTTCACCTACAAAGTGTTTTAAGGGTCTATTCTCCCCAGAGTGTGTGTGAGTGTATATGTGTGTGTTTGAAAGTAGGTCTGGGCAACAGTAGGGGGCAGGCTAAGAGAGTGTGTATTTAAATACAATCTTCCACACAGTGTTTGTGCTGAGGAATAGCATGGGCAGGAGAGCCCCCTGTTTCACCACATATTCTCTCTCACAGACAGAGAGAGAGAGAGAGAGAGAGAGAGAGAGAGAGAGAGAGAGAGAGTCATCTTCTTCTGGCTAAGTGTCCGCACACAGCCGGGCAGTCATCTGAAGACTGTGACAAGGAGACTCCAGGTGAACAAAGGATTTCAATGGTTACAACTACAGAGTCTATGTTTAAAGGTAGTACTCCTGTCTGGTAGTACTTTAGCTGGTTGTAATATTTCATAAAATCAGAGGCAGAAGGCCGTTATGAGCCTGGGATTTGACCCGCTTGCATGCACCTGTGCTTCTGATCTAATTTTTCACTTGATATTCCTGCTTCAAAGACATTGAACCTACATAAGGATATAGGATGGATGGATAGGAGGAAGATTCTAATGTGGGTGCACATATAAATGGTGAAGGAAATAATCCTGGACGCCTGTGGAACAGCATTCGACAACTTGGATAAACAGGAACGAACATGCAAAATCACACTATCAGACTAGCAAATCCACCTGCTTTTTAAAATATGTATATGTAACATGCAGATGTTCTGCAAACCATTAGTTCTGCGTCACCATTAGAAGGACATTTAATCAAATGGGAGTGGGACTGTAGTGTGAAAAGGCTGACATGCAGGTACATTAACTCAGACTAAAACAAAACCTCCATGGCAAACATAAGCCAAACTATGCTGAAAGTCAATTCAGTGTTATGGGATGTAAACTGCTTAGTTGCAAAACTGTGGCGCACAGCATCTTACACTGAAAAACGTGTTTATTTCTCATCTCATTCAAATTCAAATCAAACACTCTACACAATATGTTTAAGACTGAATTTAAGAATTAAAACGCTACATTTAAGAGATATTACACCTACACGGGCACACAAAAATCACATCCCTGCTAAAAAAACAAAAACACTGGAGAGACCAGTTTTACAGTACCCACAGAACCTATATATACTGTATGTAGCCTAGGGGAGACTCATGTTCCTCATTCTAGGTGTTTTGTACTGTACTGTTGTATTGTACTGTTTTGTACTCTAATACCCACTAAGACCAAGGGTCCGGGCACAGTACAAACACACTGAAGAATTTAAACTGGGACACAGGGATGCGAATTAAACAACAGCAATGGTAAACAATGTGAAGACAAAGACACCTAACAAAACGCCTGAGGGTCTGCACAGAATCCAGTCAAAGCCCCCCCCCCAACAATGACGGAAAAATGTTACACTTACACACAAATGACTGTAAACTGGCTGTAACTGACAGGACAGTGACCAACGATGCTGGTGTGAATGAATTATCACCTCATTTAGTCTTGCCTAATCATCTTGAGGGATTTTAATTTGCAGATTAATCCCACTAAAACAATCAGCACTACTTTATAACTAATTAATAATAAGCAATCACAAAATGTAGCTGGATTGAAGCCACAGTCGTGCAGCTTTAGATGACTGATAGAGCACTAAACATCGGAGGCAGGGCTGCTCTTATGTCATTTCACCACTATCCCAACTGCTAACCCTTCACCATCATCCCTCTGTACTTCACAGATAGGCCAGATAGGGTAAAAAAAATAAGAGCAAGCAGCTGAGATATAGCCTAACATTCCCAACTTCATTTGAATCAACTCTTATGTCACGTTTGTTTCTCAGAGGCAAAGGGTGTGTGTGTGTGTGTGTGTGTGTGTGTGTGTGTGTGTGTGTGTGTGTGAGAGAGAACTGGGAGTCTGCTCGACCCATTATCAACCAACAACTAAATAATCCCCAACGCACATTGGCTTTTTCTCATTTCCTCGACACACTGGCACTCTCTCTGGCTTTCTCACACCCGCACAAACACGCACACACAGAGATTGTAGCAGCCTCAACAGGAGGCTATGAATAATTTGCAGAGAGTCTGCTGAACTGTTCCTCAATTTTGGAGGAAAGGATAGAAGCTGCCAACTGTTTTCACGTTGCACCTCTTTCACCCTTTCTCAGTTCAGTGCCATTTACTCTAAAGGCATGAATGAAAACAAAGACTGCCCATAAATCAATCCCAATCTTTAAAATCTCAACAGTTACAGCCCAAGCAGAATAGTGAATTACACATGTACAACCCAGTTTCTATTCACTCAAGTCTGTACATTTTGGCTGCGCTGTGACATAATAATATAATTATTATATAATAACAGCACTGACCGGACCAATGATATTATGGTCGTGCAAAAGAGGAAAAACTGTGGCCGTATCTGCCCTAAACTGAGCTACGATGTCCCTGTTAACTGATCAACATGTGTGGTCATGCAGATAAGAGAGAAAACCCAAAAGGTATTACACTTAATATCACAGAAAACAAGCAAATATTCACATCTGAACATAGACTGTACAGTGGGCCTGAGGAGAAAAACGCTGTATTGCTGCTGTTGTTTATCGGTTGTCAAGATTTCGCGAGTGATGACGTCCTGTCACTGTCTCAGTTGCTCATCCTCACGGGGGAGAGAGAGCGTACGACTGCTTGCTTGACTTCAGTTGAGCAGACAGGTCTTCAGAGTAGTGTGATCACGATTTCATGGCATTTCATAAAATTCTGAAGCCGCGGCGGTAATAATTAAGCAGCAAAAACACTGCTGTATAAAATATGGAAGTGGTAGTTTCTGAAGAGCCCAAATGGAGCTCAAAGTGGGCGGCTCCTGCACGTGTTGCAGTTTGTGTGAGCTAGTAAAGCATTCTTAAATGTCATTAGAAAAGCCACAGATCTTACCAATGCAATGCATCCTGTCATATTGAAACCACTCGTGCAGCACCTGCATCGTGGGCTCTGACCAGGCACACTTTGCTCAATGCAAAGCAAGCACAGCATGAATATCCCGAATGCCTTTAAACTAAGCATAAAAGACTGAAGAAAAGTTAATATAGTTCAATATTTACTGTATATTAAATAGTACCAGACTAATGGCTAATTTGTTGTCTTGTACTGAACAAAATGTTCTCAGTAACTAATGTGCACCTAGATCACAAATACACACCCAGCCAACAGGGGAGTTGTGGCAATAGGAGTGCAGACAGTTGCACAGCTGGTTGCCCTGACATTCCAGTAGGTGTAAAAGACTATGTTGACTGCATGCTGACTATGATATGTGTATCTCTAAAAGGGTGTGAAAAAGGATCAGGAGAGTTTGAGCTCTAATAAAAATGTTCAGAAACTTCATCTGGGCTGAACCTAATAATCCCTAAATACATAAAATTAACTACAGTGCAGTTACAGTAATACAACTTCATGTAGCCACTTTAAACAGAGAGAGCATTTATGGGGGAACATAAGGAGCCAATAACCATAAACCATGAACTGTAATAAAGACTTCTCTGTCTGGAGCAAATAGGGTTGTGTGCAGGTTGTTATGCTTTGACAAGAGGTGCTTCTTAAAATCTCTATGCAAACTCTTATGGTAACTCTTATGGTAACTATCTCTTGTCTGCCGAGTCACTATATCCTCTGTGTGTGTGTGTGTCTGTCTGTCTGTCTACTTAAAGCAAGACAGAGAGACAACGACCGAGCATCTGAAAACCACTTAACATGCATGTCATGTTCTCTGGGAGGCTGGTCGGCGTTGCTATAGCAACTGGTGTGGGTCATAAGCCCGGCTGTGACGGCATATTTGATTGGCTGAGTGGAGACAGGAGAAACAGAGACAGAAAGTTGCTACCAGCCAGGCTAAAACTAATATAATTAGCCTAAAAAACAAGCAGAAAGCTGCTACCAGCCAGGCTAAAACTAATATAATTAGCCTAAGGAAACAAGCAGAAAGCTGCTACCAGCCAGGCTAAAGCTAATATAATTATCCTAAAAAAAACGTCCGTCCAAACTAATTGTTCGGAGCCGCAATGCTAGAAACCTAACACTAATCTACTACAGAAGTATGTGTCTGATTTAACGTAATTTACAGATTTAATTGTTCCTGGTTTGTTGCTAGTGCGCGTGATATGCAGGTCTGATCAATTTATCAAACTAACGAGCTGGCCCCGCTAGTCGACCACAACCTGAAATTTAGAGGAAGCAACATGCAGTCATCGTCATACACTTGCCTGGATAGATATATAGGATAATATGTAAATGGTGTCATGCTAGTCAACCCCGTATTTCTACCTAATTTCCCTCTCCAAAATCACTTCAGAAGAGTAAGGTTAGGCACAGCGCTTAAATGCTTTGGTGTTTGTAAAAGTTCAACAAAGAATGGTTCACATTAGGAAAGTCCCGTTTTCATTTTTATATTCTATGTAGATGCACTCCCCTACAAAATCACTGCGGTATTCAAGAATGATGTATTATTTCCAAATAGAGCTATTTATGTCATCTTTTAAAAATTACTTTTTCTTTTTTCATATCGCAATATATATCTCAAGGAAAAAAATATCGCAATGTCAGTTTTTTCTAATATCAGGCCTAAGTGTCGCTATTACAAAGTCAGGTAAAGAAACAGGATTACTTTGGCTATAGAATGGCTGCATGGCAATAATCTCCATTGTAGTAGCTATAGACACATTGGTTAGCAGGCAAAACTATTTTCAGAGACAAACTTCTGTCATCAGGCTATATCACTGAGCTAATTATAGAGAAACAGAATAAGATTGGGCATAGTGAATGCATGACACAACCTGCTATTGTATGACATCCAGCTAGTCAGGCAGTGGTAAAGTCACAATCGACGGGTGAAATTCAGAGTAATAAATCAATTTCAATGCCAGAGGCTTCTAGGGTGAGACAGCCAAAACACCTTGACAGAAAAGCATAAATCTGGTTTTACAAAGTGCCTCTCACCAAAGCAAATGTCTTCCATGCCTGCCATTTAACTTTGAAAGAGAATGTAGAATAATCTGGCTTTATCGTTTAAAATACTACTCAAGGCAAACAACAGCAATCTCATAAATGAAATACACTTTCACTAACACCCTTCACAAAACTATTGACCACATCTTTACAGCTCTAAACTTAAAACAGCTACACCATTATGGCAACAGCAAAGATGGTCACTAAATAGCGTACAGCTTAGTGTTATGCTTTATTTTACTGATGCCCAAAAAGAAACCTCTCTCCCTCCTTCTACAGGGAGATCAGAGAGTGCAGGGTCAATCACACACTACAGTGCCACGGCAACATCACTCGTAATGGTGACACTTCAGCAAGGTAAATGCCAGTAGAAATGGGGCTCTGCACTTTTCCTACCTCCGCATAAATGCTGCAATATTGCAAATGACATAATATTGTGCACAAAGAACATGTGGATTGTATGTCATATACAATATTTGAAGCACATCTCTGACACTGAAGTAAATTTTTTTTAGAGAGATTTTAGAGCACCACAAAGATGATTTTACAGGCGGGTGATGATTGCTTTCATTGCATTATACTGTAAAGATCTCATGCAAATATGTTTTGCTAACACACACACACACACACACACACACACACACATATAATGGCCCGATTCTTCTGACAACTATAACCTGAAATGCATCTGCTATAATTGGCCATTATCTCTAGAGACAGAGTGTAAGAAAGCACCTGCTTCACACCGCGGACTACATTTTTAGATGGAAAACCACAAGATGTGATTCACGACTAATAACATCAGTATGGAAAAAGCTAAGACTTTCAAAAAAGGAGGGTTGCTCAGATACTGTACATGCCTACCAAATGTGTTGCCATCAATATAGCCAATCAAGACTCAATTTCTATTTCTGTCTCAGTCAATATTTCAGGATTTGAGACAGCGGTGCAACTGTACACTGGTGAGTAAAGCTGGGCACAGGGCTACCTATCACAGGAATATTTAGGAAAGTACAAAGTAGAAACAAAACAACAAATAATTGAAAAGATTAATTATTTAAGAGAAGAACATTTTTTTGGCCATTTATATGGAAATGACTTGTAAGAAGGAAATACAAAGAACTCAAGACAACCTGGCAGTGATGAATGTATCCTCATGCTGTAAAATCCACTAAGTAATATTAATTTGATTCACTGAGCTGGAGTGTAAAGGCCACACAGAGAAGAAGGCTCGCAGTGGGTTTTGTCAAACAGTCGCCAGCTGTTTGCAAGTGAATGCCTTTCTTGTCATGTTAATTATGCGACAGTGTTTCTGTCGCCTTAGGTAAGTAGCCGGCCCAAAACATCAAAGTGTGTTGCTGGTGAAAGCACAAGGAGATTAAAGCTCCAATAGAGGAAAGGTTGTCAAGAGGACTCCCAACTCTCAACACTCTCATTAAAAATGCAAGAAAACACACATGACTAACAAAATGAGCAGCTAAACAGACATTTCACAAAGATTTGCTTACATCTTAATTCTGCTTAATTATACATTTTACTTATATAGCGATTTTTTAAGTACTGAAAGACACTTTTGTGGTTTGAAAGTGTCGAGGTCAGCCCAGTCACAGATGTGTATGGGTAGGGAGTTCCAGAGGGAGGGGCCTGTCACCCAGGTCCAGTTACTTTCCCTAAGACCAAATGAAATGTATCCAGGCTTTAGGGTAGCAGGGTAAGATGTGAGTACAATTAATAGGGTTGCACTGCAACTAACGATTATTTTTCATTATCGAGTAATTGGACTCTCTCTCTCTCTCTCTATATATATATATATATATATATATATATATATTATATATATATATATATATATATATATATATATATATATATATATATATATATATATATAGTCAGTCCAAAATATAAGTCCAAAATGATGTCTTAAAGTCTTTTGTCCAAAACACAAATATATTCAGTCTTTTTTTTGTTGTCGCTATTTTTGAATGAAAAATACTTTAAGGATTTGCCTTATCGATCAGATTACATTATCAAAACAGTTGGCAATTAATCGATTAATTGACTAAACGCTGCAGCTCTACTCTTACATGTCAGGATGTTTGCAGGAATGGACTCAATAGCTTCAAGAGCCAAAAGATAGTTAGTAATTATATGAACATGATGATCTGTGTTTCCCGCATGACCCATTTCAGAACAATTTATCATCTCCTTGGCAGCATTTCCGAGACTCTGTGAGGGAAGCTGGGAGAATCAGGACATTGACTCAACCTTGGTCTCTCAATTTCTCTCACAACCTCTGCCATACAACAACAATCAAAAAACAAAAAGCTAATTATATGACGGTATCACAGTAGCTGCTCCTCGATGTCTTCTTCTTTTACAAACCGGTCAAATCGCCTCCAGATTTTCTCATAGACCCACAATTTGCCTCTCAAGAAATTAATTTTCTTAAAAGGAACAAAAGCTGGATAAGCGTAAAAGTAACTAGATTAATAAATAAACTGTTGACAAATTCATAACTCAAATAAGGCTGAAGAAAATTCAGCTAGAAGACACTGAGTAATATTATTCTCTTTTTAGATTACAGCCATAGGCTCAACACTGCTGTGCAGAGTTCTGACTAGCTGGTGCACGCTGAAGTTGCTTAACTTTGTCACACTACATTGCTGCTGACTTGCTGAGCTGATGTTACATTGCGCTCGAGCTCAAGTGCATTAAGTTCACACCTCGTTTCTCTGTGTGGCTACATTTAAAAGTGGCCTGTGCAATGATTTGACATAATCAAATAGTAAAAGCTGTTGTAAACCCCTGCAAAGCACTGGTCCTTGCAAGGTCGGTTTCCGTAGCAACCAGTATAGAACTAAAATAAAGTAATTTTTTGCTTTTCAGGCCACTTACAACTTTTATTCTTTTCTTTAAAAACAATTAATCTCAACGCTTTTGGCTTGCGGAGAATTTGACTCACATTAGCCTCAGCTGTTATCTGGAACTGTAAACAACGCTGCGTTATCTCCTGTCCTCGCCGGCACACTGTGGTCTCCTCGATATCCTTTTACCACCACACTTTATGACATTGTTAAGATGTTGTAAGGAGCAAGAGGCAGAGTGAGGTGCCTCTGCTTTTCACTCATCTGTGGTTTATCCCTGAAGAGTACTGCAGCAGTGCCAAAGGTGAAAGCTGGGCGCTCGAGGGTAGTGGACTAGTTTAACCTGGATGGATTTAAATGGCTTTAATTAACTTGATTCTTGGTGCACCTGCTGGCCTCAAGAGTAATCCCATGACTGGGAAATGAAAGAGGCAATCCTTCAGACGTGTTCTGAGAGCACCGAGAACTCAGCACATGCTGTATGTCTGAGCTGAATTAGCGGTTTCCTACAAATGCCACAAAGGAGAAACCTTGAAATGAATGGCTGTAAATGACCTTACCACCAGCCCGCCACACATCTTCAGCATGAGTTATAAAGTACATCACAGCAGCTGATTGTAAGACAAATATCAAGTCAGACGTCAGACTGCTGCATGCGTAGTTCAGAGCTGGAGAAGAATTCAGAAGGAGCCAGTTTCCACACAGCTTACTCTGATAATTACCTGTTTAATAACCCTTTGTGTGAACTCAGACCTTTATTTGCAACACTATGGTTATTTCACTTTACACAACTATTCTTTTGATTTTTTTATAAATTCTTTAAAGAAAAAATACTTGTCTCTTGCTAGCAAAAATCAGCAAAAAATCAATTAACAAATGTAACCTTTTGTCTTCTACTGTATATAGGCTACTACAAGCAGGGGGAATCCAGACAGCTAGCTATCTGTCCAATCGGAGTTTTCTGTTGCACGACTAAAACAACTTTTCAACGCACACATGTTCCACCAAAACAAGTTCCTTCCCGAGGCTATTTTGTAGCGGCACCGTTGCTGCGTCTGGGGATTAGTGCCGCCAAAGACGAATGTCATTGGTTTAGAGAAATGCCAGTAAACCAGAGCACATTTTTCTCCTATCCAGGAATGTTGTGTGGACTAGCCAGACCTTCCTCCGCAGTGCTGTGGAGGAAGGTCTGGCAGTGCAAAACTAGGTACTTGTTTGACGAAATGTAGTCGTTAAAAAAAAAAACGGATGTACAACACCCTTGTCAAGTCATCCGTAATTGTGCGAGATTTAGTAGAATGGCCAATTGGCGATTATTAACTACATCAAGCAGCCTATGTAACCAAACAATGCATCTGGTTTCAGAGATATTTTTTTTCTAACAGCTACACTAAGATCAATTATTTTGGATTTGATTCAATAAACTGGCCAAGGTCGTATGCATTATGTCTGTAAGACTCAGTGAGAAGCTGTAAGCTGCTATGCAAATATAATTAAAAGGAGAAGCACTCACAGGAATCGCTTAGCGGCACAGTGAATGGCAACAGCGGTTGTAAGTGACATATGATGTACTTCTATAATTAAATGTAATAGTATAGTGCCTGTAATCACATAACATTGGAGGAAAACTGGTAAATCAAGGGAGTTTTCTGTTTTACACAACATTATGGCGAGTGGCCAACATCCAGTCAGCAGTTCACTTCGGAGCAAGCGGCTCAGTTTTAACATTCTGGGGCTGTGGGGCCAGCGAGGTCCATGCAGCGTACGATTAGTAAAACATGCAAACTTTCAATATTTCATATTTCACCCCAGACCTTTCTGCTCCTCATGTATTTTATGAAAAATGATTTAGCCTGGAGTCCTGCTCCACATGCTTGCATCTGATTGCAACAGACAAATATATATATAATATCAGAGAAAGTCATAAAGAGGATTGACTCACTTGAAAATGTAAGCAGTATGTTGGCATGCATCTAGCAATTAGGTTTGCACGATATTGACAAAATGTGAAATTGCAATATTGATTATGAATATTGCAATATCGATATTAATTTCAATATTTTTAAACATGTAAAAGTACAAAAGTTACGTGAAAATGCATTTCTTAAATTAAACTTTTTTTTTAGGTTTATATCAATTGACTGTCATATTGGACTATGGTCCAACCTGAATAAATAAATAAGGACCATGTCTACAGAACAGGACATGTTTTACTGGTTGGACAGTATGTAATATGTAAATAAAGAGAACAGGACACTTTTCTTTTGTTTCTCTGATTAGTTCTGTTTTGTTGTCTCTATCAATTTCTTCTTACACCATCACTCTGTTGAAATATGCAGACACGTGGTACACTACATATGGTTTGTCATGTAATGGACCCGTGCACTAACATGTGCAAGTGGCATTATAATGTTTCAAGCAGCCTCTAAATTGAACGAAACTAAGCCACACAACAAACGGACGGGACGCACTTTCGATATATTGTGATAACGATATTGAGACGATATATCTTGCACCCCTACTAGCAAATGGGAAAAATCAGATAGAGATAACACTGTGATTAAAGCCTTTAGGTTCACAGCAACAGCCTGACATTAGGGCTACATTATTCGTGTTAATTGGGTAATGTCTGAAAGGTGTGGCAGTCTGCAGGAAATGTGTTATTCATTCTACAAAGAAAGAGAACAACACTGAGAGAGCTGAGTCCTTTTCCATAGTGATGAATAAACATATTACTTAACACAAGGCCTATTTAGTGAAGTGTTCAGAGAAGACACAGGGGACCTTTTAGGGGCATTAGTTTAGATTCAAACCACAGAAAGAAAGTAGACTATGCAAAAAATCTATCAAATGAGATAGCAAAAAAAAGCAGGGTACGGCGTACACTAATTATAGTCAGAGTCTTGCCGTAATTTAATTATCATACATTTCCTAGTGCAAATGAAGCAAACTGACTACGGGCAGTTGTTCATTTACAGCAGGGGTCTTCAACAGGGGGTCCGCGGAGGTACTGCATGGGGGTCGCGAAAGTCTTGGTTGATTAGACTTTTTTATATCCCCCCCCCCCCCCCCCCCCTTTTCAATCAGAGTGGCATGGCCACCCTACTCACTGTGCCTCGCACATGTTTAACATAAAAACATGAATATATGAACCTGTGTATTATTTGAGTATCTCTATTATTTGAGTATTGAATGCACAATAACAAGGTACGTTTACACATGGCACTATAGGACCAGTTTGATATAACACAATTTTATACAATATATATATAATTAGGGGGTCCCCGCTCCATCTCGCCATCAGTTTGGGGGTCCTTGGCCCGGAAAACGTTGAAGACCCCTGATTTACAGACTGGACTGGGCAATTTTAAGACCGGCTCAAGTCATTTTGTCAGGTAGAGCTTTGAGGCCATCCTAGGGCTGGGCATTATATCGATATTATATCAGTATCAAAATATGAGACTATGGGACAGCTCCAATTTGGTACGATGATGCATTCAATCTAGCACGTGCTGTAAAGTGCTCCCTGACATTGATTGGGGAATATGCAATCTCAATGCCTGTTCTAGATGGATTTTGAAGTAAACTAATACCCGTTTTCTGAGGTGCACTTCATCAACGGTTTTGTTTTGAAGGAGGAAGTTACTTTGGAACGAAAGCATATAGAGATGGACTCGGTCTAGACCAACTAGAATATTTGGCAAGTCCAATGCCCAAGTCAAGTCCGGGTCCAAATACCAATGAGTCCAATGGCGTTTTCCCATTACATGGTACCTGCTCGACTTGCCTCAACTCAATTATGAAAAAAAGTTCCTGGTACCTGCTAACAGGTACTTTTTTTAGTACCACCTCAGTCAAGGTTCCAAGTAAGATGAGTTGATACCAAAAGGTGACGTAAAAACCTGCAGACTACTGATTGGTCACTAATCACTCCGTCATCATTGCTAGCAACAATAGTTTAGCCAGCGGTGTTTTTTTTGCTGCCTCCAGCTTCTTATGAGACAAAATATGTCTTCTGGCTATGGCAACAGCCACATGCCAAGAATCAAAAACAGCACACCTTTGACGTTCTGTGTGTGTGTCGCGTTGGGTCTTAGCAGTTTCCTGCGGCTTCGCTATGAAGACCAGCCACACTGGCCTCAGGCATGAGGCGGTCTGCAATGGAAAAATCTGCAATGGAAAAGGGAGGACAGGGCACCACGGCCGAGTAGAGCTGGTAATAACAGTGGGTAAGCACCACAAGGCTAATTCGAGACAACAAAAAAGCGCCTGGAGTCCGGACTCCAGTAATACAGCCCTATGTCAACGCCTTTACAACCCCAGAATAACAATTATTGAAATATGTGCCCTTTCGCTTCTGCGCAACTCAAAAGCATGTAGTTTAAAATCATACCAGGCAGAAATAGTGATGGGTGATAATGTCAGCCATAGGTGGTCATTCAAACTGCTTTTAAATTACATTGTGCACAATTTACTAATGCCCACCAGCATGACATCAACTACACTACAACAGTGTTTAGCATTAGGGTGCCTCATATACTGTACACTTGACAGTTGTCACGTTAAAAACACTATTTTCTGCTACCAAAATCACTCTGCTGCCAAAAATACATTCTGTTAGCTCCTCATCCCTGGAAAATATGTAACACTGATTTTTTTTCCTGAACAGATGTGAGGCGATAGAGGTGGAGAATGGGTCATTGGATCTGCAGGTGTTTGACTTACAGAAAGGAAAAATTAGGATGGCCATGTTTCATCATGTAATTGAATAAATTGGCAACCATTGTTTAACCATGTTTTTAAGCAAACATTCCATAAATTCCAACTTCTAAAATGTGACAACTTGCTGTTTCCTTTGTCTCACATGATGGTAAACTGAGTAGATTTGAGCTTTGGACCAAAATAGGAATAGGTGTTAAAATTAACCATAGCATTGATGCATCGCTATGCGGACCTGGACGATTCTGCATCAATGCAGTGATAGACTGTAATCTATTATAGCCTACTGATGTTACTTGGTTGATTTTCCAAATCGCTGCTTTTTTGCTGTTCTTGCCTTTTGTCTGCTGTGTTTATACTATGCCACATTCAGGAAGTGTCTTTTTTAAGATCGAGATACAATAAAAAGGGGAGTTTATATACTGTATATCTGACTGCTTTAATTTGT
The DNA here is from genome assembly GCA_026937815.1 of Etheostoma perlongum. Classification (NCBI taxonomy): domain Eukaryota; kingdom Metazoa; phylum Chordata; class Actinopteri; order Perciformes; family Percidae; genus Etheostoma; species Etheostoma perlongum. The sequence continues at coordinate 21,416,958 of CM049390.1, forward strand.
TGAACCATGTAAAGTAATAAATAGAAGGGGACACATTGTGCCGCATCGAGATGTCGAATTGATTCGTTGATAGGATAATTGTAAATAAATCGAATCGTTAGACCAGTGAAGACTCACACCCCGATTCAGAGACTATTGATTTATTATCACTATAACTGATGCTGATATGGCTAACCTGCTAGCAAACAGTCACATGTTTAGGGCCTTATGATTTCCATGATGCAGAAAACACGGACGGAATCGCGGAATCTACACATGAAAACGTAATTCTCTTGTACATGCGGAATCACACGGAATTTACATACAGTATAATTTGTTGACATATTAAATAAACAATTTTTTTTACTTCCTTCAGCTGCATTTACTTTCCCTGCTCTGCCACCGACTCTCTCTCTCTCGTCAGGGTGTTAATATTGGAGTCCTGAACCCGACCCGAAAGTTAACTAGCCGCAAGTTTGATGTAAAATGCAGTTGGATTGTCGAGGTCAAAACACTATGTAGCAGCTGTGAATCAAATAAACTGTTAAAAAAAAAAAAAAAAAAATGTTAAGACTTTTTTTTTTTTACCTTACACTGAATGTTTGCTGCTCCAATCCAGAAGTATTGAAAAGTATTTTACGCTACTGAAAGAGACACGTGTTGAGGATGCGGACCAGTCTGAAAGTCTGAAACAGAGTAACAGCAAACAGTCCGACTAATGTAATTAATAATGTTATTAATTGGATCACAAAATTTTCAGGCTTTAACCAGTGCAGCTCAAGCAGAAAGTCAGGGTCAGGGAGAGAAAGAGATAGATTAATGAGGTATTAAAGAAAAAGTAGGAAAAAACAGCATCCATTATTTAGGTAGGCGAATACAGCATATTAGCTGAATTGTGAGTTTGTGTCACTGAGTTTTTAAAGGTCAATACTGCTTAGAAGTGAAAAGAAAAGCAAATCCGAAAAATCCAAAAGGGCTAAAAATAAAATCAGAAAAAACAGATTTAGAAAAAAAATAAAACTGAATTCATAGGGCCCTACTTGTTTACGCACGCAGCAGACGTGGAGCAACGTCAGCATTAGGCTGTTGGAAAATGTGTCTTGGCTTTGTTTTTATATTTTCATAGACCAAACAATCAAAAAAGTAATCAGCAGATTGTCCGATGAGTAAAATAATCATTTGCAGCCCTAGTGAGCCCCTAGTTCATTTGATCCCATGTTAGAAAATGTTTTCCACCTTATTTAATCTTTTCCTTCCAATGAGTGCGGAATTTCAAGTCCCAATTTCTAATCAAAGTCAAAACAAATCTGCAAAGGAACAAACTACAAAGAAAGTAGATTAGGAAGCAGAAAGCTCCCAAACCTCTCCACAATAAAGGCCAACCAGAGCCTGAGCTGTGAGCTTGAATCCCAATTGGTCCCACTGGGCCACCGTTACGAGCTGAACCATCAAGACAATAATTTTACTTCATCATCCATACATGCTGTGACCAAAGAGCCTTGGCCCTATAACGTGGAAGAGCCTTGAGGCTATGGAGCTAGAACAGTGACAGTAACCGGTGGTATTGAAAACAAAATGTGTCATTGAAACAACAAATACTGGCACTGAAAAATGTTGAACTGATATAGTAATAATCTCGCAATCCTATATTATTTCACTTTGACATTTGTTTGCATTATGATTATGTATTATGAATGTAGATTTACATCATAGTGCAAACAAATGTCAAAGTGAAATAATATCATAGGATTGTGAGATTACTTTTTGATGTTTGTGCTTTATATATCATTTCAACATTTTTCAGTGCCAATATTTGTTGTTTCAATGCCAAATTTTATTTTCAATATCACAGGTTACTGTCACTGTTCTAGCTCCATATGAGGCCGACTGTGGTCGTCTGGTTTAACCAGATTATGACTATGTCACACGGGAGATTACCCATCCGACACGGAGAATACCCATCCGACACGGACACACACACACACACACACACACACACACACACACACACACACACACACACACACACACACACACACACACACACACACACACACACACACAGCCATCTGTTACTGCCACAAACTACTGTACGTTAGATTTCTGCAGAACTCAAAGCTTAATCTCCGCAAAGAGAAGGGGAGGGGAGGGATGCTGTGTGAACTACAGAAACTGATAGGATCTCTGTAGACAAATAGTTCCCCCCCTAATCTCTTGAGAACTACCTCTGTGAATAAAGGATAAATAGATCATAGGAAAAAAAGGCGCAAGGCTATGGAATGGCATAAAAGAAATAAGGCAGAGAACAAGCAATGTTTCTCCCCCTCTCTGTGCAATGGCTGCCTGCTCAACTGCAGCTGACGCAAAATGGAGCCGCCAGAAGAGGTGGTAGTGCTGGTGGTGGTGGGGGGGAGGGGGTTAGAAGGGAGTGAGGGGGTAAATGGGAGGAGGGGTGAGGAGCGGGGAAAGAGGGGGAGAAAGTGTGACAGCAGCACAGAGGGGGAGAGCAGCAGGAGGGGGAGTGGGGTGGAAAAAGAAAAAAACTAATTTGTTCATTCTCTCATCTGTCTGGGCTCCCTCTCTCACCTTGGCCCACATTTTCAGTGTGCCTCATGTTTACTTCTAATAGAGGGGGAGAAAGAGGAAGGACCCACTCATAAACAGACACGCAGACTGACACACACTCACTGCGGAGGCCATTAATCCTAACACCCATTATTACTTTCTAATGATCTAGCGGCATGTCAAGATTCCACAAGAGTGCAAGAAGCCTGCTAATTTGAGCATCTAATATCTCAAAGCAACAAAAAAAACAATCATGTAGCCTAGCAATAATGTACAGACAGCTGAGGGGAATAATGACTGCCCAGATACAGCGTGAGGGATTCAGAATAAGAGGCTAGTAAGCTCTGACTGAAGCAGATGGTTGATTTAAAACTGTACTTCAAGGAGGTAGTGTACGTATGTAAAGCCCAGCCAGGTGTCAGAACCAAATGGCGAGACAAAGAGGAGGAGGGAAACATAACAGTGAAAACAGAACAGCAACATGCTGGATTCACGCGAGTAGTACATTCAGTCATTGTTGATGTGAACCTGTCCTGCTGGGGGACACACAACAGTTTCATCTACTGGGGTCTGTTTGAGCGTTTCAGACACACAACAAACCGATCACTACTTCTGAGTGTTGCGGGGAAAATTTGGTCAAGTAAATAGTCAGCTTTAAGAAAATGCAATGGATGTCGTTTGATAACGTTTCATTACTTTGAAAACACTGCAATAGTAATTTTGATATCTTTTTGAACTGTTGGTCAAACCCAAGAAGTTGAAGAAACCTTGGGTTTAAGAAGTTTGTGAAGGACATATTTTCACTATTTTAAAAGTACTTATTTTGGCATTATATGTCATTATTCAATAGTGAAAGCGGAGGAAGAAATGTAGGGACAAGCAGCAAACAGTCCAACCAGCTGGGAATCAAACCAAGGACCGCCCAGGCCATTTGCACCCTTGTGGTATGAGCTACTCAGCTATCGGTCACCCACACAATTTTAGTGATTTATTAATAAAAGTATGAAACAGGAATGAATGGTTGCATGGAAAAGGCAGCTGTGTCGGCGTCACTATAACCGCCACTATGCAATAAAATCATTTTTAGTTTCATAAAATTCACAAATATGTAGGATATTGGGCTACAGACATTCCTGTTCTTACATCGCAATGTCTGCTATTTTTATTTAGAAGCCAGTGAGCCTGAGGGGTCAGAGCTGTAAAACGGTTATGTTTCCTATAAAAGTCTTAACAATACCCCCGATATTTAAAGGCCCTTTGTTATAAAGCAAAAAAAATCATGAAATGTTGTTTTTCATCAGCAGTAAATAAACACTGCTTTATAAGCAGAACATTTAACGGTAAAAAGAAAGCAAATATAAACCCTAAACCTCAAACCAGACAGATTCAGTTAGAAGCTATAAAAACCCTGAGAGCTGAAAACACGTTGACTTTTAAAAACGTTCCAGGCCCTGCACAGGTCCGGCGACGATTGGTAGACGTCCTTATTTTTAGGGTCATAAAAAACACAGGATACACACATAACGCCGTTGTGCAGAGAAAAAGACATGTCTAATAGTATCACACACGGTTTGATGATGAATCACTTTAAATAGTCAAATAGTAACTGTCTGGAAACTATTAAAGTCCGTCAGCCAGATGCTGTGCAAACAGGGCTGACCTTGACTACAACTGTCAACAGTTTTAGGAAGCTGTTAGCAGTGGGTTTGTCTGATACTGTAAGGAGTGTTTGCCTCACATGTGGATAATGCTGGCAGGATAATATGCAGTCAGTGGGGAATAAGGAAAGAGGTTTATGGGTAAATAATCTGTTGGGAGTCAGCCAGTGCAGGCAGGGAAACCCCTTAATCCCCTCTGCACAGGGCGAAAGAGCAGATGGGGTATGAGTGATACAAACTAATGATGTCTCAGGGCAGAACAGTGAACAATTCTAGCCTGCCACATCTCCACTTGTAGTACACCTCGATGGAATTCATCTGTAATCTATGGACACATGTACCATGCACACCAGATAACACAGTGTAGCCACAGTCCTTTTCCCATTTGTGCACTTAAATTATTGTTCCAGCCTTTTTAATTTTTAATGCAGAGAGACAGTCAATTTGTTTGTTTTTTTACATGGTGAAAGGTTTGCATCCAACACCAATAATTATTTGGCACGTTCACAGTTTCCATATCTGTGAGGAACTTCTGTCTAGTAGCTCAGTTTGCTGAAATGTTTGGTTGTTTTTGCGGCCACTTTATTCCCACTCTGTACAGCCACAGAAATGATTTGGCACAGGGCAGCGAATCAATATTAAGTAAAAGTGTGTACAAATAACACTGACCATCGAGGCACGCACTGCCACAGCCGACGCTGAGGAGATGGTATTTGCTGCTGCTTGGAGCTGGTTGTTAACCCCGTGTGTATAAATGACATCTAAAAGGATTTTGCGGGTCTGGTCTAGGGCCAAAGTTAGATCTGGCTGCTCTTTATGTACGTAAATCACCAGATAACAATTTAATCCCCTCCAAAGCAGAGATGAGAATTCACTTATACCCAGACATTAACCCCCTGGGACTCTATAAGCAGGATATTAAGTTCTACTTTTGAAACTAAAGGGAACTCTTAATGGCCCCAAAAGAGATCAACAATTTATCATAACCTCTCTTTTCCATTCATAAAAAAACACCAAAAACTGTGGACTACACTCCTTGAGGAGACACGGATACAATCTTAATCAATGCCTATGCAAATCAAAGACTTTCACGGCCTTACTGTTGGCCAAAGCTCCAAAAGGAATTCTTTCCACCCAAGAATGAGAAAGCTCAAAAATGAACACTATTTGTTTTTTATGCTCCGAGCCACAGTATGTAAAGGCAGCTGAAAGTGTTGATATCTTTAATGTAAAATTAAAAAACCTACCCGTCCATTAAAATGTTTCATAGCCATTATTTATTTTGTTAAACCGTATTGGTGTTTTTATTCTATCTTATTTGCTAGTTATTTTATCAATTGGGTTATTTTATTTGAGCATTTCTATGTCTTGGGTACAATAGTCTCAATTTTCTTTTTAGATTAGGCTATTTTTGGCATTTTCATTTTTTTGACAGTATATATATTAATAAATCAATGTAGAGGCACACTAGAAATGGAAGAGAGAGAGTGGGGTATGACATGCAACAAAGAACCCGAGGCTGGAATTGGATTTTGAAGATATGTGGCATGCACTGTAGCCACTCAACTAAATTCATTATTAGTTTATACATCAGCATCTAGCTGGGCGACAGGGAGAAAATCACATATCACAATATTCTTGACTAAATACCATAATATTGATATTGCGGCAATATTGTATGGTTGACAATTGGTTCTTTAACAAAATATCTTCACACTTCGATTTTAGATAAATAATCATTAGTAATGTGGACATAATGTCTAAGTGGGGAAAAGGCACATAATAGAACAGCTAGAACAGTCTGGTAAATGCAGAGAAGTACATCACTTAGCTGTAAGGCAGCCTTTAAAACCAGTAAAAGATAACACTTATGTCATATAACAATATTAAGATATCCAAAATCTATCAGTGATGATATCTAGTCTCAGATCCCAATATCGATATAATATTGATATTTTGCCCGGCTCTACCAGCATCCACTTATAGATGTCTCATAGGAGGAGTTATACTTATTAACAGAGACATTAATACACACCTAAAATGTCTTTATAACTACATTATAGTGTGTTGTTACATTACGTTACATAGGGGGCGGGATGGCAGTCCTTAAACCGCCTGTCTGAGGCTTAGTCTTTAATAAGGTGTTTCACTTCAAAGCTCCACTTTAAAGCACTGAATTGTAAAAAATGAACTGCTGACAATCCCAACAAAGGCAGGAGCAACACTTTCTCACTAAGACAAACCAAAAAAATCCATCTGATTTCATGAAGAAACACTTCCAGAAATAACATTACATTTCAGATGCCAGAGGGTTGATTGTAGTGCTGTGATTTCATTCCTTTATAATAAAGTGAAAATACCACTGCTTTGGCATTTTTATTGGATGTGTTTCAAGTGATGGAAATAACACCACATTGTTTCTCTTATTATGCTGCCAGTGAGGAAAGTTTGTGGTTGCAGTCAGCTTTAACAAGGTGAACTGATACCTAATGAATACATTATACCTTATTTATTTTAGCGTCGGGGATTGTTTTTTTTCTGGATCTACATCCCATCGACCAATTGTGTGGTTGTGATTTAGGATTCGTTTTAGGCTTCTATGGGAGCACAGGCAACGGTGGAGAAAATACTCAAGTCCTTGACTTAAATACAAGAAAAATATTGCATTACTGAAACTAAAAAAAGTATCCACATCGCAGTTGTTTGCAGTGTCACAACATCATGCTAGTACATACACGCCTTAAACTCTGATTCAAGACCAACTGAAATCACATTTAGATAGATAGATATTTATTGATCCCAAAAAAAGGGAAATTACGGTGTTACAGCAACACACATACATTAGTTACACAACACAGAATATTAATGAGATACTAGGAAAAAATATACATACATACAGCATACATGAAATAATAATAATAATAGGAATAAAATATAAGAACAAATATTTAAAAATATACAGGATGGGAAAACAAAATGTGCAACTGCTTAAATAATATGCTAAAATGTAAATGAACCAATTGTGCAGGTTGCCCTTAGTGCAGTATTGTGGTGTCTAAAAGTCTTATCAGCACCCAGTGATGACATGTTAAAGAGTTTTATTGCCTGTGGTAGGAAGGATTTCCTGTAGCGGTCTGTGCAGCATTGAAGCTGTCGGAGCCTCTTAGAGAAGCATTTAGTCATCCTTTTTGTATTGAAAAATAACGTCAACGTATAGATATAGTCTACATATCATGGGTTGATATGATCAATGTGTTGTTGTTAGTTTTTATTGAAAAGTAAGGACCACACCAGTATGTAACAGGAAAGCAGTGATAGCTACTAGTACATTTACATGCTGTTTAATGTAAAGCAAGTTAGCTATCTAGCCTGCAAACTGATGTTTGTGGTACACTTATAATTGGTGCCTTTGTTTTGTTTATGTTTATTGTTTTGTTTATTGTTTCATGTCAAGTTAGATAAGAAAAGCAGGTAAGCTAACATGGGTTGCTGTTTAAAGTCTGCCTATGATGGAACACTGACGCTACTGATTTATAGCCTGTATTGAAATAAAGTCTATCTACGTATACAGATGCCGTCTATTCTGTTGAATAAATGCAAACCCAGTGGGTGCCAAAATATAATATAATATATATACACATACATATTTTTTTACCTCTTGGTTTTCTTGTCTCAAAAGACAGCACAGGACAAGTGATTTGTAGTACACAAATAAGTACTTTAATTGTAGTTGGACTTATGTTACATTCCACATCTGTTTAGCGAGATCAGTGTAAAACTAGTTAGCCACACAGTCTCAAGGCCAGTTGAGTCAGAGGAGTTCGATCAGCCTCATTTGGGGCATTGCTAACAAGAAAACTACAGTTTTTAAGATTGCAACATTATACATGAAGTAAAGCTATACAATGAACCAAGGGTCAACTTGTGATGCTGAGACTCACAAATGCACTAAAGTATCAGTATCAGGCATTGTTTCCCATTCCTGACTCTTTTTGAAAGTACTAACAGCTACAGCCAGTCGGTAGTTTGGCTGCATCAGCAAACGCCTGTGCGTCAGCTACAGGTAAAGGCAGCTTGCTCAGCCGAGAAACCACTGAGCCGTGAAGAAATACCAGGGAGAGATCACAAACCACACACACACACACACACACACACACACACACACACACACACACACACACACACACACACCTTGTCTCATTACTGCTCAACCTGACAGCTTAATATCATTACAAACATACCCTCTGCTACAGATATTGACTCCCTTTTGAAGCTGTTGTCATCATGTTTTCTGGCCCTTTGTTATGTCAACACTGCATTACTATGTTATCTGACACCATGCAATTTCCCTTTCAGCCTGGCAATTTCTACCACTGATAGTTTTAGCCATGTGGTAAAAGATAAGCCCTGACTATTGGTAAAACACAGCTAGCATGCATAAGCAGTTAGCATACAAGCTCTTGTGGTGCTGCAGGAAATCCATGTGATGCATTTTGATATGTGTGTATAAACATGGACTTCCCAACCAGTGCACATGCTGTGGTCACTAGCTGGTCCTGTTACCGTGTTGTACTTCTTGATTTACGGCAGTACTGGGATCGTAGCTGAATGCAGAAAATCTATAATTGCCAAGCATTTACAGTGAAAATATTGCTACATATCATATCCCAAAATGTGCACTTGGCTACCTACGTGCACATAGTCGTAGCTACCCATGGCCAGCAGCTCTTTACACTTTGGCATCGCTTCCAAACAATCAATATTTAATGGCGCGTGACTTTTCTGTGTAAGTGTAATGGCTTTAAAAAGGTCAGAATCAATAGTCGACAACCCTCATACCTGTGTAATGAGGCTGTAATGAAAGAATAGTATGTACGTGTTCCCAATTCATCTACAGTTAACACTATGAAACTGTTAAAAAAATAATAATAATAAAAAGAGCCATGTTAACAATTTAATTTGTCCAGCTTTCAAAAGTGCAAAACAGAACTGTGCAACTTGGGTGTTAAAAGTTAAGTTGGTGTTTTCACTAATTTTACTTTATATAATGTGTCTAACATAGTGTTCATGTACTGTATGTAAATGCTCAGACCTACTGCTGGACCTAATTGCAACAGCCTAAAGTTAAGTTAACAAATTCAGCTTGGCTTTACAGCAATCCTATTCCTAACTTCAACTGAGTTGCCCTGCATAAACAAAACTGACAGTAGCAGGTCCGAGACCAGCAATGCAGCTAATTACATAACAGGAAACCACATCACAGGGAACACCCTAAATCAGAGTGACAAAACTATTTTACAAAGTGTTATGCAGGCAGGTGTGTTTGACTATTAACATGGAGCAGGCTTCTGGGCTTTCCCCAAGAAGAAAAAAATGCATGTGCTTGAGTAATTACAACAAACAAATATGTGTTATGCTATAGCACCATCATACCAATGCATTATAGGGACACTGCTGCTGCCTTATTCTATTATTCATAAACATAATAGTGAAAAAGTGGAATTATCACTTGTTTTTCTTCTGTTAGTTTCATTAAGTAAAGATGTGCTATATGATTCAAATATTATTAAACAGAGATTTGAAGAGACTGTGCTGAAAGCCGCCCAAAGCTGGACAACAATACGAAGAGGAAACACTGGTCTTTCTATAGCCAACATCTTGAATCAAGGTCACCATGTAATTGCCTCTGACAAATGTCAAACCCATTACATAATCTCCTGAGCTGTATCATTATGAGCATATGGCTCTAACAAAAAGCACACTGCACTTGAGCAGTGAGAGTCTCCAGCTTAACTACTAGGCCTATATGACACGAATACTAATACAGAATCAAGGTCTGCTCTTTCCAATTTGATTAACTGTCAAATAATATGTCTCAATACCTTTATGTTTAAAATCATTAAGACATACAGTGTCTTGCTTTCATTAGGATGTGTAAAGAACATATTCTTTGGAACAGGAGGAGAAGCCATGTGCTTTTCTTAACAGAAGCTGCCTGAAACCAATTCTCCTCAAAACAAATAGCCACATTACATATCCATTATTACCCATAATTCACTCTGAAAGTGACAACAAACTACAATATGTGTCAAGGAATAAGTAACATTGTATAATTCTCTGTCTTGTATAGGCTAATTATGGGATGAGCCAGGGCAAAGAGCCGAGCATTAAGGGAATAGAGGAAGGAGGAGGGATGATTCACCATTTCTTTTTTATACAATGACATGCTCTTCACATCAGCCACCTTTAGAAACTTCTGCAAGAAAAGCGTGTGCCAGCTTCAAACTGTTTCATTCCCATCCCCAAGGTAACAACAATCTGGTGTATAACTAAATATTTATCAAATGAAAACTGTGTGGATTTTTAAAACTCTGTGGTTATTTCTTCAATATAAGCTAAAACACAGAGCACCTCTGTTTGGCATCAGACCAAATATTCCTGTTAACGTGGATATATCTAAACCAGCAATTTGGGATGGTGATGCCTATAATATATTTATAACTGTGCTCTGGCATCAAAACATGCTGTGAAAGAGGGACAAAGGTCATAGTGTGTGTGTGTGTGTGTGTGATCTCAATTGACTAACATATCACACCAGAGGATCCTGATGACGCAATAAATGAGCAACCAAGATATTTTCAGTTCACCAAGTCACCTGTACAGGTCTACTCTAAAGATTCCAAACAGAGCTGCTATTACATCTCATCTGTTCCTGTCCATACAGATTTACACCAGGACACAAAAACAGCACCGCTTTTAACAAATTCCCAGCCTTGTGTCCTTGTGTTTCAACGCAAAATATAAAAGGAAGACTTAATAAACAAAACTATTTTGGGGAGAATGGACAGACCTCTTTGGGTAGGTCACCCAAATGCATGTTTTGCATGGGAAGACTAACAATACTGTGCAAATGACCAAATGGCAATAAAACAGGACCCGTTTTAACAATCATGCCAAATAGTAGTCTCCCTACTGCACTTGACTGTAACAGGAAGTAAAAATAAATAAATAACATTCACTTTCAGTTTCTAATTGGACTGAAGCCAGGAATAAAAGTATACAAATAAACAGGCCATTTCATGAAAACTAAACTCAATATAATGTTAAAGGTGGGAAGTAGCTATGCATTACTCTTCAACATCTCTGGGTGTGTTAAGATCATTTATGACCATGAGTGCTAATGGCAATATTTCATTTGTATATGATTGTTGCATTAATGTTATAAAAGTAGCTACCCAATTTGTCAAGTATTTAATTGCTGCCAAAAAACATAAATCAATTTATTTGATCAATTAAAATGTTCTCAATGGTGATGCAAAACAATTTCTATATATTCTTCTATAATATAGAATTATTTATATCATGAGGATATTTGGTACATCCCTTACATAGAAGATACATTTTAAAATGTCCTTTCAGATTAAAAACACTTGCACATATTTTTTCAGCAGCAATTCATTACAAAAAAAAATGTCACTAGGAGTTAAAACCTTTGTAGAGAGCCATCATAAATTGCAACACATGCAAATGCTATTCTCACAATATTTAACATTGTTTAACTGCAGGATAATTGAAATATGGCTTGTGCTGTGCAGTATGGGGTGGAAACACTGAGTAATAATGGAATATAAGTTGGCAGGCAAACAGGCTGCAGATAGCAATCCAAGACAGCCTGCATGAAAAAAAAAATCACATGGCTGACTGTAAACAAAGCAGTTATGCAACAATCTGAGATTCATGCACACTGCCAGGGAGCACTCCGTGACCCACTATGAACTGTCCTTAACTACTTTGCAGGGTGAGCTGTACGTAGGTCAGTTTGAGAGGGGAGGGACTGTTTAGACGTATAGGGCTGGCTGGTGGAGCCCATCCCCCCTAATGTGACTCATGTTTCCCCACTCAGTGTTGCCTGCTTCCCGCACAGAAGGGGGCGGGAATGGGAAAGAAGCGCCATAATAATGTTGTTTAACATGCACGGAGTCCATACTTGAAAACATATTGAAAAGCATCCACCTGATGTCATTCATTAAAAAGCAACACGTTCTTTAGCCGTGTGAAAAGTCACCACTACTCTGAAAACTTGAAGGCAAGAAGGAGATGGGATGCTGATGTTGACACGAGAAAAGTAGCAACGAGGGATATATCTCGTATCTTACATTGTATATCTCTGTGTGTGCAGAAAAACAAAACTACCCGGGGTTAATAACAACAAAGTCAACAACAACGTGATATTTGCGTTGATGACGATAATAACCAAAGAAAGCATCGCACGGCAGGAGAGCAATACTGTAACCTACGATCATAATACGGCTGTGCAAACGAGAGAAGGTGATGCTCTGATTCCTGCTTTGCAAAGAGCAAGAAATCACGTCACACCGCATGGCTCTTTATTTGTTGACAAGCCAAACTCAAGAGCAGGATGGAAATTGGTTGCTAAACAGGCCAGAGCTGAGACAACCACTTGTCCCTCTAGCAAGTTGTATTGCCGAAAATGTGGCGCTAGCTCGCTAGCTAATGGCTCTGCTAGGCTATAATGTAACTGAGGAAGAGAGAGAAAGCACATTCACCTCCGTTAGCCGCTAACGCCCATCCCCCAACCAACCAGTCTCTCCTGTCTGTGTCCACCATCTTTAATCTGTGCTCCGTCTCCCTTCCCACTGCACAAAACACGACAAAAACACAAGACACTCACCTTTAATGAACATCGCCGAATCAATTATCACCTTCCAAAATAATAAATCGATTATCGTTTTAATATTGTGAGTATTATAATATTGAAAATTGGCCGTGCGAGCGGAACCGCGCCTTGAGAGAAGAGCAGCAATCCTAAACCGCCATCTGGTGGTATTTTCCTCTCTGTGATGCAGCGGGAGCGGCGCAGCCTCAGACCGAGACACAGCTGCCCCCTGGCGGACACATTGGGCCACGACGGACACGCGCTTTTGGGGGGCGAGCATGGGGAGGGAGGGACCGCAAGACCCCGCCAGCACAACACTCACGGGGACGCGCACAGGAGCAGAGAGACTGACCCCTTTTCTCTCAGTTGGATTATTACATTGACAAGACTGTCTAATAAAACACTACATGCAAAGCACTATAAATGGTATAAAATGTCAAAAACAACACACACACACACACACACAGACAAAAGATACATTGATGTAATATATTTAAATACATATTCTTTGCACTGTTTGTGTTTGTTTACATTTTACTTGTATACAGAGATTGTATTTTGTTTGTCATTGCTGCTTTTTCTATTGCCTGTATATTATTAACTACTTGTATGCATATAATAGTTTTATGTTTATTTGTACCTATCTTTGTTCAGCTTTGCTGTCCTTGGCTGCTGTATTTTCTAACTTCCTGTAAATTGTTCTTGGTACTGTGTAGTAAATTCATCACAGTTAAAATTCCTTGTATGTGTACACACACTTGGTCAATAAAGCTAACGATCATGTTCCACTATCAATTCATCTGTGGATTATTTTCTTGATTTATCCTTTTATCAATGAAATGTCAAAAAGTAGGGAAAAAAGCATACTGTATATTGCATTATTTTAATAGGACCAACAGTCAAAAAAATCAATTTGAACTGTTATACAGTATGTGACAAAGAAAAGCAGCAAAACCTCACATTGGAGAAGCTGGAACCAGTAAATGTGCACTCGATTATCAAAATGCTTGCCGATTAATTTTTTTTTGATCACCTAATTCATTTATCAACTACTTGTTGCAGCACTAACTAATAAACCCACTGTGGGGCACATGTCTGCATTGAGATATTAAAGTTCTATTAGAGTAATATGTTCAGAATGTACAACATGTGGTTGAACAAAACACCTTTGACCTTTAACTTTTGATATTTGCGCTTTCTCTACCTCTTTCATCCTCTTATTGCATCTCCGCTTGTCAACCTAGACGGAGGGAGAGAAAGGAAAGAGTGAGTATGTGCACATGGCCAAACTCCTATGCCATTATTCTCCATGAGATCCTTGAGCTGAAATTGGAAGTGCATAAACCCAATTACAGAGCCTGGATGTGCGCACATTACTCACTCCAGCTCACTACTGCCTAAAGTGAGAGCTGGAGACAGCCATGGCTTTAGTTAATTACATTAGTACCGCATGAGATTCATTGAGTGGACATCAAACACCTGCACCAGTGAGAAAACAAAGTGCATAAAACAAAAAAACAAAACAAAAACTTTGTGTGCATTAAAAAAAGGTTTCTTAAAGTCTTTGTATTAGATACACACACACACACACACACATACACACACACACACACACAAAAACATGCTGAGTGGTGTTTCATCTGACAGGCGCACTGTTGTTTGCCATAGCAACAGAAAGTCTTCCCCATAAAAGCTGCAGCTGCACCTCAGGGTTATTTGACAAAAACAAACACACACACACGCACAAAACACACATGTGCGTACACACACACACACACACACAGACACACATTATAATTCTCTAATGTTTAGTGTAATGAGGCATTCCACAGTTGCCATCAATGATATAATATGTATCGAACAATATCAAGGCAAAAACAAAAACATTTCATAAATTGTTTTAAACAATCCGCAGAGAACATTTTGTTAAATTGTAATGATGTGTATTTTTTGACAAACCAAATAAAAGAGTTGTAAAATTTGTAGGCCTACCTCTCTTTAGTTATTTCTTTATTTTCCGATAACCTTTTGCATGCATTAAAAGATTGGGATTATGTGAATAATACAGTATGTGAATGTAATAAACATCATAACTGCTTATCAGTAACCTGGGCCATCTCGTTGCTTTTTTGGTTCATTTATCAGGTTAGATGATTCATTAAAACAGTCAAAAAAAGTTTCTTCTCTAATACTCAGATGCTCCTGTTGAGGAAAATATTTTTCTCGTGAGCAAATGATATCATGTGCAATAGTAAAGTTCTTAAATTACCAGCATTAGACAAAGTTGTAAGAATCTGGTTCAGAAAAGCCTGCAGAGGTTAGTATTATATCATTGTCCAAAAAAACAAGAAAATGAATTACTAACAATTACTAATAATTAGGAATTATTAGTGCCAGAAATGGATTCATTTTCAAGCCAGGAAGAGGTATGATGCCTGTCAGATCATATCACTGATGGGATGACAAAATCATTTTTCTTTGTGTTCTGTTGCAATCTTTTGCACACAGTTCTGTCTGTTTTATATACAACACCTGGTTCAAATCGCTGAGCATGCGTTTTGTTTCTGCCAGGTTAGGACATCGTACTGTACTTAAAAACATGTACTGTTATGATATATTACTTTTAAGCATTTTATGCAGTAATTATTATGCTCTGTGTTCCAAGATTACATGGCTGTCACACATATTAACCCACAGCAGTGATGTAGAATGATCAAACATACATTGTTTGCATACATACATGTCTACCAAAACAATGCAAACATGTCTCCAAATCTAATAATTCGTCCAAAACACTAACACATGTTCTCTTCCTACAGGAACATTTAGTCAATCATCGCACATTGTCATAGACAACACTAACATCAGAAGGAATTACAGAAACTTCTTTTTACATGTGTCAGGTCTGCCTTTAATATATTGTGTTTTGTACTGCAGTTTCTCTTGAAGCCTCTCCACATTTTTCTTGTTTTTCTTGTTTGTTGGGTTTAATAAATGCACACATTTATAGAATGTGTGGTTTATGAAAAAACAGAGACAGAATTGTCCTGGTACTTGTCTTCCTTTCCATCGTGCAGGCATTATTCTCACTTTCTTTGTGTTCTTCTATATTGTTCCTTTTACACACAAGATCAGCCCAAATAGGACCTCTTTCCTAGTTGGGAATCAGCTGTGATTGATCTATTTGCATACTGTAACTTCAATCAGCTGTATCTCAGTAGTATTTGTGTTTCAATTTACAGTATCAACAGGAGCACTTTGACTTCAGCCTATAAGTTAGGTTTAGAACATGGTGTTATCTGTAAGGACATACAGTGTGAAAGCATTTGTAAATTTGGCAATACAAATCCATTGCTATGGTCGTGGTTGAGCTTGTGTGTAAAAGAAGTTCAAGCATTTTAAATGTATGCATGAACTGTATGCATTTGGTGTCAAAGCAACAATAAATGTGTTGATTATATAGCTTACACAGATGGATGTTGTGGTAACTGTGTTAAGAGTTTGGTAGAGTTGTTGAAAAATTGTCATAGCAATCGTAAAAAAATTGTAATATAATCACTTATATATATTTAATCTGGTTTCTGTCATCACTTTGATCTGTGAGATTACACAATCATGCCTTGAAACAGGCACGCGTACGCATGCACGCGCGCACACATTCATACATAAAAAAACACACATCCACACACCCACACACACACACACACACACACACACACACACAAAATACGTGCACTTACAGTATGAGCTAGCGTCTGGCTGTTTATCCTCTTGTCTGTCTGTGCAGGGTGTTGCAGTGCATTGCAGTGCACTGCATATTGCAGTGTTTTGCTGTGGATTTTAAGCTTTTCACCTTTCCATTGGGTCAACATCCTCAACATTAACCATCTCAGCATCTCAAACTCATTTTGTTGACACTTGCCCAGGTTAATCTGTTTTAAACCTGCCCAGTATTTAATCTGATGAAGGCGTTTCATTAAGACTACACCTTACTTTTTAGGCATGCATGGTGCAATGTTACAGTTACATAACCAGTAGACTTCCATGAAGTCTGCATCCAAACGTCTGGATCCATGTTTGTGTTCCCATTGAGAGTTTTGATGCAGATTTTGAGAAACTGTAGTATACATATATATAAATATAGCCATGCCTGGATCCACACACATAATACGCCCAGTCACAGCCTCCATTACAATTTCAAAACTTTTCCCGGGGCTGTAACCATGGCAACAGAGGCTGTCTGGCACGGCATTAGCAGAGCAAACCCTTTTAGACTGTCAAATCACAGGTTATAATTTAAATAGTCAAGAGCAGTGACAAACATTAAAATATGTGGGAAAACACAAACCCGTGGCTTCAAGGGTGCTTTGATAAAGGCTCATTTCAAACCTTTTCTGCAACATTTATATGAGTTATGTAATAAAGGTCTGTTTCATCCCAGTCATCTCTGGGGCTGCTGACTAACAGAGAGGTATTACGTGGTTGTTCAATGCCTGTTCTATTTTATGTTTCTCGCAACCTCTTTGACACCCCGTTTCTGACTTTCTCTACGTCTCCCAAGCCTCCCCCTCGCTTCTTCCTGCACTTGCCCTCTTTCCCTTGTCCCCTCGCTCTTCCTTTTTTGTTATTTTTTTCTTCTTCTTTCTTTCTTTTGGGCATTTTCTGCCTTTATTTGACAGGAAAGCTGAAGAAATGAAAGGGGTGAGAGAAGGGGGGAATGACATGCAGCAAAGGGCCGCAGACCGGAGTCAAACCCAGGCCCGCTGCGTCGAGAATCAAACCTCTATATATGGGCGCCCGCTCTACCAACTGAGGCATCTGGGTGCACACCCTCACTCTTCCTTTCCTCCACTATGGTAGTGAAAAATGCATGAGGTAGTAGAGTGCTATATTGCATTACTGGTTTGAAAACACACACACACACACACACACATACACACACACACACACACACACACAGATGTTAGTAGTCATACAATAGTCAAGCTTTTTTTGCTGCAGTGTGTGTGTCATACACTACTAGTCCAGGTTCCTTTAGTTTCCATAAAAGATCCTCATCTTATCCCCATCTTCATCTCAACAGGGGTGGATTTTTTTCTTTTTTTGACTCCCCTGTTCCTCTCCTCCACCACAAAGGCCCGGTGATGAATGTGTCCTGTCTGTGGTTGCGGTTCGCTTATTTCCACTCTCATCAGCTCCTGCTGTAATGAGAACAGGCGCTCAGACATCCAAGGACCCGAGCTTTGAATAATGGCATCCTGTGTATAGTTCTTAAACATTGAACGCCCTAAACAGACCTATTTAATAACACTGAGACAGTGTGAGGAATATTAATGGATGCGGAATCCTGTTTATTTACCATAGAAATCACCCAAAATGTCAATTGAATGTCCATGAATGGTAATATCTGACTAACAGACAATCATGATGCCTCCTGTGTCAAACAAGTGTGAAATTGGCAGAGAAACTACCCAACCTACGTATGCTAATGTGTGTGAACAGAAATAGATAGTGTGTGTTTGAGAGAAAGATCAAGGAAGAAAAATTCAAGAAGGAAAACACAGACGCAGCTGATAGTGAAAGACAATAAATGAACTATCCAAGTGTAGCTGCAACTCTGCCCTTCACCGTACTCTATAATTCATTTCATCCTGGCCAGAGATGGAGCAGGAGAGAGACAGTACTGAAAGTTTCTTGATTTTAGTTCTCACATGTGCTTGAATTCATCAAAAACCTCTTGATCTCTTACATACTCTCCATCCATCATCCCCCTCTTCTCTCCACTACAGTGCTCTCATCCCACCCAACTGCCTCCTTCCGTCCCCACTTCCTCGCCAATATCAGCTCATCTCTGCTTCCTTTTGCATATTCTTATCACAGCAAGGCACAGACTACTCCCTGGAGGCTGCACCTCCCAGGCTGGATGTGATGAACCTATTACCCAAAAGCTGGCCTGCAGAGTAGACAATGGGATTTAAACAGTGCCCTAAATAGCTGGGTCTGATGTGCTACTCTTATTTGCTGTAACCATGGAAACACTAGATATTCTTCCTCATCTTCAGAGACATAGCCTAAAGCAAATCTATGAAAGAAAGAAAGAAAGAAAGAAATTTAGTTATATATTTGACCAGCAACCATCTATCTGAGAAGCATGGCTACTATAAAAAAGCCCCAGGGACAAAACACAAGGAAATTAGCTTTGTGTATCATGTGGCTTCATTTGGCCATATTAAACTAATTTTTTGCCAAATTGTGCTGCATTTTGAGGGGAATTATGTCTATTTGAGCTCCATCTTAAAAATATGCAAAAATGAACATCCACTATCCCTGTTGTCTTCCAGCATGTTCCAACTAGACACCAAATTTTAAAAGCACTGTTGCATGGCAATACATTGCTCTTTGATAATGGATGGCTTCATTAACGTATAAATTAGTTCACTTTTTATTGAGTTACTTTTGCTCTGATTATTATTAAAACTGTTTGCATTAGAATACCATATTATACCAATCACTCTAAACAAGATAACATGGAGCTTGTCCTGGTCCTTGTCCTTGTGAAAGGTCAGAGCAGGCAGAGGAGATTCCCAGACCCAATGAGATAAACTGACAACATCCACGTTGTTATGACTTTGTATTAACATCCACTTTGTATAAAAAAGCGGCTGTAGAGAGCTTCCAGTTGGGCATTTTCTGTACTATTCTGTAGTGTGGAAACTGTCTCCTTGTGTTCACAAGTAAAAATGAACTTTGATATAACTTTAGTGGCCTCTGTCTATTCTTGATAATAATAATTATATAAATAATAATTATTCTAACACAGTCCTAAAAATGAGGTTGCAACTCAGCAATTGTGGCTGCTGCAAAGGTCAATTAGAATGGTTTAGCGTGTCTTTTGTCCCCCTCTGCTTTTTAATGAAAGACACAAGACAAGATAATGAATTGTATTGTCCCCTCTTGCAACACTGTGTTTTTCTTTTGTCTGTTTTTAATTAATTTGGAATGTTGCCTCATGCTTATGTGTTTCAAGCCTGCTACTGATTGACTGGAGTGTAAGATTGGGAAGGCAGTGAGTTGTGTTCATACCCAACTAAGTATTCCTAAATGTTGGTGTGTGTGTGTGTGTGTGTGTGCGTGTGTGTGTGATTGTGTACGATGGGGGCCTGTGTGTATATGCCTGTGTCTTAAATGTGCTGCACTATGACCAAACAAATTTCCCATCTCTGGGATAATAAAGTATAATTTGACTTTGACTTCAGCAACTTAAAGCTGCTCTTATCAGTATTCCTTAATTACAGTAATAATGGCTCAAACATAACATATGTGTTATGTGGACAGGGTAGTGTAGGTTCTTATCAGCGGACTCTACAGTTCTGGTCAGTTCTACTGAGCATTTTAGCATCCATAACATCAGTGTATTTTACAGCTCACAGCTTTACTATTTTGGTTCAGTCTAACCACTCTTGTAAACTTTTTTTCAGCTTTTAGGGTGTTAAATAATGCAATAAAACACCAGTTGATTAAAGATTAAAATGATTATTATTATTGTACATATGTGCAGCATCCAACTTCTACAAGTCTACAAGTGGTCTCAACAAAGCTTATGATCTTCATCTGGCTTGTTTTCAGTCTTTAGAAAACATGTGATCGCAATGAGCAATTTTCCAGGTGAGCAGAATGAGCATTGAATTATTAATGATATGATGAAACCTTCATGATAACAAATGTTTCATGAAGGTTTGATTTCACAAAGGCAAATCCCCACCCACCCGCGCCCTTCAAAAGACACCAAAAAACACTGTACATCCACTACCTGCCCAACACCAAACGGCAGACAGACAAAGTTAACAACTTCTCTTGTGAACATAGTGGAGACCAAACCATAGCTAAAAGGGAAATTCCTATTGGACTTACATTTGTTCTCTGTGGTCATAGAATCCAAATGAATGCTGATATCACCTGTGAGATTAATGTATAATTAGGCAAGTGTTTGCTTGCTGCTACAGTTGCATAATTATAGCGATAGTCAATAGATAATTGTCTACAGTGCAAATTATGTTTGTAAGTATAAAATGGTACTGTTGACAGTACTTTGACATACCCTCATTACACAGTAAAGAGCTAATTAGTGAAATGTGTTGTTGGTTGGCAATGAATCCTGCCCACTCTCTCATTTGGACACCACAGAAATAAAAAATAAAAAGTGTGTGGTACATTACAGAGACTGGTTGCTCCTTAACAGGGTTATTGGCTGTATTATTTCCATAATCCAAATATCTGGGGCCATTAGTGAACACGGAGAGACGTCTTTTTCCTCTCATTATATGCTCACTTGAAAAGTCACTTTCCACTGCTTCTTATAAAACAATATAATAGCCAAACCTTACAATAGTGCACCCGGATGCATTAGGCAAAGGTTAATACAGCTCAAAATGGAGCAGAGCGCACAGTGTTATGGCAGCAAAATGTCAAAACAATTATTGTCAGGTTGCAAAAAGATTACAGTGTGTGAGATTGTGCAGTGTTTGTGAGTCAAACAGTGGAGGAGATGCTGTACTGAGCACCTTCAACATCTGCCTCCTCTTTTTTTAACCTCAACCTCCCCATTCTCACCTACTGTTGTAGTCAAGACCACCTAAACTGAGACCGTCATTACCAAGACCGGAGTCTGTCGAGACCGAGACAAGACCAAGACTTTGAGGGGTTAAAACCGAGACAAGACCAAGACCAGACCAGTTAAGTCCCATACCGCACAACACGATAAAATGTGGAAAATGCTAATCATAGGCATCCCTCAAATTCATCGGAAATATCCAGATTCCCATAAAAAACACCCACATGAAACAAATTAAGATTCTTTATTTACCTCTGTTATTGCCATAACATACAGAATATTCACAACTAGCTAATATGTATAGCTAATATTCAATTTCATTTAAATGTTGTTTTGGAAATGGAACTCCTTATTTTTTATTATTTATTTATTTTTGGATTTGGCTGACATCTTGCAGACAGCCAGAGCCTCTTCTCCTGTCTCCCGTATTCACTTTCTTGGGAAGGCATGTAAAGGGGGCGGGGAGAGGGGGATAACAAATTAAAAGTTAGTCAAGTTATTGGTTGCATTTGAAGCAGGACATTTTACATCCAATCACAGTAATGGTGTTACACATAAATCAGACAATGCACAGGCAATTTAGTGATATCCCTGCAGTTGTGGTCTTGACCGGTCTTGAAATAAAATCCAGAGTCCCATTCATCCGAGACTGAGACAAGACCGAGTAAAAATGTGGTCGATTCCAAAAACAGGCCGAGACCTTCAAAAAGGGGGCTTGAGACCAAGACCCTTCTCGAATACTGAAACACAGCCATCACCATTACATTACAAGTATAAATGTGTGTTAACATAATTGGTAAGATATTTTTGACACTATCATGCTGCTATAAGAGCCGCTAAAAGAGTTTTTTGGAAAAGTGTTTTGGAACCTGGCAGCAGAGAGTTTTCCCATTCAGGTCGGCCAATGATGTTGGCCGACGGGGCCTGGCTCAGAGTCGCCGTCCCAGTTCATCCCAAAGGTGTTGGATTTAAATCTCTCTGTGCAGCCAGTCAAGTTGTTTCACACCGAACTGGAAAGAAGAAGAAGAAAAAAATTCTATGGGGGCTTTGTCATGTTTAAACAGGAAGATAATGGACCATAATGTATTTTAACCATATAGTGTGCGCACATCTCAGCAGATCTAATTATATACGTTCTTCTTATTTGTTTTTGATGTCATATTTTAACATGCATGTGCATACCAAATGTTTTTTGTTAAAAATTCTGATTTAAGATGTATATTCTTGGTTGTTACATTATTGTGAAACTTGTACAACCTGCTTTGGGGGGTACAATTTAAATAACGAAGGTATTGAAAAAAGTTTTTGACACTGACCCCTCAAGATTAAGTAATAATGCAGAACATGGCTTAAAGGCCTATATTCTAAATTAATGGGGCATGTTCCCAAACTAAAGTGCAATTAATCAAATTACCACAAATATTAAAACTGGGACCTTTGGGGGCCGTGAGGGGCTGAGAGCACCACGGCATGATGCCAACAAAACAAATTAGTGAGAAAAAAAAAGAAAAACTGTTTTTTTTTTTATTCTTACAACAGACACAATAGGAAAGGATGTAATGAGACAAAGACACTAATGGCCCAAGTCAGGTAAGGGACACGCACACACACACACACACACACACACACACACACACACACATAGTGGGGTGACATATCAGCCAAACATACAATGATCTGGGGGATACAAAGCTGGTGTTGTGATGTCACGCATGCTCAGACGTTATTATTACCCCCCCCCCCCGTTCTCTCTCCCACTTTCTCTCTGTCACTCTGTCTCTCTCTCTGTCTCTCTCTCTCTCTCTGTGTGTGGGTAAGATGAGGAGGAGAATCTGTATCAGTGCCTATAGCGTGATGGACGGGCTGCAGGTCGCCATAAAACACACATTTGCTCCCGCAGAGTGAAGTGAGGTGACCGCAGGGTCTGGTCGGGCTGAGCCGTGTCGCGGTGCCCTTGAGGAGACTACTGACTGCCGCAGAAGACAGAGGAAGAGAGGGTAGTAGCAAAAGAACAAATGGCTAAGAAGAGGTGATGGAGCTTTGGAGATGCTCGGTAAATGACTGAGGCTGACCGAGAGTCAAGTTAAACCCGGCGGGATCCACTGGTTTGCGGGAAAGCAGGTGAGTTAAGGCAATTTTTTTTTAATTATGCCTATAGCCTATATATGGCTATAAATAACCCACCCGTTAGTAATTTAATGGACCACATTATGAAATCACACGAAAATACAAAAGGGCACTAATTGGCTTAATGACTCAGTCGGAGTTCACTGATTAAGCTGAGGTGTGTCAATCTGCGGGAGCGTGTGGAGTGTGAACGAGCGCGCGCTTCTCTCCATTCAATAACTCCTCATGGGTAACGGGTCCTGTCATTATAGACTACAATATGCATAGGCTGCCATACATACATACATACACACATGCTGTTTGGTGGAAGCTTAAAAACCTCTCACAATGTAGACTACCATGGGCGGGAATCGAACCATCTTCCCTGCAGGTGCGGGCGGATGTCGGCACCAGTGATATTTTTATGATGTAATAATAATAATGTAAACGCGACCATAAGCACAACCCTTTACTCCCGCGTGCGTGCGCGTGTCAAACATCTGGCGTCACAGGGTCGCACCACGAACCCTGATAACCTTGAAAATAGCAACCCCTTCACAAACAGGCATCCACTCACACACACATGGATTTACATAAGGACAGTGCAATGACCATTCAGTAGAGAACACACACAGAAACAAATGTATTTAGCAGCAAAATTATATATTATATAACCTAACATAATCAGTCATACTTTAAATAAATAAGCTATGGGAGCTGCATAATGCTGTTCAATTATTAACAGTGTAGGAGTAGCCTACAATTCATTAAGTGATTGGCGTATTAATGTTCCATATGAAAGATGTTATTGCTTTTCAAATAAAATATAGCAGGTTAGAAGATGCCTATAAATACACCAGGTTGACAGTGCTCAGTTACATTTTTTAATGCCAGATTTCCTCAGAAGAACCTTCTCTGAAAATCAGAGCTTTACCTGCTGTGGTTCTCACATTGTGCAGGTGTGGTGTTGGCTAGTAGCGGCTCACTTTAGAGTTGTGTAAGGTTAGAAGAAGCTTTTGAGAGCAGCAGCAGCAGCATTGCAGAGGCAGGCTGCATCATCCAGATCAGTAAATACTACTGACCGAAAAGAGAAGAGTCAGACTAGAACTTCCTGATCTGCTAATGCTCTTTTTGCTTTTTATTTTTTATTTTTTTCAGAGCAGCAGATCAGGTTTCATCCAACCTTTGGTGGTAGTAAATGACTTCTCAAATGTCATCGGTGTAAACTCATGCCTGTGGTTATTTATTACTTTATTCAGCGAACTTCGGAATTGGGAAATCATGAAACATTTTATTCAACCCAGATTCACGCTTTATTATTTTAGTGCAGGGCAAAATTTCAAGTTGATTTGAGGACGATTGAATACTATAATTTTCCTCAAAGCCCATTTTTATCAAAGAAATGTGTTTATATTCTATTTTTCAATAAAACACAGCTCTTTGCCATTAACAGCACTCACAGCATGAGCCTTCTAGATGTTTGTAACAGGCAATTCAGGCTCCGGGGAGAGTATAAAGGTCGCCTAGCCTGCCTCCAATTTACAGCCTCCCCACTGCTCCTACCAAATCAAAAGGACTGCACCACCAATGATGAGAGAAGCGGCAGTGAGCTGCCAAAACCGCCGGCTTTTTACTTTGTCTGCTGCTGCAGTTAGACTAGGGAAATACAACAGAAAAACTACTTGTAATCTGATATTATGCACCTTTGCCATGCATGTATGGTAATTGTTAGGGTTGGGCGGTATGAAAAGATGATATATTGAAACATCTGAGAGAGTAATTGTTTAAAATTTTTGTTAATATGATTTTTGCATCATTGTGATGAAGTACCTTGGTTTGTCAGGCGTTATATTTGCATGATAGGCCACCGACAGACCCTGGTGTTTAGTTATCTTATCAATAAACTGGTTGGTTAAACAGAAAATGTCTATCAATATTGTATATAAAATTAATTATATCAGGATCAAATATGTTATCCTTGTGGCCCGAATACTACTAGTATTAGTCATGTATTCTTTGAAGTATGTCGCTTGGCCCATGTGATTTATAACCTGCGGTAGGGCTGCACGATATGTGGAAATTATCTAATTGCGATTATTTTGACTCATATTGTGATTGCAGTATGATTCACGATATTGAATGGAATGATCATGTTTGTATCATTATTCTCATTTGCATTGACTAATATTACATCTTTAAAAATTAAAATGATTTGAAGTGTGATTCTTTTCTTTTTGCAAGGATCTGTCCCAAACAAAGATGCGTTCTTTAGTCTGTAGGATAGGATTTGTAGGTCGGGACGTCGCTGCAGCACCACAATACTTCATTCAGAATGGTTTTGGATTTGTGGTTATGAGTGTGTCTCAACAAAAGTGGATTCCCATAAGATTTGGTACACATTGTTAGCATGCTGACATTAGCGTTTAGCTTAAAGCACAGCTGTGTCTAAGCACAGCCTTGCAGAGCATTGCGAGGCTGTAGACTAGTCTTGTAACTAAAATACATATTTTGTGTTGCCTGAGTCTGTAGGTAGGCCTATAGTATAAGTCAAGTAAATAGGTGGTTCACTTACTGTGTTAGTTGCCAAATTACTGTTACTTATACTTAAAAAGAGGAGCACTTTGCATGAATAAACATTATATCATGGGAAAGTATTCCCAAAAAAACCACTGGACTGCTGAGTGTTTTACAACCTGTAATGCAGCAGTGGGTATGTGCCGTACAGCACCTGCACGGCCATATTACTCAGCTGCAGAGAGCTATTACTACATCTGTTATAAGGTAGTCACCCGGGAAGCAAGACCTTGAAGGAAAAAGTTAAAGAGATGGAGAAATGAAAGGACAGAGGAAAATGGTTGAGGAGGTATTAGATGAGACATAGGATGCACGTTGGATTCATATAGCTGTTTTTTTATTTTTACGTTAAAGCTGACATATCTAATATTATGACAGAAAAATTCCATTTTATTTTGAGGGAAGAGAAGAGAAAGAGGCATAGGGTGAAATAAATTGTTAGAGACCGAGAGAGATCAAAGACAAATGAGACAGGAAGCACTTACTGAAGCTTACATAACACCCCTTGAAGGACATTTTATCCAAGACATTTAAAAGGAAGAGTAATAGAGTTGCTAATCTGCCATTATTGTTCAGTAAGATTCTGCTAATATAAACTTTATGTGAACTCTCATCACTAAGAAGAAAAAACAATTAAACTGGTGATTGCTCTGACGGGCAGTGCTTACGTACATTCTCTGCCAAACACACAGGGCACATAGGGAGATGAGAGTCACTGCTATTATTATCTCAGATATTAAAGATATATGAGATATCAAGTGGTATCCCAGAGAAGGACAGCGTGAGGGAGAAAGCAGAGAGAGGATTTGCGTAAAGTGTATTTTGTATTTGTCTCTGAAAGTGTTTTTTCTCTTCCGTCACAGGTGTCTGTCGTCTTTAAAGCTTTAAAATGGAGTCCACGCACCTCCTGACTGGCTCTAAGAAGAAAGTAAAGATCCACCCTCACACCGTCACAGCCAAATACACCACGCACACCCCATACTCCCCTCAACCTGGAGTACACACACACTTCCCCCAACCAGGGGACGAGGGCTACGATGACGCTCCATCTTTTGAGGACTTTGGCTCCTTCCTGGAGGAGACGTCAGACAAGAAACAGCTAACGGAGAGCCGGAGATGGCCTCTGACTCTGTTTGGCTCCAAAGACAAGGACACGACTAACAAACCTCAGGCTGCTGTGGGAGGAGAGGGGAGCGAGGGGGGAGCCAGAGCAGTAAAGGGGTCTGGAAAAGGGGTAGGGGAACAGCTGGCCAGTTTTGGGGAGGCGTCTGTGTCTGCGTCGCGGCTCACCTGGGTGGGGCTGCTCGGTGCGGCGCTGGCTCACGGCTGTTTGATTGTTCTGACCCGCCTGGCCTCTGAACGCTTCAGCCTGGGCCCCCTGTTTCTGCTCCTGGTTCGGTTCATAGTCCAGCTCCTCTCTGTGGCTGTACCACTGCACAAGGGGGAGAGTCCTTTCGGTCCGGAGGGCTACCGTCTACGTCTGCTCTGTTACGGCATCGCCTACTCTCTCTCCCTGTGCTGCGCCTACTCCTCCTTAAGCTTTGCCTCTCCTGGAAACGCCACAGCGACCTGGCGCCTGGCAACCACAGCACTATCAGCAACCCTGGCCTTCTTGCTCCTGGAAGAAAGGCTGGGATTGGCTGATGGGATCAGCATGGCTGCAGGGCTGTGTGGTTTGGGGCTTGTGTTACTTCCCACAGCAACGAGAGCAACTCAGATTCACCAACTGACCCGGTTGTGTTCTGGAGGGGTGCGTTCGGCTGGTCTCTTTCTGCTCTGGCAGGGCTGTGGATGGCTCTGGCATTGGTTGGGTATCGCTCCCTAAAGGAGAGGGTGGGAGTGGGCACTGCTTTGTTCACAGTAAGCTGGACAGGCTGCCTGCTGGCCCCAGCATCCTTGGCTCTGCTCCAGGAGGGCTGGTCCTGGCCTACGAGTGTCCCAGCCTGGGGCCTGGTGCTGGGCCTTGTTGCCTGCTCTGTAGCAGCCTTTCTGGGGATGACGCACGCTCTAACCCGACTCCACCCGGCTCTGGTCTCCGCCTCTCAGAGCCTGGAGGTACCTGTCGCCATGCTTCTGCAACTGGCAGTGCTGCCGTTGGCTCCCACTGCGCCGGAGGTTGTCGGCAACGTGATGGTCGTGCTGAGCGTTGGTTGGCTGGTGGCGATGAAGCTGCTACCCGCCCGTGGGGGAGGCCGGCGTCAAAGGGAGGAGTATGAGGAGATTTTGGACTCACCGATCAAATAGACATCTCTTCTTTCCTCTTCACACCTCCTTGTCTTCTCCTCACTCCCTCCTCCACAAGATTAGTTACAGTGTAAATAAGAGACTGCTAAATGTTTACTGGAGCTTTATCTATTTTGTATTGTCCTATTTGCTTTTGAGAAAGTGCCAATATGGTGTTGTCTGTTATAGTGACTATGTGATGTGACATTAAAATCTCTCTGATGAACACAATGCATTCCTGAAGCAACTTGTAATCAGTATCTCACTTCCCTTGAGAGAGAGAGAGAGAGAGAGACAGAGAGAGAGAGAGAGAGTGTGTGTGTGTGTGTGTGTGTGTGTGTTGGCTACATTTCACAAGAGTGTAATGTCAGTCACTTTAAACAGCCAGCTGAGGGTTGGCCAAGAATTGAAGCCATCTATTTTGTTGCTCGCGAAAAAGAGAAAAACAGGAGATGCAAGGCAAGAAAGAGGACCGAGACACACAATCAGAGGAAGATAAATGGGGGTAGAGAGAGAGAGATGATGGGATTGGCATACAGATAAAAGACTGGTTGCAGATGACAAAACAGAGATGAAAGAGAAGGAAGCCAGGGTAGAAAGCAAGGCGGATGGTGTCTGGGTATTGTGCTGAGTCTGGCCAGCTGGCTCTTAAAAACACTGTTCTATGTGTGGAGAACAGTCATTACGTCTCATAAATACCTGTCACTCTTTTGTCAGCATATATCCTCTATTTTCCACGTCATTAGCCTCCTGTTTTTCTTTTTTCCTCTTTGTCCTTTTTTGTCTGTGTTAAAAATGAATGAAGCGCCAACATAAAATGAGATGAGAGAGATTTCATTCACCCACATACACTGCACAGATGGAGATTTTGAATAAACACAAGTGCCCCCACAGTGAAGAGAACAGTGTGTGAATGAGTGCATGTGTTTAGTAGGAAATGATTTAGTAGGAAATGAGATATAACTACTATCGTTGTTACTGCATTGTTATTTGTGACATCAAAGAAAAAGGCTAGAAGAAAACCATATCTCGCTTGGAATTCTCCATCCAGCTGTAGATTTATAAGGTAAGGGACACACACACACACACACACACACAAGTATACATTCATGCCACGCTTGTAATCCTTTCATTAGTAAATATACTCATATGACGTCAGTGGGCTGGCCTAATTAAACTCACATACGGTTCAAATGTTCTTTGTTGCTATGTTTTGCGTAGTGATGGAAAGCTACAAGACACATTTAGTGAAAAAACAATCTTTAGGTACTAGTACTTTACTTGAATACTTCATTTTTATGCTGCTGCATACTGTACTACATCTTAGAGGAAGATAATGTACTTTTTACTCTACTACATTTATTTGGCAGTGGTTAATATTTGACATACAAAACCTGGGACCAGTTTATAAAGTATGATGTTTTGATATAGACTGAACTACAATCATCATCATATATATATTTTCAAACGAGCTCCTTCTTGATCAGCTACATTATTAAAATTCTGCTAACAGGCTAACACATCAGTAATAATTATGAAATAATGTAGAATAGTATACCACTGACAGTTTTTTTTTGCTGTGTAATGAGTACTTTTGCTTTTTGTTCAGGGTTAGTTAGGTTAATACCTTTTGGTTTTGATACATTTTGCTGACAATACCTGCAATGGAGTATTTTTACATTGTGGTATTGCTGCTGCTTTTACTTCTTCCGTCACATATTGTTCCCAAATCATTTTCAGTTTTAATCTTTCTCTCTTTCACCCTCTTTCTGCTTTCTCATTTGCCCAATTTCCTCTCTAGCGCTAATAACTCCACAAAACAAACAATACTTGAATGTTTGAATGAATTAAGATGTGTTTTGGGACCAACATACATGAACTGTAAATTACACAGAAGGTAACCAACACCATCCATTGTGTGGTAATAGCTGTGAACGCATGAGTGTTTGTCTCTGTATGGCTGCACGAGGGGCGGCCGGCAGTGTAATAGCTCTGGCAGAGTTTCATGAATCCTAACGACTCTGAGCATTGTTAAGTTGTGGCCTCTAAGCATTCAGACACTCTTAAAGTTAATGAGAGGGAGAGACCTGCCCAGAACTGAACATAATCCAAAACCTCTGACACACTTCCTTGTGGTTGTCGGTATCTACAGACAACACTACAACCACACAAACACTGAGGTGGTGCTGGCACGTGAAGGAAAGGATAAAACACATGCACTGAAATGAAAGTGTAGGCATGTGCATAAACATATAAGTGGGGCTCTACAAATGAGTTGATTGCTCTGTGGTAGGAGGGAGGAAACCTTTCCATGAGACTATTTGGGTGTTTTTATTCATTAAAGTAAAACCCACAACATTTATGGTACATTTAAATTCAGTGTCATCAGACAAAAACAAGGTCACATATTTTAAAAAGGGCCACTTAAAAACAACATTATAAATTGAGTATGTGCCAAAATTATTATCACTGGATAGTGCCCAGTCAATCTTTTATTATTTTTTTTCCCTTTGGGCAAATTATGTGTCTCCTCTGTCCTTCAGTGTTGCTGCCTGCTCTATCACTCTGCTCAGCTGAAGGTGAACTTTCTGCAGATCTGTTGCTATGGCAACCATGGCCCTTTCCATGGTGGCTATATCCAGGGGTAAAGTCACTTCCTGCTCCTTTAGGCCAGATGTGACTGGCTTCATTCCCAAGCCAAATGCTGCCCCTAATCCTCCAGGTCCTGGTGTTGGTTGGTGCCCCATCCTGCCTCTACCTTCCTCCAGCCGCTTCAGCCTGGCATTCCCCTCATGGCCACTGTGCAGAAGCTGGTGCAAGGTAGTGTTTAACCTCCTCTCCCTCTCTGCTTCCTCCTCCCGGAGCTCCAGCAAGCCTTGTTGCAGCCTGACACTTGCCTGGTCGGTTTGCGCTCTGCACGCTGACTCCAGCCTGGGTAGACACTGCTGGCATGTCCCCTTAACCAGCTTGTCCACCTGGGCCCTGAGAGAGACCATTCCTCCACAGCATTGCTCCAGAGACTCCAGGAGCATGTTCTGCCTCATGTTGGAGTCCTCCAGAGTGATGAAAAGCTTGTCCCAGTGAGAGAAATCTGCAGCCAGGCATGGTGGGGTTGGAGTTCTCCCTGGAGATAACAACCACAGGGATGCATCAGTTATACAGTCTCATCTTACATTATAATCAACCAAATATAACCAAAAATATTTTTTGGTGGCCACAGTTTTGCCCTAGTGTTTGTGAGGTTGTGTGTGTGAATTCATGAACGCAACGCAACACAACACAGTGGTGGCAGCTATTGCAAATGTGCGCTTGCTGTGTATAGAGAGAATGGAAGTGGACCAAGAACAGTCCCCAGAAAAGTGTGTTGATGAATTCTCAATCACTTGTTATGAAAAGCGCTATGAGATAACTGTTGTTGTGATTTGGCACTATGTAAATAAAATTGAATTGAATTGAATTAACATAGTTATTGGCTTAATGAAATCAGGCATTGGCAGCTATGGACAAATTCTTGGAAATTCTTACTATGGGCCATCTGTTCAAACAAGCAGTGAACAAAAAAAGACCAAAAGGACAAATTAACAAAACTCACCCTCCTGCTGGTCCTGAGATATCTCGTTGTCTGCGTAGTTCCCCTCATACTCAACATCATTCACACGCAAGGATGCACCCACTAAGCCAAGCACACACAGCACATGCCAGATCCTGAACACATGCATGATGAAGCTTTTAAAGATCTCACCAGTATCTATATCAGATGTGTTTGTCACTAAGTTTTCCAGTTGCTCCCCTTACACTACATGTAAAGCTCTTTGCACTGAGCCAACTGTTGTGGGTGCTGACTTATAAACTCTGCACAGGGGAAGGAGGGAAGTTAAGGAGGGTGGGACAGAGGTGGGGGTGCTGTGGAGGTTGGGTGACTAATGCTTCAGTGGAGGTAACATGTCAAAAGTCAAAATGAGTGGGAAATAGGACCATTATGAGAAAAGAGGAACAGAGGGACAGTTACAGGGGCACAGGGGTAGATGGGGTAAAAAATAAGGTATGGAGGGAGGAGACATACTGTATGTCTTTAATGCAAGATTTTGTAACATTTGAAAGTAGACATAGCCATCTCCTGCTACTGCACAGCATTACTTGGTCTGCTATGATCAATAGCATTTGGTGGCTAATGTTAAAGGTAGCAAATTTTAAATAGATATTGCTGTATGATGGACATAACTGGGTCAGTTTGATGAATTAACGACTCGTCTACACTTTTAAAAGCATTTAGCATTATCCCGTAATTATAACTTATGGCTGCTGTTCAGCATTAAATCCCTACCAGACAAATGAAAAACCTATTCCATCTTCACTTAAGTTTGTAATAGGTTTGGTTTCTTTGAGCTTCAAAATCTGTCAAGGTTCAGCTTTATTGTTATTATGCAATAGATAATTGCATGAAATGCAGTTATGCTAGACAAATAGAAATTGCATAAATAAGACAAAGAAATCAAACACATGTTAAAATGAATACAGCATGGAAGAAAAGACTGCAGTATAGTATAGTACTATAGTATACTATACTTGGATAGAACAAATATATATCATGTAAAATACTGTATAGAAACACACAGTATGTAAAATAAATATAAATTGAACTTCTTTAAAATTTGCTTTTTAATAATCACTGGCCAAAATCGAATGATTCCTCCAAATATATATAGGTCCGTTTTTGTCATGAGAAGAAGCACGCCATCAATGTGAGCTTTATTGTTAAATGTCCTCTACAATCACAGTTTACATCTTTTTCACAGACATTTCAATCCACACACACTCTTTAGGTCTATGTTCCGTTCCAACCTTTTTACTGATGAGTCAGAGTCCCTCCCTGCTCAGTGCATTAACACCAAATCACTTAACCAAAATAAATTGCAACACCGCAAGTCTGGATTATATTTTAAGCTTGCAATGAGTATGATTTAACCACTTGAAATTAAATTGTGTTGCTAGGCAACGCCGCAAAATTTACTTTCTGGCGGTGATTGTATTGTGTTGCCTGGCTACCTTGTTGATTAAACATTCTGTGAGGTACAATTAGGAATTATTGGGCTCTTAGCGAGGCCAAATGGCTTTATTATTATCGACAGAGGGCTCTGGTCAACAGGTGTTGGGGTTAAGCAGCAGAATTAGGACGTGTCAAGGTTAGAGGAAAAGCCATGACCTTTCTACTCTCTGCAGACCTCTACACTGAGCTCGCCCTGCAGATGTCAGCATGTCTGCCAATAACTATGACTTTCTGTGTTTGGCAGGTTCTAATTGTGGCAGAGGGACTAAATGGGGTGGAAGATGGCAGGTTTATCTCAGGAAAAGAGAAAACCTGCAGAGGAAGAGATGGGCAGAACGAGTTGGAGAGAACAAGTGATTGAAAGGTTGGTGATGAAAGGTAGGCCTACAGAGAAAATTTTCATACATTTTCCTTTTCTCATTGCAGCAATACCTCACTGTGGGCATGAGAGTGTGCATTTCACTAGCCCTCTCATAAAATGCAATAATTAGGATCCCTTCACGAAAGCAATAAATCCACATGTCAAACTTGCATGTGTGAAATAAAATTCAGTGGATGCATATCAAAAACAGTTGATGTTCTCATCCTGTCCTCATTTATACCCATCTCAAGCATTTTTTTTCTCTATAGGTCATCTTTCTATTTGGGTAGACTCCAAAAAAGAAGAGCTACATTTATCAGCAGCCACCAGACGCTATTTACCACCCCCCACCGGCACACCACACCTACAGTTTAGCTGTCACACAACTCTCCCAGCTGGCAGGGAAGAGGATGAGTGATGATTGATGAAGGATTGGCAAAAGCATAGCAGAGAGAAAGAGAGAAAGATGGAAAGGAAAAAGAGAGAGACAGAAAGGAGAGTATTCCTTCTAATTATTAAGACCAGAGAGAATTACATTTGAACAGATCCTGTCGTCTGGTTTGTCCTGAAAGAACCAGATATGCAAGGGAAACTGTGACAGTGGGTGTTGTTAAAAATAGCCGATATAAAACAGCAAGAGGACTTTTTTGGTGAATAAACCGCATACAGAATTAAAACAGCAAAGTCAGCCAACACAGGCTAGTTTAATAAGAACTGGGTGTATCCCTTTTTAACACCAATATGTAGAAAGAGAAATGGAGGAAACCATGGAGATATAATTAAAACACAGTAAACTGTATAGTAATAGAGCTTTTGTAAGACAGACGACCTTCAGTGTCTAATGAGGTTAAAAAAGAGAGTACTCATTGATGGTTATGTTATAGCTTAACATTTTGCTAAAATCAGTGTAGTGGAAGACAAAATAATATGTATATGGTCTAAGAATACCCTTTTATCTCTCAGGTAGGACTCAATGTGTCAAAGTCAATGGGCACTGTTCAAACTGGCTTACTGCACTAAAGGGAGTACCTCAATACTCTGTGCTTGGCCTGCTTTAGTTTCTCTTTACATAAATGATCTAAGTGTTGACACATATGGAATTAATACTCCTTATTATGCAGATTATGTTTTGGATACCTGGGGATCCTGTTGCCCAGATGTGCTTCATAATGTCTCCCTTTTCTTTGCACAAATCAAACTGAATGCAGATCCATCTAAGATGATGTTGTTTTCAAATGCTAGAAGGAAGCCTATTGACATTGTGAACATTGTTACAGTTCAGGGTAAGACAATAAAAGCTGATTGTTACAAATATCAAGTTATTTGGTTTGATAAATGTATTTCATTCACATTTAAAAAAAAATATATTTTTAGTGATTTGTTGTGTACGAATAGATAAGTGTCTTGACATGTTGGTCTCTGAACATCGAAGAGCATTAAGATTTGTAACCAAATCAAAACCATTCACACGTTAGTTCTTTCTATTTCAGAGTTAGCTAAATATCTTTCCATAAATTGATTGTACTTAGAGTGTCAACCATTCATAAGGCAAATCTAAGCAAATTGATATCAAATCGCTGCAAATTTCACATTGTAATTATCATCTCAGATCACGTCCGTCACTAATATATGGACAGAGATAGGAAAGAAATCCTATATATTTACTGCTCCAGCCACTTGAAAGGAATACAAAACTGATAGACCTGATATTTCCGCCAGAATTCAAACCAGTGTAGTGTAAATAACTCCAGTATTAATTGTGGCCGTTCAAGGCTAATTATTATAGGATTATTTCACTATTAATATATGTTTTTGGTATCCATTTATCTGTTGCCTGGTTTTGTGTTTTTTGTGTGTATTGTTCTGTGCTGTGGTCTTGGCCACATCTCACTCGCAAAAAAGGTTTCTAAAGTTGAGGTTTTCAAATTTCCTTGAATAAATTAATGAGTATATGAAGTTAAATACAAAATAATACACTGTACCAATCCATAGAAATGTTATCTATTTGTGTCCCTCGAGTAGAGGAAAGGGCTGAGTCAAATATAATTAGAAACATCCCAATTCCCTTTATCTGCTTTCATAACTCACTCATGTCAACCAGACCTTCAAAACAAAATTTCAGCTTCCTCTTCCTTCCTGTATCACACATGAACAC
This sequence comes from Etheostoma perlongum, assembly GCA_026937815.1. Taxonomy (NCBI): domain Eukaryota; kingdom Metazoa; phylum Chordata; class Actinopteri; order Perciformes; family Percidae; genus Etheostoma; species Etheostoma perlongum. The sequence goes on from CM049390.1 coordinate 21,452,914, forward strand.
TAAATCACAAGAAGACCAGTAAAAGAGCAGTCTCAGCTGACAGACAGGATGCATCCCGGAAATCGTAAAAAAAAAGAATCATTTGGAAACATAGCAGGGACTGCTGCATCACTGTGGTGAAAATGCATGAGTATCAAGGGACATATCTCGTTTGGCTGAGTCAGAGGAAAGTTACAGGAACAAAACATTAAGCACTGGCTGTGCCTCCTGTAAGGCCCCTCTAAAATGTAGAGCTAATCTGGTGGTGTGTTCATGGTGTCATTTAACCATGGGCCTCCCGACTATACTCGGATCAATATCACATAACCTGTGCTTGATCAATCTAATTTGACTAGAGGCCTCAGACAGGATTGAAATTAATGCAAAATACAGTATTTCACTATGTGAGCATTGAGGTTAAGATACATGTCACACACTATCGTAATTCATTATCTGTTAATGCAATTAATAAAATGCAATCAGAAGAGCAAGCTAACCTTAACTCCAAGCTTCATAGTAGCAGAAATGGGTTCAAATATTACAAGACTTGGCCTTGGAAGTCTGACCTCGACCTGGAAATGAGTGTCTGTGTGTGTGTGAATTATCTCAGAAAGTAGCAAACGGGCAAGCAGCAGATTTTTACAAGAAAATAACAAAAACACATCAACTGGAGAATAAAGATCCAGACTTGATTTGGATTGCCATTACATCACTGTTTGCATATTTATTTCCACATCTTCACTTGAATCAAAACTCACACTGACATCAGCTCAAAGTAGCTGAAAACTTGCAGCAACTAGTACAAGTGTGTACAGTGTCCATACACACACGGTAACATATTTGGACAAAAGCATAGAGCATTGAGCATTGAGCTACTCTGAGATTACATCAGTAGGGTCAGTGCTATATTAATTTGTGTTTCCATCCAGGGTCCCCAGAGTGGGCCCACACCACAGTAGAGCAGGTCTGCCTTCACAAAGAAAATTGACAACATCTGGACTTGGGAAACTTCTACCCATTTCACCTAGTGAAGGATTTAATGGGGTGAAAGGGTACAAGGGAGTATGTGATTTGACTGCATAGAGGGGGGAAACACTCAGAGCATGTATTTTATACCATAAAGGTCCTGTTCAGCTTGGTGTTTTGGCACCTTGTTGGACTCCCCAACACATGTAAGCAACATGTTTTCATATGGAAAATGACCTCAACTTGTAACATAAGTCAAGAGGTGGCAGTCTCACACACTCTCTCTCTCTCTCACTCACACACACACACACACATTACAGAGTAGACATTACATCCATTGCCACAAAAGATACTTAGCAGTGATTTTCATATACAGTAACATGAATAATATATGAATATGGTTAAAGGCTAAACTTATTGTAGCACTAAATCATGTTTACAAAAATAAAAATACTTTCACAACCACTTCACATTATCTTCGCCATACCACGTTATAATGTTTTGTATCTGTTCCTTTATAATAAAGTCAATATTCCTGCTACACTGATCTAAATCAGCTGAAGCTCCAAGCAAAGTCAGTCCCAGCTGTTTGGGGCTCAGCAGCCACGCCACTGGTTGTCAAAGTCTTTATAGTGACATGTTCGATTATGGGAAAAAATACTATCACGATTATTTCGGTAAATATTGAAATCACAATAATTTAACACGATTATTCGTTGACTTGTGGATTTTGCAATTATTTAACTATTTTTAATTATTTAAAAACTGTAGAAAAAGTTAAATAAATCAACAGTAAAAAATAAAACACATACAACTGTAAAATTTGCCTTAATACATTTCCTGTCTGTGTGGCCGGGTTAGCTGAGTTGGTAGAGCAGGCGCACACACATAGAGGTTTACTCCTCGACGCAGCGGCCGTGGGTTTGACTCCGACCTGTGGCCATTATTTGCATGTCATTCCACCCCCACCCTCCCCTTTCACGTCTTCATCTGTCCTTTGGAAATAAAGATCTAAAATGCCCAAAAAACAATCTTTAACCCTCATGTTGTCCTCAGGTTAAATTGACCCATTTTCCTATATCAATGTTCTTTTGAACTCTTTCTACTTTCATTAATTTTGGGGTATCTTATTCAATTTTATAGAGTTTGAAAAAAAAATGTAAGTGGTTTTGAAATAGTATTGATTAAAAGTGTGATTATCCATCAACATACATTCCTAATGTCTGCTTATCTAACTCAAACATTAGGTATAATTTTTTTTATTGACCATAACTTCCAAAAATAACTGTAAAACTGAAGTTAATAGTGTTAAAAACATCAAAAAAGTGACAAACATTGAAAAAAAGCATCAAAAGTGAAAGTGAGTGAAAAACATAAGAAAAGTTAAAAACATTGATAAAAAGCCTGAACAAAAGTGTTGGTTTTCAATTTTGACGGGAAGACAACACAAGGGTTAAAGAAAATATATATACTTTTCCGATTTAAACTTTTTTTAAAATTCAGAACACAAGAGAAAATAGGAGTTTACTTGCTAAACGTAATGAGCTAAATAATTGTTTTCCTTGATTTTTCTGTTTTTGTGATCATTGGGAGCCAAAATCATTATTAGGATTAAATTCCGATTAATTGCACAGCCCTACTCTACAGCTATGTCATCGGTTGTTATGGTCTCACTGGCTACTGCGTTAGCTGTCTGAGACTCGTTTGAGGTTCCGCTGAGTTCAGAAGGGGGGGAAGCTGCTGCTGCTGCTGCTGCTGCTGCTGTTCTTGTCAGACTACCTGCACCACTGGTTATTGCTGTGGTTGCGCTGTTGGTTCCTGCGCTGGCTGTTATGCTAACTGCTGACATCTGATCTGTTTGGGGACTGTCTGAATTTGATGAACAGAGAGGATGCAATGCTTGGTTGACCACTAAAGGGCGGCTGGTTGCTTGGCCATCAGAAAATAAGTTGTTGTTGTTGTTGTTGTTGTTGTTGTTGTTATTTGGCTGTGTGGTTACAGAGGAATCTTTTGGTTTTTCAGTTGCGGCCGGTGGGTTTGTAGTCCACAAATCCTGGTTGAAGTCTGGAACTTGATGGACGACTATGGGAATTGGAGTGACCTGATTTAACCCATTGGCTACATGGTTCCTTGTAGAAGGCTGATTAACTTCATTGCTTATAGCTGACTGCCAGTTATTGGACCAGAGGACTGCTGTAATGCTGCAGGGGAAATAAAATCATAACCAAGTTGTTAATGTGAAAGAAATAGTTTGCTTTAAAATGTATTCTCAATACTCTTATGTTCTTTGTGAGACCAGATGTCCAGAGTTAGCCAACTGGGTTATAGATTTGAATAAAAAATGGATTGGATCACATTTTACACACATTTTGGAGTGATATTTGGGTTCTGAATTTAGTGTTTTGAACTATTTTTCTTTTTTCCTCAGCAAACAAAGAAGAAAAGTCTGTGACCTTAATGTAAGCAGATTGGAAGTGCATTTTGTCAGTGTCCTGTGAACATATGAAAACCCAATTTCATTATATGTATAGATCAATAGTTGAATTATTTGCTCAACCGATAAAGGAACATCTGATCAAAATCACCATAATTGGTGGCACATGGTTTTCAGTGGACAGCAATTGTAATTTGGTAGCGCTGTGTGAAAAAATTCAATTCAGAGGTTTTTTCCACAAAGCATAAGGAAACAATGAGGGACAAGCATGCATTATTTTAGTTCTATAAAAGATTTAGTCTTTAGGTGTTGTAAACCAGACACACAGACCTGGCCAGCTGCTTCTGAAGCTCCTGAGCCTGTTGGTTGCACTGGTCGAAATAACAAGCCTGAGCCTCCACAAAGTCAGTCAGGCTCCGCATGTGGTTTTCCTGGAAAAAAAACAAACAATCAACATAATGCAAGACACATAAATCGGACAGATGAAACAACATATTTTACTAATTTTAATAGTAGAAACTAAAAAATAAATAAAAAAAACATAATTTGCATCCTTTATTGATAAAATCCAATTTTTACATATTGGATTCTCTCCATTTGAGAATATATTTAATGAAAAACTACAGTAAAAGATTTATTGCATCTATTTTTTATTATTTAAAACAGTAAACAATATAGTGTTTTACAGTTCATGTTACAATTGTTGCAAAATAAGAAAACCTACCGATACAAAAATACACACACACACCAAACAAGCTTAAGAGAAATGTGTTTGTGTGTGTGTGTGTGTTTGTGTGCACATACATGAGTGTGGCTAATTCCTTCCACAACTTGTCTTGCGATTTCCGACTGTCGATCGAAAAGACTCTGACAGATCCTCTGCTCCATCTCTGCCTGCATGCATGCATGTACACACACAAATATTTTATGGTTTTTATAATTATATTCAGCTTTGTAGCAAAAAACAAATCCCAGAAGGGCTCACTTAAAAGTCTAAAATAAGTCTAAATGAGCTAAACAATAGAAAGAAAAATATTTCAGCAACTAACAGGACCATAACTGCTGGCAGTGTTAAAACAGTCTCCCTCTATTACACAGGAAGAATATTTACAGTATGTCAGATCCTGTGTGCATGCAACAATACACATGAACTCACCTGAGAGATTTCCTGGGCCCACATCTGATTGGATGAGAGAGACAGAGGAGGACAAGTGACTTACTCTATGACCAAACAGCAAGTTCAACTGTGCCTGTCAGTGTTCATGTCCCTTTAGTGTCACTGACCTTTAGCCATTTAACACGCAGGAAGCTGAACATGAAAGAGACATGGGACAGGTAGTCGTCTTCCAGCGGGTTGGCATTCAGGTTCTGACGAAGAGAAAGGATAATGGTGGAATGAGAAGATATTATATGGACTTTGAGATAGAAACTTCTTTTGGTGTGTTTATGGATTGATCTAGGTATGATAAAATGTATTTAAAAGCTATGTTTCTATGTAGGTGAAAGTCAAGACATTGTAACTCACTCTGCCTTCTTGGTCGGCGTCGTGGGCTTTTCTCAGTCTGGTCTTGGCTATGTCCAAGTCCAAACGCTTATTCACCAACATCTTGCGCTCATTCTATGAACGCACACACATTTTTAAGAAACATATTAAATATACACACTATATATAAAAATGAGCATGTAAGAACAAAGAAAGATTAGAGAAGCAATTACTGACAATGAGACATCTGAGACATACAAGTAAGTGCCATAATCATAAAGGTGATGGGTGTGTGTGTGTGTGTGTGTGTGTTACCTGCATGGCTCTGTATTCCCCCTCAGTGAAACTCTTCAGAGGGGTGAGAAAGTGGATGTTAGTGCTTTGGGCAAACTTCCTCTCTGCCTCGCCAAGCTGCTTCTGAGCCTCTCCACACCTGAGCAGTGCAGTTCCTGAACACAAAACATACTGCTTTTTTGCATGTTTCTCTTTTTTTACTGTTCATACTTGTTACCAAGCATCTGCAAAGTATTTACTGACGTAATGTAAACAACAATACTCAACATTACCCACAACCTACCATAGGGTGTGTTGGACCCCATTTCCATCCCAGACTGGATCATTTGGTCTCCAAGTAATTCATGTGCACGAGGACGAGGGGGGACGCTCCAATCCAGATGCTCATATAGCCGGTCCTCTAACCGCATTCCTGTTCATCAGGGATCACAGAGCTCAATTCAGGTTTAATGTTGTCTTTGAACATCCTCTAAAAATTTATTTTGCCATTGGGCCAATACAAATAATGTTTTAATGTCTGACCTGGGCACACAATCAATTACCTCACAAACACAGGTTAACCTTAAAATGGGTGTGAAAACAGGTGTCAGGATACTCCAAATAGATTGGCATGTTGAATTAAATGTTACTTAACCTCCTGCATGCATATGCTACTGTATTCTACTAGGACAGGCAAACTGATATTAAACTAATGTGAAACAAAACAGCAGGCAGGTACTTGCAAATTGCTGATCTTCGCCATAAGCTCATGAGGTATACATAAGGTAAATAAAAATGAATCTTCAGAGTGACTAAAAGCTCTTAGTCAATAGACGCTCTGCAAATATATCCCTGATGCTGAGTAAACATATGAGACTATTATTTCTGGCAGTTGAATAGTCCCCTTATTTGATAGATTACAGACCACATCCACTCTTAATTTTATTTGCTGAGGTAATTTGATTCAAAAAGGCAAAGTATAACCATCCCTATTCATCTGAAAGGCCATTTACAGAAGCAAAGAGCACACGGGAGATGTATCTACTTCAGGCAGGCAAACAGAGATCAAATGGGTCCTAGAGGTAAAGAGCCTAGTCATTATTCAGTGGTTAATGCCCATTTGTTGGAAATACTGCCTGCCTGGTTTTGGTTTGGTGCAAACATGAAGATGGGTGTGTTTATCAGGACAACATGTTTGGCCAGTTAATGATCTACACGTACAGAACAACATATTATATTTTGTGTTAGTCATATGAACACTTGAAATTACAGCATCCACCAACACCTTTTAATTAGTAAACACACTGTAATTATTTATCTACAGTAAAACAGGCATTTTGCCATTATATCAAGCAGTATTGACTTAATTTATCATCATCATCGTCTGAAATATAATTATTATTATAACATATTAGGCATTTCAGGACCTGCAGAGAATTTAAATAAATAATACGAATAAATAAACAATTTACAGTCTCTCACCGGCATTGGGTTGAAGTAAAACCTCCGTCTGGGAGATTATTTTATCTGTGCAGGTCTTGGTGGCGTCTGCCCGGGAAAAGAGCTCCTCTAGACCGGGGTCCAACTCTGTCTTGTCCGCATGGCCAAGACTCTCCTCCGTGTACTGGGCCGGAATAGAGAATAACAAAGCCACATAAAAAAAAAAAAATAAAGAATGGTCGAACTAACCTAACAGCAATGCTCGACTTCTTTACCTGAACAGCCCGGTTGATGAACTGACCAGCATCCACAGCCAACCGCGTCAAATCCATGACAACGTCTCCAAGGTCGCGCGCTGTCCTCGGTGGTCCACCAGAACGTTAACGGTCCCGCCGGACTAAGCGACCGTTAGCTATAAAAAGCCCGGTGAACAACAGCAACAGCCAGCTGACCTCGCCATGGCCTCAGCCGCTATAACCACCACCACTACTATCTGTTAGCCAGATTACGCCGAGCACACGAAGACGAAAGAGACACAAGTGCAATATTGCACCTGCGTGTGTTGTCAGTTTTTCCATGCAGCCATGCCGAAGCTTCCTCTGACAAGTTAGCTGGTTTACAGCAGACGTTGGTGTCTGAGTCTGTGCTGTATTTATGTGCACCGTTATCTTACTTTAGGACTTTTAATTTGCTGCTTTCAACGGTAGCTTCACCACAGTGTGTGTAATATGTTTAAATACCCGTACGTTTCACAGCAAACTAGCTGGCCGTTTATAGCGTAATGTTAAGACTTTAATAAATGTTTTAAACTGGGTAAAAAACAGAAAATAATAGCAAAAATCATAGCAAGCCCATGTACAGTAAAAGCAAGCAAGACGAGTGCCCGGGACTTCCGGTTATGACTTTCAGAATAAAAGTATAATCTCTACACGCCTGCGCCGCTCAACATTTAGAAAATAAACTGCAAATGTGCAAACTATTTTAGAGATAATCTCCAGCACAGTCGTACAAAAATGATAAAAATAAAAAAGTCACTCGTTGACATCCTCAAAAATGCCCCATATCCAGTGCTGTCGAAATCTCTAAGAAAGAATTCTATCCAAAAGAAAGCTGAAACAGCAGCCAAGCGTTGACAAATAAGAGAAAAGTAATGACAAAACATACGGTGACCTTCTGAGTGTCTGAACTCATGACTGGACAACAAAAATCTTGCTCATTTAAAGAAATTGCAAACCACTGACATCATACTACTATCCTCACCCAGTCTTTATCAGCCTCTAAGGATTTCAGGAGGAAACACTTTGCTCTAATTTGTGGTCCTGTGAAAAAGGTCATCTGATTGGACCATTTAGTATGTGCAACAGACACACACACACACACACAAAACGCACACGCATGCACACACACACACACACACACACACACACACACACAGAGAGAGAGGATTAAGGCAATGTGACTGCTAAAGACAACCTAAGTAGGACGGTTAGGAGATTAGAAGACACACTACTTGCATACACATTTATCTACAAAATCAAATCTGCAAAACATATCTTTTATTACAAGATAATGTACAGAAATGTAACAAATATATTTTGTTTCCAGAAAACAGGAAATTAAACAATGATAAAGGACTCAAACAAAAATCTGGCATTATAGAGAGCTCTTCAACAAACAGTCGTGGGTGTAGGACATGTCTTTTTTGCCGTTATTACAAACTGCATGTGCAACAAATTTATTTGCACTTATTATACTTGCTTAGAGCCACCGTGGAGGGCACTTCAGGTTGTCTTGTGTAGGCATTTGATCACAGGAAAGAATCTGAAATTCTCGTGAATTTAATTTACAAATGCTTTCCTCTCATTTTGGTGTGTTTTACAGGTAGGGCCCCCAGCCCAAATACATCTGACAGAGCAGTTTGTCATCTGTGGCTTCCTGTATGAGGTAGTGGACGTGTCCCTCTATAGACAGAGGTAGACCCAGCACTTTGTTTCTGCTCTTTATTACTCCCTGCAGACGCTGGTCGATGTCACACACATGGGTTTTCGCCTGGCAGAGAAGGAGAGGTAAAGATAATACAATACAGTGATGCCAATACCAAAAATGTGACCTTTACATGTTACATGTATGTTATACACGCACGCTGCTCTAAATGTGTGTAAACTTCCAGGGGCAAAATCAAGGAATTGCACACACCTTTTCATTAACTATCTCTCCTGTCTCGTTGGCCTGAGCTTTAGAAAGTCCTTTGGCCTGTTTACTCCACTCGACCAGCGGGTCATGAAGGAAGGTTTTAAGCACACTGAGGAAAAAAATCAAAAACAAAATTTTGAACCTTCTTTGTGACAAATAAAAATAATAACACATTTTATGTGTATTGCACTTTACATTTCAGCAATCTCAAAGTGCTACAGAGCATATAATAATGCAATCACTAAAAAAGTCAATAATTAAAAGATCAAGGTCAAGGTCAATAAGTAGTTACGAGGAACCTATAAAATACATTTAGTAAAAAGCACTCTTGAAAAGATATGTTTTGAGGTTTTGTTTAAAAACTTCAGTAGACTGTGGGGCCCTCAGGGAGGGTGTTCCACAGCCTCGGCGCCACAGACGAAAAGGCCCCATCACCCATGCTGCAGAGCTTGGTTTTGGGGGCTTGGAGGGTGTTTGTGGTTGCTGCCCAAAAAAACATTCACATTTTTTTATACATGCTCCTCACTCTATTTCCAGTGTTTATCAAGCATATTTTGTTGTTGTTTTTGTTTTATAGATATAGCCCATTGCATGTGTTGCTCAGATTACGAACCAAGGTTTAACAGGATTATAAAAAATAAAAAAAACACATGTTAATAGTTGTGTACCTCATGAGCGGTTCTCTCTGGTCTCTCATTAACCTCAGGGTGACCTCACAGGCCTGTCTAAAGAGACCCTCGGTGCCCATGGGCCCCATGGCGTGGACCATGTTCTGGGTCAGACGGAATGGAACCACCTCAGGCACGTCAAACGTCTCCCCCTAGTGGGGAGGCAAAGAAGGAGCATGAGAGAACGCAAGAAAAAGGGGGAGACCACTGAAAAAATAGTACATAAAAACGATTTATACAAATTTCTATGATTTTTTTCAGAGTTTTACTGAAATATTTAGACAACTTATATTTTAAGACAATTTAGGACAAACACAAACCTTGTTGAACAGGCAGTTGAAGTCGACGTGAACACATTCCCCAGTGAATGAGTCAAAGAGGATGTTTTCTCCGTGGCGATCTCCCAGACCCAGGACGTAGCCCACCATGGACATCACAGCAGTGGAGCGGCAGTACGCAGAGCGACTGCTGTACCTGTAAACACACACAATCCCTGAATGTGAACCTTAAACTAAATGTAACTTTAAACTCTAAATTGGATCTTTTTCAAATTCCTAACCATCCAAAAACTCTTACATGTTTAAATCCAGAACTGAAACTGCTCTTCTCAAATGTGCTAACTTACACGGACGCACAAAAAAAATGACATCAGTGGTCCTCATAAATGTAATTGTACCATGACGTCGGGTCAGGAAAGGTCCGGAGGAACCACTCGTGGAACACAGGAGGGTGTCGAACACAAAGCACCTCCTTGTGAATTCGTAGCTTCTCTTCAAAGGGGGCCGTCTTCGGTAGAATAAGCTTCCTGAGCTCTTTACCTGATAAGTATATACCTGGAACACACATACAAATATGACTATAACATTTATTATTCTGACAGTTTATTTTTTATTTGTTTTCATATAGTTTTATGTAGGCGTATACCTCTCTCTTTATACAGCTTGGTGAGAATGTGTCGAAGCCCGGCGGTGTTGTTGACCCATTCGATGATGCCGCACTCCTCATTGAGAGGAATCACAGCGTAGGTACGGATATGTAGCTCCCTCCTCCTTGACTCAGCATCTTTACGCAGGCACTACACACACAGAAAGCATGTACACATACTATAAATACAGCTCATTCTGTCCCTTCTATATAGTGTAGTGACACACTTCAGATATATGATGTAGACTAAACACCAAGATGCCAACTTACAATTTAATCTGTGGAGAAATGGACTAATTCAATTTAAAACACAGTACTATTGACTATTTTGTTGATGCAAAATTAGAATGTTAAAAAAAGCTGTCCTCTTCTTTAAAATTGTTAGAAGATGTGATCAATTTACTGTATTTTTACTGTCTTCTTTCCGTAAAAGTGTATATTCCTATTAAGTATAAAGGGAAACATGTCTGTATGTACTATATTTACATACTGACAAACATACCAGTTCTATGAATTTATTTACTTATTATTTCTATGTTATTATGTCCCCTTTCTAATGTCTTGGCTATTTCTTAGTCACTGTTCAGAGTTAATAATTGTGGCTGTATGAACTGTTGAGAAAATACTAATGGTAAAGTAGTCCACCTCTATTCATATACACAAAAGGGGACAGATTATTACTTCCAATATACCAATATAAATACAAAAAATGTACAGTTAGACTAAATAAACACATATCACCACACACCTTGTTGATGAGGCAGTTGAACTCCATGAGTCTGCAGTCCTTCCTCAGGTCATCTTTAGGTTTACACATCATAGTGTAGCTCCGCCCATCTGAACCCTTCAGACTTATCTTCTTAGGCTTCTGTAAGGAGGCCAAGATCTCCACCTACACACACACACACACACACACACAAAGACACACACTTTGCAACCTTGTTTCATGAACGTGATTTCTTCCTAATAAAATATTTGTGACAAAAATCACCAGCCTTTTTCTCTTACAGTGTCTTCAAAGCCATCCAGGTATGCCCAGTGTCCGGGAAAGGCGTCGTGCTGTGTGTTTGCCCCGCCAGTAGAGGGCAGCGTAGGGATGAGGACTGACTGTAGTGGGATCAGGATCTGGCTGAAGGTCGGCTCCTCCACCAGACGTTTTAGCTGCTTGAAGTGAACGCTCATGCTGAGGGTGGTGCTGTTACCATCCACCTGAAAGACAAATTCACAGAAATATGTATTTACAGCTACTGTACCTTTATACGTTTTATTTCCATGTGCCCCTCTTTTTCTGGCTACTGCAATCACACATTCCTGAAGGGGATCAATACATGTTTATTTGATCTAATCTTGTCTACCAATAAAATGCACTGGTTTATAGTCAATTCGGAGATTTTATATCAAGCTTTTCAAGTATGTGAACAACTATATTTTTATGCCATGGCTCTACTCACTTGAAACCGATTACAGAACAACATGCATTTATCAAATGAATAGTACCTTATAGTATCTGCCATGCAACACAGAAAAAGATGCTTTATTACTTCTATAATGAACATTCACATATACAGTAATCCGTATTGACAATTATTATACTATTTTTATTATGATTAAGATTTAGATAAAGTTCATAGAGCTAGAATTAAAAGAGTTTGGAAGTGTACCTAACTTCTATTTTAATTTCATGTAGTAAAAAATACTTTGTGTGAGTGTGTGTGTGTGTGTACCGGCTTGTTGCAGAGCTCCAGCAGCTTGTCCGTCAGCCTGTTGGCGTCTCCAATAAATTTCTCCAGAGACTGCTTGAGACTAATTGCTTTCTTAAGGATCTGATTGCAGCGGTTCATACGCATTGGGTAGGAAGACTGAAAACAAACACACAAGCACAGTCAGGAGGGAATGTGTGGAATATTTTTTTAGTAAAGCTATTTAGTGGTCTGAGTTTATGCAGGTGCTTTAATATCCGGTCAGTCAATCACATAAACACATGCACTCACACACATACTTTTGCACACACACATGCAAGTACGCACCTTGGAGACAGCAGTCATTAGCCACATAGCCTGTTGGGGGTATGCCAGGAAGACTTTGGCCACGATGGTCATGAGGACGGTAAAGACCTCGTCGCTGGAGTGGCACACCCTGGAGATGAGCTGGGAGAAGGCGGTCAGGAACTGGTACGGCGCCAAGTTGGCACAGTGCTCACTCACCACCGTGTTGATTTTCCCCAGCTCCTGTCGCAACTGTCTGTCTGATCGCCCCGCTGTGGTGGGGGGATGTGTGGAGATAACATTTGAATGTTATCACACATTTTTCTATTTCCACTGTTCATAAAGAGTAAATAGATATACAGTGGTGGAAATGCTACGGAGTTAGCCAGACAATGAACGTAATTCATTTGCCATGTGTGTATCTTAATTTTACATAAACAGTCACGACAGGCCACCTACCTTTATCACACTCACACACTTTGGCTCCAAAATCCAGCCAGAGAGACAGCATGCGAGGCATGGCCTGGTAGATGTACTGGTTACCAAACTGCAAGGCTCTGCGAGGAAAACAACCCAAATCTTTCATGGCGGATGATGAAACTAATGAGTCTACGGTGGAGTAAAGTAAGCTCTGATCATAGACTTCAGGGAAGCTTATGAGGAAGATGAGGAAGGTCCCAGAAGCGGAGTGCAATGTCAGACGCAGTGATCTTAGTCTATGATTTAAAAAAAAAAAAAAGTAGAGAGCATGTGGTTTAGACAAAAAAGACTAAGTGATGTTTTTCTGGCTGACGGCACATCACTCTTAACACTCTTGAAGTCTTTTCCCTAAGAGAAGGGCGAAGATTTTTTTTCCCCCCCCTTCAAACGCATACTCCATTCCACAACCATTGTTCATAAATATGGTAGTCCTTCTCCAGGTCCAGCATGATAAGCCTAAATCACAAGTCACCTACCATAGAAGAGCTTGGTAATCTGACAGCATATTGCCTATCAGCAGTAAGAACAACAACTTACTTTCCAAAGTATGTGACGATGTATCGGATGAGGTTCCCCTGTTTCTCCAGCTTGTTATCAGTCACCATTGGCATTACTTTGTCGTAGTACTTGGCCAGGTAGAAGTTTCCATCCTCCCACTCAGGCAAAAGGTTGGTCACATCCTAAAAAACACAACAAACACACTTTAAAGCAGAGCCACAACTAGGGCTGGGCGATAGGACGGAGTTTAGATATCACGATATTCTTGACCAAATACCTCGATATTGCTATTGCGGCGATATTCTAGGGTTGACAATTGGAGCTTCAACAAATTATCTTCACACTTAAGATTTTAGATCAACAATCATCAGTACTGTGGACATAATGTCTATGTAGGGAAAAGGCAAATAATAGAACAGCTAGAACAGTCTAAAAGTTCAGAAAAGTACATCACTGTACAACTGCAATGCCAGTAAAAGACACCACTTATGTCATATCAAGAAATCCAAAATCTAAGATGATATCTAGTCTCATATCACGATATCGATATATTGCCCAGCCCTATCCACAACTAACATTTTTTCATTACTGCTTAATCTGAAAATGTTTAAAAAAAAATGTTATCAATTCATACTGTGGGCTTTAACATGTCAGAAAATTGCCCATCACAACTTTTAGAAAGATATCTGAATTAGTTTTGCCTGACAAATGAATAATATTTGCATTACATCCAGCGCATCTTAAAACTCAGCTGTATGTGAAGTCTTCACATTAATAATAATAGTTTTAGTTAATGAGTTGATATTATTTGCAAACTCGTCTTTGGGTCAAATTTGACCAGTTTTCAAAGTTTCTTTATCAGAAATACGGGTTTCTATCAACCAAGTCAACAAAAAAATAACATTGGGTGGTTCCCAATGACGCTCTTCGCAAGTAAAATTTATAAAATACACACACACACACACACACGCACGCACAACTTCAAACTACAGCTTTGTAAACTTGTTGTTATAACAGCTTTGATGTGTCTTTTCCTAAATGTGGACAAGACAATTTTCCGTAAATTAGTTTTGTCCTTTTTGTTAGTTCTCCGTTGTTTGAGAATAAAAGTTAATGTTGACTTGGTGACATCACGGCTAATAATTATCACATACCAGCCATTCATCCAAAACAACTAATGATTTCTCCTCATTTTACTCAGAAATTATTTATTATTTCATGCAAATGAGGTATGTGTGGATATGAATGGAAAAATAAGTGTAAATATTGTTGCAATGAGTTGGAATTAAGTTAAATTAAGTAGAATTGTCTATGCTTTATAAACAAGTAAAGCAGACCAGGTCACTTTGACCCGGGAAGACAATAGGTGTGATTACTGGCTGCCATTAAAAATAATAAAATGGTTTCAAAACTGTATCCTGACTAATCACTAACATATACCAGTCAGTGATTATCCATAAACATAGATCCATCTGATCTTAATTATAATGAAAATAATTCATAATTCATAATTACTTTACTCCAAAGTTAGGTATTATATCAAGTTTATTCATCATAAATTCAATAAATTAAAAGTAAAACTAATGGTAATGAGTTGGAATGAAGTTGTCTAGAAGGTGTAATATAGAATTGGGTGATCATTTATACTTTATGCTTTATAAATAGGCGAAACAGACCGGGTCAATTTTAACATGGGAGGACAACAGGTGCTTGGAAGAAAACAAAAAGGTTAATTAAAGCCTTTGACTTCTTGCACAGTGGTTCATTCCCTTCCCAAATATCATGGCTGTTACCTTGTATGCCTTCATGATGGCATTGGACTCGAAGTTGGCCGTCTCCTCCATGAAGCGCCCCACCAGCAGCATGGCCCTGCTTTTGGTCTGCAGGCTGCGAGGGTCCGTGAGTGGCTGATCATCAGGGAAACACTGGGCCACGCCCTTCTGCAGGACGATCAGCGCCTCGTGTACATCGCCCTGACGACACAGCAAAATAGTTAAAAGTTGAATTATTAAAGTTTAAAAGTCCTAAATATGCAGTGGAAAAAGGACTCCCAATCACAACAGGCAAAACAACACACTTGGCACAAATATATTATATGCAATCTTCCAAGAAAATCCACGTCTTATTGTATATACTGTATGGGTGAATTTAAAGCTTGGTTATACCTTGGACCAAAGCCACTTGGCCTTCTCGGTGACCAGCTCGGCCAGGTGTGTATTCTCTGCGTTCAGTAATGCATTGAAGGCAGTCTGGTGATGTCCTGCCTTTCTGGCCACCCGGGCACTTTGCAACCAGCACTCCCCTACCATCTCTGTGCCCATAGGTCTGCAGCGCAAACACAAGGTGATTTGTGATGTGGCTTGAAATTCCATACAATAATTGACACAGACACGGTTGCCTGAAATAATGCACAAGGGGGATGTGATCATTGCACTCTCTGATTACACACATAGGTTATTCACGTTAAGGAATTAATAACTGAGAAATAAATACTGAAAAGTTCCAGGTGCAAAGCCACTTGCGCATTGGGTTACATAAAGAAAGAAAAAAATGTTATATCGGCATGACTCAGGGTTAGGGTTAGAATTAGATGTGTTTAGAGTTAGCCGAACAAAAAATAATGCTCATACAGACGAAAAGGTGAAATCTTAACACAACTGCTTCTACATCCTTACTGTGGTCCCAGGCTGAGCAGGGCACGACGGAGGGCCAGGATTGGCTCCTTGGCCCTGAAGGAATTCTGGGTCATCTCCAGTCGATCTGACCAATGGGGAGGCAGTTGGTTGAGGCTGGGGGTGGAGCATTCCCTTTGTTTCTGCAGCTCAGTAAAACTGTGCTCCAGCTCGCTGAGCATGTGAAGCCTAACCAGACACACACACAGAGAGATAGAGATAGAGAGAGATAGAGAGAGGTTATTGCTTTGGACAACCAGGAATCAACTCGCAAAACGTAACTGATTCCAAGAAAACACGGACACCCACAGACCTGACGATGTACTCATATCCTCTCTGGTAGGTTCCACACTCATAACTGGCTGCAGACAGTGGGACGACCTGTTCCTTCCTCACCAGCTTCAGCTTCTCATAGAAAGTCTCGCCATCCTGCCTCTTAGCTGACAGCAGTAGCTGGCCAAGCCGCACACCCCAAGTGTTGGACTGACGGTCTGAAGACGCAACGGAAGTGCAAAACTTAGTCATTAACGTTTAATGTGTTAACGAGATATCTATTGCTGCCATAAAGTGGCACCTACGGTTTAACACGTCGCAGCTTTCAAGGATCATCCGTGTGTTTTATTACCTGAACTCAAATAATCTTCCAGCAGGTCCCATTTACCGAGCTTCCAGGCGGCCTCCACTCTGTAGGTGTTCAGCTCCGACTTCCACTGGTGCCTTTGTGTGTGCATACATAGCTTAATTCAGTGGATCATAACTGACATACATGTTATCTACAGTGGGTACGGAAAGTATTCAGACCCCTTTAAATTTTTCACTCTTTGTTTCATTGCAGCCTTTTTCCAAAAATCAAAAAAGTTCATTTTATTTCTCAGTAATGTACACTCAGCAACCCATCTTGACAGAAAAAAACAGAAATTTAGAAATTTTTGCATATTTATTAAAAAACAAAAACTGAAATATCACATGGTCATAAGTATTCAGACCCTTTGTTCAGTATTTAGTAGAAGCACCCTTTTGATCTAATACAGCCATGAGTCGTTTTGGGAAAGATGCAACAAGTTTCTCACATCTGGATTTGGGTATCCTCTGCCATTCCTCCTTGCAGATCCTCTCCAGTTCTGTCAGGTTGGATGGTAAACGTTGGTGGACAGTCATTTTCAGGTCTCTCCAGAGATGCTCAATTGGGTTTAAGTCAGGGCTCTGGCTGGGCCATTCAAGAACAGCCACAGAGTTGTTGTGAAGCCACTCCTTCGTTATTTTAGCGGTGTGCTTAGGGTCATTGTCTTGTTGGAAGGTAAACCTTCGGCCCAGTCTGAGGTCCAGAGCACTCTGGAAAAGGTTTTCGTCCAGGATATCCCTGTACTTGGCCGCATTCATCTTTCCCTCGATTGCAACCAGTCGTCCTGTCCCTGCAGCTGAAAAACACCCCCACAGCATGATGCTGCCACCACCATGCTTCACTGTTGAGACTGTATTGGACAGGTGATGAGCAGTGCCTGGTTTTCTCCACACATACCGCTTAGAATTAAGGCCAAAAGTTCTATCTTGGTCTCATCAGACCAGAGGATTTTATTTATCACCATCTTGGAGTCCTTCAGGTGTTTTTTAGCAAACTCCATGCGGGCTTTCATGTGTCTTGCACTGAGGAGAGGCTTCCTTCGGGCCACTCTGCCATAAAGCCCCGACTGGTGGATTGCTGCAGTGATGGTTGACTTACTACAACTTTCTCCCATCTCCCGACTGCATCTCTGGAGCTTAGCCACAGTGACCATTGGGTTCTTCTTTGCCTCTCTCACCAAGGCTCTTCTCCCCCGATAGCTCAGTTTGGCCGGACGGCCAGCTCTAGGAAGGGTTCTGGTCGTCCCAAACGTCTTCCATTTGAGGATTATGGAGGCCACTGTGCTCTTAGGAACCTTAAGTGCAGCAGAAATTTTTTTGTAACCTTGACCAGATCTGTGCCTTGCCACAATTCTGTCTCTGAGCTCTTCAGGCAGTTCCTTTGACCTCATGATTGTCATTTGCTCTGACATGCACTGTGAGCTGTAAGGTTTATATAGACAGGTGTGTGGCTTTCCTAATCAAGTCCAATCAGTATAATCAAACACAGCTGGACTCCAATGAAGGTGTAGAACCATCTCAAGGATGATCAGAAGAAATAGACAGCACCTGAGTTACATATGAGGGTCACGGCAAAGGGTCTGAATACATATGACCATGTGATATTTCAGTTTTTGTTTTTTAATAAATATGCAAAAATTTCTAAATTTCTGTTTTTTTCTGTCAAGATGGGTTGCTGAGTGTACATTACTGAGAAATAAAATGAACTTTTTTGATTTTTGGAAAAAGGCTGCAATGAAACAAAGAGTGAAAAATTTAAAGGGGTCTGAATACTTTCCGTACCCACTGTATGTATAAAATACAATAGGTAAGGTTAGCTTAGCGTGAACTTGTGGCTCACTTGTTGGCCAGGACTCCATTGACCTGAGTGATGACTGTTGACAGCTGTCCCAGGCCGAGCATAGACGTCATCACCCCATGATAGTGACCAATCTACACGCAAAGGGACAATGAACATATGAATTAAGGAAAATAATTACAGAAAGACACAACAGTGTAACAAACAGCAGATGACACACAGTATTCTTTCATCTTAATAAACATAATATATTAGGGCTGCTCGATAATGAAAAAAAATCATAACGATTATTTAACATGATTACTCGTTGACTTTTGGAAAGATGTTGCATTTATTGAACTTTTTATAATCTCTCTCTATATATATACACTGTATATAATGTTATACATGTTTTTCTCTCTATTACATTGTTTTTGTGATCGGTAGGAGCCAAAATTGTATTTTACTTATATATACATAAACATAAACATAAACATAAACACACACACACACACACACACACACACACACACACACACACACACACACACACACACACACACACACACACACACACACACACACACACACACACACACACACACACACACACACACACACACACACACACACACACACACACAGTATAGTGACTATGTTTCTCTTAGCAGTATTGTTTGGCTGGACTGCAGCAAAGCGGGGTCCACTGAATCACTGAGTGAGTGAGTGAGTGATGAAGTTACACCATATGTTGGTTGAGTTTCCCCATTGGCCGTTGCTCTTTAAAAATGGAAAGGCACAACATTGTTTCCGCCGGTGACGTCTTTACCTCTGCAATCAATCATGTGATCCACCTCTTTTCTATATACATTTATATTTTTGTGGTTGAGCGAGAGAGAGAGCCATCATTTACAGTGAAGCCCGTGTGTGTGTGTGTGTGTACTAAATCTAGCGTGGGGATAGCAGACTCCACATGTAAGAAGTAGCTACTGTACTAAATGCAATGTCAATTAATTTGCTGACAATATATACTTTCACACCATAGACATAAAATCTATTTTTTAAGTATCAAACATTGGGGGTTTAATTTCAGGAAATCATCAAGAATTTTAACTTTTTTATAATGTGAACCTTTGGAAGTATTTGCTTTTATATTTATCATTAAAAGACAAGCAGACTACAATGAGGCTGATTTTTTAAAAAGCTTTATTGACTTTTAGATTAGAATAGATAGATTTTCAGGAGTGTTTCTTTTTTTTCTTCTTCTCAAGCTTCTCTTCGGAGAGTTTAATCTTCTCCAGCGGCGCAACATTCAGTAAATCATGGAGGGAGTTTACTTCTCCTTGTCCTTCTGCGTATCTTTGAGCTTGGCGAGTTGAGTCCAGAGACCCCGGCTGCCCTCCACCTCGGCCCGGAGCGTAGTGACCAGCTCTTGGTTGGTCTTGTTCTGTTTATTCAGGGTCTGGATCTCCTCGTCTATGTGTTGAAGTAGAGCGTCCCGCTCTGCCCTCAGCTGTTTTATGACCTCCAGCTTCTCTGGCACCCTTTCAGCTTGTAACTGAATCTCATTCTCAAACCTTATCTGAAGGCTACCATTCTTTTCTCTTTCAGCCTTGAGCTCAGTTTCTGACCTCTGATGGGACACTTTCAGCTGCTCGAGTTCTTGCTGAAGAGCTTCATTTCTATCTTTTTCAAACCTGAGCTTTTCTTGGCTGATTGAGAAATTCACTTTGAGCACCTCGTAGTCTTTTAGAAGCTCCTTCGTCTTCTTCTTTTTGATATCGTTGTGAACGTCAGTGGCAATCCCCATGATGTCCATGGTCTTTGCGTCACAAAGCCTCTTCAGCCTCTCTAGGTCTACGCGTGCTTCCTTCTCTTTCTTGATGTATATTTCTTTAAGGTTCTTCTGTCGAGCCAGCTGTTCTCCAGTCTTTTGCAGTACTCTGCTGAGATGCAGCCTCATATTATGCTCCTGGAAGTTTATTGCACGCTCCTGCCCCAACAAGTCATTCAGCTGCCTGACTTCATCCTGCAGGGTGCTGAGTTTCTCCTGCTGCCTGGTGCTTTTCTCGTGAAGCAGTGGTTTCCCCAAATTCTCAATTTCTCGCTCTCTCAGGATCATCTGTCCTTCCAGTTTAGTGGCGAGCTGCTTCACCTTCTCGTGACCGCCGCTGTCATTTTCAGCACTTTGCAGCTGAGCCTTCAGCTCCTCCACCTGCTTTACAAGGGCCTTCTTTTCCCGTTCACACTCTTCCAACTTTGTGGCTAACCTGTAGAAGACCAGGGGCCCTTTGCTGTTCTCCATTTTTAGCTGGTAGATCTTCGAATGTCTATCTAGTGTAGATGCAGTCTGTCACTGATTTCTGTGTCTATCGGTGTTGTATCTTGGTTCTCTCTCACGCTGCTTGTTTTGGTACTGACTCCAGATATAACCTTTCAGTAGTTATGTGATGAACTGCTGTTGTCATAACACACAGAGAATGGAACAGTTTCCTGGATGTTGTAACTTTGGGAGTTCCACAGTTTAAATGTTAACACCTTTGACCTTTTCATTGGTTTTGTCCAAGATTTGATGATTGACAACATCTGTGCATCACCACAAAATACAGTCAGCTTTTCAATAATGGCATAATTTATTTTTTAAAGATTTTTTTGGGGATTTTTGAGGTTTCTTTTTTATTTCTATAGGACAGCTTAGACTTGAAAGGGGGGAGAGAGGGAGAATGACATGCAGCAGAGGGCTGCAGGTCGGAGTCAAATCCACGGCCGTTGTGTCGAGGAGTAAACTTCTATATATGGGCGCCTGCTCTACCAGGTGAGCTAACCAGGTGCCCGAATACAGATGTTTTTTTTTTTTTATGATACTATGACTGTCCTCACCAGCGGTAGGTCAGCATCGGCCTTTTGTGAATACACATAAAACAACCAACATGTACACTTTTGTAGATAAACGACCTCTTGTCCAATCTCAGCAGAAAAGCATTTTTTGAATTCTTGTCAACACTATGAGGTTGCCAGGCAACCGCATTAAGCCACTGTGCCAAGCTACTCAACTTAAAACAACTTTCCGTTTTTATATTAAACTTTCAACATGCTGGTAGGAATATTTTTGAAGTGTGTAGAGAGCCAGGCCTGCTGGTTCTCCTTGATTTCATACTTTATGCTAAGCTAATTGTCTGACCATTCTTTCTTCGCACATAGCTACAATCCAGTCTTTTTTCTTAACCATTACGTAAATCTTTCGCCAAACCTTAGCAATTTAAACCTTACCAAACCTTAACCAAAGAACTGACATATTGTATACGTGTCATTTTCGAAGTCAGGGAGAAACAGCATTTAGCACTTCTTAACCGTTTAATGTTGAAATGTAGAGGAACTCGTTAATACACTGGAACACTCGGAACCTTGCACTACCTTTTATTTGCTGCTAGCAACGTTGGTGGCCTAAGAGCTAAGAACTGAAATTCTATTTTGGCAAGATTTTAGAAAGCAAATATAGAATATACGGTACATTTGTTTTTTTACAATTAAATTTAACATAGAGGACCAAGAGATCAATTTCTGGTGTTTACTAAATACATTCTAATGTATATACACATCATGTAGAAGGTGGCAGTGTGTGTGTTTGTATTTGTGTGTACCTGGTCTGATTCCAGCTGTATGGCCCGGTCATAGCAGGCAGTTGCGTCTCGGAGCAGGCCGATACTCTCATGCTCCAGTATCTGTTCCCGTAGCGACGGCTCCTCCCTTCTCAGAGCGTTGACCCCCCTCACACCATCAGGCTCATGCATTGCAGCATATAGTCTCTGCAACAGCCAATCATTAAAAAAAAACACTAAACAAAGACTAAGACCGTTTATTGACTTTAGCAGCTTCACATTGAGAAAGAATGAATGATTAAATGAATGAATGAATGTATGTATTGGTCGGAACCAAAGGGTAGGGTCAGAAGCTTCAGCTTATATCAGGCCACCCCTTCTCACATTTTTAAAATTAATAACCACATTGTCAAAAAAAAAACTTAACAAGACAAGAAAGATAAAATAAATTATACAAAAAAACTGAAGATATACCCATATAACTTTCTACATACCTGCATATATACAGTGTCTTTGCATATGCATGCATACACTTATTAATTATATTTTAAAAGAAAATATATTTTTTTATATTCACTAACATGGGGTGTAAATGAGATGTTAGAGAGGTGAGTCAGAAAAGACGTAGGCCTATAACAAATATTAAAGTCCACTTCACTCTTAAACAGAGTTTTATACAGTACCAGAAATATTGTTATTATTGAGAAAATGTAGGTCTATATACTCAAACACATACCATAAGCGAGTAAGGTAACATAAGGCAACCGCTTTCATATTCTTGTCCAGATCACAATTTTCTGATTGCTCGTAAACCAAACCGTACCATTTATTAAAACTTTTTTCTAATAGCTTCTGCTGTTAAATGACTCTAAAATCAACTTTATAGTAACTCTAAGCAACTAGTGCTATGCCAAGATGTTTTTTATATTTATATTCTAAAAGCAGATGAATTGAGCACTAACTTTAGCAAAAAATACATTTTAATGATATTTAACTTGATGCTGACCTGCAGGAAGGTGAGATGGTCCTGGATGTTCTCTTTGTTTTCTAAGATGTATGCTTCAAAGTGCATGAGGGCACGAGTGTAGGCTTTGGATCGTAGCGACGCCTTGGCCAGAACGTCCTGTGGAATACCTTTCAGGAAGGCCACGACACGCTGATACTCGCCGCTCTCTGCAATGATACGCTCTAGCTTTTAACTTCAAGCGTGTGTAAATCATGCAGGTTAGAAATCTACAAGAATATATGCATTTAAATTTAGTTCCTTGAAATTACTTTTTTTTTAAACTAATCGTTAACATTTTCATGTAAATAAGTGTCTGTTCTGTTGTCATAGATTGTATGCCGATGAAACCTAATCATTTTCTAAATACAAATATAAAAAGAAATAGGGTAAATATAGGGCTGCACAAAATGAGGAAAATATAAAATAAAGCTGATGAATATCACGATATTACTTGAAATAAATACACAGATATTAAAGTGTACTCAGGTCTGCATTTCTGCTGCTTTCCGTATTCTGCTAGAATACAACAAATTGCTTGGTGAACTTCAAACAAATGAAAGGAAATCATTACCAACATTCTTTTGTTGAACAAATTAAACACTGAATTGAATAAAAAGGCAGCATTAAAAAGACAATGACAGTTACACTTTAAAGTACGGTTTTCTACTAATATTTTTTTTAAACCAACACAAAAATGTTCAGAGTGTTTCTCGCGATATTTTGCTGCCTTTCACAATATTGCTGCAGTTGATATTGCGATGGCCATAAAAATAAAAACTATATATTGTGCAGCCCTAAAACCAATAATCTAATATTCTTTTCCTCTAACTTACATGTTTCAGCACTGCAGTGAAAAGCTAGAGACTTGTGCATTGGGGTCACTTACCGTTTTGTTTGGGTTTGGAGTAGAGGATGTGGCGGCTCCACTGTGTGAGGTGAGACATCATGCTAAACACAGTCTGAGTGCTGAGCTGTGATAGGCTGGAAGCTGTCACCTGACCGCACTCCGCTTCTCGTCCATCACCTGCTGTCAGCACAGCCAGCATCTCCTCCGTTACCTGGAAGGAGATGCCTTATTTATGCCAAAAGACAACCAACCCAAAAAGCTGGACTAACGTCTTCTGTATGTTATACGTGTGTGTCCTCACCTCTTGTTGCTCTGCAGGTGTACACCCCAGCAGCATGTAGAGCAGAATATGAGGCAGCAGGTAGATTGTAACCTTGTAGTCGTGTTTGATGATGAAACTGCAGCAGGTGAACATTTTGCCGGCCAGCTCATGTCTCACCTGAAACACATGAAAAAAAACTGTTCCTCTGGCTTGAAAGACAAGTTTATGCTTTTATAAAGATGATGAAGATGTGAAATTGATAAAAGCATATACATTGCTATATTAATTGCCTGAAATATTATTTATTTATTTTTTGTCTTCATCTTGATAATTTCATCTTAAATATATAGTATTTTTCATGTTTGTTCATGTTCAATGTGCTTGGAACCTTTGCATGTTTTTTTGGTTGTCTTGTGTCTGTTCATAGAGAAAAGGCTTTCTCACGGTTGCTATTTTCACCTCCATTTTGATACTCAAAATGTCAGAATGTTATTAATTAAACAAGTATTTATAAAAAAGTGTTAAGAATCTAACAAAGTGGAAGAGATGGATATTCGATTAGATGTGTATCTGTTAGGCTCTGCAAAAATCAGAGATACATCAGAGCTTACCTTGCTGATGAGGTATCCGGCCCAGGTGGCCGACCAATCAGAGAATTTGCTGCCTCTCTTGCTTAAGTAAACTGGCTTCTTCAGTTTAGACCAGTTCACCTCCTTCTGACTGCTCTTATACCTGAAGATAGAGAGAGAGGAGCGATAGGGTAAGAAAGAGGACAAAGAGGTTTCACTTGAGGGATTCGATCCCCTGAATTATGTGTGAGACAATTACATCACACAACATGTCATTTAGCTGACGCTTTTACCAAAGCAACTTCCATGAAGAGCATTCAACCATGAAAGTGCAAACTCTGAACTGCAAGATTTAAGTGCAAGTACATTACCTTCAAAAAAGCCAAAGTACAAAGAGTCACATGTAAGTGTAAGTAAGATTTTTCTTTTCTTTCTTTTTTTAAATCTAAGATATCCAAGACAGGATCAGAGTGCATATGTGCTGCATGTCTATGTGTGTATGTGTGTGTGTGTGTGTGTGTGTGTGTGTGTGTGTGTGTGTGTGTGTGTGTGTGTGTGTGTGTATGTGTGTGTGTGTGTGTGTGTGTGTGTGTGTGTGTGTGTGTGTGTGTGTGTGTGTGTGTGTGTGTGTGTGTGTGTGTGTCTGTAAACTCGACTACCTGCTGTTGAGGTGTGGTTCTAGTATTTCTTGAATCTGCTCTGGGAATCTCCTCCACAGACGGCGCCCAGGTGAGTCGGTTCGACCATCACGGCACTCAAAGATGGACAG
Source organism: Etheostoma perlongum (assembly GCA_026937815.1). Lineage (NCBI taxonomy): Eukaryota > Metazoa > Chordata > Actinopteri > Perciformes > Percidae > Etheostoma > Etheostoma perlongum. The sequence goes on from CM049390.1 coordinate 21,478,359, forward strand.
CAGCTCCTACAGTGTACATGACAGAACACAGACACTAATTATTGACATGAAAACAAAGAGACACACACAAATTAAAGTGCAAAGTGTGTGAGTACCTGAATTGCATAAGCAGCAGAGTCCTGTGCTCTCACGTCATCAGCGTAAGCCAGAAATGTTCTGGTCAGTTCAGTGAGGAGCTCGTAGGCGAAGTTGGGATCATCAACTCCACTCTGTTCATAGAAAAAATTACTTTTACATTTAATTTCTGACAGTGTTCCATTCTATGGGCAATCCCTACTTATCCTCTGTCAAACCAACATATGTATGTCTCTGAATGCAGTCTTTAGCTTACCACAAAGGTGTTGCGGTCGCCATGGGTGTGTGTGTGGGACAGGTCCAGACGTCCAGGATCCACGGCCCCCAGCTCCCCAGACACTCCCCACAGAGGAGCCTGGCCTCTGGGGACGAGTCCTGGCAGCCCTTCAGCAGCACTGCCACCAGGCTGGAGATGACCGGCTCCACCGCCTCACTCGCACAAACATGCCGCAGCAGCCACTCCTGCAGTCCACAACATAAAGAAACATATTTATTCTACGGTTCAGAACATTAGGTTAAGTTTAAGACATGTCACTAAACCGCAGTGGTGAAAATTCTCTTATAACTTACAAACAAGTCTAACAATGTGTGTGTGTGTGTGTGTGTGTGTGTGTGTGTGTGTACCTGCTTGCTGTGCATCATGTCCCTGAGGCTGGTCAACGCATGAATCCTGACATCAACGTTTTCATGTTGAACAGCCCTCATGGAGAGCTGCAGTGCTGCGGCCAGGTCACTGCTGCTGGCTGTCAGCTGCAGGAATTTAGACATAGCATGTTTTACCATTTAGTGTATTTTCTGATCTCCAAAACCACTGACAAACAATGACCCTTTGTCAATAGCCCTGCATCCGTTCACTTTACAACTTCATTAGCATGATCATCCTCTTGTCCATACTGACCTTCTTGTAGTTCTGCAGAACAGTGTGGATGTTTTCAGCTCGGGCTGGTCTGGCAGAAAGTAAATCTCATGGAGGTAGTCGTTGACTTCTTCCCTGTGGGAATATTGACAAAATTAAATCACTGCTATTGGAAGTCTGGAGTTCAGTGTGGTTTTTTTTCATTACCCTAAGTACTTTCTTTTGGCATTTATTTGTCAGTGTAGAAACACCCCCACCTATTTTTTTGTAGAAAAATGTTGCTTTAACAATTTTTAATTAAAGCAGGCCATCTCAATTTGTTTGGTCATTTAAAAAAGAAAAAAAAGGTATTTGTGTGTGTTACCTGTTGTCCAGTATCAGGAAGCGGATAATGGCAGCTGTTTCTTTGGGCTGCAGTGGGATCAGGGGGAGGAGTGCAACAATAACATGACTCAGTAGAGGGCCCAAGTGTGCCGGCTCCACACTCCTCACAAAACACTCCCACGTCCTGTCCACACAGGAAGAAGGAATTAATACACAGCAGGGGTTTCAGCTAATCACACAGGATTGTGGCATAATTGAGTACGTAAAGAGAGTTGAATTTTTCTACGTTCTATCAAGTGTGGAATTAAACATTGGTGGCTGCCATTCAGTGGTTCAGTGATCTCTAGCAACCTACCTTAAATGTGGTCAGGGAAAAAAAAGGTTATCAATCTATCAATCTTGACATAACAGAAGCAATGGCCCAATCCCAAAGCCCAGACTCACAGACTTTAGTGTGCGTTCTTGCAAAATTCATAAGGGCTTAGGGTTGTCCCAATGTGGAATTTCAAGGGCGTGAGGGTTTGAGTGGACACTTAACGAGCCCTTTTCGTGAGTCTGCATCGATGCAGACTTCGCCAAAGGGAATTACTCACAAAGCGGTGTGACGTTTACTGCGGAGCCATAGGGAAATCCAGAAATTACAAAAGGTAAACAACAGCACGACACACGACTACAAAACGGAACGGACCAGTTGTCCAGCTTGTAAAACAAGAATTTGAAAAAAATTATAGTCAGCCAGCTGTCTCCTGTGCCTTGGCCGTGTGGAAAGCAACAAACTTAAAATGAACATTCCCAAACTGGCAAGTGTCAGCAACATCTTTGTTATTAAATGTCACCAAGGTAACATGTGATCTTGTGAAGTGCTGTCCCAATCCCATTTATAGCTATCTGAGCCCATGTGGCGTCACACACACTCACTCACTTAGCACTTGAGATCAATTCAATCTTTGAGTCTTTAGTCCTCAGGGCTCACTTTGGGGTTGGGCCAATATAGCACAGACAGTGTGAGTGTGTGTACTGACTGGCAGCAGAGCAGAGGGAAGTCCTCTCTGTACCGGAGGCCTGTGCGGAGCGTCGTCATCATCTTTACTCTGACAGAGCTGATGTGTTTGGAGCCCATCAGTCGCATTAGAGCCATCACACTTGTCAATGCCTGTGCAGAAAACAGGCAGACACTCTCTTTTTACACTAGACAAGCTAAGCAGTGTCGCAATGGACAAACATTTATCAAATCAGACACAATGTTGCTGTGAACAACATTGACCTCAAACGGTAGCGCGGTGAACTCTCTTCCTGAAACAATACATTCTCATATATCAATATTAGTCAGTAGTGGATCACACACCAACTTCTTGCGGTCCTTCTCTCCTGCGCTGGAGCTGAGCAGCTGCATGTTGAAGAAAGCAAGAATTCCCAGCAGCTTTGGTTGCAGGTAATCCGCCTGTCACACAATGACCAAAGAGAGACAATTGAGGAAAAATACAGATTCATGTTAAAAAAGAGAGGCAATTATGGATTGCTAATTATCTAATAATTATTATATTTAGTGCAAAAAAAAAGTAGCTTGCATATGGCTTCAACTAACAATTGGTTTCATTATCAATTAATTAATAGATTTTCTATTTGAACTATATAATTGTGCATGTACACTTTACCGGAGTCAAAACTCTCAAAAGTTATTTACTATGATAAAAAGTATTAATGCATTTTGGGTTGTTCCAAAAATAAATTATATTTTACCCTGTCTGTTATAATTCCACAGCATGTCACATAAGCACAAAATATAAAATGTATACAAAATTCCAAACTGTGTATTCAAAGCACAAAATAAAGCTGTAATGAACACCACATTAAACTCTGACACGTACCATGCGTTCAGGGGTGGTGATGTCTCGGGGACCCTGGTACGGGTCATCATTGGAAGCAAAGAAGCCAGGATCGCCAGACCATTAAACACCTGCATACAAATGTAAAACATACAAACAAACAATGACTAGTTTTAAACCACATAAGTGAGTTAAATACACATGACATATATGCACTCAAGAATATACATGGAAAAATACTTAATTTGTAAGGGAACTTGTGAGTGAGTGAGTTTGTGTATGTGTATCTGTCTGTTTGAGTGTGTGTGTGTCTGTTTGTTTGAGAGTGTGCGTGTGTGAGTGTGTGTTTTGACCTGTTGGTAGTGCTCTCCCAGGCGCAGCAGCAACTCGTTATGAAGACCCTGGAAGTCTTGCCTCAGCAGAGAGCCCAGTTCAATCTCTGTCTCACTCTGGGAGAACATTAGGAAAACAAATATAAAATCAGGATGGTAATCTGATTACTTACTATGGACAACAACCATTGCTTTTTCTATCAACCTTGTCAGACTAAAGCCTTGCCACACAGTTGAGACTCACATTGCCAAAGTGATATTCTATTTGATTATTACTCGACTTTTTGGCCAACCTAAATATTAGATTCTGCACTAGTTGGTGGACTCTAGTGCTTATTAAGTTATTAAGTTAATTTGGGTATCAATGACCTTTATTGATGAAACCTGTCTTTTTATTTCATTAACCACTACAAAAACATGGCCACAATGCCAGACGAATTGTTCTGTTGTATCTTGAATGTGTAGACAATTACTGGTTATAGCAAAGTATGGTACTATTATAAATACCTGTAGGTAGTGGAAAGCCCTCTCTAGCTCTTCTTTAGTGCAGGAACAGACCAGATGGCTGAAGATGTACTTGAAGTTGTTGATCAGGATCTCTCTCCTGTTCGCCTTCAGCTCATTGGCCAGGGTACGGATGAGGGCGGAGCCAGTAGAGCTCGCTTTGGCGGCCAAGTAGGGCAGGAGTACCTGGAGGGTCTTCTGTATATACAAGTAGGCATAAAAACCTATTTACTTAGAAAACACCCATGTATTTTAAAGCAAAATACCCCCACAACATACTGTAGATTGTACTGTGTACTTTTGTGTAGTTACAGTATATGTATGACATACAGTGAGGAAGCGGTGGAGGTCTGGAAAATCAAAAGCATGTGCGATCTGAGCCAGGATGTCCAGGGCCAGTTCTCTCTGATTGGCCGATTCGCTGCCCTGATCTGGGGTGCTCCGCAAGGCCGACGCATGGCGTGAATGCAGCGACTCCACCAGGAACTGAACACACAGAAGAAAGAACTAATGTATGTCTTTACATCAATCAATCGCAGCACACACCTCCAATTCTTTCGAAGTAAAACCTGATTCATCATCTCAATGCAATTCATTGCAACAATAAGGAAAGAATGCATTTCTCAAATCATTTTCCACCAACAAAAACACATCATCATGTGGAGACCTTATTATGCCGAAAACCATTACCATTATACTGTTTGCGGCAAACTAAAATTTAACAAAAAAATTAAAAGTCTTAGTGGCCCAAACCTTCATTAGCAACAGCCCAATTGAAAATGTACACTAATTAGGGTAAAAGGCATTACAGACATTTATTGCTAATATAATATTGTTTATTACTAATTACTATTCATAGCATTATGGACAAAAAATCTTTAAACGTCTCTGTCAGCATCAGCTTTTAGACCTGGATTATAAGAGTAACATGGGCCCCCAGATAGGTCAGTTGGTATATATATATATATCTGGTCATATATATGACCCAGATATATATATATATATATATATATATATATTGATATACCAACTGACCTATCTGGGTCATATATATACCCAGATATATATATATATATATATATATATATATATATATATATATATATATATATATATATATATAGACCCAGATATATATATATATATATATATATATATATATATAGATATAAATATATATATATATATATATATATATATATATAGGTTTACTCCACGCAGCGGGCCCGGGTTTGACTCCAACCTGCAGCCCTTTGCTGCATGTCATTCCCTCTCTCTCTCCCCTTTCATGTCTTCAGCTGTCTTATCAAAATAAAAGGTCAAAAATGCCCAAAATAATCTTAAAAACATTAAAATAAGAGCAACATTAAAAATGTGTACCTGGCAAATGGGGTTCTTGTACTGACTGAAGAGGGTCTGAAGTTTCAGACCTTTGGCAGTGGCCAGGGCTCTTATCTGAGCGTAAGCAGCTACAGACACCGGAGACGACTTGGACAGCAGACAGTGGAGCAGCCGCAGCAGAGAGAACGACACCAAACTACCCTGAGACGCTCTGCCAGAAGAGGAGAGAGAAGAACTAATGTAACCAAAACATTTTATGTCTTTTTTTAAATATAAAACCATCAGAATCAGAATCAGAAATACTTTATTGATCCCCAAAGGGAAACTCTGTAATTTGGCTGCAGCAACCTTCCCATGCTGCAGAAGAACTTGTAGAAATAAAACTATATGGAACAGATGAGCAAATGATGACAGTAATCCCACTTTGATACAGCTGGTGGTGCTATTCTGTGCTCTGGTGCATAGGCAAAGGTCACCTGTACCTGCCAATCTCTCCAGTGGTGAGGATAAGAGTGTTGCGCAGGTCGTCGTCTCTGTTGAGTTTAGCCTTGTTAAACGCCTCTTTAAGACGGGCGACCAGGAGCTTGGATAGCGAGAAGAAACACACATATCATCAACCTTACTATGATAGATTGTTTTGTTTTTTTTACAGTAAGTAAGTATTAACCAAGTCACAATCCCCAAATGATGAGGTATGGTCTGCTTTAAAAAAAAAAAAAGTCAAGTAAAAATGTAAAACTCATTTTACCCTTAACTGAGGGAATCGTGATTTTAAGGCACATAATAAAACTGGCATTAATGTTCATGTTTTTGCAGTAATGACCTAAATGGAATTTTATTGAACAATGTATGCTCTGTCTGTCTTGCAATAATATATTTATATAGCAAATGTTTACACATTTGAGTCTTACTGCTGAAACTGCTCACCTCACTCAGAGAGCCCTGCTCCGAGTTTCTGCTGGTCTCTGTTAGCAGGAAACGCACTGATTGGCTAAAGCGTATTCTGACCACTGGATCCGAGTCCTCCATAAGACCAATCAGAGTGCAGAGAACTGCCTGGGAGTCGCTGTCTCCACCAACCAGATTCACATGCTGGCAGAGATGAGGTAGAGCTTCTAGGAAAGCTAGGAACGTGAAATAAATAAGTAAAATAATGAAATGACACCAATAAAATGGACTAAACAATACTGCATTTGAAAATAATCCACAAAAGGATCACAGCAATGTACTGTACATATATGATGATGATATGTATATAATACATTTAGCATCTTTTAAGCTTTCAGCATGTTGTAAAAGCTCAATGTGGACGAAAACATCAACACCAACAAAAACATACCTTGTTTAACACTACTTGGAGCTTGCTTTTTGAGCAGTGGCAGGAAGGGTTTGACAACAGCCGCCCTGATGGAAGGAAAAGTATTCCCAGCATGCTCTGTTGCAAGGCTGAGTTGGTGGCAGAGGATCTCAGAAAGACGAGTGGACTCTGTGTGGGTGTCACTTAGCTGGGAGAGCTCTGACTGGATACAGCTCAGCTGACCAACGATCCTGGCAAGCTCCTTCCTCACCTGCTCCGAACTGTCCTCCAATCTGGGACTGCATATGGTCAAATGTACACCATGAACATAATGAAAGTTTAAAACATCTTAATTGAATAGAAAATGATGAAACAATGCACGCAAGCAATCCAAGCAAGAGAGAACACTTCCATAGTCATTGCATTCCATAGTGTTTGATTGTGTGCATACTGTGTATCCATATATAAGTGCGTACAGCAGAGTAGTACTGATGAGGTGGTGGTGTGAGTTTCCCAGGTGGTGAAGAAGAAGAGGGAAGGCCTTGACTGCCGCTGCTCTCACCACCTCATCTGGACTCAGCAACGTCTTGGTAAACACACACGCACACGCCACGTCTCACACACACCACCATGCAGAAGGGCCAGCAGTGACACACACTCTGCCTGGATCTCAGATGCTGGAAAGACGCATATAGTTTGACGTTAATTCAGAGTTTTCACAGCTGAAACGGCCTGGTAAAATCACTTAAAACTCATTTTTGATGTGATGTTTTTGTTTTGTTTGAGTTGTGATCAGCGTCCAAAATAAGCGCCATCTACTAGCCAAATGCTGGTGAAATATGCAAGCAACTGCTAGATTTGCTTCTCTCATCAGATAAAAACAATGATTGAGTGGCTGGTCAAATTTGAACATTCAATATCCATTTGGCTGGTGGACAAAAAAGTTAATTTTGGACCCTGGTTGTAATGCAGAAGAAATACTCACAGTAACAGAGGCTGAGTCTATGAGCGAAGGCAGGCAGCCAGGAGGGGAATCCTGAACTCTTATAGGCTGGGATAAACTTGTTTTCACCTACCCAGGGAAGAGACAGCAGCGCACATACTCGCCGCTGGAGCCCGCCCTCACTGTGGCTGCTCACTACAAACACACGCAATAATGAAAACAGATGGTCATCAATGAACTCTGCTAAAAAGGATGTGCCATTCACTTCAGCTTGTTTTTACACCCAATAATGGAGAAAAATGGCAAAAAATAAGGGCTATTATGCTTTAGGTGTGAAGTCAAATAAATAAATAGCAATTTAATAACCCAGCAAAAAATAAAAACCATACAAACAGCATCTTTTATGTGAGTTTCTGTGAGTGTATATATCCTTACTTGTCAGGTAGAGGATAGAGTCAAGGACCCTAACAGTAGTCTGGACAGCAGACTGAAAGTAGTTCTGGTTTAAGCCAGGTTCAGGGCCTCCTTCTAACACTGACTGGCAGCTCTTCAGGGCCCTGCCCAGAGTCTCAGTGGGCACCCAGAGAAGAGGAGAAGGACTGTCAAACGAGACCGAGAAAGAAAGAGTGAAGAAGAAAGAAGAAGAAAGAATATGCAACTATGCTTAGTATAAGAAAAGATGTCGCAAAACTGCAGTCAGCAAAGTAGGTAATTCTTGTACAGTTGATAGACAAAACATGTTCAGAATATTGGAAAGTTAGCATTTCTGTGTGTAAGACATGAAAAGAAAAAGATAAAGACAGAGAGCTGGAATGACAGCATGTGTTTGTGTATTACCTGGTGGGAGAGGAGCAGAGGGCGGCCAGGTGGAGAATGAGGGCCAGACCCTCAAGAGCAGAGAGAGTCTGTTCAGTTTCAGGTCCATCAGAGTTCAAAAAGGTCAGCAGCTCCTCCAGCCGACTGTTTACCACAGCCCAAACCTCACTGCCAGCACGCATGTCCACCTCACTTAAGACACAGAGACACAGTCATTTTAAATAACAAGATGTGAGGTGAAATATCAAGTCTATACTGAAGGTCTGTAAAAAAATCAAGAAAGATCTACATAACTGAGCAGTTACAGACACAGAATTTTCAACAGATTTATTACACATGTGAGAGAATAATTGAAAACATAACATGTACTGTGTTGTATTTTGCTGTAAGATATGATGTACATCTTTTACACCACTAAACTTAACCACTTCTATGATAGAACACAGTTATGAATGTTTATGAACTCACGCTGCTGATGTTTTGTTCATTTTGCGGACTGACTTGGTGGAAGATTTGCAGGCTTTCTTGGGAGCAGTCTCTCCATCTACTGACCTCTGCATCACCATAGCGGTCTCAGCCTTCAGTGCGGCTTGGAGAAACCCCTCCGCACACTGCAAAACACAAGCACCACAGATATTGTAAAGGGGTGAGAGAGAAAAGTTGTTGCGAACATTATACCAGCAAAAGAAGATGAAGAACAGAATCGTACTTCAGCCTGTTTTTCAGTTCCAACGGTGCGTGCCAGCGTCCTGCAGACCTCTGTGACTCGCTGCCTTCTTAACAATGCAGCACTTTCATAAACAATGGCAACAGACAGCAAGAAGCTGAACAGCAAACAGAGTGATTCGGTAACCTCAGTCCCCAACTTGACATCTGACCCTCCAAGAGTACAAACACACTCAAACATCTGCGAGAGGTAGATGGGCTCAAAGTGTGAGTGAGAGACACCAGATGACTGAAACACACAGCGAGTCAGGTGCAGCAGCTCGCCTTCATAGGGATGTTTCTCATCAAGTTTTGTGTTTCCTGTGCATGCGTAAGAGTGTGTTTCCAGCAACTGAAGGTACGCCGTGAAGAACTCATGGCCCTGCATCTCAGGAAACCCTCTCAGCTCCACTAGTCGACTCAGCATCACCATTGCGATCTTCCTCAACCTGCTGTTGCCATTGGCCAGGAAGGAGCAAGCCGTCTCCCAGGCCACACTAATGTCACGAGGGGAGACAACTCCCCGGAGGGCGTCAGTTACAACACCGATCGTCACGGCGGTCAGCGACTCCAGGGCAGCAGGCGAGGCGAGAACAAGAGGAGATGGCTTAAGGTACGAGGTGACACAAACAAGGGAGATACTGAAGCACTCGAGAGTAACAGGCCATCGGCTCTGCGTGTAAATTCCCAAAGAGTGTCCATTTCCTGCCAATGTGGAAATATGAGTGTACAGGATGTTGCTGAGGTCCTGGGCCAGGACAATGAGCTCCTGAGTGAGGCGGCTGAAGATGAATGGCGCCCTGACTCTCAGAGTGTGCAGTAAAGAGCACAGCACAGCAGAGACCCGCCTGTGGATGATGTCACAGTCTGGAGCTGCAGCCACACGAAGCAAACGCACGGCCACCCACTTACTAAAGTCTGAATCAAGGGAGGAATGAGGAGACATGAAGGTGTAGGGGAAAAGAAAAACACAAAATAAAAAAACAGATCTAAAAAAAAAATTTAATACTGCCGCTTTTTGAAGAGCTCTTACCAGTAGAGCTCTGTGTGGTGTCCGGATACTCAGCAGGTTGGCAGGCAGGGTTGGTGAACATCAAAGACGAGGACTTGATGATATGCTGCACAAAGTCCAACAGCATCACACAGGCCGGCTCTGAACTAGACTTCTTGTTCAGCCCTAGAGCAACTGAAGAACACAGACAATAGATTTTATTTTTATTTTTTTTACTTCCTGATTCACAACCTGGGGATCAGGACTTTTCAGATTGATGTTGCAACCCATCACCTTGATGGCTTGATGGGAAAGGAACAATAGTAACATTTGGCCATAACCTCTAATAATTTAAATATAACAGCACAAGCAAAATGACTATCAGACACAGCTGACAGTCTTCAATAGCGACCAAACAAGCTTTACTAATCTGTCAGCCGTTTTTATTATTGTGTCCACCTCTTGTAAGCGCTTTGAGATTTCTTAAAAACTTACCGACATCGACATCCGTGAGTATTCTGTCTATGAACTGACAGAGGATCTGTCGAGGTTTCTGCACCGCCTGGTCGTACTCAGCGGCGCTGGCACTGCAAATAACAACACGGTGTAACGGTATTTATGGTAACAAGGTACAACGAAGGTTTTCATTAACTTAACTAAGTGGCTTATATATGAAAAAGAGGGCTCAGTTGAAACTAGCTAAGTACTTGTTTCAGAGTCTGACATGCTGTTAACAGCGTAGCTTAGCCAACTTTAGCCGGTAACGTTACTCACCTAGCTAGCTCCTGAAGAGCCGGTATCATGGCAGACATCTCCAGTCCTTCCATTTTTACAGGCGCTTGGTGTGTCGTTACTTGGATAACTTCTTTTAAATATTATATCAAAGATTGCTTAGGGGAATTTTAACTAGCACACTTCTACATGTCATGTCCTGTCCATCCTGTCAGGTCTTTCGAAAACTTTCGCTCCAAAAATGACGTTTTTGTTTTGGTACGGCGGCCTTCGACGGTCAATACACCTAAAGATAAACTCGAACTACGAACTGCTCCCCCTGGCGAGGTACTTGCTAATTACTTACCGTAAAAGGTATGGATTACATTAACTAATGTATTAATATGGACGCATAATTTGTATGTTGCAGATGATAAGGGTGTGTGTAATTGTATATATATAATTGTTTGTTGCGTATTAAAACATACATCATACGTTTAAGTTGATTATTTTAATTTAATAATCTGAATCTGCAAAGTAACTCCTTAGGATAAATGTCGTGGAGTAGAAGTATAAAGTAGCCCAAAATGGAATTACAAGTAGGCTACCTCAAAATTGTACTAACTACAGTACTTGAGTAAATGCACTTAGTTACATTTGTGTGAAAGCAACGTTTTTTGTGTGACTCAGTATAATGTCTCCTTTTAATTCAACACCAACAAAAAGGTTGTTTCTTTAGTGCATACATACATGTAGAAATAAGTTACTCATACAGTACTACATGGTGTTTTAAAGTGAAAGTTTGTTTTTACATGTTCTGCTTACTTTGTGCAGACACACACACACACACACACACACACACACACACACACACACACATACAAGGCTGCTTGGTACATTTAATTGATTCTCTTTAATAATTAAATAGCAATATTGAGTGCACAACATTTACAGGCATAAAGGGAAGGTCTGCTTTGATAGCAGAAGAAGATAAATAAAAATATAAAATAAATCAAACAACAATTATGAGCTTGTTCTCTAAAATCACAGATAGAAAATGCAGTGGCTTTGCTGATAAGAAGTGATTTCCAACTTTAGGTAGGCGTATTGTCGTGATTGTCTTGCTTCGATCACAGAAACTTTAAAGGTCAAAAAAATGTATGATGATGGAAAAGATGGGGGGAAACAATGATGAAAAGTGCTTAGAAACAAAATGTATATTGGTGGTTGGTTTCCAGGTGTTTTGTTTATGTCCGTTTCAGCGTTTGGCCTTTTTCAAACTGTGGCCCATGAGGGAGGCGAACAGCGTCATCACCATCTTGGGATTCACTTTCACCAAATCCTCAGGCAGCGCGTAGACACGAGCTCCGATCTTACGAGCCAATGAGATTGCATACCTGGGAAAGGAACAGGAAGAGAGAGAGAGCAGTTTGGATTCTTTGATCTTGTGACAAATACAAAGTTGCAAGAAGATAGAAAAAGTGCTGAGATTTTGTCTTTTACTTTGCGTTGTTGAGTTTTTCAGTATCCTTCAGCCATCCTTTCTCGCCTCTCTTCACCATGTCCCACTTGATGGTACCGGGAGCAATGGCATCGATCAGGTCAATCACTGGCAGACTGGTGCTGATCAGTTTGTCCTGCAGAAAACAAGGAAACAGGGTCAAATGCAGCCTTGAGTTTAATCAAATACAACATGCACACACACACACACACACACACACACACACACACCTGCATGCACACACCTTGAAGCTGCTGATCTGTGTATCTTTTCGTTTCTGGCTTAAGGTGGTGTTAACCCAGCTGAGAATGATCTGATCTCCAACCTTCTCCCCATCACCCAGGTCTGACAACACCTGCACTGAGTACCTGAAGGATAACAAGCAGGATGGATAACTTAAACTGTACAGGGACCTGTTGTATCCACAACACTAAAATATATTTGAAATGGACAGTCTGTATTTCCTAAACAGTTTACTACAGTCCTATGTCCCACAGCTTTGGACAGTGCATGTATACCTCCTCATTAGCTGCCAGATCAGCGCCAGGGTGTGCATTCGGCTCCCCTCATTCAAGTTTTCTCCCCCCGATGCCAACCAGAGAGAAGTGAGCCACATTTCTGCCCAGCTCAACAGCATAGTTACAGTTCTCCAACTAAGATATGCAAAGAAAAACAGTGTTAATTGTATTTTATTTTCTCATCAAAATGTTTTTCTTTGGTGTTACTTATACGGTGGACACCTTCTTCATATTGGCCCCCAGAACAGGATAAGGCGGGTTGTTGACTCTCTTCCAGTTCACCGGCACATCCACCTTCTCATAGAGCTGCATGATCACCAAACCATCACACAGGTCACTGCAAAAGATACAACACATAGAGAAAAGTGAGGAAAACAAGTGCCACTGCAGCAAAACTTGCTTTTTTTGCGACAGGATTGCATACAAAACGGAATCATAGAAGAAGAAAAAAATAGTTACGAAAATATATAAGATTTATACCATGCTAAGTTTGGTTTACTATCACTAATTCTAACTAACTAAGGTATAACATATTCTGGCTTTTTGCTAGTAAACCCTCCTTGATAAGATTAATCACACTAGTGGGTAACTGATGACATACCAGTATAGGTGGTTGACATATGGAGAAACACCAAGAGAGTTCATCCAGTTTCGAAATGTTTTTTCTTCGTTGGACTCAGCTGGAAAGACATGAAGACATGATAAACACATAATCACCTACTCTACCAGCTGTTTGGATTACAGTTACAGTCACCAGATAGGGATACCTTAGGTTCAGCTATAGATTACATACAGTGTGAATGGATTTATGGCTGCCATAACTTGTCACACCTTGAAACATTTATTTTCTTTGGACTTTTTTATTGGATTTACTGTATAACCTGTGTGTCTAGCTTTTTGTGTGTCTTTAGTTTCCCCGCACATTCCCATTATGGTGCACATTCTGGACTGAGTGTGTGTTTGTGTCACCATTTGATGACTTGATTTTAATTGTAGTGTTGATACAAAAGCAATGAGCAGCCTCAAGGCCGTGACATAATGCAGCCTAATCCTAAAGGACAAAATCATTTTTCAGTGAGGGATGTGTCTCACGCTCTATGTGTGCCGTCTCTATGCCGTTGCCGTTGATCTGAGCCTTCTGCAAACCAGAATGCATGTTGTACAGGTTGGCTACGAAGGCCAAGTTGAGTTTGCTGTTCCCAGATGTGACGTCATGAGGAGAAACAAACTGCCTGCAGTCCAGCCGGGCCGCCTGTTGCAGCATCAGCTCAGCCCTTTGGTCCAAATCACGCTCCTTCACATACCACATAAAACAGACATGTGTACATGCACGGTACATCTACAGTATATATAATTATAATAAAATCCAATAGGAAGGTCACTTCATTTAGTGTACATCTGCAGGATAATATAAAGCAAAGAGAGAGAGAGGCAAAGAAGATCTACAAATAGCATTTTAAACAATACACCCTTTAAAATAATTATTAATTTCTATCATATTCATCAGTTTTAGGTTCACAACTCTATCATCTTCACATTTGACATTATCCACTGCGATTTTAGAACTTTGCAAAAGCAAGCCGACTCACATTGAGGCCGCTCATGTCGATCTTGACGCTCATTTCGTCTTGGAGAGCAATCTGGTCCAACAGGTAGAAGTAGGCTCGCGAGTCCTGCAGTGGTACAGTACAAGAAGGGGTTAAGCTCTTGTATTGGTGTATTGCCTGTGTGTGTGTGAGTGTGTTTTTCTTCTCTGTAGGGGACCTTAATGTTATCACTGAAGTTGCTGATTGTGCTTGTTCCTGCGTTTCTTAGATGATAGTTGACCCAGCGAAGCAGCAGCTCCTCAGGGGAGAGAGACATCAGATGGTCCAGACTCTCATTGTCTGTCAGAAGGGCCATCAGACCTGGAGACACACATGCTGTCAATTTAGCAGTGTCCATTCAACGTAGTTACATAGAATATGGTTTAATATTTTGGAGGGTAAAGGGCTTGACTTCTTGTTCTTTTACAAATAATGTTATTCCTGTTTAGAATAAAAACTATCTTCCAACTACTGTGCAGTAATGGTAAAGTTATTGCGTTTGTATGTGTGTGTGGGTGTTTGTTGCTGACCTTCGTTCCTGCTGATTTCTATCTCAGCAAAAAGGCCAACCTTGATAATCTGCCAGAGCAGTCCCAGGACTAAATGGGGTTTCCCGGCCATCAGATCATGGGCGTCGATGCTCACCACCATACACCCAATCGCTGAGGCTGAGTTTAGAGCCAGGACCAGATTCTCCTACGAATGTAAATGATTTGTTTATGATTGTGTTCATTTAAGGCCCAAAGTCAGAGATTTTATAGCCAAACTACAGAACTTTCTGTTCTAACAGCTCAGCAAAACTGACTGTGGCCTGAATCCTCAAATAATAATTAACTTATTATAAATTAAATTTGCCTGTCTAATCTAGCTCTTTTTAGACGATGGATGGCTGGATGACAAAAAAACAAATATGTAAGACAATGCTTTTTTATGTTTACCTCTACACAGAGGAGGCAACTACAGAATTACAAAGGGATATAAAACAGAAAAAGCAGAAAGTATGCAGTAAAAGTTAATATATTACAACCTTTGCACAGTACAACGGTATTGGACAACCAATGCTATGTCTTAGAGATCCACATTTATAACTGTTACTGTCCTAGCTGACACTAGGAGTTAGCCACAGGAGTTGTTTGGTTAATGGCTCTATAACATCTAATACATTCTGACAATCATATGTCACATTTTCCTCCTACTTAATAAGTTCTTGTTAAAAAGAATAGCTTAGCATTTTGGTAAATGTTTTATTTTCTGTGTTGCTAATTGAGATTAATACCATTCTCTTATCTGTCTGTTCAATATTGGAGCCAGTTAGCTTAACTTAGTACAAAGACTGGAACCTGGTGGAAACAGCTAGCCTGGCTCTGTCCAAAAATTCTAAATATGCACCTCTAACATCTCAAAAGATTATCAAATAAAACGTGATATCTCGTTTGTTTAATTCATACCAAAAAAAGCAATCTTCTCATTTGACTTATGGCCAGAAAGCAATTAAGCATACTTCCCAAAATGTCAAACTATTCCTTTACAAATCTGGTGCTTTTTCTACGCCTTGCACGTCTCATTATATGTATGCCTGTAAGGATCACAATACATAACATATTTCTCAGTATTTGTATTATAATGTGATATGGATCTACTAAACACTCACTGTCATTGTGAAGGTGGCAAGTTTCTTAGTGTTGATGACTCTTTCGTCTATCGTGTCAGGCTGAGACAGGTTGATCATTTTGCTGAAAGAAAAAAAGGAGTGTGAGTAACAAAATGTCATTTCAGACACGTGTAATCTCACATTCCTCCTTCTGTGTGAGTTACCATAACAAGATGCCATCACGGACAGAGGTGAAGAGGCTTTCATCATCGGGGTTCATGGGCAGCAGATGTTGGCAGTCTGGATCCTTCGCCAAGGCTTTGTTGATCCAGTTGACAAATGCCACCTTCTCCTCATCTAAACACACACACACACACACGGTCACATAAAAAGACACATGAATAAAGACAGCCCAGTCCATATTTTCTGTTTCCTCCTGCAGTCACACAAATACACTCTTGTTATGTGTTTGTTATGCTTTTGGGCCACCAAGGGGAGAGAGCGTAAGAGAGAGAGAGAGAGTAAGAGAGCAATGAATTGAGAGCTGCTGGCTTGCTAGGTGTAAGTCATGGACATGTTGACTGTCCTCGTGCCTCAGTATTCCATCTGCACTGTATGGCCTCATTACACAGCTCAATGCTTATAAGCACTGGACACACACACACACACACACACACATATATGCATGCATGGCTAAACAAACACTGAAACGTGCATACAGATAGAAAAATGCATAAAACTGACACATATATATCTATCACACACACACACACACACAGAACACATAGTCTCTCACACCAGAGTAGGAGTGCTGCGTTCCCTCGCAGGAGTTTCCTGATGTTCCTCCGAAGGAGCGGATCCCATCTTTCCTTGTGATGGTTTTCCTAAACGTCTCACTGAACTCCTTGCTCTTCAGCTCTTGATAGATCTGAACATGGACAGGCTGTGTTACTCCGTGCGAGGTTTTGAAGAGTAAGTTTGTATATTTGCTTACAATCGGCATCAGAACTCACAGAAACAAATTCCTCAAAGCTGATCTTCTCGTCCTTGTTGGTGTCTCCAGCGATGAAGGCCTCCATGATCTCTCGCACCTTGTAGCCCGGCAGGGAGAAACTCGCCTCTCTGAACAGCTCCTGGAGCTCAAAGTCGCTCACGAAGCCGCTGTTATCAATATCTGAACAGAAACACAGAGAAACACACAAACACAGATACAGTAAGTCAATTTGCTATACAAAAATGGAATCTGAGGTTAATGTGCTCAGTATTATTGTAAACTTTGTTCTCCATATATGTTGAACTGTATGCTTGACTTCAGCTGACCTGCTGTGCACACTGACCATGTTTTTTGGTGTGCGATTTTCCAAAATGAAGCCTTAGTGTGAACATGAGATGTGAGTGAGCAACCAAAGAATGATTTTGCATTTTTGTATTTTTTCCATTGACAGGCTTAAAAAAGTCAAAGTATTTGTTGTTTCATAAGAATAAAAAGAGGAAAAATGTCCAAACAATACTAGTGGTATCTGTCAGTTGGTCCACCACTTTAATCCAGACTCAAATATCTCAACAACTATTGCATGGGTTGCATTCAAAATGTTGTACATACATTTGCGGTACCTAGAGGATGCATTTTAATTACTTTGTTGATCCTCTGACTACAAAACAATATAATACAGATTTTCTTTTATCATTGATCTTGTGGCATTAGATGCCATCACCACTATCAGCCTCAGTTGTACTTTGGGTTTATTGTTATTACAATAAACTAATATTAGGTAACAGTGATAGACATTGATAAAAAACAGACTTAAGAAACTAAATTGTAACCAGAAGTATACACACACATATATATATATATATATATATATATATATATATATATATATATATATATATGTTTAGGATGGATTAAATACAGAGATTGAATTTTACTACATTGTACTGTACAATTTTATGTGACTCATAAGAAAAGAAGTTATGTTTCCAACCTCTCAGAGCCACCAACCTGTCAGATTGATATCTTTTGTGCCTTGTCATTGTATACCATACAGTAATAGGAATGTAACCTTATACCTTAATTTAAGTATATTGATAACTATCATCAGCATATTTTTTTAATGATGCACTTATGATAACTGACTGATAAAATCTGGCAATGTCTTATTATTATATCTGGAATTATCTCACACGCATAGTACATACACTCAATAACCCAAGCAATAAAAATACTTACATAAGAGTCATGCTTTATGGTCAGCTGTAAAACTGTTACTAAGGCCAAAATTCCTATCAATACAACCCAGTCAGGTTAGGTGTGTGAATGCATGTGAGGGGGAAACTGACCAATTCTATTAAAGGCCTCCCTGAGATCTTCCAGGTCGTCTCGGGAAATCTGGGTGACATGATTCTCCATTTTAGCTTCTTCTTTGTATACCTGGAAACACACAAACACACACAAACACATGCACGCACACACATGCACACACACACACACAGTTCTGGATCACAACGTAGAAGCTCAATTGCAAGATTGATCAATACTCTATGTTGACATAACAAGGGTTTGTGCTTCATTTTAACGCTGATAGCGATTGGCTAAAGACAGAAGAACAATTAGGAAGTGTCAGGTTATAAACTGGAATTTGTCCATGGTAGCCTCGTGACTTCTCACTGTCATTTATTTACTCTGTACCGACGATTCACACGCACACACAGGCATATTCACACACCTGCGTTTCCTCATAAAACTCCTGAAGCATTAGCTTAGCATTTTCCACTAAAGCATCCCTTTGGTTCTTTACTTGAGGAGACAAAGGAAAGACAGAGTACCTTCATAAGAGCTTCCTGTTAGTCCTGCTGTGTTGAGTTATAAGCCTCTGGGTGCAGGTCTTTCTGGACTGGCTACATGAGTTGAGTCTTCCAGGGTGTCGTAGGGCTTCAGAGCGGGGAAGAGCGGAAGCTGGATCCCAGAGAGGCTGGTGAGCTGATTATCTCACCAAGGAGGAGTCACTCAAGAGACACATACAGTGGAACTTTGGCCTGCCTGGACCCTGGGACAGGCGTAGTCTGACAGTTAACATTTAACACCTCAACTGTGTCATCATGTTATTGTCTACAGAATGAGAATCATCAGTTTATCTTTTCCAGGCAATTCATTGGCAGTTATAGGACATGAACCTTTACTGGAGAAAGTATAACAACTTACATAATCAATAAAATAGTATGTGTAGCATATCTACACACTGATGTCTGTATGTCCACATTTTGGCATCAGTGCTTCTATGGAGCCATTTTTGCCCTGATTGGAACCTACCAGTCAGACATATCTCTTAGACTGTTAACCAATGTGCTCTTTAAAGAGGACTGACCTTATCTTTAGCCCTAACCATTGCTCTAGACATAACCTTATCCATATTCCATTCATAGGGAATATTTGCTATCTTGCCAAGAGTTAAATGAGAAGATTGATACCACTCTCCCACTCACTATACCACGCTCTTTCAGGTCAAAGTGACTTCCTGGAGTCTCCACTGGTTGCCTGGCAAGTGATTCTTTCCAAATAAATAACCTCTCGTAAAACCACAATTTGTCATTTTCTTTCAGCTTTGGTTTGTGCATGAATGAAACAATCCACATATTGTGTTATTTAGTAAGCTGTGGAGGTGCTGGTAGGCAGATGTTGTTACCATTGGATGGAGCGCTTCACTGTTTCCCCAAATCCTACACGCTAAGCTAATTGTGTCCTGGCTCCGTGCCTATTTCACTGAATATTTTTTTCCAATTAAAGCAGAATTTCAATTCATATAAATTGAGTAAATAATTGTTAAACCTACATTTTCCCATCCTGCTTGTTGCATTTTGTCGGAAAATAGTATTTGAGATTAAGGAGTGTTTCTAGTGTCACATTTTGTATTTGTGTAACATGTTTAAAACATGAGGCCTGTCTCACTGCCACACAATGCCCTGTAACCTGAGGCACAGAGCCAACTGCATCACTTGGATTAAACTACTCCACTTTACCGCAACAGTCAACTTTTTATTCTTTAACACATGGCAATGTATTAAAGAAGAATATACTTTTTTTATTGCTATGCCTTTTTTGTTATATCTTCAAGAGAATTGGTTGTGATGCTCTTCCTAAATCACTGTCATTTGACCTATATGTTTAGGCTAGTAAACTTCTGTAGCTTCAGTATATTAGAGTTTGCCAATTATACATTGTGCAGCAAAGTTTACATGTGTTTTAGAATAGTCAAACTGTAATGTAAGGAAACAATAGAAGTAAGGAGCTTACATTCAGTCCCATGCAAGCTGAAGGGCTTAGAGTCCGGAGCAGTGCCAGTCCAAAGTAAAAAAAAAAAAAAAGATCTGCTTGCTACAGACTTCTTTTCTTCCAACACTCCTCACCCCTTTCTTGTCTTCACCTCACTTCCTTTGTACCTGTCAGCTTCTCCTTTCACTTCTACCACTGCTCTATAAGACACAAACAATCCCATAACCAGTTAAAACAAAGGCACAAAGCATTGCAAAATGTTTCTCTCATGGCTCAGACAAACATACTAAAGACCATTTTATACCTGTTCTTTACAAAGTTACACCGAATCTAAAATTTGAGTCAGACTCCACACAGGTAAAGGACTCCATCTTTCTATCCCCCCCTTCAGGTCTCTCAACTCAGACACCTGATCAGCCCAGGTTCACCCTGTGACTCTGAGGTGCTCTCCGGTTACCCTCCCCTACTGAATGCAGCTCCCAGGTAAGTATTCCACCTCCAGCCGTTGATGCACCAGCCACAGTTTTGGGTTGTGGACCCTGAGCCAGGATCAGTTGTTGGTGTAAAAGTGTAACATCCGGCCAGAGACTTTCTCATAAGCCTCCTGCATTATTCACTGGCAACTCCGAGCACATGCGCAGGAAGGCAAATGTGAAGGCAGGCATGCACACAAATAGGCTATAAAATAGTCTGATTTCATATAGAGAGTTTTAATAATGCACATAGTTCTACTCTTGCATACAGTGATCTTAGAAATACTGTGAAAATAAAATGAATGGCCTTTATGAGCTTATAGTAGTAGAAAACAATACTTCTACTAAAACAATAGTGATAACAGTACATCTGTTGCAAACCTTGGTTTTGCACACATTTTAAATGACTAAATTAAATACTTTATCCCATTTACACCATAGAGGGCACTTGATCATGCTTTATCTACCATGGGGAAATACCATTACCACAATACCATTTTGCTGTGTTTTTTAATTAGACCTTAAAGTTGAATGACAAAATATGTTTGTCACTTTGTCTTTCAACCTTTCTTAATGATATTTAATGTAATAATAGCTGGCTACACCCACCTGTATGGCTGCATGTAGTTGAGCCTGTGATGCTTCATTCAGCTGTAATGTGAGGTCATGACCATTGGGAGGCAGTGCTATGTCAATCTGATAAAGTGCAGGATCTTCCTGTTCCTCTTAGAAGAGTACAGCATTGTGGTAAAGATCATCCTGCTGCTATGTTGCCATACACCTCTTAAACCAAAGTAGACAGGACACACATTATATTAACTGTAATTTCTAACTTGAACTTAAGTTATTTTAAAAACGAAATTCAGATCGTAATCAGACATAGGCTAACTCATTTGTCATCCTAACAAGTTAATCTTCTGATATGACATCATAAACTGATAGTTTGGGTTAAAACAGGGAAACATTAACTAACTTATATTCAGAAGAATCCTTGTAGAATAAGCAGTTACAAGTAAAAGTTCTTTTTACTCCACTACATTAATCTGACAGCTATAGGCCTACTTCTTACTTTGCATATTTAGATTACTGATTAATTAACAAATAAATGATTATGCATTTTCTACATTAACAAGACAGCAGCATATAAAGTGGTTAGAATGTAACACATTGATGCATCAGTAATTATAATATAGTAGGCCTGTTATTCTGGGGCGTTCTGCATAATGATACTTTTACTTTTGGTACTTCAAGTATATTTGGATATGGGTGTACTTTTGATCATTTAAAATGCATTGTAGTTGTAACAGAGTATATCTACACTGTTTGTATTGTGGCTGCAGCCGTACACTGTTGGCTGTATCTGTGGTGGATTCAGAATTATTTCTACAGAAAGGACTACACGCAGGGGGGCGTGTCAGCTGTCATTGGTCACATGACCCGGAAAATGTGGGGCTTAATTCCCGTGTTGGACTGCTCCCAGCTGCTGAGCCTCTGCCCTTCGCAGTGCAAACCCTCCATCTGCCCCATCAGGACCCCCTGGCCCCGGGTGGACTCTCATCATCACACCATGTCAGGTAAGACACACCGGGGCTCCGCCGACACTAGCAGCCGCCACACTGGCATCGGAACACGGACCGGACCTGACCGGACCGGGGGATGCGCGACCTGCCCTCTTCTCCTCAAATATCGAGAATTTAGTTAAACGCTGCGGAAAACACTCTCTGCAACACGCACTGCTACCCGCATATACTGACATTCATTTAATCGTTATTTATGCCATAAATGCTGCGGACATTTGAAGGGCTGAGATGTGTTGATTTGATGAGTTGCTGCAGCGGTTTGGACCAAAAGTAAAGCTATCGGAAAATCAGAACGAGCACTTCCGGTTACAATTTTCAAAGTAAACCCGTTTTGAATGCGACCGGGATTGAGTAATGACACGTAAAGAGAGATCTGTTGAGAAAGAAAATAGGTGACCTCTGCGTAATTACATAATCTTGAGGCCCCTCTTGTAGAGGAGCCCTGAAATAAAATCAACATGTAAGAACTTTACAAGATATAGAAGAACTATTACCGGTATTTTATTTTTATTTTATAATGCATTTCCATGGTGCCTATTTCATCAAATTACAAACTAGAGCAAAAACGATTATTCCATTAATGTAGGTGTACTATGTCGAAAGAATTCATCTGAAACACATTTTAATTTAATTTTAATATAGCAGTAAAGTTATTCTTTTAAGCAAAAATGCCTCAGACTTTTGGTCGGACGGGCATTTTTCAGAATCTTACAGACGATTAATCAAGAACATACGATACATTGATAATGAAAAAAAAGTATTTTGAACAGGTAGATCAAACTTTGTTCCATAGCTCATGTACGCTTTTATTTTTTTAAAGAAGACCCGTATAACTTCCTGGGTTAACGTGTGCTCTTTGATTAACTTGACGTAGATGTGCGGATGTGCGGACGTGCGCCACAGTGTGTGGCCTCTAAGTTTTTTCTTCTTCCTAATACTATAAAAGGCCCGTGGTGTCGCACCTTTTATAATGTCCTTATACATGCAATCTATATATATATATATATATATATATATATATATATATATATATATATGTGTGTGTGTGTACTCCATTAAGTTTTACTCCATTTATCGCTAACATTTTGAACAAAAAAGTGTTAGCCTATTCATAAACTTCTGTCTTTATGATTTTGAAAATGTGTCAGACCCAGAGGTGTGTGGGTCATCTGGTTTTACATAGCCACAGATAACTCTGTGGAAACACAACACATGCTTCTTGTATGTAGCCTCAGACTCTTTTGATACTCAGTTTATAGTTCCTTGAAACAGACCCTAGCAACCATACAGCGCTGCCTCTCCGATCAGGTTTCCCAGAAACCCTGAACAACATGCATTCAGCTTGATACAATGTGCTGGCTCTGGGCCTACTTCCACTCAAGCAGAAGCACAGTGTGCCCCTTGCCGTTGTTAATGTATGCAAAGGGGACTCATCAGATACTGAACTTCACACAATAGGCCTGCAAAAGAATTGGACATACTTGTACTGGTGCAGTGGGGTACCACAGACATGACATGATTGTTTAACTTATGGAGGAAAAAGCAGAGAAGGGTGCATTAATTGAATAAAATTCACTGTCAAATTAAGAAACAAAGGCACCGATGATTGGTGGTGGAAAGTAGACACTTGTAGCTTACTTTTACTATCTGAGAAAGTTTACTCACTTAAATAACAAGTTTAAATATAAATGCTCAATAAAAGCTGCAACCACTAGATGTATCTAATGTGGACATTGTCCTTTGGAGGTAATATAAACAAAGAAACATATAATAACTGGTGTTGATTTGTTTATCTTATCGGAGCAACATTTTAGTAACATAGTATTAAGGTTTGACTGCATCCCTCACCCAGAAAAGAGATGTGTACATGATTTGTTATGATGCTTTTATAAACTATTCACATTCTACATACATTTTGGTGTATTGCCATCTGTGCTCTCTGCTTCCCTGCACTGTCAATGCAGCCAGGTAATGACTGTAACCGCACTGTAGCAGCACTTTCTATCCATATGTAGTATAGTTATGACATGACAACTGTACGTACGTACTGACGGCTTGTTTAATGGAACAGTTTCTAAATACGGGCTCTGTGGATCATTTGGATACTTTAACAGTATTTTTATAGCATCTGGACCTGCTTTATAATAAAACAAGACATGGAAATCTCACTTTTTACAATATGGGACCTTTAAGTGTAATTAGCAGATATTCACATCAAATAATTGTTCATTGTGAAACAGCCCTGGTTGTTTTCATAAAGATGATGTATAATAAAACACATTTTAAACTAATGAGTCTAGTTTAGTGTATTAGTTATAATGTTGTGCACAGTAAAAGGAGCAGCTTCTCTAGGGCTAATTTTGAGCTGTAGCTGCCAGCTAACAAAAGGCATCCTAAAATACAATGGTTAACAAATTAAAATAAATTACATTACATCTATAATGAAAGCAGGCCTAATCCAAAGGGATTAAGACATTCAAACAAGCAAACACAAACAAGCAAGCACAGATGATAAGAGACATTGAAAGGCAGATAAAAAGAAGTCGGACTGACAAAAGAAGTAACCAGCTAGCAAAATGGCTGAAGATTGTGCATGTGTGTTTGGGTGTTTCTCCAAGCAGACCAAGCTTTTGTGACGTTGGCCACCAACGACAGCTACGCCAAGGGAGCGATGGTTCTCGGCCAGTCGTTACGAAACCACAACACAACCAAGAAACTGGTCGCACTCTTGGGACCTCATGTTGCAGAACCTTGCAGGTAACCCACATCACTGATATTGGTTGAAAAATTGTCAAATGTCAATATCTAACACACACACACACACTGACACAATCATGCTGTCTGTGTTGTAGAGATGCACTTCGCTCCATTTTTGATGAGGTGCGTGTGGTGGACGTCATGGACTCAGGTGATGTGGCTCATCTATCCCTGATGAAGCGTCCGGATCTGGGGGTAACATTCACCAAACTGCACTGTTGGACTCTCACACACTACAGCAAGTGTGTGTTCATGGATGCAGACACATTGGTGAGACAAAAACCTGACCACAGCACAGAACGTACACAAGTGGCAACAAAGAGTCACCTTAGAGTTAAAAAAACAAAAGTAGTTGTTTGTAAGTGTTTTTACTCTTACAACTCACGGTCCTTTAATCAGAACATTAAACAGTCTATGTTTCATGCATAGACTCTTCCGGAGCAAATTACTATATGGAATGTGGAAATATTGATAAATGAAACTCAATGTATTTATTTTACATTTATTTGAATGTATTCAGGTGCTGTCAAATATAGATGAACTCTTTGAACGAGAGGAACTATCTGCAGCGCCGGATCCTGGTTGGCCAGACTGTTTCAACTCTGGGGTGTTTGTCTTCAGGCCGTCCAATGAGACGCACGAGAAGCTGCTCACGTTCTGCAGTGAAAACGGCAGCTTCGATGGTGAGACCCGAGTGTTTTTTTTGTCACTTTCTTAAAGGCTCAGTAGAACACAATCTGAAGTCCTGATGTCCTAATCTAACCTCTGGTCTAACCTTACCCTCACACTGCCAGCTCGCCCCTGCTGTCTGTCTGTTTATGAGTGTGTATTTCACATCATGCTGTTGTTTACTGCAGCATCCGCTCACAGCGTTGTCAACACTCAATTTCTATTTATACCTGTCAGAAAGGACATTCTGTGCGGTATGTGTGTGTGGTGTTGACCATTCACGTATGTATCATAGAGTGTCTGAATGGATTTCAGCAGCCAGAGAAGAGCTCGGATACGGTAAATGTAATGTAAATGAAAGAACATCACATTTTTTCTTATGTTTTTGAACTCCTCTCCCATTCGCTAAGAGCAAAAATGCAGAATCATTCTAACAGGACTATTGCTATTTGTTTATGTTAACATGGCAAACCAGAGCTCCTAGCCATCTCTCATATTGTTTTACTTTATGAAATTATGTCTATCATTCTGAGCGTATTTGTGTGTGTCTGTTGTTGCAGGTGGAGATCAGGGAGTTCTCAACAGTTTCTTTAACACCTGGGCGACAGCAGATATTTCCAAGCACCTTCCCTTCATCTACAACCTCAGCAGCATCGCCATCTACTCTTACCTGCCGGCTTTTAAAGAGTTAGTAGGCATGCACACAATGTATCCAGTGTTTCTGTAGCTGACTTATTGCTCTGATTCTGTTGATTTATTGCTTTCCTTACAAAATGTCTGGGTGCTTGTGTGTTATGAGGCATAAAGCTCATCCAAGGTCACTTCAAATGATGGGGGGAGGGGGGAGGGGGGGTGTTGAATTACAAGAAGCTGCTGAAATTTAGAGCAGGGACAACACACATTCTGACACAACCTGCCTCAAAACAGAAGAGCTCCTGTAGCTACACCTGTATACTTTCTGTTTCATCTATACCTGTATTGTGTGTGTCCTTCTGTAGAGGAGTTTGCTTCAGTAAGTGTTAAAAATGTAGAATGTTGATTGGAAATAGTGGGAGCAACTCATTATACAAATCTCAGCCTCTCTTTCTCTCCCACTCTTTCCTGACGTCTAATGCTCACTTTGCTTGCTGTGTTTTCACAGGTACGGCCATGATGCCAAGGTGGTGCACTTCCTGGGTAAGGTGAAGCCATGGAGCTACTCCTACGACGCTCAGCGAGACGAGGTGAAAGATCACGCCATGTCCCCTGACCAGTGCCATCTGCACCCCGACTACCTCCTCATGTGGTGGCAGCTCTATGCCAAATCTGTGCTGCCTTTACTGCAGCAGGCCTACGGGGACACTCCATTCAACAGCGGCTTCACAGAGCCAATTGAAGATGTACGTCAGCTGTTATGACGTTTGAGTGTGTGTGTGAGAAAGATGAGTGTCCGGTTCTAGGTGTCATTGTGGTGGCTATGCATGTGTTGAAACATAAGCCAGGATGGCTGTGATTGTGTCTTTAGCCTGTTGCATAATCGTCATGTCCTGACTGTGTCGAAACCTGTAATTACTAGGTGAATTCTTCTTTCTCTCGCATGTCAAAATGTGTAAATCTATTTATTCATTTTGAATTTACTAAGTGGTGAAAGTGCCATATATTGAATCTTTTTTTTCCACTTTCTCTTAAACTCCAAAACACTGGTCTTGTTAGAAGACATCAAGAAAAAGTTTGTTTCACATTCCTCAGCACCAAAAGTTGTGTATGTTGCCGTGTGTATTTCCAGTTATCGTAGTGGTGCCATGACTGCATGAATAGCTTGCTGATAATATGCAGGGTGGCTCCAACAGCTGCTCAGTTCTTCAGTAACCAGCAGGAAGCTACTGCCTGTTGCAACAGTTAGTCAAAAAAGGAAAACTGCCAAAACCTTATGACAGCTTTGCCCAATACCTTGAAACTGTGCCACCTTGTGTCACACCGACAAGTTTATACAGTCATAAAATGTTGAATCATCTGAATCTTGCAATATAGGGATTTTTAAAAATGGTTCCAAGTGGTCACAGTGGACAAGAGTGGTAATCCCGGGATAGTGGCACAATAAATCTTTCCCCAAATTCTCTAGTCAGTTGCTTTAAAGGCATCATTATTTAGTGAGCTGACCGGGTGGAAAAAAGTGAACTTACTCTGTAAGACAGCAATATCCATCTAAAGTTTGCTAACATTAGCCACCATATGCTGCTGGTCATACCAGCCCAGGAAAAAACAATAGCAGTAAAAAATAATCCCTGAATGTAAGAGAAAGGTCTTGTTAATTATTCTTTCAAAATGTACATAGTTAAGGTTTAAAGTCCCCCTCCACTCAAAAATGTTGTTGAGTTTGACACCAGAATACTATTTTCACATTTATCTGTTTCTCTGCGCTCACCTTAAATCAGACTTTAACAAGTGTACATCGTTTGGAAGCCAATCATAGTCCAATATGTAACTTACAAAAGTGTGATGTGGAAGCTTAAAGTCTCCAGTGCACCTGAGAATGGACTTTTCAGTTAAGTATGAGACATTTTGTGTCCAGTAGTTAAATCTTTAATACATTACTCAAACCACAATATTTGATTGTTTTTAAATGCTCCTTCATCTTGCATGTTCTGTTAATGTGCTCTATGTTTCAATTGGTTTGGACTTATTGAGCGTGTTATCCACTGAAGCCAAACTTTGTTCATGTTAGCATAAACAACTTTTGTCATCTGTAGAACTCAACTCTTATCTGCTGCAAATGTGTTGCAATGCAGGTTGAGTTTGTACTTTGGGTCACTTGACGAAACCCTTGCATGAACTGATTGTGGGAAGTAAATAGTGTTCAGCCGAGTATGGCTGAATGTGGGGAAACCAGGCCTTATATAGTATTGCTCCAGGACCTTTTCATGATTCATTCATTCTGTTTCTGTCTGTCATGCAGGGTAAGCTTCACGAGGATGTTAAAGAGCACCCGGCACCCTTCGCTCCTCCTCCCCAGAAGGTTTCATCACAGGAGAGGAAGCAGCGCTGGGAAGCGGGCCAGATCGACTACATGGGTGACGACTCCTTTGCCAACATTGAGCGAAAACTTAACTCCTTTTTAAAGTAGCGCACAGGCGAGGAGGCGTGACAGACAGAGAGAGCACCAATCAAATCTCTGTGTGGGTGGCGATTTTAATCACTGCTCAGCCAGTCACAGGGGCTTGATTAGCAGGTGACTGGATGCATCTGTGCAACGTTTAGCCTCACTCTCTGCATCCTGTCAGTGTGTGTGAATGACAGGGAGTAGAAGTTTGACACAATTCCCATTATCTTTTACCGTTCATTTTGTGACCTTAAAGGGAAAGTTTGACATTTCAGGAAATACCCTTATTTGCTTTCTTGCTGAGTTAGGCTAGAAGATTGATAGCACTCACTACGTGTTTGTATCCGTGATAATAAAAGCTACCACAAACAGCTGGTTAACGCTTAGCATAAAGACAGCACTGTGTACGATAGAGACCCCATGATTTGGTCACATAACATAAAGTTTTTGTATTGCTACCGGACTATTTCTTGACCAAAACCAGTAATTTCCTTAAGTCTCGGTTAGTTGCGGCTGCTTAGAGGTACTTTGGCATATAACCTCCCATAAAACTACAAATTGTTCTTCTTTTTGTACGGATTAAACAAATGAGATGCATGTTAATTAGCGAGCTTTAGAAGTGCTGGTAGGTGGTTTTGGTAGTTCGGACAAAGCCAGACTAGTTGTTCACCTTTCTTTGGTCTTAATGCTAGGCGTTGGCTTCACTGTACAGACATGAGTGGTATAATCTTCTCATTTAATTCTCTGGAAGAAAGTGAACAAGCCTACTTCCCAAAATGTCGGGTTATTCCTTAAAGTGTTCTTGTGCATCTGATGGAGATGGAATAACAGTCCTGAGTCTTCTTAACCTGTGGAAACTTTCAGCAACAGAAACTGAGAAAGTGACCATGCATGGGCAAATCCTATGGTTAAAGGGAAATCCATAAGTTTAAACGTTGTTTCTGGAATTTATCACAACTCCTTTCCTGCAACAAGTCTCTCTCTCTCTCTTTAAACCACTTAGAAGCAGATATGCAGCAACTGGCTCACTTTACTCTTACTGATCTCCTTTCCAGCCAGTTATGATTAGCTCGCTTTAATCAGACAGTGTTGACCTCACTAGAATACATACATGCATATAAAGTTCCTTATATGTGCCTCTGACACTCACCAGCAACGTGTGACCGACTGTGATCAACTTTGTAATGTCTGGTTGTTGTTTTAGGAAAACACAGTCTGTTTGCATGGCACAGAGTGAAAAAATGGCTGAGTAATGTACCTCCTCCTGCATTCTAAAGGGACGTCAAGTCAGTTTTTTATGTATTTGTGTGGGATTAAAGAATAGCGCGCTCCCCAGACATCTGTCATCTGCATGTTATGTCCCTGCCAGGCCCGCATCAGTATATCTTTGTGCCATGACCCGTTTCATCACTTCCTGTCTGCAGTGTAACCAGCTGCCTTATTACTGTTAACTGTTTACAAAACCTCACTTACTGGAACTGCTGCTAGTAGCACAACCAATTTAACTCTGATGAGTCCCTCCTTTACTGTTACCAATACGTCCTTTACTTCACTCCAGCTGTGTGAACTATAGCTCCTGACAATAATAAAACTTTCCTCACTCAACACTCCCTCAACAAGATGCTGGCAAGGTCGAGAGAAAAGTCCATATGTGATTTTTGTCCAATTTTGTCGACCTGCTAAATCCCAAATATGCATGAGCGTGGAAGTGGAACATTATTGTAGTAAATGCTGACCTGTCCTGTTCCCCAGCTGTTAACTGTACATCCCTGTTGAAGCGCTAATAAAGAACTGGTGAAAGAAATCACCCTTTATCCAACCCTTCTGTCATCAGTTTCATTTTCTTTACTCTCTAATATTTATATTGATTAGATATAGGGCAGAAATGAATTATTTGGTCTATGAGATGTCACAAAATAATGATAAATTGCCAATAGAAGTTCTGATGCCCGAGGTGACATCTTTAAATGTCTTGATTTGTCCGACTAGTGAAACAAAAGTAAAAAGCATCAAATCCTCGCATTACAGAAGCACTTATTGTAACCATTTAAATTATTAAAATGGACACAGATTCAATAAGATACACACTATTGTGTGGTAAACAAATAGTTTCCCTTTAATTTCATGTTCCAAAAGATCCTGTCTGGTTAAATACAATAACTACAAAGGTACAATACCAGTAGGCTGTATTGATTTAATCCAGAAATGGAAAGATAAACAACAACATACAGAACATCTGAATTGTCAATATTGACAAATCAAGGTGCTACAACAGGTGTGGATTTCTTCTCCACCTTTGTCCCAGAGTATCAAGTCGTACAGTAGATCAAGACAAACAGCTCCTACACATCACATAAACAAAAATGAAAGCTTCCCAAGTGATGAAGTGTCCTGTTAATGAATCAGTACGAAACGTTAACCATTACATAGCAGTTAACATAAAACAGAATTTAGGAAAATATTAACCAACCTATACACAAACAATTTTTACTTTTTAATATAATGAAACAATCTGCAGCCCTTCAGATGTGAACTTTCTGAACCAACAAAATATTCACCTTTTCCAATGTTTGTGTTGTTCCCCAGTGATTCTACATCTACAGCTCCATCAGAGCTTTGATGTCATCAATGCGAGATGTTTTCCTTTCTGTGTTTGAGGAGCCAAAAGCCTTCTCCACCAGATCCTGCTTCTGCCTTTGGATCTTCACCATGTTCTCCTCCACTGAATCTTTGACAATGAACTGCAGCAACATACAAAATCTAAATATAGATACAAGCTAAATATTATAGTCAGTGATCTTTGTCATGCACCTGTCTCTAGTATGAAACTATGGCCAATCCAAAAAGTGTTTAGTTTAAGAATATAATATATAGTACATACCGTAATCTATCATTTTAGAACAAAATAAATCAAAAATCAAAATGCATTGGGATTTGTTTTGCAATGATTGTTCGTTGATTGATTCTTTTCCCTAAAATCAATACCAATATTTTTTTTATTAATTCACCTAAATATATTCTGTTTATACAGTTCCGCTGACAGCAACTAAATCATGTCCATTTCCAGCAAAACAGACCAAAAGTAGAAAATACAGAAAATAGTTATAATGTGAAATGGTTATCATGTGAATGTGTATACATGCCTATATATGCTTATATAGAAAGGAGAAAAAGCTTCTGGGGTGAGGCAATTTTAGAACACAGGAATGTCACCCTATCAGAGTAAGACTGAGAGATAAGATAAGAAACTTGGGTGGGGGTTGTAACTCTGACAGTGAGTAAAAGCAGATTGTTCCCCTATCCAATTTTGGTAAACATGCTTGAGTTTTAAACTTGCCAACACCCAGCCACAGCACACACACACACACACACACACACACACACACACACACACACACACACACACACACACACACACACACACACACACACACACGTAAAACAACTTTATGTCTGCACCCATTCATACAACTTTAATAAAAAGGCAGAGCAAGGGGAAAGTTTTTGGGGAAAGACTGCTGAAAGTTTTAGTACTCTCCCCCCTTTGCAAAGCATAAAAGCAAATCTGTGTCCGTGAGAATTTTTGACTTGAGGTTGTGGACCTAACAAAATACATGTTATGTACTTCTTTACAAATTAAATGTCAGACTGACTGACTGACATGTGATGTGCATTCTTCTTAGAAAAAAAATTTAGTTTTTAGAAATGCATCATGATATACCGTCTCTAGAAGTGTATTATTCAACTTTTGTTTTTGTTAAAGAAGGAAAAGAAAATTGCAATACTATCGCAATACTTCTAGAATCAAATGAAAATTGCATGAAAGGATCGAATCGTGAAAAAAGCATATGGTGCCAGCCCTAAAACATACTGGTTTTTAGTCTTCACAGCATAAAATGGACCTGTTAAAGAACAAGGGATGCCTTGCCACAGAGAAGACAAGCACTAAGCTTTCACTGCAAACCCTGATAGAACAGTACAAACATACAGTTCCTAACCTTTGTGACGATGACTTTCCTTGTCTGTCCCAGACGGTGACAGCGGTCAATACACTGCTCCTCAGTAGCAGGATTCCACGCCTGAAATACAGTAAATTGCAAGTGAACATGCAGCTCAGAATTATTTCGTTTTTTTCCCAATAAAAGTATATGAATTTTAAAGATGGTCTTTATTTAAGATGAGGTGGCCCACCTCTACTGTGAAACACTGCTGGAAATCTTACTATGTAACAAAATCAGATAATATTTCATTAAACTTTATTTTTTATTTAACCTTTATTTAACTAGGTTAGTCTCACAGAGATATAAAATCTCTTTTTCAAGAGAGACCTGGCCAAGATCGCGGAACAAATTAGTTACATGTAACAAAAATTTTAAATCACAAAACAAACACAAAAGAGGCAAAGACACTTTGTCAATATTTACTGTCACTATTTACTGTCAGACTATCTTGACATGGCAAAAATGACATAAAAAAAAATCAAAGTGCCAATAAACCTGCAGTGACAACATACTTTGTTTATAGCCGAACAATTAATCAGCTAACAAACTTTTGTGTGTGGCATCATGCAAAATCCCTTCAGTGTGAACAACCTCCTATGTAAAATAACATGTGGTTATGTGTGTATATGTGTCTGGTTCCTGGCCAAAATCAATACTTACAGGGTCCATGAGGAAAACATGAGAGGCGGCTGTCAAGTTTAGCCCCACCCCTCCAGCTTTGAGTGACAGAAGCATAATGGCAGGGCTGTCGGCTGCAGAGCTCTGAAACTCCTGGATGACCTGAGTCCTCTTCTTTTGGCTCATAGTGCCGTCCAAACGCACAAAACTGAAACCATGCTCTCTGGTGGAGAGGCCAGAGGGCAATCATGTCAACAGACAAGTCATAAAATTACACAAAGGAACATTTAATTAATTAAATCTGGAAATTCTCTACTCGCTCTGCTGGTACACTGCTAACAAATCGCATTTTCTTTCACTTTATTATCTACCTTAACATAAAATCATCTAGATCTGAAAAAAAGAAGAGGTGGAAAAGAAATGAATCATTACCCTAAAGAGACTCAACGTACTATAACGGAGAAACCAATATTTTCACAAAAAGGTAAACCACTCACTAAACTTCCAGCAATAATTAAATGAGCCACAGCTGTTTGAGTAGACTTAGGAGAGCTCTTTGCAGCTTTAAACCCCACTTAGACCTCCAGAACTTCTACTGTGAATGTGTGTATTACCTGAGTGGAGTCTCCAGTATGGAGAGGAAGCGTGTAAACTGAGAGACGACCAAATACTTAATGCTGCTGTCCTCACATCGCAGCCTGAGCAGGTTTCCCATCAGTGCCTGCACCTGCAGAGACAAAAACAAAACTCTGCTCTCACATGGTAGCATGCAAGGCCATTTTCCATCACTGTCACACTGCTGAAGAAGATGTATTAAGTGACTTCTGGTTAAGAATTAGGTCATTACAGCCAATAGAATATATCTCATAATTAAGGCATTTTGATGCCAAGTATGGAATGATGGAATTCAAGGCGATTCTGGATTTGAGGTTTTTTTCCATAATGGAGAACCTTTATCAGAAATGTTTGATCATTCTTGCTGATGTTTATCTTCTGACTGGACAATATAGACCAACAAACAAAAGAAAAATAATGAAATAGTCACTAATTGAACATAACACTTAATAAATATGGTAAACAGTATTTTATCACAAACACAGAACGTTAAAGGTTTGAATGTAAGAGAAGACTGAAATGATTTGTAGGCAACTCAGAAAGTTTGCACAACGCCAGAACATCTTGTTAAAGTCCAACTCAAGAAGCTTTCATTGTTCAGCATTAAAAAAAAAATGTTTTTTGAAAATTTTGATCCCATAGCCTCAGTATGTACTGTGTACCTTTGAGCTTGTCCTCCACTTATCAGAGTTGGTACTTTTCTCTTCCTCCATTTCCTCCTGTGGAAACTCCACCAGTTCATTGGCCTTGATCTCACTTCGACAGAGAGGACAGCGTGCTGCTTCCTATGCACAAACATACATTGAGCATAGAGAACAGATGGATCAGTCCATGTTTAACAGCTAAATAACAGATTACATTGTAGTAAAAACTTGTTGTTTTAGTTAACAGTCAAATGACAATTTATTTTAAAGCCCTGCTGTCTGCTGAGGGCAGGACATGTACCTGCTCAGTGTTGATAACCTGGGCGATGCAGGGCCGGCAGTAAACATGGGCACAGTGTGTAATGACAGGCAGATGCACCGACTCCAAACACACAGAGCACTCCTCATCAGAGCCGCTGGCTAACACCAACCGTAGCTTGTCTATCAGACGCTCCCGCAGCTCTCCAGGTGTAGCTGCAGCACCTCCAGGCAAAAAATTTTAAACATTAGGAAATGAAGCTGAAAAATAAATTGAGATCAGGACTGTACTGTAGATAAAATTGAGGACACAAATCTTTCTTTTTTTCTTTTTGTTTTATAATAACATGAAGAGGAGTGTTCTAGGATTACACACATATTACACATGTTGGGTTGGGTTTACTTATTATTCTTTATGATTATTTTTTCAGGCATTTTAGGCTTTTATTAGACAGGACAGCTGAAAAATAGAAAGGGGGAAAAGGAGGGAGAATGACATGAAGCAAAGGGCCTCAGGTCACTGCGGCAAGGAGTAAGCCTTTGTATAGTACATGGGGTGCATGTTCAACAAGGTGAACTACCCAGGTGCCCCAGAGTTCAGATTACATATTAACCTCACAGTCTATATGCTCATAAAACAGGGTTGGTAATATGTTTTCTCAATGTAAACTTTCCCACCATGTTACCATTTTAAAAAGGCTTTGAATAATCTGTGTAAACACAAAGAGAGAGAGAGAGAGAGAGAGAGAGAGAGAGAGAGAGATCTAAAGGGGACATGAAGAGAAAGTGCCCTCAATTGTCTCGCCTCATGATTACAGCTGTACGGGAGTGGACCTGGACATCAGAATGTATTGTACAATATATCAACCAAATAAAAATAGGTTTAGTTTATATATATATATATATACACTCACCGGCCACTTTATTAGGTACACCTGTCCAACTGCTCATTAACACTTAATTTCTAAGCAGCCAATCACATGGCGGCAACTCAGTGCATTTAGGCATGTAGACATGGTCAAGACAATCTCCTGCAGTTCAAACCGAGCATCAGTATGGGGAAGAAAGGTGATTTGAGTGACTTTGAACGTGGCATGATTGTTGGTGCCAGAAGGGCTGGTCTGAGTATTTCAGAAACTGCTAATCTACTGGGATTTTCACGCACAACCATCTCTAGGGTTTACAGAGAATGGTCCGAAAAAGAAAAAACATCCAGTGAGCAGCAGTTCTGTGGGCGGAAATGCCTTGTTGATGCCAGAGGTCAGAGGAGAATGGCCAGACTGGTTCGAGCTGATAGAAGGGCAACAGTGACTCAAATTACCACCCGTTACAACCAAGGTGGGCAGAAGAGCATCTCTGAACGCACAGTATGTCGAACTTTGAGGCAGATGGGCTACAGCAGCAGAAGACCACACCGGGTGCCACTCCTTTCAGCTAAGAACAGGAAACTGAGGCTACAATTTGCACAAGCTCATCGAAATTGGACAATAGAAGATTGGAAAAACGTTGCCTGGTTTGATGAGTCTCGATTTCTGCTGCGACATTCGGATGGTAGGGTCAGAATTTGGCGTCTACAACATGAAAGCATGGATCCATCCTGCCTTGTATCAACGGTTCAGGCTGGTGGTGGTGGTGTCATGGTGTGGGGAATATTTTCTTGGCACTCTTTGGGCCCCTTGGTACCAATTGACCATCGTTGCAACGCCACAGCCTACCTGAGTATTGTTGCTGACCATGTCCATCCCTTTATGACCACAATGTACCCAACTTCTGATGGCTACTTTCAGCAGGATAATGCGCCATGTCATAAAGCTGGAATCATCTCAGACTGGTTTCTTGAACATGACAATGAGTTCGCTGTACTCAAATGGCCTCCACAGTCACCAGATCTCAATCCAATAGAGCATCTTTGGGATGTGGTGGAACGGGAGATTCGCATCATGGATGTGCAGCCGACAAATCTGCGGCAACTTTGTGATGCCATCATGTCAATATGGACCAAACTCCCTGAGGAATGCTTCCAGCACCTTGTTGAATCTATGCCACGAAGAATTGAGGCAGTTCTGTGTTTGACCCCCTTTCGTCTTCAGAACTGGCTTAATTCTACTTGGCATTGATTCAACAAGGTGCTGAAAGCATTCTTTAGAAATGTTGGCCCATATTGATAGGATAGCATCTTGCAGTTGATGGAGATTTGTGGGATGCACATCCAGGGCACAAAGCTCCCGTTCCACCACATCCCAAAGATGCTCTATTGGGTTGAGATCTGGTGACTGTGGGGGACATTTTAGTACAGTGAACACATTGTCATGTTCAAGAAACCAATTTGAAATAACTTGAGCTTTGTGACATGGTGCATTATCCTGTTGAAAGTAGCCATCAGAGGATGGGTACATGGTGGCCATAAAGGGATGGACATGGTCAGAAACAATGCTCAGGTAGGCCGTGGCATTTAAACGATGCCCAGTTGGCACTAAGGGGCCTAAAGTGTGCCAAGAAAACATCCCCCACACCATTACACCACCACCACCACCAGCCTGCACAGTGGTAACAAGGCATGATGGATCCATGTTCTCATTCTGCTTACGCCAAATTCTGACTCTACCATCTGAACGTCTCAACAGAAATCAAGACTCATCAGACCAGGCAACATTTTTCCAGTCTTCAACTGTCCAATTTTGGTAAGCTCTTGCAAATTGTAGCCTCTTTTTCCTATTTGTAGTGGAGATGAGTGGTACCCGGTGGGGTCTTCTGCTGTTGTAGCCCATCCGCCTCAAGGTTGTGCGTGTTGTAGCTTCACAAATGCTTTGCTGCATACCTCGGTTGTAACAAGTGGTTATTTCAGTCAAAGTTGCTCTTCTATCAGCTTGAATCAGTCGGCCCATTCTCCTCTGACCTCTAGCATCAACAAGGCATTTTCGCCAACAGGACTGCCGCATACTGGATTTGTTTCCCTTTTCACACCATTCTTTGTAAACCCTAGAAATGGTTGTGCGTGAAAATCCCAGTAACTGAGCAGATTGTGAAATACTCAGACCGGCCCGTCTGGCACCAACAACCATGCCACGCTCAAAATTGCTTAAATCACCTTTCTTTCCCATTCTGACATTCAGTTTGGGGTTCAGGAGATTGTCTTGACCAGGATCACACCCCTATATGCATTGAAGCAACTGCCATGTGATTGGTGGATTAGATAATTGCATTAATGAGAAATTGAACAGGTGTTCCTAATAATCCTTTAGGTGAGTGTGTATATATATATATATATATATATATATATATATATATATATATATATATATAAAAATCTCCAGCAAGCCTGTTTGCATATCAAGTGGCCCCTAGGGCTCAGAAGCTATACTCTACTTTAGTCAGTGCTTACATTAGCCTCATATCACATTCCAGGTCTTACCCAGGTCTGAGGAAGTTTTTGCCAGTAGATCAGGGTGGCAGCAGTGCTGTCGAAGCCTCATCAGGATGGCCAACACGTCGGCATAATTCCTCAACACTGTCCCTTCAGCTACGTACCTACACACACAGTTAAGACAACTTCAACAAAATAGACCAATATGCAACAGTTAACAGTCTAGACCTGTAACATCTGTAACAAGCATTTATCAACAGCTGTATGTTCTGTCAAAATAACTTTTCTTTATTTGTTGCTGCTCAGTTTTATCATGTCATTCATTTATTTAAACATACATGCACATGTACACTGACACATACTTGCTGATGGTGTTTTTTCCCTCATTGCGTGCCAGCTCATACTCCTCTCTCTCCGTCTGGCTCAGCTCAACCTGCTCCACACATACTGCCTTCTCAGGCAGAGACACCAGGGGGCGACCATTCACCTCACTGCTCTTTGTTCGCCGCAGGGTGATGCACTTCACCAGGGTCTGAAGGTTCCTGTACAGCATCAATTGCAGGAGTTTATTGATTGTCAACAGTATAATATGACAAATGCTTGCATATTACCCACAATTACAAACTTTTATCCAACACTCACTCAACACTGGGAACTCAACTCAACCAGTTACCATGTAAGAAAACTATGAATGGTGACATACACCCACTGCAATTGTGTGTTCTGTCTAAATTGACAAAGTGACCTAATGATGTCAAGTAGATTGTAGATTAGTAAGGGGAGCAACAAGCGAGAAGTAGATTAATCATCCTCTCCAACAGCTGTGATTAACTTCAGAGAACAAGTCAAAATTTATTTACATAGCCCAAATTACAAATTTAATAAAAAAAGGACAAAATATACAACATTTTACACTCTTTCCAATCTTTGGACCCTTGATTCCAACAAGAAAAAACTCATTTCCTAGTCTTTAAGAATGGAAAAACATCACAGACATCACAGAAAGAGCAACAGAAGAGAGACCCCTCTTCAAGGATGGAGAGAAAAGTCAAAATCAAGGGAAAAGTCTAAACATATAAGAATATTTATAGAATATGGCTTTAGTGACTGTATCACAGTAGACAGTGCCCTCTGGAGTCGTATGGCTACATTGCATCAGTGTAACATAAGGTATCTGTAGCACTCACTGCAGGCCGGCCCTGTCTCCTCCAGTAACAGGTCTCTGGATCACTCTGTTCCACCACTCCCTCACATCAAAGGGCTTCAGACGCAGGAAGGCCAGCAGCATCCACAGGTCCTTCACACTGTTCTGGATAGGAGTACCTGGAGGGATGGAGGAATGAACAAAAGCACACAAACATTTGACAGCTGACTTAATAATGAAACTGTGTGTACTTTAATATGTCCTTCAAATATTCAGTGAAATGAGGATTTGTGGTGGACACTTTAAATGTTTAAGTGCTATGGAGATGTTATCTCAATATATAGATATCCACAACATTTAATAAAGTTTTCAAAATCACATGGTAAAAAATGTTCAACCAATTATCTCAAAGGTTTTGTGTTTTATTACAACAATCTAATCATCAAACAAATAAAGTACATACAATCTTTTTCTTTTAGACATGACAATTTTGAACCATGGTACTATACGGAGAGACATTGAACAGTAATAAATTATTACCCAGCCCAAGTATCTATCTGTGTGTGTGTGCACGCACGCGTGTGTGTGTGTTAAGGTGCAGGTAATACCTGACAAAATCCAGCGCCGCTGAGCTTTTAGGCCGAGCACAGCCTTACTCATCTGTGCATTTGGGTTTCTTACAACATGTCCTTCGTCCAGCACAACCCTCAGCCAATTGATGCTGTGGAGGGGACTCTTATTCTGAAAGGAAAACAAAAACATTATATTTGTTATTAAAAGAGAAGCAAATTATTTCTCAAGTCAAGTGAATATTGACATGAATTAAACACACAGTCCAGGTTCAGAAAAGACATCCCTTAGCCACCATTTAGAGGACTTTGCTTATCAAAATGAATTAATGTAACCTGCCTCACCGTATCAAGTGTGTCTCCCATGTTTTCTTTTCTGTGTCTACACCTTGGCTCACCTCACAGCTACAGAAATACATGTACACTCACCCCAGAGTCGGCAGAGAGGACGTTGTAGGTGGTGATCACCACATCCTGAGAGGACAGAAAGGCCTTGCTCCTGTTGCGCTCTGAGCCGTAATACAGATACACGTTTAGCTTCACGTTTGCACGCACATGCTGCTCCAACTGGTGCTGCACACACACACACACACACACACACACACACACAATTCAGGGATGGAAAGTTAGCATTGAATGTGGCACTTCTGCCATCAAAAGTTTACAAAATGACCAACATAGCTTGTTTTCCTACAATACAGGTCATTTGTTGATCTTTCACTTGCATTTCAATGTAGTCCTGCGCTGTTATAGTACGCAGTTTTTAAAGTAAACACGCTTCACCTATAGTTGTCACCAAGCAGGAAAGAAAGTGTTTCGTTGTGTGTGTGTTTTGTTGTATGAGGCTGTATTCCTACCAGCCAGTTGCTGATCACAGAGAGCGGGCAGATGATGAGAGTCGTTCTAGCTGATAATTCATCTGGACTTTCAATGATGGAGGATTCCACACCTGCACATACAAACAGATACACAACAATCTTCAATGTCACAACAACTTTTCCTTTTTGCCCTACTAAATAAATACAATATGTGAAACACAAGACATCAGGTAAAAACATGTTGACTGTTGGAACTCACTCAGTGTGGGACTGGCCTTCTTGCCAGTTTTCGTCTTCTTCTTTAAGCCTGTATCTGCTGCTGAGCCACCAAGTGCTGCAGCAAAGTCCAGATCCTCCAGCATCACTGGGGCCTCTGCACAGTAAGCAGATTAATGATTTATTTCAGAGGGGACGGCAATTATAATGGTATACAAGCTAAATTACAACAGCATTGAATTATGCCACCACCACTATCAAATAAAACAATTCACTGGTGTTTAAAACAGTTTTCAGACTATGTCACATATTGCTTTCAACATGCACATATTTTGACACCCACATATTATAGTGCACAAATAAGAGTTTCCTGGGCCTGTACCTTTACTGGGCTTTCGCTTGTTGGCTTTCT
Source organism: Etheostoma perlongum (assembly GCA_026937815.1). Lineage (NCBI taxonomy): Eukaryota > Metazoa > Chordata > Actinopteri > Perciformes > Percidae > Etheostoma > Etheostoma perlongum. Next base: position 21,519,763 of record CM049390.1, read on the forward strand.
TCTTTCCTTTGCTCGTGCCTGTAAGTGGAGAAGTCAGGTTTGTATGCAAGCCACAAAATCCACGGAAGGAGGCAAAACAAGCAAACAGCATGAACAGACATATACAAGTTAAAAGGTGATATATACAGAGATGACAATCAGTTCTTACTGTTATCTGACTTGTCCACTATCTCCACTACGTCTGTCGTATTAACACAGATCACCTCCACCTGAGGACTGACAAAGGCATGAGCATTTCAGATATATATATGGATAGAAAAATGTATAGAAATATGTCCAGATGCGGTAAATTGCATAGTTGACTTTACTCATGATTAAAACACTGCTGTGATAATAAAAAACACATCACTGAGAATATAATCTGAGCATACCAAATTCAGTGTAATTACACTTACAGGTCTGAGCATCGAGGACCAGCTGCTGCATGGCTCACTTCTGCTCCATCGCCTGCACTGCTGCCTTCTGAAACAAAGACCCCATCATCTCACCTATTATGCTCTTTTTCTGAACATGAGCAAGAAAGCTGATATATTGAAAATTGTGATTACCTTGTGGTTTAGTTTTGGCTTTGATGGGTGAAGAGTGCTCCTCCTGAACACACGGAAACAATCACTTAACAATGGTCAAACACTAGTCGCAGACTGCATATTGCTTGAACACATTCACACACAGCTACACTTACACATTTCTCCACAGGCAGAGGCTTTCCATTGTGAAAGTTGGTGAGAATCAGAGCAATGGTTGTCAGAGTTTTCCCCTGGAAAACACAAACTGGGGGTTTAATGTTGATTCATGTCTGCTTAAATAGCTGCAGCGTAAAGCCTCTTACTGGGGTAAATGCAGAAGAAAAAAAAAAGTTTTGACAAGTGAAGTTTTATCTTCCTTTCTTTTCTGGAGAAAAAGTGAATTTTGAGGTTAACATTTACTGCCTCATTTTCAACACATACATACAAAAAAGTTTAAAGAAAATGTTCTTTATTGTATATAGTAACAGGCAACTGACCAAACATCTTATCATGAGTTAATGTATAAATAAACTTGCAATTTACCAATAAACATAATTTTTAACAGCAACAATATCACATCAAGTGTTACCAGTCCCATGTCATCTGCCAATATTCCTCCACGAATTCTCTCTGGTATTTCTTTGGCAGAGAAACACGTGAGGCTGTTATAGTAGAGCTCGCCTCTCTTCTCCCAAAAGGGTGGCAGCGCAGATTTGTTCTCCCGAGCACACATCCAGGACAGTGCCTGCTTCTGGTGAGGCAGGAGAGGCGTACCCACAGACTGCAGACAAAAAGAGAGCTGCACGCTCACATAGGCTGCATTAGGACAGTGATAGAAAAACTATTATTACAACAGTTATTTCAGGCTAAGGTGAAAAGCAGTTTCTCCAAAAACCACAGCAAGAAATAAATAAATCAAAAATATGTTGAAATAAATATGTCAAAAAATAATATCACCATAAGAAAGAACATGCAATCCTTAGTTATGGACAGAATTGTTGTGAGAGTGGTAAGAACTACAAAATAAGACAAAATGCTGACCACAAACCAATACATAAAATGCAGACAGATAAACAGATCAAATACGCACCTCAGCAGCTTCTTTCTCTCCATCTTTACTCTCCATCAAACCATCAAAGAGGTTGTCAAATGCATTCTTCAGCTGAAAGAAAAAAGGCATTACAACTGCTGGCTTAAGCCTTATTTAAGTCTGTTTCACAATGTTTAAACATTTCTGCATCTATAGCCATTCCACGTTAACTGTTGGTCAAAATATAAGACAGCATTATGTGGTTTATTTAAATTTCAAGGACTTTTTTTAGCACTTTATTAAAAAGAGGGCTTTTTCAAGGTATTCTAGTACTTGGATTTTTATCCCCTCAAAATTCCCAGTAACTGATACCCGATAACCTGCTTTACATTAAATATCCAAAACACGTGAGCTTCCTAGACATTTTTTGCTGCTTCCTGTGTAACAACACCAACATTACATGATTGCTATATAAAGGATATGCTATACCATTAAATATTACATTAACTAAATTTAAGTAGATTACCTCCTCTGCAGTTAGTGGGATGGTCAATCCTTTTTTAGATGACATTGCACAAGCACCTTGACTATTAGATGATTTCTGATATGTACCTACACACACACACACACAAAATGACAATGACAATTGTTAATGACAATGACTGAAAACAACGTAGCTACATGGTAAAGTGCGAGACCAGGAGACAAGTGAGATCAGATGATTGAGGGTGTTTGTACCTATTGCGCTGCTTCCACTTGTGTTCAGTTTATATCCGCGACGTGCCATGCCTTCAATCACAGCATTTTTGTTCTCTTCTTTCCCCCAGAAGGACAGCATCACTGGCATGGTAAATGTGTTTTTTGTCCCTGATGGTACCACTCTAACACAGCAACGAGACAACAATATACACAGAAACACAAAATCACACACTGTATCCTACTGTAATTTGGGTGGGCCTGAGCTCAAAGTTGATCTTAAAACCACTGAACAATAAAAATAGAATATCAATAACAAAAAGTTGAATCAAATGCAGATATTTATGGGAAGAAGCTGTCAACTGAGACGGCCATTTACAATCCTTAAGATGTTGAGAAAAATCTTTCTGACGTTGAACGTCTCAGCAGGGAATGACACTGACAGGTGAACAGTCTCCTCACCCCTCTACTTTAGCCAAATTTTTGTCCATGACATGGGCCATGGCTGCTGCCAGCTCCCGCTTGATGTGACCCACTTGGTTGCCATAAATGTTGGCGACCATGACTGCATTGCGGTCGTATGGATTCTCGGGCTGTCGCACTAAACCGACCATTTCCCCTTGATTCACCTGTTAAGAGAGTAAAACAGAGATGATTTTAAGGTGTCTCAATGTGGCATTTCTGTTTTGTCTTCCTTGTGAATATGTGCACTAGAGGATTAAAAAGTAACTGGTCCTCACCACCCCTGTATAATATCTGAGGCCAACCACAGTGCCCTTCAGGTGGCCAAACAGCATGCTGCCATCTACATCTGGCTCCTCAGACGCTGCAGCTTTGATGGCCTGGGAGAGGGTCTCTACATTGGCCTCATAGCGGTCCGTAAAGAGGTCCACCTCACTGTACCTGTCCAAGCCAAACCTCCACCTGCTTGAAAACATGACAGCTGGAGCACACACAGAGACAGAGGGGGAGGAGGAGAGAAAGAGAGAGATGCAGAATAAGACACAAACAGACAAAAATGTTATTTTGACAAAGGTTTTGACAGACAAGAAACAGTAGAGGGCAGCTTCAACTGGCAACCCGTAAAACAAACCAGTCCTGTGGGTGCACAGAAATGGAGCTACAGGTATTATTATTTTTTTTATTTCTGTGGTTATAACCTTATTTTTCACAGTACATGGTTGTAGAAGGAAAAGTTGAACCAGTTACAAACTTTAGGTTAAGGTTTAAATGCAAGTAACGTGACTAGCATTGAACTACATTCGAAGTAAATGTTGGTAAATAGCAAAGCCAGCTAACCAAGTGTCCCACTCATATCTCCCGACAGGTTGATAAGTATAAGAATATTTTACGTTAGCTAATCAGTGACAGCTGCGGCAACGTTAACGTAGCTAGAAGTAAGCGTAGCCTCATGTTAGCTACCGTTACTCAAAGAAAACTAACATTAGCTACCCATACAGTTAAAACTGCTTGAAAAACTAACGTTAGCTAAATATATACAGACAGAATGTGTGATTTATATGTAATTAAAAATGTCATACTTCTTCTTCTTCTTCTCCTTTGATAGTGTTGTTTGACGTATTGTTTTTTGATGCTATGCTGTTGATGTTTATGCTACTTTCTGATTGTAGATTAGGAAACGTCAAAAAAAGATGCCGTTAGTGTAGAACTTCCGCTAGCAACCTTCAAAATAAATGCCTTGTCACGTGACATTTTATAATAATGCTATAAGTACACATTGTTTGTTGTGTGCACATTTGTTTATAGTTTGAAATATAAATTATTAAATATTTATAAAAACATAGTTGCTGCTGTCATTTCACCGCTAGCTGCATTGGCCAGTATGTGTATCCAATATTTGCTTATCGTTTTTAAACATAATTGCAACATTCAGCCAGAACTGCAAACATGTATGGTGAAAGTATTGCAACATTACATTTCAAATACTACTAACTGAAAGGATCTGCAACACATTCAGTTACGATTAGAAAGGCATAGTGTTTGCTTAACGTTACCTGCTCGTGAACTCCGGATTTTCTTATGGGTGAATCCTTTTTTCTTTATTTATTTAAAAAAACATACACACATTTCATAATGGTACAGATTAACAAGAATATTAATTTAAATGAATACTAAATATTAATACCAATACAACATTCCTATTCTACTTTATACAGTTCATTGTACATTTTTCTTTTAATAATAAATATAAATCTTTTTTATTTTAATTTTTTAATAATAGTTATTATTCTGAAATCAAAGTCACCTTGTTTCCGGTGTGTGTCCGTCTACCTTTACAGCCTGACGTAGTGCCAGTGCACAGCATTGGTGCAAAGCGGTAGCTCTTTGCTTTTTGGCAACTGCACGAACTTTACGCGCTCTCTGCGTTTTGTCCGGTTTGTTCAGGGTTTGTCCAATGAGCGCTACGGAAGCCGTGTGGTTCGCATTCATCTCTTTGTTTTTACGACGTTCCGCTTCATCCACGCCAGGTTCTTCCCCCGGCCCAAGCAAAGAGACAGTAGAATTGGGGGAGAGAGACAGGATTAAAGTGTGTGATTAAAAACGAAATCGTTTTTCTCACCTCCAGGGAAGGTTTTGAAATCTCAGCGTCAGACGGGGCGGAGTTTTGGGAGTTTCGGCCGGATTGTGGGTGATTTCTTTTGTGGTTGACAGCAACCGGTAAGTTTACATTTGCTCATTCAACACAGCCAATCAATTAATCTTACATAATGGATTCTTTGGTAATAGCTTTGTTACTACTTACTTTATTTAGGCACAGGAAGCAGTCGGCCTGAGTGGCTTCTTCTGTAACTGTGGAGGACACTTTGCTACTCTCCCTAGGAGATAAAAATAAAGTAGGCTACAGCAGTCACGAGATCCAGATCCTAGTGCTATATAGTGGGTAATGTGGCTTGCTTTCTTTTAAATTCAAACCAAAATATGATAGTTTACGGGGACTCTGTAGTATTAACACATAACACACACAACATCTGTAATAAGAGCCAATGGAGTCTGGCCTACTTTACTGAAATGGACATGTGAATATTTGAAAACAGTTCAGAAGCTGATTTAATAAAAAGGTAATTGAATAAAGCAGAAGACATGCGTGTAAAACGTGTGTTTTGTAAGATTGACTATCACTTCGTTATTCTGTGCAACAATGCACAGTATCATGTATGTGTAGCTACACATTTCTTTGTATGCTTACAGCTCAGGGTTTGGCAATGATCACCTCTGCAAAAGAAGCAGTAAACTGGCTAGATGTAATGTATAGTTCTCTAAATAATTGTTTAGTTGCTTACCACCTGTACTACCTACTAAATGTTTTTTTCTTGCAAACAACCACAAGGACACCAGATGTGTACTGTACTTGGCTTTTAACAGCATTTAGATCTTCATGTAGGAAGATAACAGAAAATATAATGGAAGAATGTGACTGTGGAAGTTTGGGCTCATGGCTTGTAGGCAGTAGCAGGGCCTCCTCAGTCATTCATGCACTAGAACCTGAAATTAACAGACGTCCACTATGAGTCAAGAGCTTGGTTTTGTACCTGGTAGAAACTTTAGTGCAACCTGGGACTTCAGGGTGCCGGGTTGGTCTTTTGATTTGTCAAAATGTTGACACAGGGGTGGGGCAGCTGTTGGAATAACAGGATAAGGTGTTCAAGTGAGGGTGTGCAGCTGGGCTGTGTGTTTACGCCTCATTCACTGCCAGACCCATAATCAGTGACGTGAACTGTAGAGGGAGTGTGTGTGCACATATATAGTACAAGTGTGTGTGTGTGTGTTTTTTGTATGTCTATCTGTGTGTTTCTGTGTGAGTGAATGAATTGTTTGTGTGTGTGTATGTGTGTGTGTCGGCTTCATCGCTCCTTCCAGGAAGTCCTCTGCAGAATTTCCTTTTATAGAAGCCAAATACAAAAGGCCTGCTGTCCACTTCCTGTAAACAGCTCAGTGGCTGTGTTTGATGCGTTCTGGTTGGCCGGCACGGTCCTGTGATCCTCTGGGGCTCGGGGAGTTCCAGGATGAGGAAGTGGGCTTCCCTTGATGGCGGCCAGCCACAGGGAATAGAAAGTGCTCTAATGCAGCGAGAGAACAAAGAATGAGGAATATAAATTATAAAGGGCAGAGGGACTTGACAGGCTCTGAGGCACAGCGATGATGAAAAGAGAACTTCTGAGAATTGAGAACAGATGAGAGATGCAGTTGGATGCTGTCTGGATGTGAAAAAGTCTGTGTGGTTAGCAAGCATGCTGAGTTTGAGAGAATGAATTAGAAAAATAAAAGCATAGATAGAGCAATGTGAAGGAAAAGTGCAGCCTGCTACAAATGGAACATATCCACATCAATAGAGCTAAAACAATTAGGAACAAAATAAACGACAAACATTAGCTTGTTCCAACATAACATTAGAGACTTTTTGAAGGTCCCATGACATGAAAATTTCACTTTATGAGTTTATTTTAACATTAATGTGCATTTCCCCAGCCTGACTATGGTCCCCAGTGGCTAGAAATGGCAATAGGTTAAGACCAAGCCCTGGGTATCCTGCTCTGCCTTTGAGAAAATGAAAGCTCACATGGACCAATCTGGAATCTTGCTCCTTATGAGGTCATAAGGGGCAAGGTAACGTCCCCTTTCTCTGCTTTGCCTGCCCAGAAAATTTGGCCCACCCACGAGAGAGAGACATCATGGCTTTCAAATGAGCAAAGTGGCAGTTGGTCAAGGCTGCACCCCCCAGCCTCCACCTTGACCCCCCCCCTCCTCCTCCTCTCAAGCTACAGACTCAGAAATGGCACGTCCTAAGGACATCTCATTGTGGGACTGGCTCAATTGGCTGTAATTCTGCACCAAGGCTGAAATTTGGGAAAGAGACTTTAGATATGGTATTAGGGGACCACTAAGGTCTATATAAAAGCATCCAAAGAGCACCATGTCGTGGGACCTTTAAGAAAAATAATGGCCAAATTAATCAACAATGTAACCAATAACTATTTTCAATACCTCTTAAGGTTTATTAGCCAGAGATTTAAAAAAAAAATGACATCTGTAAAGCAGTTGCCTCACTGAGTGAAACTCTCTGAGATAAAAACTGTAAATTGCACCAAGACCACATTATGCACCAAGGATTGCTGTTGGGCCAACAATGTAGTCAGTGTCTTAATGTAACTAAATGCATGTAAATGGTTTTCATTTCATATCCATATTGTGTATATATAATAGAGCAAAGCGAGCAACGTGTCACATTTCTGAAGCTGTAACTGCCAATCTTTGGCCTTTGTACTTGATAAATGGCTTAAAGGAATAGTTTGACATTGTGGGAAATAGGCACATTCACTTTTTTGCCATGAGTTACATTAGAAGATCAATATGATACATATCTGAAGCTAGCAGGCGAGATTACCTTAGCTTAGCATTAAGACTGGAAACAGAGTTAGTTAGCTTGGCCCTGTTTGAAGCCTGTAACTTGGCATAGCACAGCCACATAGCCCACGGCACACGTTGGAGGCAGAATTGTTCATTTTTTTAAACACTTTTCTTGCTGTGTTTTCGGGTTAAGCTAAGCTAACTGGTTTCTGACTCCAGCTAGTATGGATCTTCTCTAACCCAAAGAAACAATAGTTCCCAAAATTAAGTTAATGATTAAGCCATGATCTCTGCTAACAATTGAGATAATTCATCCATTAATCATGTAAGTAGTGCTAGGGTGTGTGCAGTAAGAAAAACACACAAGGATGTAGCCTGCGGTACTGTCTGCTTTTCTGTTCACCTGCCAGCACCCCTCAAAGTTGTTTTTGCTACGCTCAGTAAGCTACCTTAAAGCTACATAAAAGATGTTCAAGTCTTCACAATGGAACCCCTGTTGGCATGGGAAGTGTGTGTTTTAGGGCAGGGAATAAGGAGGAGTGAGTGTAAGTGTGTGTGGACAGGAGAACACGCCCAAGCCCTGCAGCTATGGAATTCCTACTGAGGGACAACTTGTCTCAGCCTAGCCAGCCAGCACCCAACATTCAGTCCAACACACACACGCACACACACACTTAGAAAATGCACATTAAGGCTGGACTGGGTCTAATTTTATCCTGCCGGGGCAAGAATACACTTGTCCCATCCAAGATCGCTGAGGAATGAGGCCGCCTGCTAAGACCTGCCTTTAGAAAAGAAAAGAGGGGTAAGGAAACAGTGCGAGCAAAGTAGATAAATGAACACTGGCGAAAGAGGTGCATACACTCGCTGGGAATACAACAGTTTTTATTGTGCCCTTGGTCTTCTGTAGGAAGCAGAAGAAGAAACGAACAGGTGAGTATTTAGCAGCTGTTATGGATGAGACAAAGGCAATGAAAAAGTGTTTGGGGGTGTAAAGAGAGCTTGAGTTTCATGTTCTGTAAGGGGGGACTAGCTCATTGGGTAGTGCTTTTATAATGATGTGCCACATTGGGCAATATTAGGTTTGATTAGCTTACATGATTTAAGTTGTGAAAAGCCACTTTAGGTAGCTCACCATCCTGTGATTAAAAATCATTGCATAGTAGTTAAGTCAACTTTATTGTCAATTCTGCAATATGTGCCAGACATACAGAGGAACTGAAAATCTTTACTATCTGACCCACAGTGCAATAAAGACAACAAGGTACAACAAGTATAAAATAAAAGAGAAGTAATAAAAATAAAGATAAAAAAGATAAGTAATCTATATGTAAAGTAATATATACTATATACTATACAATAATACATTCTAAATAGTGCAAATGTAATGCAGAAACAAACAGTATAGAAAACTAAAGATATTGAAAATGTGCTGTATAAAAGGAATAGTTTAGTAGAGTCAGTAGTAGTGACAGCTAGGATACCTTCCATCATAAAGCATTTGACTAACAGTACAATGCATGTTTCAGAAATAAGGCAGGGATCATTTATCCTTGAGGGAAGTTAGTGCTGATGTGTCAGCAAATGGCCTATGGACTCTCACTTTGTGTGAAATGGCTTATTCGATTACCTCAAAGGCCTAATGTGTGTGTTGGTTAATGTGTTAAGGAAAGGGGCCTGTATCAAGATATCGTCACAGGTTCAAGGTTCATTAATTGCCAGTATAAAACTTAGGTTTACACAACAAAAAGCAGTTGTAGTGCCTTTATGCTATTAAAATAGCTGGCATATTAACATAAAAAAATCAGGCAAAGTCCATCAACTTTGGCTACATTTAAACACCAAGCATCCCCGATGCAAACATAGAGTCCGTCTCCCCTCGTCCTGTCAGAGTCCTGCACTCTGTTGGCACAGACCACGCTCTGCCTGTCAAGTAACAGTACAATCCGGGATGCCAGGATGGAGCCAGGTCTCTGCAAGTCCCAGTTTTCCTGATTGACCTTATTTTATGCTATTTTGTATCAGAGGGGAATCATGTTAACAGAGCTGTTTCAGGAGGAGGATTTATGTGTGAAGAAGAGGTCATAGGCATACCCACTGTACCTGAGCAATGTCTGTTATCCGGGTTTAATATGTGGTGTGTCATTGGCGGTCAGACACAGGAAGTGAGGAAACCTTTTGTTTGCTTCCTGTTTCCCGTCTGTGATGTCACCAAGAATGCAGGATACAGCTCAGAGTCGATCAAACTACTTGCAAGCTCTGCAAGACTGTAAGAGAGGTGAGAGAGTGTGTGTGAGAGTGTGTGAGAGTGAGAGAGTGTGTGTGTCTACAATTTCACCATATTAGTGTAATGGATAAAAAAAGTGTTTACTGTGGTGGAAGAAGTTTAGAATCCATACATCAATTTTAAAATACTAAACTATGAGTAAACACCTTTTATTCACAATCCAACTTAATATGGCAAAGACAAGCCAACAAGATTGGAAACCACTGGTTTAATACACACCAATGTATTGCATTTTATAACCTTATCATATGTAGTGGAGGGAAAGTATGAAGTAGCATGAAATCAAGTATAAATACTGCAAAATTCCCTAAGTACAGTACTTGACTGTTGTCTTCATTGTGTTACTGAGATTTCACTCTATCCAGCTCAGTTTTACTCCTTACCGAGCTGTTTTTCTTTTCACTCCTCTCCCTTTAGCTCCAGTTATCATATCATTCTAAGGCTCTCACTAACTCTTAGACACTCCCCCTCTCTCTCTCTCTCTCTCTCTCTCTCTCTCTCTCTCTCTCTCTCTCTCTCTCTCTCTCTCTCTGCCCCTTTTCCTTCCTCATTCATGTGTAACCGTGAACAAGACTCAACACGTCACTTTGCCCATTCAGCGTTGCTTCCTGTTCACACTCTCTGTTCCCTTCGCTCCAACACTCGGTGCTGACCCACAGATTGGGGCATGGATGGATTAGTTAGGTCTGTGTGAGTTTTCCTTAATTTGTTGTTGAGTTGTTTCTTTCTCTGTATGTAATGTAGGCTAAGTTTCTGTAGATTTACAGCCGTTTCTCAGCAGCATTTTGGGCTAACATGTATAGCTTTGACTACCATTGTGAAATGTAAAAAAAAAAAAAACAGGAAGAAGTGAACCAGAAACTGAATGTGCAACTGAGTTACTGTATTTCTTGTATGCATTGTCTCATATTGTACGTTTAGGTGTACGTGTGTGTAGATGTGTGACAGCGGAGTGTGTGAGGACAAGCCCCCCGCCCCCCTGTCAGGATGAGCAGCCAAGGAGGAGGAACCAAGGACCCCCAGTCGGCCAATCACAACTCTCGGCCACTGCCGTCAGTACCGGAGGAGAGGAAGTCCAGAAACAAGATAATCTCAATGTTTGCCCCTGAGAAAGGTGAGAGCTGTGGAGAACACAGACATTTACGTGGACACACATATGTGCAAAAAAACATGCACTGCAGCAGATGACCAACACGTTGACCCTTAACCTTTACTTGCAGGAGGCAGGAAGAAGGACCGCGACAAGGACAGGCCTGAGATCTCCTCCCCTCAGACTTTGAACACACCATCCATGTGGGTTTTGATTCTGTCACTGGAGAGTTCACAGTAAGTATCTAACCTTGAATAATAATGTGCAATATGCTTGTTTATAATTGGGGCATTTTACAGACCAGAATTTGGCTTTTTGCACCATTAAAACTTTTTTTCTTTCTTGATGAATTAGATGAGAAGATTGACATGGCTCTCATGTCTGTACATTAAATGTGTAGCTTGCCTTGAATCAATTAGCTTAGCTTAGCATTAGGACTGTAAACAGCTAGTCTGGCTCTTTCCAAAGTCTCACTAATTTCCAGCTACATATGCACCATATAGACATGATAATTATATCATTTATATAATTTACTCATTGAACTCTTAAAGTGTATTTTATAGGTAGAGCTCTGTATATGTTTTTTTTAGTGTGTGTTTGTGCGTTTGTTTAGGGCATGCCGGAGCAGTGGGCCCGTCTCCTGCAAACCTCCAACATCAGTAAATCAGAACAGAAACAGAATCCTCAGGCCGTCCTCGACATTCTGAAGTTCTACGATTCCACCAGTGGAAAACAGAAATACCTCAGTTTTTCCGCCTCGGGTCAGTTTTATTCAGCTGCGCAAATAAATCAAAGTTTAATGTTGCAACTGTGCAGACTCACTCATCTGTCATCTGTCCTTTTGTCGCTTTATCTCTTTCAGATAAAGACTCACAGTCGGTGAGGAGTTAATTCATCACTTCCACTCTCATTGATTATATTAAATTGAATACATTCAGCAGTTTCTGACTGTCCCTAATCTACGTCTGTTTGCTGTTGCAGTCAGGCAAGCAGGGTTCAGCGACCTCTCCATCAGGTGGAAAGGACGGAGACGATGATGAAGATGATGACACACCACCTCCAATTGTGGCACCGCGGCCAGAACACACAAAATCAGTGAGTCAAGATAGGATTGTGATGTGTTGTTTTTAAAAACTTTAAAAAATACAATACTATTTGATCGTATGCCCTTTGTTGACATTGGTTCACAGAGATACTTTTAGTCTTTATTACTCTAAAGTAAGCTGAATATCCAATCGGCAAATTTACAAGCAGCTAAAAATAAGAAGGGACAAATCACCCCATGTCAGTATTCCTGAATTTGTTCCTGTGTTCGGTCAGATGTACACGAGGTCGGTGATAGACCCACTCCCAGCTCCAGAGGTAGACGGCGCCTCTAAGGCAGGCGACAAACAGAAAAAGAAGGGAGGAGGAGGCAAGATGACCGACGAGGAGATCATGGAGAAACTCAGTATGTCAAACACACACGCACACACTGTACACGCCAGAAATGACACATCGCGGGCAGAGCCGCATCTATTTTTTGGATCCAGTAGAGCTGACTATTTCTTTGTGACTCCTAGGAACAATTGTCAGCATTGGAGATCCTAAGAAGAAATACACCCGCTATGAGAAGATCGGCCAGGGGTGAGTCAGAATTCAAGATAATTAGAACACTGAAAATGTTCAGGAATTTGATGGAAGCCGTTGAGAGGGTTGCTAGTCCATACAGACCAAAAGGGGAAGGTTGTTAGGTTTTTTTTTTTTCTTTTTAGTGGTCACAACTGAAGCCACATGTGCAAAACTCTAACAGTCTGCATCACCAAAAGTCACCTGAAATAAACACATCACCCGCAAAACTCAGTCCAAGCACCACAACTCGTCACACACGTCTCAAAACAGGCTCAGTGCAAACAAACACTATAAACAATCCTCACAGAAGTAACACACACTGGCACTCAGAACACACTAAGAGTAAAAACCCTAGCATCAAACACAAGTACACAAATTAGAAACTTTTCATGTTTACAGTTTGAAAACCTTTAGTGACTTCACACCTAATAGTTTCTTTAAAGAAAAGAGTCAAATTCTTTCACGTGAACATTTTTATCTTATACCAGTTTTTGTAGTATACAAAAAGAAATGAAAATCAGCAGTTTGCTTCAATAGATATACCATTATATTTTGCCTGTAGTAGTTTATGTAATGACTGGATAAAGAGTTAAAAACTAAAGGTACGTAATAACAAAGAACATTGGATGTCCTCTCTTGCCATGCAACTGCATCATCTCTAAATACAAAGTAATGTGTTTACATTGCTTCCACCTCCATTACTTTTTTTTCAGCAGTGTGTTAGCATTTGAACAAAGTGCTGTAAATCCACAGTGTTGTGCAAGTTGTGGTTAAAGTCATGGGATAAATGTGTAGAGTTTTGAAAACTGTGTTCAAGCAATGAAAATTGAACTTGACTTTGGTCCACATGAACTGCTGCTGTGCAGACTGGAGTTGCACATGTAGCTCCAGTCGTGTCCACTGTCGTTTAGCAATCGGATAAAAGTGTAAAGGTTATTTCACTTCTTACTGTTTCTTACTTTCAGGGCATCCGGCACAGTTTACACAGCCATAGATGTTGCCACAGGACAAGAGGTAAGGTTACTTCTTCCTGTGTCTCTGTCTCTGCAAAAATGACCCCAACATCATTGGTAGGGTTGAAGCAATGGAAAGTAACGAAAAGAAATCACTGTTGGTTGAAGTGCTGATTCTATCTATCTATCTATCTATCTATCTATCTATCTATCTATCTATCTATCTATCTATCTATCTATCTATCTATCTATCTATCTATCATCTGTGTTCTCTCTAGGCAGCTTCCAAATTTGACAGTCCAAATTACAACAAGTTAAAAGTATTCATACGGTATAGACTGGTAGCAAGGTGATTGGTTGTTTCTTGCAATTCCCTATAAAGCTCGCGTGTATAGGCTGTACCACTTTTACAGGATGTTGTGTTCTGCAGGTGGCCATCAAACAGATCAACTTGCAGAAGCAGCCGAAGAAAGAGCTGATTATCAATGAGATCCTGGTCATGAAGGAGATGAAGAACCCCAACATTGTCAACTTCGTAGATAGGTAACACCTACCTCACACATACAGTACAGACAGACATACAGCACACATCCACAGCACCAACTGTCGACTGCTATGTGGATTTGACTGTCTGTGTCTGTGTGTGTGTGCACACTTTTTTTAGTTTCCTCGTGGGAGACGAGCTTTTCGTGGTGATGGAGTACCTGGCTGGTGGCTCCCTAACTGATGTTGTGACAGAGACATGCATGGACGAGGCTCAGATCGCTGCCGTCTGCAGAGAGGTAGGATTCTTTTCAGACAATTGAGCCTCGTCGTAAATGAAAAAATAAAAAAAACCTATAAAGCACCCAGTGAAAACCAGTAAAAGCACCTGTGTCACATAATCCAAGTCTCACATATTACTACAATAAGACATTATGACCTACTTACATTCTCTCATGTTAGCTTTTAGATCATTTATTGACCAGTGCCAGTGCAGTGTATTTATCATATGTCTTGTAAGAGTTACTTACAAAAATGTATTGTCCTTGAGCTCTAACAAACGTAAAATTCATTTCCTTCCTCATAAAACATTTGCAAAGCTGATTTGTAATACATGTTTAAAAACTGAATAGTTCACATCCATGTTAACAAGCTTGCAGACTTCTTTGTCTTCCCTGCATTTGCTGTCATATTGCTGTTCCTTTTGCACATTCCTGCCACCTGTCGGTCAGCTGAATAGTGTGATAAGATTGGCAGGAATGTATATAGTGTCACATGTGTGCTTATGCTTTTGGAGGATCCTAACCTTCCTCCCTTTATGCGTCCAGGTCCTCCAGGCTCTAGAGTTTCTTCATGCCAACCAGGTCATCCACAGAGACATCAAGAGTGACAACGTATTGCTGGGGATGGACGGATCGGTCAAACTCAGTAAGGGAGAGCATATATCTAACTGAATACTATTGCCACACTTTGTTTTCATTTGCTGGTTTACTTTTAATCTTAACTATGGTAAAGATCATGAATAAAATTCCTTTCTCTCTTTGCAGCCGACTTTGGCTTCTGTGCCCAGATTACACCTGAGCAGAGCAAACGCAGCACCATGGTGGGAACCCCGTACTGGATGGCTCCAGAGGTGGTTACCAGGAAAGCCTACGGGCCCAAAGTGGACATTTGGTCTTTGGGGATTATGGCCATAGAGATGGTGGAGGGAGAGCCTCCATATCTCAACGAGAACCCTCTCAGGGTGAGTGTGTGCTGGGAGAAAAAATGGACATGTGGCGGCCATTTTGGTGTTTGGTGGCATGTAGCAATTATTTTCAGTTGGTTATGTAATTTAGTCTTTTAGGTTAAAAAATTTCAGAGAAATGCTCTTGGACAGAACCAGGCTTTTTTCCCACCTGTTCCCAGTCTCTGTGTTAAGATAAGCTAACTGGCTGTAGCTTCATTTTTATTGGACAGATTTGAGCGTGGTATTGATCTTCTTATCTAAATCTAGTCAAGACAGCAATAAACATATTTTCCAAAATGTCAGAACTTTTTCTTAACTTCCAATGGGAAAAATAGTGCAGTTCAGTTTCAGATAGTCCTATCAATGTTTTGGTGTCCCCATTGTGATCATTAAGTATCACATTTGATCAGTAGTATTAACAAAAGGTCTGAAGTGCTTCAAGATCATATTATACTGCTTTTCTCAACTTGATATTGTGCTCGTCTTAGGCATTGTATTTAATCGCCACCAATGGGACTCCGGAGCTGCAGAGTCCAGAGAAGCTGTCTCCGGTCTTCAGATCCTTCCTGACCCGCTGTCTGGAGATGGACGTGGAGAAAAGAGGATCAGGCAGAGAACTGCTGCAGGTAGAAAAGGCCTACACCCTCAATATATGACTATATACCTCTTAATCTACAGACCTTTTTCTCAATTAATTGTTTTAACTGTTTATTATCGTCTTGATTATTTTCTAAGGAAATGTCAGAAAATAGCATAAAAGTGCCCAGTTCGATTTCTTAGAGTCCAAGATGACATGTTTTGTCCAAATCCCTGTGCACACATTTTTCAGAGTTAATCCCAAAAATGTTCATTCCGCAACCTATTATGTTTCATGTGTGCACTTCTTTGTCCGTCTGTCTGTAGCACCCATTCCTGAAGCTGGCCAAGCCTCTGTCCAGCCTCACCCCACTCATCCTGGCAGCCAAGGAGGCCATGAGGAGCAACCGCTAAATCCCAGTCTCTAAGGACTATAAGAGCTGACGCCACTGCCACCCAAACCAGCCGGCATCTCCTACTGGTCTCCGTTTGATGACTGTCAGCACCCTGCTAGTGTTTGTTTCTTCAAAGGGTCACAAAATGCTTCTCCACTCCTCCCAGTGTTTTTTGTACTGCGGTCAGATTTGTCTTACGTTTTGTGCCTTTTTCTAAATCCGCATACAGCCATAATGGCTTTTCTTTTTGTTGCAGCCAGAGCATGTGTGTGTTGTTGATGTCGACACTGGTTACTACAATATGCATATCAGGAATGCGTGGATCTCAATTGCAAAGGTTCAAGACTCTTTGCACACCAACGGCCGTATTCACAAAGGATTTTTTCCCTCAGAGGTGTTTTTTTTGTTTTAATAGATGGCGAAGTTCTTCATGGCTGCAAACTGCATTTGTACAAGGAGTGGCAAGTTGTGCAAATCATCATCTCTGGTATTACTGGATTGTTTAAATTTGCAAGTGAGCTGATATTAATATTCTCGCTAGCCATCAAAATGTCCTTTTATTAGAGCTGAAAAAAATTATGTTGTATTAGATAACCTTTTGCAACTGGTTTCCATGGTTGCTGTTGCTGTGGTGGTTACACATGTGCATCCTGAAAGTTTTGAACATGACATGGAAAACTAAAGTGTGCCAATACTGTACTGGACTGTGTCTCACAGCATGGGACAGTGCAGTCTTTGTTCACTGGGAAAGCCAAATCAGTGTGTCTGTTTGACCCTGTGTCTTACTGAAAATGAACCCATTCTATTAAAAGGAATGGGATTCTAGTTTCTGTACATGAAACTTTCAATTATTTTATAATGGTAGATAAAAGGACCATATTTTTTCTGTTATGGGTTTCCTCCCTCTGGTGGCAGCTTCGGGTGTTACCAAGCACCAAAACATTTGTCATTAACACTCAAACTCTACACACCTCTGCTATCAGACTCTCTGTGCAGGCTCTTCTAAAAACTATGCAAACCTGTCTGTACAATCTGATTTGTTTAAAGCCACATTTCTATCACTATGATGTTTCTTCTAGATGTTCGGTTTGTCTTTAGTTGTGCCTTTTACACCTTATTGTCGGTGTGTTGGTGTGAGTACAACATAAAGACTGTATGAAATTGTCTGAATATGTTCAACTGGAGGAAGACTTTGCATTATTTTTGTATATTATGTATTGGTGATGTCCTATATTTTTAACAGCTTTTAAAAAGTATGTATATCATTGTTTTATATTTGTTACTAACACAACAGAAGGCAAATTTGTTTTTGTGTACCAATTCATTCTCAGTTCCCTGAACTGTGTAATTATGGCCTTCAAACCATAAATTGTATTGATAAGCCTAAGACAATAGAGTCAAGCAGTATTAGGAAGTGCTTGTTTTAACCTGCTTGGAGTATCAAAAGAGATTGGTTTATACCTCATTTTCCAGCATGAATAGCCAATCACTAAAACACATTTAAAAACATTGACTTAATGTGCCTTTAACAGATACATGATGCAGTAAAACCCACACGAATGGTACTCAACAGGTTGACACACACATACTGAATACTTGCGAATACTATTTACACGCTGGAAATACACTGTTATGTTGCTTTTGACCAGAACACACATTCCAGTTATACATGTAATATGATGATTGAAGAGTGTAACATGAATGTGTTGTTGTTGTTAATCATGAAACCAACAACTTCTGGCATTGAATATCATCCGAACAGTATGTAAATTATTAAAGGTGGACCTTAATAGGCTTGTGTCTGGATTACTGGTGGGGCCTACCGGGCTTAGGGGCCTGTGTGGTCCGGGGCCCCTGGGCAAGAGCTTCTGAGAGTTTAAAGGTGAGGTCATTCATTTTGGAAAGTCAAACAGCTACAATGACATGCAAAATGACCTCAAAAAGAGATGAATAAATGACCACCACAGATACGTAAAATACAGATGCAACTCAACCACAAAGGGTAAAAAAACATAGCCTTAAAGAGACAAAAAAACTACATTAAATAGAAAAAAAACATATACAGTCATACAAAATGTCTACAAAGACTGAGGATCTTGCTCCTATAAAGCAGGGATGGGGTGGGGGCTGTGTTCTGTCCATAATGTGAATGATTAAAAGGAATTTTCATTATCCTATTTTGACACAAGATAGCATAGCAGTATTCAGCTTTATGTGGAAGAAACATAGACAACTCTCACAGGCACATGCGTGTCCACCCACATACAGAATTTGAATATCTGTTGTGCTTCCCTGCACACCAGCTGGCTTTTAGGCACCAAGTCTTACGCCAAGTAACACATTATTTCATTATTTTATCTCACACAAGCATACACCCATAATGAAAACTTAACAGGTTTTCCTGGTGATACTGGCAGTCTAATTCCAGGGTGAGATACTGATTTGATGTAATTGACTGTATAGCAACTGTACTAACCAACCTTTAAATATATACTGTAGTTGGTTTTATGTTAGAACGGTTCTTGACATAATATATTATGCAGTGTTTTATTTTCTAACAAACCTTATTGGTCACATACAAACAGTAAAATTCTACTACTGCATTTAACCCATTGTAAATATTAGAAGCAGTGGACAGCTATGCATACAGCATCTGGGGAGGAACTTGGGGCTCAGTGTCTTGCTCAGGGACACTTGGACATGTGGCCAGAGGAGCCTGGGATTGATACGCCCACCTTGTGGTTACTGGGCAACCATTCTACCTCCAAGCCACAAGCCACCCAACACGATGAATGACCAATCCAACTTTGACTCAATCTCCTGTATCAAACTCTGTTGGTGTGGGAGAGTCAGCCTCTCTGAGCTGCACAGCGGGAACAGGAGTTGATGATGATCTCAGTTGGTACCTGCAGAAACCTGGGCCAACTCCCAAACGGCTGTTATACAAAATAAATAGCCATCAATCTGGTACTTGGAGTCATTTCAGCAGCAGTGGAGTCCAGGATGAAGATGCAGGAGTTTACAACTGTATGGGAGCATATCATATACAGTGATACAGAGTCATCCAAAAACCTCCCTCAAATTAGACTCACTGTGTTGCAGCTGTGACCCGCTGCAGGAGATTCTATGCACCACTGCTCACCTGGAAATAGCACAGCCACCCAAAGCACAACTTAACAGAAACTTCATCAAGTTCAACCCCAGTCAAAAGGGGAAGTGAAACTCAGATGTCCATTTCCCTGACAATCAGGTTCTCTTCCTTTTTACAGCTCCAGATGGCCAATTTTGCACACTGTGACAAGAAACAATAAAAATGAATACAGAAGACATGAAGTTCTCTTTTTACGCATAATCTAAAGTACACTTTAGACAGGCAATAGGTAATACAACTAAATACAGTGTACATTATGACTACACATGATGAATGTATTTTTGAGGTGTACTATAGGCTTTTATATGACACAAAAATCAAGCTTCAGAGCTCAGACCTCAACAGTCAAAATATCCTCCCTTAGGTGTTTCTGCACCACATGTTGTGTTTCTACTCAGTGGACGTGAAAACTAGGAGGGAAATCAAAGTGAATCAAACTGTCAGTTGTGTTCGATGTGGATCAGCAGCGGACCCCAACACATGTTGATGAGATATGGAACCAAAGTAAGAAAGGTTTGCGTAGAAGCAAAACAATTTGAAGTCAAAGTTTTTAAATGAAAGAGATACTCAAGAGAAGATGAACTGCCACTCCACCCCACCTCTGCTTTTTCTGTTTGCATTCTTAAGTGTGTTTTGCATGATTTTAATGCATCACTGCTCCTCACAGTTTTAAGTTCATATGTCACAGAGAGTCTGAACTGTTTCCATGCACTCTCACTGAAAACTGCATCAGGATGATGTTGCCAATAACTCTGTTTGTCATGTTGGGTTTTCTGAGTCAGGGTGAGAGATTTTGAAAATATATCTGACATTTTAGTAGTATTGCATGTGCGGCACTATTTCTGTCTATTCTTTTCATGTTTGTGTCCAGATTTTTTTGCCTTACAACTATTTGAATGTAAACTGCATCTTCACGTTGTTGGCTGTTTAACATTTCATCTTAAGGTCACATATCCTTTCTTATTTTAGAGTCGTCTGCCAACAATTTTCTGACTCAGGCTGACAAATCCAAGTCTGTTAGTCTTGAAGGGACTGTGACCATCAGCGCCTCAGGGAGTTCAAATATTGGTGCTGATCTCAGTTGGTACCTTCAGAAACCTGGACAGGCTCCTAAACTTCTTATATACGAAGAATCAATTCTTTTCACTGGAACTCCGTCTCGATTCAGTGGCAGTAGATCTGGTTCTCACTACACTTTAACCATCAGTGGTGTTAAGGCTGAAGATGCTGGAGATTACTACTGCCTGGGCTACCATGGTGGTGGAGTGTTCACACAGTGATTTAGAGCCGTACAAAAACCTCCTTCAGTTTGACTGAAGTGAAAGCGGCCTGCTGCAGGTACAGAGGGTTGGTGAAGAGGCTGTGATGAGGAGAACTGGTCCAGTGAACACAACACAAGAGTCATCAAGCAGAACCACAATCAATCTAAATAAAACTGACACACTCACAGACACTCTTACACATACAGTTTTAAACTATATATATAACTATATTCTTGTTAATTAACTCTTTATAAGTGGGACATCTACTCCAGGATCCACTGTCACTCTCACGTGTAAAACCAGCCAAGCTGTTGCAACCTGTAGTGGTAGTCCATGTATATTCTGGTATCAACAGAAATCTGGACAGACTACAAAGCTCCTAATAAGACATGTCAGCATCAGTCATTCAGGAACACCAGCTCGGTTTAGTGGCAGTGGAAGCAGCTCTGACTTCACTTTGACCATCAGTGGAGTTCTGACTGAAGATGTAGCAGTTTATTACTGTCAGAGTTACCACAGTGGTGGAGTGTTCACACAGTGATTTGTCGTCGTACAAAAACCTCCCTCAGTCAGACTGCAGAGACTCTGAGCTGTTACAGCAGGAACCGACTGCAGCTGCTGAAGAGGAAGAGACTCTGACACAGACCACTGAACACAGAGCTCAAAATACATATTCACACTAATATATATACTAATATATGATTTTTGTCTTCTTAGTTCTTATTTTATTATTTATATTACTTTGTTTTCAATTAATCAGCACTACATCACGTTGTGTTTACATTTTCTGTTGTCCGATCACATACTTAGAAAAACTTAATTCAGGACAACTTTAAAAAGTAATAATATATAATTGATCATTTCAAAGCTTTTCATTTCCCACAGAGAGGAGTATCAAGTGAAGATATGAAACCATTCCATTTCTTATTATTTTATTTATGAAATAAAATACCAAAGTCTTCATTGTGTTATTCATCAGTCAAAGCTTTATTAGCAGCAACATCAATCATCAACATGACAGTTATTAAGCACACACACACACATCCAGCTGCTGAGCTACACACATTACTCTCTACGTTGCTGTCCAACACTTTACAGCAGTGCTGTTCTCTGTCACACAAAGCTTTAGTTTCCTCTACAAACATTGGAACTCATATGGATCAGAGCAGCAGGTGGGTTCCTCCTGCTCCCCCCCAACAGAGCTCCTGTCCTGGGTTCCAGCCAGCCCCTCTAGACCTTACACTGGCTCCTGTGGAGGGACTGGGTCTGGCTGTGGCCATGATGGAGGACCTTGCAGGAGTACAGCTCTCCTAACATCCAGCGCTCCTGGCTCAGGCTCAGGGTGCTGCTGCTGCTGTAGCGTCCACCCTTCTCCTCCTCGGAGCTGCTCAGGACCCCCTCTGTCACCTCTGTACTGTCCAGCTCCCAGCTCACCACGGCTCCCTGAGGAGAGTAGCCAGTCAGCAGGCAGGCCAGCGTGGCCGAGCCCCCAGAGAGCTGCTCAGAGGAAGGGGGAAGCAGAGAGACTGAGGGCCTGACCATGGGGCCAGCTGGAGGGGACAGCAGAGACACACCAGGAGCACATTAACTTCCACTGAAGGACAGACAACTGCACATGAGACACTTCTGATACATGACAGAGGTTAACACTACCGGGGAGTAGCTGTGTGAGGGATACTCTTTGGTGGAATGTAACTTAGTACGTCTACTACTCCTGATCTTGAGTATTCTCATTTCATGCTACTTCATACTTCGACTCTACTATATACTTAGAGGGAAATATTGTACTTTTTACTCCACTACATTCATCTAACAGCTTTTTGAACACGAAACACATGTAGTTAAAAAACACTATGTTTCATTTCAAAATAAACTATCCAAAAAAATAAAGGTCTACAAGTACAGCTTAAATGATAAGATGATTCACCCCAGAACTGTTCGGATCGTTTCCGTTTTTTTTAAAATTTGACGTTTTTTTCTGAATTGACTACTTTTACTTTCAATACTTCAAGTACATTATCCTGATGATCCTCCTTCCACTGCTGGTGATGCTGTGATCACAGAGAGGAGAGGAGCTGAGCATTTTAAATTTAAAGCAATTACTCTTTAAAAAATACTGTTGAACTCATCATAAGCATGTATAAGAAAACAATTTACATGACTTTAAAGGTTTAAAGCTTATATAGAATATGAATAAATATTCAATAAATGAAATCTTCTCCTCTGCGTTATGATGTCTGACGGTAAATAACTCATCCCTGAGATGATTTTCTTGTGAAAGTAATGTAACATCTGTATACAGTTCAAGACTTTATCATCTGTCTGTTTCACTTCCTTTTCACTACTTTAAACTAACGGACTGTGAAGTTGAAGTACAGCGATACAGCAAATAAATGTAATCTCACTTAATTGTTATAACATTATATTTTACACCAATTGTTTAAATTGAAACAGAAACAAACTAGGAACTACACTTTAAGGCTATTTTCTGAAATTTTAAAAATTGCTCAGAAAAGTTTCAAACCATATTTTGTGAAACAAATATCTGATAAAATTAATCTGCATATATTTTATCATAACATCATCTTTAATACTAAAAGAATATGAATCTCTGCACAATGTTCTTGCTGAAGTTCAATATCAGACCAGCCTAATAGTTATCCAAAAATATCCAAAACATATCAAATATCCAACATGATTTTGTGTTAATTAAATTCTAATACAAAATTTAATATAATATTTCATGGTGTAGGAATTATAAATCTGTAGTACTTACAGTGAATGATGAGTTTGGTTCCTCCACCAAACGTGTACCACAGTGATACAAACTCATGAAGTGGCCGTACAAAAACCTCCTGCACTGTTAACAAGCATCTATCCACTGAAAACTCTCTGCTTTGGTCTCAAAACTACAACAGGATTCATTTATGTAATGTACTAAATTAATTAACTCATGCAACTTGAAATTGCTTCAAAAATCAACATAATTTTTACTCATTTCATGGTTACTTATCACATTCAAGGGACAAACAGTTAATTTCCCCATGTAAAATATTTTCAAAAGGATTTTTTCATGATTTGCAAAAAAAATAAAAAAAAATAATACATTTAAAGAAATCTTGATCTACAACATTCTGTTTAAAAACTTTCAAAAGAAATTGTTAATGTTAGGTAAATAAAAGAGAAGAAATACACATAGTATACCAACCACAGTGACGTCATTAATCAACATGTTTAAAATCCTCAATTCTGCTATTAATCTATTTTTCCCATCGTAATAACTCCATAGATGGTGTAAATCCGAGCAGTATTCCTCCTGATGTTGTGTCCCACGTTGGCTTCAGTCTGTTGAGAGCAGAGAAATCATTTCCATAGAGAGGAGGCTTTGCATGGTCAGCTGATCCTCCAGTGAACTGAGAAGGTTTATAGTCCTGTGAGTTCAACACTGCAGGACTCAGATCTGTCAGTCAACACAGCAGAAAGCACAACCACCATGACTCTCCTCACCATCCTCATCTGGACGCTGGCCTGCTGCTGTCTTACAGGTTCATTCACTCTGCAACATTTCAAACATCATGTGCTGCCTTTTCTCTCTTTTATTTCTGTTAATAAATGAATGATTGGTTTTTGTCTGCAGGATGCAGCGGTCAGTTGACTGTGACTCAGCCTCCAGTAGTGCCATCTACTCCAGGATCCACTGTCACTCTCACCTGTAAAACCAACAGACCGGTTTATCAATATGGTAGTGGAGATTGGGCTATGTTCTGGTATCAACAGAAATCTGGACAGACTCCAAAGCTCCTAATAAAATATGCTCACACCCTTGAATCAGGAACACCGGCTCGGTTTAGTGGCAGTGGAAGCAGCTCTGACTTCACTTTGACCATCAGTGGAGTTCTGACTGAAGATGTAGCAGTTTATTACTGTCAGAGTTACCACAGTGGTAGAGTGTTCACACAGTGATTTGTCGTCGTACAAAAACCTCCCTCAGTCAGACTGCAGAGACTCTGAGCTGTTACAGCAGGAACCGACTGCAGCTGCTGAAGAGGAAGAGACTCTGACACAGACCACTGAACACAGAGCTGACAGTAACCCCACCAAGCACAAACTAACACATTAATAAACATCTAATGACACCACATTGTGTTCAGTTCAGATATAGCTAAAGAGACAAATGTTGCTTGATCACATATTTGACTCATGATTTCTGCCTCGCTCAAAAATCAAGATCAAAATATTGTTGAAGTTTCTTTGCATGATAAAAACTTGTAATATTTACTTTCATTCACTGCTATCTAATTTCACCAACATTATACATTTTTAAAGAAGAAACATTAATATTGACATGGTTAATCCAAAGCTTTTCATTTCAACAGAGAGAGGAGTATCAGTAGAAGTTATAAAACCATTACATTTCTTACTGCTCTTCATCACATAAAAGACCAAAGACTTCATCATGTTATTCATAAGTGAAAACTTTATTAGCATCAATCATCAACATGACAGTTATTAAGCACACACACACACACACACTCTCCGGGCCTCTCCGGGAACCATCACCTTATCGTGGTGGAGAGGTTTGTGTGTCCCTATGAACCTGAGGGCTGTGTTGTCTGGAGCTGTGTGCTCCTGGTAGGGTCTCCCATGGCAAAGTGGTCTCAGGTGAGGGGCCAGACAAAGAATGGTTCAAAGACCCTATCCAAAAGCGAGGAAGAGAGGGAGTGACCCTGCCCGGAGGAGGCCCGGGCGAACGCCTGGTGGCCGGGTTTGCCACGGAGCCCGGTCGGGCACAGCCCGAAGAAGCTACGTGGCCCCCCTATCTCCATCCCATGGGCCCACCACCTGTGGGAGGAACCGCTGGGGTCGGGTGCGCAGCCACATGGGTGGCGGCGAAGGTCAGGGACCTCGACGGACCAGACTCAGGCGGCAGAGGCTGGCTCTGGGGACGTGGAATGTCACCTCTCTGTGGGGGAAGGAGCCGGAACTTGTGCGGGAGGTGGAGCGCTACCAGTTAGATCTGGTGGGGCTTACCTCTACGCACAGTCTCGGACACACTGGAACCGTACTCCTGGATAGGGGTTGGACTCTGTCCTACTCGGAGTTGCCCAGGGTGAGGCGCCGGGCGGGTGTGGGGATACTCACAAGCCCCGGCTGAGCGCCGCTGCGTTGGAGTTTACCCGGTGGACGAGAGGGTCGCCTCCCTACGCCTGCGGGTGATGGGGGAAAACTCTGACTGTTGTTTGTGCATATGCACCAAACAGGAGTTCGGAGTATTCGGCCTTCTTGGAGACCTTGAATGGAGTCCTGTATGGGGCTCCAGTAGGGGACTCCATAGTTCTGCTGGGGAACTTCAACGCACACGTGGGCAATGATGGAGATACTTGGAGAGGCGTGATTGGGAGGAACGGCCTCCCTGATCTGAACCAGAGTGGTTGTTTGTTGTTGGACTTCTGTGCTAGTCATGGATTGTCCATAACAAACACCATGTTCGAACATAGGGATGCTCATAAGTGTACTTGGTACCAGAGCACCCTAGGCCAAAGATCAATGATCGATTTTATAATCGTCTCATCTGATCTGAGGCCGTATGTTTTGGACACTCAGGTGAAGAGAGGGGCAGAGCTGTCAACTGATCACCATCTGGGTCAGGGGATGGGGGAGGACTCTGGACAGACCTGGTAAGCCCAAACGAGTAGTGCGGGTAAATTGGGAACGTCTGGAGGAGGCCCCTGTCCGACGGACTTTCAACTCACACCTCCGGCGGAGCTTTTTGTGCATCCCTGTGGAGGCTGGGGGCATTGAACCTGAGTGGACCATGTTCAAAGTTTCCATTGCTGAAGCTGCGGCGGCGAGCTGTGGTCTTAGGGTCTTAGGTGCCTCAAGGGGCGGTAACCCACAAACACCCTGGTGGACACCAGTGGTCAGGGAAGCCGTCCGACTGAAGAAGGAGTCCTTCCGAGATATGTTATCCCAGAGGACTCAGGAGGCAGTTGCAAGGTACCGACGGGCCCGAAGGGCTGCAGCCTCTGCCGTGACAGGGGCAAAGCAGCGGGTGTGGGAGAAGTTCGGAGAAGACATGGAGAAGGACTTTCGGTTTACCAATGTGCTTCTGGAAAACCGTTCGCCACCTCAGGAGGGGGAAGCGAGGAATCATCCAAGCTGTTTACAGTAAGGATGGGACGTTGTTGACCTCAACTGGGGAGGTAATAGAGCGGTGGAAGGAGCACTTTGAGGAACTCCTAAATCCAGCTGGCACGCCCTCTGTGGTAGGGGCAGAGCTGGAGGATGATGGGGGATTGTCGTCAATTTCCCTGGTTGAAATCGCTGAGGTAGTCAAACAACTCCACAGCGGCAAAGCCCCAGGGATTGATGAGATCCGTCCAGAAATGTTGAAAGCTCTGGGTGTGGAGGGGATGTCTTGGTTGACACGCCTCTTCAACATTGCGTGGAAGACTGGGACGGTGCCTAGGGAGTGGCAGACCGGGGTGGTGGTTCCCCTCTTCAAAAAGGGTGACCAGAGGGTGTGTGCCAATTACAGGGGTATCACACTTCTCAGCCTCCCTGGTAAAGTCTACTCCAAGGTGCTGGAAAGGAGGGTTCGGCCGATAGTCGAACCTCGGATTGAAGAGGAACAATGCGGATTCCGTCCTGGCCGTGGAACAACGGATCAGATCTTCACTCTCGCAAGGATCTTGGAGGGGGCCTGGGAGTATGCCCAACCAGTCTGCATGTGTTTTGTGGATCTGGAGAAGGCGTATGACCGGGTCCCCCGGGAGAAATTGTGGGAGGTGCTGCGGGAGTATGGGGTGAGGGGGTCCCTTCTCAGGGCCATCCAATCTCTGTATGACCAAAGCGAGAGCTGTGTCCGGGTTCTCGGCAGTAAGTCGGACTCGTTCCAGGTGAGGGTTGGCCTCCGCCAGGGCTGCGCTTTGTCACCAATCCTGTTTGTAATATTTATGGACAGGATATCGAGGCGTAGTCGGGGCGGGGAAGGGTTTGCTGTTCGAATAGCGGCTGGGATGAGGATCAGCACCTCTAAATCTGAGGCCATGGTTCTCAGCAGGAAACCGATGGAGTGCTTTCTTCAGGTAGGGAGTGAGTCCTTACCCCAAGTGAAGGAGTTTAAGTACCTTGGGGTCTTGTTTGCGAGTGAGGGAACCATGGAGCGTGAGATTGGTCGGAGAATCGGAGCGGCTGGTGCGGTATTACATTCTGTTTATCGCACCGTTGTGACGAAAAGGGAGCTGAGCCAGAAGGCAAAGCTCTCGATCTACCGGGCAATTTTCGTTCCTACCCTCACCTATGGTCATGAAGGCTGGGTCATGACCGAAAGAACGAGATCCAGGGTACAAGCGGCTGAAATGGGTTTCTTCAGGAGGGTGGCTGGCGTCTCCCTTAGAGATAGGGTGAGAAGCTCAGTCATCCGAGAGGAGCTCGGAGTAGAGCCGCTGCTCCTTCGCGTCGAAAGGAGCCAGTTGAGGTGGTTCGGGCATCTGGTAAGGATGCCTCCTGGGCGCCTCCCTAGGGAGGTGTTTCAGGCGCGTCCAGGTGGGAGGAGGGCTCGGGGAAGACCCAGGACTAGGTGGAGAGATTATATCTCCAACCTGGCCTGGGAACGCCTCGGGATCCCCCAGTCGGAGCTGGTTGATGTGGCTCGGGAAAGGGAAGTTTGGGGTTCCCTACTGGATCTGCTGTCCCCGCGACCCCGAATCCGGATAAACGGATGAAGATGGATGGATGGATGGACACACACACACACACACACAACAGAGATGACAGAAACCTCACCAAGCACAAACCTTGTGAGCTCTGCTTCTCTTCAAAGTAATATATCTTTTAATTTCATTTTCAGATTGGAGTAGGGACTTCCAGTTTCTCACTTTCTGTTGCTACATTATCTCCATGAACCTTGGTTTTGAGTGATTGGGCTATGTGCATTTTAGTAAGTTTTTATCTTTTAGTGCTTGTTATTCCTTAAAAATGTACCAACTGTAACTGAAAGCATGCAAATGGTCCATTAAAAAGCCATAATAAGGCAGGTTTACTATATGTATTATGCAGGTGGAGGTCAGACGATCAGCTCCTCTATCATCTGCAGAGTCAGTACAACAGCCTGGAGACTAAAACACTGCAGATCATGTAAAGTGATAACAAAATGAGCCAAAAATGCCTGTTAAGCTAGCTTTCTTGCTAAGCGAGCTAACCACCTGGGCTGACATGGACTTACCTGTTCTCTGCTCTTTCTTGGTGTTGATGCTGGAAATTTGGAAATTCACAAGTTTTAGTTGTGGTTGTTTTGGAGCAGATAAATTAAACCACACACATTCAACCCACACCTGTGTAACATACCTTAGGGGAAATTTGATCCTAAGTCTCTGCGTCCCTCACCACTGGACCATCTCGAGCTCTGATAAATATTAAAAACTAGAGAGACAAATAAGGTCAGACTGGAGCTGCAGAAACTTCATCTTCAACAACCTGCAGAGAGACAAAGTTTACACACTGACACAGATTCACACTGAAACATCCTGGCAAAGTCTGATTCTTCTCTGTGTGAGAGTCACTCAACATCATAGATTCCTGTCAGCTCAACTGGTAAAAATGCAATTTCACAGGCTGAAGGTTGTCAATCAATCAAACTTTATTTCTAAAGCACATTGTGAGGTTGTGAGCTCAAATCCCACCTGGACTGTTTGTCTTCTCCTCCTTTCAACAGTTTCATAAAGGCTTCTCTTATTGTGGCTTCTCCACATTAAAGGCCCACCAGTGGACACATCATCACGTTTTCTTGCCCATTGCGCCTCAGGAGAAGGCACTCTATGATATTATATCTAGGGGCATCCAAGAGGACACTTTGTAGCCTTTTTTCAGAACATTATCTGACCTCTGACCCCTCCTCCCCCTGGCTCCACTAGTGTCCCAACTGAAATGTCTGGATTAACATATTGATCAATGATGAACACAAAACCAAGCTCATGTCCATGTGAAGATATTTGACCTGGTCAGCCAGCAGAGGACAGGCTGTATCTCTTTATGAGCACAAAGGCATTTGGGGAACTTTGCAAAGACAGAAACAGCAGAGAAGAGGAACAGAAAGTCCAACGTTTCTACATGTTCTTAATCAGTCCACAGGAAGATGTAGCCTCTACTGACTCCACCTCATCTCTCCCTTTCTGTTTCACAAGGACAGGTGTGTATGAATGTGTTTTGCATGATTTTAATGCATCACTGCTCCTCACAGTTTTAAGTTCTTATGTCACAGAGAGGCTGAACTGTTTCCATGCACTCTCACTGAAAACTGCATCAGGATGATGTTGCCAATAACTCTGTTTGTCATGTTGGGTTTTCTGAGTCAGGGTGAGAGATTTTGTCTAAGTAACTGACATTTAAGGAGAATATGTTGTGTTGTGCAATTTCCGTTCTTTTAATGTTTGCGTCCAGTTATCTTTGTGTTTTGGTCTTCTTATTATTATAATTTAAACTGCTGCTCCGTGTTGTTGGCTGTTTAACATTTCTTCTTAAGATCACATATCCTTTCTTATTTTAGAGTCGTCTGCCAACAATTTTCTGACTCAGGCTGACAAATCCAAGTCTGTTAGTCTTGAAGGGACTGTGACCATCAGCGCCTCAGGGAGTTCAAATATTGGTGCTGATCTCAGTTGGTACCTTCAGAAACCTGGACAGGCTCCTAAACTTCTCATATACAAAGAATCAACTCTCTTCACTGGAACTCCGTCTCGATTCAGTGGCAGTAGATCTGGTTCTCACTACACTTTAACCATCAGTGGTGTTAAGGCTGAAGATGCTGGAGATTACTACTGCCTGGGTGACCATGGTGGAGCGTTCACACAGTGATTTAGAGCCGTACAAAAACCTCCTTCAGTTTGACTGAAGTGAAAGCGGCCTGCTGCAGGTGCAGAGGGTTGGTGAAGAGACTGTGATGAGGAGAACTGGTCCAGTGAACACAACACAAGAGTCATCAAGCAGAACCACAATCAATCTAAATAAAACTGACACACTCACAGACACTCTTACACATCTAGTTTTAAACTATAAGTATATAAGTATATTCTCATCAGTTAATTTAACTCTTTATCGGTAAACTGGGAAAGTTACATTATTGTTGGAATATAGCCATTGATATCAAAACCGCATTTAACAATGTCTCTATTCATAGCTGTTCAAAACCATCTAAAACAGTCCAAAGAGAAACATTTCTAATGTTTTACTCTTTATTCAAAACAAATCTAAATGATTTCAATCTCAAAATTAAGTATTTTCTATTCAAATGTCACACAAAGAAATAAAATATATCTTGTATTATCAGCTGTAGTATGACATCAGATGTGATACTGAGATGATCAAGAAGGTTTTACCATAATGAACAAATTATAAAAGAAACACAAAGACACTAATTCATCACAATCTACAGTTTTATTTAATGATGGTTTAATGTTCATTCCACATTTTTGATCAATGAATACTTTCTCTTTAAGTGAAACTAATTAAATTCAGTGTAACTTAAAAAGTGATGAACATAAAGAAGAACATGCAGAAGACGAGTATTAGAAAGCGACATGCACACTAAGACACAGAGTAGAGAGCTGTGAAACGTGCAGAAATATGTGAGCAGAGGAGATGTGTAGCTTCATCAAGATCTCTATCAAAGAAGCAGCATCATTTCCAGACAGGAAGTGTTGCTGAAGCTCTACTCTGAGCAGCGGTCAGGGTCCAGGCTTTGAGTGACAGGGCTCTGTCCATTCAGACTGGCCTCACAGCCCACTGAGCCCGCCTTCCTCCACTGGTCTGCAGAGAGGCTCAGGGTGCTGCTCCAGCTGTAGCGGCCGTCACTCCCCAGGACCTCTGGGCTGTGGGACCCCCCTGAGGAGCTGCTGCTGCCCCCCACCTTCCAGCCCAGCCTCCAGGCTGAGGGGAAGCCCCCGCTGGCCAGACACACCAGTGTGGCACTGCCCTGCTGCAGCTCCTCTCTGGAGGGGGGGAGGAGGCTCAGGGTGGGACGCACCACACCCACTGGAGGAGAGAGGGGGGGAGAAGGAAAGACAGAGGAATCAGAGTGAAGGCTTGGACATAAAGAAACATGACATACTGGTCATTTCTCATATCTGATCAAATAAAACAGAATAACTTGCTGCTGTTGCTCTCATAAATCACTCAGTATCAGACCATCAAGTGGAAATGCAACTAAAACGGTTCATTGATAATTATGATTGATGACATCTTCATATGTGTTTTATAATGTGTGACAGTGAACAACTCGTCCCTGTGAGGATTTTCTTCTGTTTAAACTGACAGAGCTGAAACACTCCTGTGAATACAGTTCAAACCGTCGTCATCTGTCTCTTTCACTTCCTTTCCACTACATGTCAAATGAATGAACCGTGAACACAAAGATAAACTGCATTTACTGATCAAATCCTATTCATATTAAACAAGATTACACATCAGATTTTAATTCCAAAAACCTTTTTAAACAATTAAGGTTACATTTTGAAGAATGTTAAATGGTCAAATTCTACTTTAAAATGTGCAGGAAATAATGTTTTATATTTCTTTTTATTACAAATAGAATATTATAATTATTGTTTCTGTTTCTTTACATTTCATTATCTACAGACTGAATTAACATTGATTTTTGCAAAGTTTCCTCTCAGATTGTGAGATCAGCCTCACTTCATAAAATAATAAAAAAATTCAACAACATACAATTACTGAACTTGATAACAATATTCAATATTTGATGACAAGTTATATCTGCTGTAGGTTGTATAAATAAATAATCTGTGGTACTTACAGTCAACGGTGAGTTTGGTTCCTCCACCAAACGTGTACCACAGTGATACAAACTCATGAAGTGGCCGTACAAAAACCTCCTGCACTGGGAACAAGCATCTATCCACTGAAAACTCTCTGCTTTTTCTAATCTCACAAAACCATTATACTTGATTTGAATATACAAGGCTTTAATAATGATACAGATTGAAATTCTTGCATAAAGAAGATTATTTCTTTAATTTTGCTTTACGTTTCTACACCTGACAGAGAAACGATTACAGTCTTCTTGTAACAAAGGCATGTTTTCAAAGTTTCATATCAGTTGATACAAATTTAAATGAATATGATTCTTGTCAATAATGAAATTTACTATATGAGTGAAATATATTATTTATCTTCAGTAAACCATGTAAGTAATTTAAAGGCAGACAAACAGACATCTCATACCAACCACAGTGGACACAAACTCATCCTTAAATCCTCAGCTGCACTTCTATTATCAATAAATTCTTAATAATTCCATTAATATCATAGATATTGTTAATCCGAGCAGTATTCCTCCTGATGTTGTGTCCCACGTTGCCTTCAGTCTGTTGAGAGCAGAGAAATCATTTCCATAGAGAGGAGGCTTTGCATGGTCAGCTGATCCTCCAGTGAACTGAGAAGGTTTATAGTCCTGTGAGTTCAACACTGCAGGACTCAGATCTGTCAGTCAACACAGCAGAAAGCACAACCACCATGACTCTCCTCACCATCCTCATCTGGATGCTGGCCTGCTGCTGTTTTACAGGTCAGGATTATTTTTGAAATTATTTCAAATACCAGTCACATACATAGAGTAAGTGATAGATAAAACCATTCTACATCCTAATATTACCTAATGTACAGTTTTGTTATGTTTTTTTTAAGGATCGAGTGGTCAAGTGACAGTAACTCAACCTGCTGTTGTAACATCTCCTCTTGGATCCAGTCACTCTGACTTGTAAAACCAACCCAAAAGTTCATGTTTGGTCAGATGGAGATAGTAGATGTTCACTGGTACCAGCAGAAATCTGGACAAGACTCCAAAGTTGGTCATCAACTTGGGTCAAAATCCCACAAGTGCATTTTCTTCTAGATTTTTGGCAGAGGAGCAGCTCTGAACTGCAATGACCATCAGTGGAGTTCTGACTGAAGATGCAGCAGTTTATTACTGTAAGAGTGTTCATGAGATAAACAGTGCTTGGTCGTTCACACAGTGATTTGTCGTCGTACAAAAACCTCCCTCAGTCAGACTGCAGAGACTCTGAGCTGTTACAGCAGGAACCGACTGCAGCTGCTGAAGAGGAAGAGACTCTGACACAGACCACTGAACACAGAACTCAAAATACATATTCACACTAACATATATACTAATATATGATTTTTTTCTTCTTAGTTCTTATTTTATTATTTATATCACTTTTTTTTAATTAATCAACACTACATCACGTTGTGTCTACATTTTCTGTTGTCCGATCACATACTTAGAAAAACGTAATTCCGGACAACTAATAATAATAATAAGTAATAATATTTAATTGATCATTTCAAAGCTTTTCATTTCCCACAGAGAGGAGTATCAAGTGAAGATATGAAACCATTCCTTTTCTTATTATTTTATTTTTCAAATAAAATACCAAAGACTTCATCATGTTATTCATCAGTCAAAGCTTTATTAGCAGCAACATCAATCATCAACATGACAGTTATTAAGCACACACACACACACACACACACACACACACATCCAGCTGCTGAGCTACACACATTACTCTCTACGTTGCTGTCCAACACTTTACAGCAGTGCTGTTCTCTGTCACACTAAGCTTTAGTTTCCTCTACAATCACTGGAACTCATATGGATCAGAGCAGCAGGTGTGTTCCTCCTGCTCCCCCCCATTCACACAGAGATCCTGTTCTGGGCTTCAGCCAGCCCCTCTAGACCTTACACTGGCTCCTGTGGAGGGACTGGGTCTGGCTGTGGCCATGATGGAGGACCTTGCAGGAGTACAGCTCTCCTAACATCCAGCGCTCCTGGCTCAGGCTCAGGGTGCTGCTGCTGCTGTAGCGTCCACCCTTCTCCTCCTCGGAGCTGCTCAGGACCCCCTCTGTCACCTCTGTACCGTCCAGCTCCCAGCTCACCACGGCTCCCTGAGGAGAGTAGCCAGTCAGCAGGCAGGCCAGCGTGGCCGAGCCCCCAGAGAGCTGCTCAGAGGAAGGGGGAAGCAGAGAGACTGAGGGCCTGACCATGGGGCCAGCTGGAGGGGACAGCAGAGACACACCAGGAGCACATTAACTTCCACTGAAGGACAGACAACTGCACATGAGACACTTCTGATACATGACAGAGGTTAACACTATGGGGAGTAGCTGTGTGAGGGATACTCTGTGGTGGAATGTAACTTAGCACGTCTACTACAGTACTGTACAAATTTGAGGTACTTGTACTTAACTTGAGTATTCGCATTTCATGCTACTTCATACTTCGACTCTACTATATACTTAGAGGGAAATATTGTACTTTTTACTCCACTACATTAATCTACCAGCTTTTTGAACACGAAACACATGTAGTTAACAAATACTATGTTTTATTTTAAAATGAACTATCCAACAACATGCAGGTCTACAAGTACAGCTGAAATGATTGGATGATTCACCCCAGAACTGTTCGGATCGTTTCCGGTTTCTACAATTTGACGGTTTTCCTGAATTGACTACTTCTATTTTTAATACTTCAAGTACATTATCCTGATGATCCTCCTTCCACTGCTGGTGATGCTGTGATCACAGAGAGGAGAGGAGCTGGGCATTTGAAATTTAAAACAATTACTCTTTAAAAAATACTGTTGAACTCATCATAAGCATGAATAAGACAACAATTACATGACTTTAAAGGTTTAAAGCTTATATATAGAATATGAATAAATATTCAATAAATGAAATCTTCTCCTCTGCGTTATGATGTCTGACGGTAAATAACTCATCCCTGAGATGATTTTCTTGTGAAAGTAATGTAACATCTGTATACAGTTCAAGACTTTGTCATCTGTCTGTTTCACTTCCTTTTCACCACTTTAAACTAACGGACTGTGAAGTTGAAGTACAGCAATACTGCAAATAAATGTAATCTCACTTAATTGTTATAACATTATATTTTACACCAAACAATTGTTTAAATATAAAAAAACTTGGAACTGCACTTTGAGGCTATTTTCTGAACTATAAAAAATTGCTCAGAAATGATTCAAACCATATTTTGTGAAACAAATATCTGATAAAAGAAATCTGCATATATTTTATCATAACATCATCTTTAATACTAAAAGAATATGAATCTCTGCACAATGTTCTTCATGAACTTCAATATTAGACCAGCCTAATAGTTATCCAAAAATATCCAAAACATATCAAATATCCAACATGATTTTGTGTTTATGACATTCTAATGCAATATTTACTATAATATTTCATGGTGTAACGAGAAATCTGTGGTACTTACAGTGAATGATGAGTTTGGTTCCTCCACCAAAAGTCCACCACAGTGATACAAACTCATGAAGTGGCCGTACAAAAAACCTCCTGCACTGGGAACAAGCATCTATCCACTGAAAACTCTCTGCTTTTTCCAATCTCACTGAAAACTTTATACTTAATTTAATATACAAGGCTTTAACAATGATACAGATTGAAATTCTTGAATAAAGAAGATTATTTCTTTAATTTTACTGTACTTTTCTACACCTGACAGAGAAACGATTACAGTCTTCTTGTAACAAAGGAATGTTTTCACAGTTTCATATCAGTTGATACAAATTTAAATGAATATGATTCTTTTAAATAATAATACTTGTATAATATGTTATTCATCTTCAGTAAACTATGTAAGAAATTTAAAGGCAGACAAACGGACAACTCATACCAACCACAGTGGACACAAACCTCCTTAAATCCTCAGCTGCACTTCTAATATCAATATATTCTTCTATTCCATTAATATCATAGATATTGTTAATCCGAGCAGTATTCCTCCTGATGTTGTGTCCCACGTTGCCTTCAGTCTGTTGAGAGCAGAGAAATCATTTCCATAGAGAGGAGGCTTTGCATGGTCAGCTGATCCTCCAGTGAACTGAGAAGGTTTATAGTCCTGTGAGTTCAACACTGCAGGACTCAGATCTGTCAGTCAACACAGCAGAAAGCACAACCACCATGACTCTCCTCACCATCCTCATCTGGACGCTGGCCTGCTGCTGTCTTACAGGTTCATTCACTCTGCAACATTTCAAACATCATGTGCTGCCTTTTCTCTCTTTTATTTCTGTTAATAAATGAATGATTGGTTTTTGTCTGCAGGATGCAGCGGTCAGGTGACTGTGACTCAGCCTCCAGTAGTGACATCTACTCCAGGATCCACTGTCACTCTCACCTGTAAAACCAACAGACCAGTTTTTCAATATGATGATGGAGATTGGGCTATGTTCTGGTATCAACAGAAATCTGGACAGACTCCAAAGCTTCTAATAAAATATGCTCACACCCTTGAATCAGGAACACCAGCTCGGTTTAGTGGCAGTGGAAGCAGCTCTGACTTCACTTTGACCATCAGTGGAGTTCTGACTGAAGATGCAGCAGTTTATTACTGTCAGAGTTACCATGAGATAAACAGTGCTTGGTCGTTCACACAGTGATTTGTCGTCGTACAAAAACCTCCCTCAGTCAGACTGCAGAGACTCTGAGCTGTTACAGCAGGAACCGACTGCAGCTGCTGAAGAGGAAGAGACTCTGACACAGACCACTGAACACAGAGCTGACAGTAACCCCACCAAGCACAAACTACATATTGACATTATTAACATAATTAAACACATTATTAAACATCTAATGACACCACATTGTGTTCAGTTCAGATTTAGCTAAAGAGACAAATGTTGCTTGATCACATATTTGACTCATGATTTCTGCCTCGCTCAAAAATCAAGATCAAAATATTGTTGAAGTTTCTTTGCATGATAAAAACATGTAATATTTACTTTTATTCACTGGTATCTAATTTCACCATCATTATACTTTTTTAAAGAAGAAACATTAATATTGACATGTTTAATCCAAAACCTTTCATTTCCCACAGAGAGGAGTATCAGTAGAAGTTATAAAACCGATACATTTCTTACTGCTCTTCATCACATAAAAGACTGAAGACTACATAATGTTATTCATCATGGAAAGCTTTATTAGCATCAATCAACAACATGACAGTTATTAAGCACGCACACACACACACACACACACACACACACACACACACACACACACACACACACACACACACACACACACGACAGAGATGACCCACAGATGACAGGAACCTCACCAAGCACAAACCTTGTGAGCTCTGCTTCTCTTCAAAGTAATATATCTTTTAGTTTCATTTTCAGATTGGAGCAGGGACTTCTAGTTTCTCACTTTCTGTTGCTACATTATCTCCATGAACCTGGGTTTAGAGTGATTGGGATTTGTGCATTTTAGTAAGGTTTTATCTTTTAAGGATTGTTATTCCTTAAAAATGTACCAACTGTAACTGAAATGCATGCAGATGGTCCATTAAAAAGCCATAATAAGGCAGGTTTACTATATAATATGTAATATGCAGGTGGAGGTCAGACGATCAGCTCCTCTATCAGCTGCAGAGTCAGTTCAACAGCCTGCAGACTAAAACACTGCAGATCATGTAAAGTGATAACAAAATGAGCCAAAAATGCCTGTTAAGCTAGCTTTCTTGCTAAGTGAGCTAACCACCTGGGCTGACATGGACTTACCTGTTCTCTGTTCTTTCTTGGTGCTGATGCTGGAAATTTTGAAATTCACATGTTGAAATAGGCGTGCAATGAAGAACGTTTATTGTGATCACAGGGTTTAAAATGTATAGTTTTTGTTGTTTTGGAGCAGATAAATGAAACCACACACATTCAACCCACACCTGTGTGACATACCTTAGGTGGAATTTGATCCAAAGTATCTGCGTTCCCCAGTCGGTGTCCTTCACCACTGGACCATCTCCACCTCGGATAAACACCAAAAACCAGAGAGACAAAGAAGGTCAGACTGGAGCTGCAGAAACTTCATCTTCATCAACCTGCAGAGAGACAAAGTTTACTCACTGACACATATTCACACTGAAACATGTTGACAAAGTCTGATTCTTCTCTGTGTGAGAGTCACTCAACATCATAGATTCCTGTCAGCTCAGCTGGTAAAAAATGCAGTTTCAGAGTCTGAAGGTTGTCAATCAATCCAACTTTATTTCTCAAGCACATTGTGAGGTTGTGAGCTCAAATCCCACCTGGACTGTTTGTCTTCTCCTCCTTTCAACAGTTTCATAAAGGCTTCTCTTATTGTGGCTTCTCCAGATTAAAGGCCCACCATCATCACGTTTTCTTGCCCATTGGGAGAGGGCACTCTATGATATTATATCTAGGGGCATCCAAGAGGACACTTTGCAGCCTTTTTTCAGAACATTATCTGACCTCTGACCCCTCCTCCCCTTGGCTCCACTAGTGTCCCAACTGAAATGTCTGGATTAACATATTGATCAATGATGAACACAAAACCAAGCTCATGTCCATGTGAAGATATTTAACCTGCCAGCCAGCAGAGGGCAGTCTGTATTTATTTATGAGCACAAAGGCATTTGGGGAACTTTGCAAAGACAGAAACAGCAGAGAAGAGGAACAGAAAGTCCAACGTTTCTATATGTTCTTAATCAGGCCACATGGAGATGTAGCCTCTACTGACTCCACCTCATCTCTCCCTTTCTGTTTCACAAGGACAGGTGTGCGTGAATGTGTTTTGCATGATTTTAATGCATCACTGCTCCTCACAGTTTTAAGTTCTTATGGCACAGAGAGTCTGAACTGTTTCCATGCACTCTCACTGAAAACTGCATCAGGATGATGTTGCCAATAACTCTGTTTGTCATGTTGGGTTTTCTGAGTCAGGGTGAGAGATTTTGACTAAGTAGTTGACATTTAAAGAGAATTTGTTGTGTTGTGCAATTTCTGTTTGTTCTTTTAATGTTTGCGTCCAGTTATCTTTGTGTTTTGGTCTTCTTATTGTTATAATTTAAACTGCTGCTCCGTGTTGTTGGCTGTTTAACATTTCTTGTTAAGGTCACATATCCTTTCTTATTTTAGAGTCGTCTGCCAACAATTTTCTGACTCAGGCTGACAAATCCAAGTCTGTTGGTCTTGAAGGGACTGTGACCATCAGCGCCTCAGGGAGTTCAAATATTGGTGCTGATCTCAGTTGGTACCTTCAGAAACCTGGACAGGCTCCTAAACTTCTTATATACAGCACATCATCTCTCTTCACTGGAACTCCGTCTCGATTCAGTGGCAGTAGATCTGGTTCTCACTACACTTTAACCATCAGTGGTGTTAAGGCTGAAGATGCTGGAGATTACTACTGTCTGGGCTACCATGGTAGTGGAGTGTTCACACAGTGATTTAGAGCCGTACAAAAACCTCCTTCAGTTTGACTGAAGTGAAAGCGGCCTGCTGCAGGTGCAGA
Source organism: Etheostoma perlongum (assembly GCA_026937815.1). Lineage (NCBI taxonomy): Eukaryota > Metazoa > Chordata > Actinopteri > Perciformes > Percidae > Etheostoma > Etheostoma perlongum. Next base: position 21,559,778 of record CM049390.1, read on the forward strand.
GGGTTGGTGAAGAGACTGTGATGAGGAGAACTGGTCCAGTGAACACAACACAAGAGTCATCAAGCAGAACCACAATCAATCTAAATAAAACTGACACACTCACAGACACTCTTACACATCTAGTTTTAAACTATATGTATATAAGTATATTCTCATCAGTTAATTTAACTCTTTATTGGTAAACTGGGAAAGTTACATTATTGTTGGAATATAGCCATTGATATCAAAACCGCATTTAACAATGTCTCTATTCATAGCTGTTCAAAACCATCTAAAACAGTCCAAAGAGAAACATTTCTAATGTTTTACTCTTTATTCAAAATAAATCTAAATGGTTTCAATCTCAAAATTAAGTATTTTCCATTCAAATGTCACACAAAGAAATAAAATATATCTTGTATTATCAGCTGTAGTATGACATCAGATGTGATACTGAGATGATCAAGAAGGTTTTATCATAATGAACAAATTATAAAAGAAACACAAAGACACTAATTCATCACAATCCACAGTTTTATTTAATGATGGTTTAATGTTCATTCCACATTTTGATCAATGAATAATTTCTCTTTAAGTGAAACTAATTAAATTCAGTGTAACTTGAAAAGTGATGTACACAAAGAATAACTTGCAGAAGATGAGTATTAGAAAGCAACATGCACACTAAGACACAGAGTAGAGAGCTGTGAAACGTGCAGAAATATGTGAGCAGAGGAGATGTGTAGCTTCATCAAGATCTCTATCAAAGAAGCAGCATCATTTCCAGACAGGAAGTGTTGCTGAAGCTCTACTCTGAGCAGCGGTCAGGGTCCAGGCTTTGAGTGACAGGGCTCTGTCCATTCAGACTGGCCTCACAGCCCACTGAGCCCGCCTTCCTCCACTGGTCTGCAGAGAGGCTCAGGGTGCTGCTCCAGCTGTAGCGGCCGTCACTCCCCAGGACCTCCAGGCTGTGGGACCCCCCTGAGGAGCTGCTGCTGCCCCCCACCTTCCAGCCCAGCCTCCAGGCTGAGGGGAAGCCCCCGCTGGCCAGACACACCAGTGTGGCACTGCCCTGCTGCAGCTCCTCTCTGGAGGGGGGGAGGAGGCTCAGGGTGGGACGCACCACACCCACTGGAGGAGAGAGAGGGGGAGAAGGAAAGACAAAGGAATCAGAGTGAAGGCTTGGACATAAAGAAACATGACATACTGGTCATTTCTCATATCTGATCAAATAAAACAGAATAACTTGCTGCTGTTGCTCTCATAAATCACTCAGTATCAGACCATCAGACACATGGTTCAAGTGGAAATGCAACTAAAACGGTTCATTGATAATTATGAATGATGACATCTTCATATGTGTTTTATAATGTGTGACAGTGAACAACTCGTCCCTGTGAGGATTTTCTTCTGTTTAAACTGACAGAGCTGAAACACTCCTGTGAATACAGTTCAAACCATCGTCATCTGTCTCTTTCACTTCCTTTCCACTACATGTCGAATGAATGAACCGTGAACACAAAGATAAACTGCATTTAGTGATCAAATCCTATTTGTATTAAACAGGATTTCATATCAGATTTGATTTCCAAAAACATTTTTGAAAAAACAATTAAGGTTACGTTTTGTTACCTGGTCAAATTATACTTTAAAATGTGCATGAAATAATGTTTTATATTTGTTATTATTACAAATAGAATACTATTATTGTTTCTGTTTCTTTACATTTCATTATCTACAGACTGAATTAACATTGATTTTTGCAAAGTTTCCTCTCAGATTGTGAGATCAGCCTCACTTCATGAAATAATGAAAAAAATTCAACAACATACAATCACTGAACTTGATAACAATATTCAATATTTGATGACAAGTTATATCTGCTGTAGGTTGTATAAAATAAATAATCTGTGGTACTTACAGTCAACGGTGAGTTTGGTTCCTCCACCAAACGTGTACCACAGTGATACAAACTCATGAAGTGGCCGTACAAAAACCTCCTGCACTGGGAACAAGCATCTATCCACTGAAAACTCTCTGCTTTTTCTAATCTCACAAAAAATGTTATACTTGAATTGAATATACAAGGCTTTAATAATGATACAGATTGAAATTCTTGCATAAAGAAGATTATTTCTTTAATTTTACTGTACTTTTCTACACCTGACAGAGAAACGATTAGTCTTCTTGTAACAACGGAATGTTTTCACAGTTTCATATCAGTTGTACAAATTTAAATGAATATGATTCTTTTGAATAGTATAATTAACAAAACATTTCAAGCTGAAGTGAAATATGGTATTCATCTTTAGTAAACTCTGTAAGTAATTTAAAGGCAGACAAACAGACATTTCATACCAACCACAGTGGACACAAACTCATCCTTAAATCCTCAGCTGCACTTCTAATATCAATAAATTCTTCTATTCCATTAATATCATAGATATTGTTAATCCGAGCAGTATTCCTCCTGATGTTGTGCCCCACGTTGCCTTCAGTCTGTTGAGAGCAGAGAAATCATTTCCATAGAGAGGAGGCTTTGCATGGTCAGCTGATCCTCCAGTGAACTGAGAAGGTTTATAGTCCTGTGAGTTCAACACTGCAGGACTCAGATCTGTCAGTCAACACAGCAGAAAGCACAACCACCATGACTCTCCTCACCATCCTCATCTGGACGCTGGCCTGCTGCTGTCTTACAGGTTCATTCACTCTGCAACATTTCAAACATCATGTGCTGCCTTTTCTCTCTTTTATTTCTGTTAATAAATGAATGATTGGTTTTTGTCTGCAGGATGCAGTGGTCAGGTGACTGTGACTCAGCCTCCAGTAGTGACATCTACTCCAGGATCCACTGTCACTCTCACCTGTAAAACCAGCCAAGCTGTTTACAGATGGTCTGACGGTGATGAGGGAATGTTCTGGTATCAACAGAAATCTGGACAGACTCCAAAGCTTCTAATAAAATATGCTCACACCCTTGAATCAGGAAGACCAGCTCGGTTTAGTGGCAGTGGAAGCAGCTCTGACTTCACTTTGACCATCAGTGGAGTTCTGACTGAAGATGCAGCAGTTTATTACTGTCAGAGTTACCACAGTGGCCCAGTGTTCACACAGAGATTTGTCGTCGTACAAAAACCTCCCTCAGTCAGACTGCAGAGACTCTGAGCTGTTACAGCAGGAACCGACTGCAGCTGCTGAAGAGGAAGAGACTCTGACACAGACCACTGAACACAGAGCTCAAAATACATATTCACACTAATATATATACTAATATATGACTTTTTCAGGTTGTTATTTTATTATTTATTTTACTCTTTTTTTCAAATCAATCAGCACTACATCACGTTGTGTTTACATTTTCTGTTGTCCAATCACATATTTAGAAAAACGTAATTCAGGACAACTTTAAAAAGTAATAATATTTAATTGATCATTTCAAAGCTTTTCATTTCCCACAGAGAGGAGTATCAATTTCTTATTACTATTTATCAAATAAAATACCAAAGACTTCATCATGTTATTCATCAGTCAAAGCTTTATTAGCAGCAACATCAATCATCAACATGACAGTTATTAAGCACACACACACACACACACACATCCAGCTGCTGAGCTACACACATTACTCTCTACGTTGCTGTCCAAGACTTTACAGCAGTGCTGTTCTCTGTCACACAAAGCTTTAGTTTCCTCTACAAACATTGGAACTCATATGGATCAGAGCAGCAGGTGTGTTTCTCCTGCTCCCCCCCACTCCATCCACACAGAGCTCCTGTTGTGGGCTCCAGCCAGCCCCTCTAGACCTTACACTGGCTCCTGTGGAGGGACTGGGTCTGGCTGTGGCCATGATGGAGGACCTTGCAGGAGTACAGCTCTCCTAACATCCAGCGCTCCTGGCTCAGGCTCAGGGTGCTGCTGCTGCTGTAGCGTCCACCCTTCTCCTCCTCGGAGCTGCTCAGGACCCCCTCTGTCACCTCTGTACCGTCCAGCTCCCAGCTCACCACGGCTCCCTGAGGAGAGTAGCCAGTCAGCAGGCAGGCCAGCGTGGCCGAGCCCCCAGAGAGCTGCTCAGAGGAAGGGGGGAAGCAGAGAGACTGAGGGCCTGACCATGGGGCCAGCTGGAGGGGACAGCAGAGACACACCAGGAGCACATTAACTTCCACTGAAGGACAGACAACTGCACATGAGACACTTCTGATACATGACAGAGGTTAACACTACCGGGGAGTAGCTGTGTGAGGGATACTCTGTGGTGGAATGTAACTTAGTACGTCTACTACAGTACTGTACAAATTGGAAGTACTTGTACTTAACTTGATTATTCTTATTTCATGCTACTTCATACTTCTACTCTACTATATTTTAGAGGGAAATATTGTACTTTTTACTCCACTACATTCATCTAACAGCTTTTTGAACACGAAACACATGTAGTTAAAAAACACTATGTTTCATTTCAAAATAAACTATCCAACAACTTAAAGGTCTACAAGTACAGCTGAAATGATAAGATGATTCACCCCAGAACTGTTCGGATCGTTTCCGGTTTCTAAAATTTAACGGTTTTCCTGAATTGACTACTTCTATTTTTAATACTTCAAGTACATTATCCTGATGATCCTCCTTCCACTGCTGGTGATGCTGTGATCACAGAGAGGAGAGGAGCTGGGCATTTTAAATTTAAAACAATTACTCTTTAAAAAATACTGTTGAACTCATCATAAGCATGAATAAGACAACAATTACATGACTTTAAAGGTTTAAAGCTTATAGAGAATATAAATAAATGTTTAATAAATGAAATCTTCTCCTCTGCTTTATGATGTCTGACGGTAAATAACTCATCCCTGAGATGATTTTCTTGTGAAAGTAATGTAACATCTGTATACAGTTCAAGACTTTATCATCTGTCTGTTTCACTTCCTTTTCACCACTTTAAACTAACGGACTGTGAAGTTGAAGTACAGCAATACTGCAAATAAATGTAATCTCACTTAATTGTTATAACATTATATTTTACACCAAACAATTGTTTAAATATAAAAAAACTTGGAACTACACTTTGATGATATTTTCTGAACTATAAAAAATTGCTCAGAAATGATTCAAACCATATTTTGTGAAACAAATATCTGATAAAATAAATCAGCATATATTTGATCATAACATCATCTTTAATACTAAAAGAATATGAATCTCTGCACAATGTTCTTCATGAACTTCAATATTAGACCAGCCTAATAGTTATCCAAAATATCCAAAACATATCAAATATCCAACATGATTTTGTGTTTATGACATTCTAATGCAATATTTACTATAATATTTCATGGTGTAACGAGAAATCTGTGGTACTTACAGTGAATGATGAGTTTGGTTCCTCCACCAAAAGTCCACCACAGTGATACAAACTCATGAAGTGGCCGTACTAAAACCTCCTGCACTGGGAACAAGCATCTATCCACTGAAAACTCTCTGCTTTTCCAATCTCACTGAAAACTTTATACTTAATTTAATATACAAGGCTTTAACAATGATACAGATTGAAATTCTTGAATAAAGAAGATTATTTCTTTAATTTTACTGTACTTTTCTACACCTGACAGAGAAACGATTACAGTCTTCTTGTAACAAAGGAATGTTTTCACAGTTTCATATCAGTTGATACAAATTTAAATGAATATGATTCTTTTAAATAATAATACTTGTATAATATGTTATTCATCTTCAGTAAACTATGTAAGAAATTTAAAGGCAGACAAACGGACATCTCATACCAACCACAGTGGACACAAACCTCCTTAAATCCTCAGCTGCACTTCTAATATCAATATATTCTTCTATTCCATTAATATCATAGATATTGTTAATCCGAGCAGTATTCCTCCTGATGTTGTGTCCCACGTTGCCTACAGTCTGTTGAGAGCAGAGAAATCATTTCCATAGAGAGGAGGCTTTGCATGGTCAGCTGATCCTCCAGTGAACTGAGAAGGTTTATAGTCCTGTGAGTTCAACACTGCAGGACTCAGATCTGTCAGTCAACACAGCAGAAAGCACAACCACCATGACTCTCCTCACCATCCTCATCTGGACGCTGGCCTGCTGCTGTCTTACAGGTTCATTCACTCTGCAACATTTCAAACATCATGTGCTGCCTTTTCTCTCTTTTATTTCTGTTAATAAATGAATGATTGGTTTTTGTCTGCAGGATGCAGCGGTCAGGTGACTGTGACTCAGCCTCCAGTAGTGACATCTACTCCAGGATCCACTGTCACTCTCACCTGTAAAACCAACAGACCAGTTTTTCAATATGATGATGGAGATTGGGCTATGTTCTGGTATCAACAGAAATCTGGACAGACTCCAAAGCTTCTAATAAAATATGCTCACACCCTTGAATCAGGAACACCAGCTCGGTTTAGTGGCAGTGGAAGCAGCTCTGACTTCACTTTGACCATCAGTGGAGTTCTGACTGAAGAGGCAGCAGTTTATTACTGTCAGAGTTACCATGAGATAAACAGTGCTTGGTCGTTCACACAGTGATTTGTCGTCGTACAAAAACCTCCCTCAGTCAGACTGCAGAGACTCTGAGCTGTTACAGCAGGAACCGACTGCAGCTGCTGAAGAGGAAGAGACTCTGACTCAGACCACTGAACACAGAGCTGACAGTAACCCCACCAAGCACAAACTACATATTGACATTATTAACATAATTAAACACATTATTAAACATCTAATGACACCACATTGTGTTCAGTTCAGATTTAGCTAAAGAGACAAATGTTGCTTGATCACATATTTGACTCATGATTTCTGCCTCGCTCAAAAATCAAGATCAAAATATTGTTGAAGTTTCATTGCATGATAAAAACATGTAATATTTACTTTTATTCACTGGTATCTAATTTCACCATCATTATACTTTTTTAAAGAAGAAACATTAATATTGACATGTTTAATCCAAAACCTTTCATTTCCCACAGAGAGGAGTATCAGTAGAAGTTATAAAACCGATACATTTCTTACTGCTCTTCATCACATAAAAGACTGAAGACTACATAATGTTATTCATCATGGAAAGCTTTATTAGCATCAATCAACAACATGACAGTTATTAAGCACGCACACACACACACACACACACACACACACACACACACACACACACACACACACACACACACACACACACACACACGACAGAGATGACAGGAACCTCACCAAGCACAAACCTTGTGAGCTCTGCTTCTCTTCAAAGTAATATATCTTTTAGTTTCATTTTCAGATTGGAGCAGGGACTTCTAGTTTCTCACTTTCTGTTGCTACATTATCTCCATGAACCTGGGTTTAGAGTGATTGGGATTTGTGCATTTTAGTAAGGTTTTATCTTTTAAGGATTGTTATTCCTTAAAAATGTACCAACTGTAACTGAAATGCATGCAGATGGTCCATTAAAAAGCCATAATAAGGCAGGTTTACTATATAATATGTAATATGCAGGTGGAGGTCAGACGATCAGCTCCTCTATCATCTGCAGAGTCAGTTCAACAGCCTGCAGACTAAAACACTGCAGATCATGTAAAGTGATAACAGAATGAGCCAAAAATGCCTGTTAAGCTAGCTTTCTTGCTAAGTGAGCTAACCACCTGGGCTGACATGGACTTACCTGTTCTCTGTTCTTTCTTGGTGCTGATGCTGGAAATTTTGAAATTCACATGTTGAAATAGACGTGCAATGAAGAACGTTTATTGTGATCACAGGGTTTAAAATGTATAGTTTTTGTTGTTTTGGAGCAGATAAATGAAACCACACACATTCAACCCACACCTGTGTGACATACCTTAGGTGGAATTTGATCCAAAGTATCTGCGTTCCCCAGTCGGTGTCCTTCACCACTGGACCATCTCCACCTCGGATAAACACCAAAAACCAGAGAGACAAAGAAGGTCAGACTGGAGCTGCAGAAACTTCATCTTCATCAACCTGCAGAGAGACAAAGTTTACTCACTGACACATATTCACACTGAAACATGTTGACAAAGTCTGATTCTTCTCTGTGTGAGAGTCACTCAACATCATAGATTCCTGTCAGCTCAGCTGGTAAAAATGCAGTTTCAGAGTCTGAAGGTTGTCAATCAATCCAACTTTATTTCTCAAGCACATTGTGAGGTTGTGAGCTCAAATCCCACCTGGACTGTTTGTCTTCTCCTCCTTTCAACAGTTTCATAAAGGCTTCTCTTATTGTGGCTTCTCCAGATTAAAGGCCCACCATCATCACGTTTTCTTGCCCATTGGGAGAGGGCACTCTATGATATTATATCTAGGGGCATCCAAGAGGACACTTTGCAGCCTTTTTTCAGAACATTATCTGACCTCTGACCCCTCCTCCCCTTGGCTCCACTAGTGTCCCAACTGAAATGTCTGGATTAACATATTGATCAAAGATGAACACAAAACCAAGCTCATGTCCATGTGAAGATTTTTGACCTGGCCAGCCAGCAGAGGACAGTCTGTATTTATTTATGAGCACAAAGGCATTTGGGGAACTTTGCAAAGACAGAAACAGCAGAGAAAAGGAACAGAAAGTCCAACGTTTCTACATGTTCTTAATCAGTCCACAGGGAGATGTAGCCTCTACTGACTCCACCTCATCTCTCCCTTTCTGTTTCACAAGGACAGGTGTGCATGATTGTGTTTTGCATGATTTTAATGCATCACTGCTCCTCACAGTTTTAAGTTCTTATGGCACAGAGAGTCTGAACTGTTTCCATGCATTCTCACTGAAAACTGCATCGGGATGATGTTTCCAATAACTCTGTTTGTCATGTTGGGTTTTCTGAGTCAGGGTGAGAGATTTTGACTAAGTAGTTGACATTTAAAGAGAATTTGTTGTGTTGTGCAATTTCTGTTTGTTCTTTTAATGTTTACATCCAGTTATCTTTGTGTTTTGGTCTTCTTATTGTTATAATTTAAACTGCTGCTCCGTGTTGTTGGCTGTTTAACATTTCTTGTTAAGGTCACATATCCTTTCTTATTTTAGAGTCGTCTGCCAACAATTTTCTGACTCAGGCTGACAAATCCAAGTCTGTTGGTCTTGAAGGGACTGTGACCATCAGCGCCTCAGGGAGTTCAAATATTGATGATGATCTCAGTTGGTACCTTCAGAAACCTGGACAGGCTCCTAAACTTCTTATATACAGGACATCATCTCTCATCACTGGAACTCCGTCTCGATTCAGTGGCAGTAGATCTGGTTCTCACTACACTTTAACCATCAGTGGTGTTAAGGCTGAAGATGCTGGAGATTACTACTGTCTGGGCTACCATGGTAGTGGAGTGTTCACACAGTGATTTAGAGCCGTACAAAAACCTCCTTCAGTTTGACTGAAGTGAAAGCGGCCTGCTGCAGGTGCAGAGGGTTGGTGAAGAGGCTGTGATGAGGAGAACTGGTCCAGTGAACACAACACAAGAGTCATCAAGCAGAACCACAATCAATCTAAATAAAACTGACACACTCACAGACGCTCTTACACATCTAGTTTTAAACTATAAGTATATAAGTATATTCTCATCAGTTAATTTAACTCTTTATCGGTAAACTGGGAAAGTTACATTATTGTTGGAATATAGCCATTGATATCAAAACCGCATTTAACAATGTCTCTATTCATAGCTGTTCAAAACCATCTAAAACAGTCCAACGAGAAACATTTCTAATGTTTTACTCTTTATTCAAAATAAATCTAAATGGTTTCAATCTCAAAATTAAGTATTTTCCATTCAAATGTCACACAAAGAAATAAAATATATCTTGTATTATCAGCTGTAGTATGACATCAGATGTGATACTGAGATGATCAAGAAGGTTTTATCATAATGAACAAATTATAAAAGAAACACAAAGACACTAATTCATCACAATTCACAGTTTTATTTAATGATGGTTTAATGTTCATTCCACATTTTTGATCAATGAATACTTTCTCTTTAAGTGAAACTAATTAAATTCAGTGTAACTTAAAAAGTGATGAACATAAAGAAGAACATGCAGACGATGAGTATTAGAAAGCAACATGCACACTAAGACACAGAGTAGAGAGCTGTGAAACGTGCAGAAATATGTGAGCAGAGGAGATGTGAAGCTTCATCAAGATCTCTATCAAAGAAGCAGCATCATTTCCAGACAGGAAGTGTTGCTGAAGCTCTACTCTGAGCAGCGGTCAGGGTCCAGGCTTTGAGTGACAGGGCTCTGTCCATTCAGACTGGCCTCACAGCTCACTGAGCCCGCCTTCCTCCACTGGTCTGCAGAGAGGCTCAGGGTGCTGGTCCAGCTGTAGCGGCCGTCACTCCCCAGGACCTCCAGGCTGTGGGACCCCCCCTGAGGAGCTGCTGCTGCCCCCCACCTTCCAGCCCAGCCTCCAGGCTGAGGGGAAGCCCCCGCTGGCCAGACACACCAGTGTGGCACTGCCCTGCTGCAGCTCCTCTCTGGAGGGGGGGAGGAGGCTCAGGGTGGGACGCACCACACCCACTGGAGGAGAGAGGGGGGGAGAAGGAAAGACAGAGGAATCAGAGTGAAGGCTTGGACATAAAGAAACATGACATACTGGTCATTTCTCATATCTGATCAAATAAAACAGAATAACTTGCTGCTGTTGCTTTCATAAATCACTCAGTATCAGACCATCAGACACATGGTTCAAGTGGAAATGCAACTAAAACGGTTCATTGATAATTATGATCGATGACATCTTCATATGTGTTTTATAATGTGTGACAGTGAACAACTCGTCCCTGTGAGGATTTTCTTCTGTTTAAACTGACAGAGCTGAAACACTCCTGTGAATACAGTTCAAACCGTCGTCATCTGTCTTTTCACTTCCTTTCCACTACATGTCGAATGAATGAACCGTGAACACAAAGATAAACTGCATTTACTGATCAAATCCTATTCATATTAAACAAGATTACATATCAGATTTTAATTCTAAAAACATTTTTAAACAATTAAGGTTACATTTGAAGAATGTTAAATGGTCAAATTCTACTTTAAAATGTGCCTGAAATAATGTTTTATATTTCTTTTTATTACAAATAGAAAAGTATTAATAATGTTTCTGTTTCTTTACATTTCATTATCTACAGACTGAATTAACATTGATTTTTGCAAAGTTTCCTCTCAGATTGCGAGATCAGCCTCACTTCATAAAATAATAAAAAAATTCAACAACATACAATCACTGAACTTGATAACAATATTCAATATTTGATGACAAGTTATATCTGCTGTAGGTTGTATAAAATAAATAATCTGTGGTACTTACAGTCAACGGTGAGTTTGGTTCCTCCACCAAACGTGTACCACAGTGATACAAACTCATGAAGTGGCCGTACAAAAACCTCCTGCACTGGGAACAAGCATCTATCCACTGAAAACTCTCTGCTTTTTCTAATCTCACTGAAAACGTTATACTTAATTTAATATACAAGGGTTTAACAATGATACAGATTGAAATTCTTGAATAAAGAAGATTATTTATTTAATTTTACTGTACTTTTCTACACCTGACAGAGAAACGATTACAGTCTTCTTGTAACAAAGGAATTTTTTCAAAGTTTCATATCAGTTGATACAATTTTAAATGAATATGATTCTTTTAAATAATAATACTTAACAAATTTCAAGCAGGAGTGAAATATGTTATTCATCTTCAGTAAACCCTGTAAGTAATTTCAAGGCAGACAAACAGACATCTCATACCAACCACAGTGGACACAAACTCAACCTTAAATCCTCAGCTGCACTTCTAATATCAATATATTCTTCTATTCCATTAATATCATAGATATTGTAAATCCGAGCAGTATTCCTCCTGATGTTGTGTCCCACGTTGCCTTCAGTCTGTTGAGAGCAGAGAAATCATTTCCATAGAGAGGAGGCTTTGCATGGTCAGCTGATCCTCCAGTGAACTGAGAAGGTTTATAGTCCTGTGAGTTCAACACTGCAGGACTCAGATCTGTCAGTCAACACAGCAGAAAGCACAACCACCATGACTCTCCTCACCATCCTCATCTGGACGCTGGCCTGCTGCTGTCTTACAGGTTCATTCACTCTGCAACATTTCAAACATCATGTGCTGCCTTTTCTCTCTTTTATTTCTGTTAATAAATGAATGATTGTTTTTTGTCTGCAGGATGTAGCGGTCAGGTGACTGTGACTCAGCCTCCAGTAGTGCCATCTACTCCAGGATCCACTGTCACTCTCACCTGTAAAACCAGTCAAGCTGTTCACAAATGGTATGATGGTGATGAGGGAATGTTCTGGTATCAACAGAAATCTGGACAGACTCCAAAGCTCCTAATAAGATATGCAAAAAAAGCTTCAATCGGGCATTCAACCTCGGTTTAGTGGCAGTGGAAGCAGCTCTGACTTCACTTGACTGAAGATTGACTGACTGAAGATGCAGCAGTTTATTACTGTCAGAGTTACCATGAGATAAACAGTGGCCCAGTGTTCACACAGTGATTTGTTGTCGTACAAAAACCTCCCTCAGTCAGACTGCAGAGACTCTGAGCTGTTACAGCAGGAACCGACTGCAGCTGCTGAAGAGGAAGAGACTCTGACACAGACCACTGAACACAGAGCTCAAAATACATATTCACACTAACATATATACTAATATATGATTTTTTCAGGTTGTTATTTTATTATTTATTTTACTTTTTTTCAAATCAATCAGCACTACATCACGTTGTGTTTACATTTTCTTTTGTCCAATCACATATTTAGAAAAAACGTAATTCAGGACAACTTTAAAAAGTAATAATATTTAACTGATCATTTCAAAGCTTTTCATTTCCCACAGAGAGGAGTATCAATTTCTTATGACTATTTATCAAATAAAAGACCAAAGACTTCATCATGTTATTCATCAGTCAAAGCTTTATTAGCAGCAACATCAGTCATCAACATGACAGTTATTAAGCACACACACACACACACACATCCAGCTGCTGAGCTACACACATTACTCTCTACGTTGCTGTCCAACACTTTACAGCAGTGCTGTTCTCTGTCACACAAAGCTTTAGTTTCCTCTACAAACATTGGAACTCAAATGGATCAGAGCAGCAGGTGTGTTCCTCCTGCTCCCCCCAGCCAGCCCCTCTAGACCTTACACTGGCTCCTGTGGAGGGACTGGGTCTGGCTGTGGCCATGATGGAGGACCTTGCAGGAGTACAGCTCTCCTAACATCCAGCGCTCCTGGCTCAGGCTCAGGGTGCTGCTGCTGCTGTAGCGTCCACCCTTCTCCTCCTCGGAGCTGCTCAGGACCCCCTCTGTCACCTCTGTACCGTCCAGCTCCCAGCTCACCACGGCTCCCTGAGGAGAGTAGCCAGTCAGCAGGCAGGCCAGCGTGGCTGAGCCCCCAGAGAGCTGCTCAGAGGAAGGGGGAAGCAGAGAGACTGAGGGCCTGACCATGGGGCCAGCTGGAGGGGACAGCAGAGACACACCAGGAGCACATTAACTTCCACTGAAGGACAGACAACTGCACATGAGACACTTCTGATACATGACAGAGGTTAACACTACCGGGGAGTAGCTGTGTGAGGGATACTCTGTGGTGGAATGTAACTTAGTACGTCTACTACAGTACTGTACAAATTGGAAGTACTTGTACTTAACTTGATTATTCTTATTTCATGCTACTTCATACTTCTACTCTACTATATTTTAGAGGGAAATATTGTACTTTTTACTCCACTACATTCATCTAACAGCTTTTTGAACACAAAACACATGTAGTTAAAAAACACTCTGTTTCATTTCAAAATAAACTATCCAAAAAAATAAAGGTCTACAAGTACAGCTGAAATGATTGGATGATTCACCCCAGAACTGTTCGGATCGTTTCCGGTTTCTAAAATTTAACGGTTTTCCTGAATTGACTACTTCTATTTTTAATACTTCAAGTACATTATCCTGATGATCCTCCTTCCACTGCTGGTGATGCTGTGATCACAGAGAGGAGAGGAGCTGGGCATTTTAAATTTAAAGCAATTACTCTTTAAAAAATACTGTTGAACTCATCATAAGCATGAATAAGACAACAATTACATGACTTTAAAAGCTTATATAGAATATGAATAAATATTCAATAAATGAAATCTTCTCCTCTGCTTTATGATGTCTGACGGTAAATAACTCATCCCTGAGATGATTTTCTTGTGAAAGAAATGTAACATCTGTATACAGTTCAAGACTTTATCATCTGTCTGTTTCACTTCCTTTTCACCACTTTAAACTAACGGACTGTGAAGTTGAAGTACAGCGATAAACCAAACAATTGTTTAAATGTTAGCATAAACAAACTTGGAACTACACTTTGAGGCTATTTTCTGAACTATAAAAAATTGCTCAGAAATGATTCAAACCATATTTTGTGAAACAAATATCTGATAAAAGAAATCTGCATATATTTGATCATAACATCCTCTTTAATACTAAAAGAATATGAATCTCTGCACAATGTTCACAACGGATCAGATCTTCACTCTCACAAGGATCTTGGAGGGGGCCTGGGAGTATGCCCAACCAGTCTGCATGTGTTTTGTGGATCTGGAACTGACCGGGTCCCCGGGAGAAATTGTGGGAGGTGCTGCGGGATGGGGTGAGGGGGTCCCTTCTCAGGGCCATCCAATCTCTGTATGACCAAAGCGAAACTCGTTCCAGGTGAGGGTTGGCCTCCGCCAGGGCTGCGCTTTGTCACCAATCCTGTTTGTAATATTTATGGACAGGATATCGAGGCGTAGTCGGGGCGGGGAGGGGTTGCAGTTCGGTGGGCTCTCTCGTCGCTGCTTTTTGCAGATGATGTGGTCCTGATGGCATCATCGGTCTGTGACCTTCAGCACTCACTGGATCGGTTCGCCGCCGAGTGTGAAGCGGCTGGGATGAGGATCAGCACCTCTAAATCTGAAATGGTTCTCAGCAGGAAACCGATGGAGTGCTTTCTTCAGGTAGGGAGTGAGTCCTTACCCCAAGTGAAGGAGTTTAAGTACCTTGGGGTCTTGTTCGCGAGTGAGGGACTATGGAGCGTGAGATTGGTCGGAGAATCGGGCAGCCGGTGCGGTATTACATTCTGTGTATCGCACCGTTGTGACGAAAAGAGAGCTGAGCCAGAAGGCAAAGCTCTCGATCTACCGGGCAATTTTGTTCCTACCCTGACCTATGGTCATGAAGGCTGGGTCATGACCGAAAGAACGAGATCCAGGGTACAAGCGGCCGAAATGGGTTTCCTCAGGAGGGTGGCTGGCGTCTCCCTTAGAGATAGGGTGAGAAGCTCAGTCATCCGAGAGGAACCGCTGCTCCTTCGCGTCGAAAGGAGCCAGTTGAGGTGGTTCGGGCATCTGGTAAGGATGCCTCCTGGGCGCCTCCCACTGGGAGGTGTTCCAGGCACTCCAGCTGGGAGGAGGCCTCAAAAGACCCAGGACTAGGTGGAGAGATTATATCTCCAACCTGGCCTGGGAACGCCTCGGGATTCGGAGCTGGTTGATGTGGCTCGGGAAAGGGTAGTTTGGGGTCCCCTACTGGAGCTGCTGCCCCCGCGACCCGACTCCGGATAAGCGGATGAAGATGGATGGATGGATGGATGCACAATGTTCTTGCTGAACTTCAATATCAGAACAGCCTAATAGTTATCCAAAAATATCCAAAACATATCAAATATCCAACATGATTTTGTGTTTATTACATTCTAATGCAATATTTACTATAATATTTCATGGTGTAATGAGAAATCTGTGGTACTTACAGTGAATGATGAGTTTTGTTCCTCCACCAAAAGTCCACCACAGTGATACAAACTCATGAAGTGGCCGTACAAAAACCTCCTGCACTGTTAACAAGCATCTATCCACTGAAAACTCTCTGCTTTGGTCTCAAAACTACAACAGGATTCATTTATGTAATGTACTAAATTAAGTAGCTCACTTGAAATTGTTTCAACAATTAACATCATTTTTAATAATGTTATTGTTACTTATTACATTCAAGGGACAAACAGTTAATTTCCCCTGTAATATGTTTTCAAAATGATTTTTCAGAATTTGCAAAACTACAAACAAAAATGAAAATGATGTTGTAGAAAATAAATCTTGATCTACAACATTATGTTGAAAAGCTTTCAAAAGTATATTGTATATGTAATAAAATGTATAATGTAAATAAAGGAGAAGAAATACACATAGTATACCAACCACGGTGACACCATTTAATCAAAATGTTTAAAATCCTCAATTCTGCTATTAATCTATTTTTCCCATCATAATAACTCCATAGATGGTGTAAATCCGAGCAGTATTCCTCCTGATGTTGTGTCCCACGTTGCCTTCAGTCTGTTGAGAGCAGAGAAATCATTTCCATAGAGAGGAGGCTTTGCATGGTCAGCTGATCCTCCAGTGAACTGAGAAGGTTTATAGTCCTGTGAGTTCAACACTGCAGGACTCAGATCTGTCAGTCAACACAGCAGAAAGCACAACCACCATGACTCTCCTCACCATCCTCATCTGGACGCTGGCCTGCTGCTGTCTTACAGGTCAGGATTATTTTGAACATAGAATTAGGGCGTAATAAGATAACAAAAACCATTCACATAATTGGAGTAATTATTGAAAATCACAAACATGTTTCTATTTGTTAAAATGAGTCACTTCATCTAGTTTTACTTTCTTTCAGGATCTTGCAGTCAAGTGACAGTGACTCAACCTCTTGCAGAAAAATCTCCTCTTGGATCCGCAGTCACTCTTACTTGTAAAACAAGCCCAGAAGTTAAGACATGGTCAGATGGAACAAATAGGGTACACTGGTATCAGCAGAAATTTGGAGAAGCTCCCAAGTTAGTCATGAAAAATGCTAAAAATCCTACAAGTGAGTTTGCTTCTCGATTCTCTGGCCGAGGAGACGGCGCAAATAGTGCTTTGACCATCAGTGAAGTTCAGACCAGAGATGCAGCAGTTTATTACTGTCAGAGTTACCATGAGATAAACAGTGCTTGGTCGTTCACACAGTGATTTGTCGTCGTACAAAAACCTCCCTCAGTCAGACTGCAGAGACTCTGAGCTGTTACAGCAGGAACCGACTGCAGCTGCTGAAGAGGAAGAGACTCTGACACAGACCACTGAACACAGAGCTGACAGTAACCCCACCAAGCAGAAAATAAAACACATCAAAACTCATAAAACAACTGCAATATATTATTCAGTTCATTTGTATTTGGTTTATCAAATCATGACAGAATGTATCTCAGGAAAAGCAGGACTGTGGCAGCAGGCGATAGTGGTTTATCTGGTTTAGGACCCCAATTTTAAATGGGCCTTAAAGCATAACATGTCGGGTGCTCCTTGGGGTTTGAAATCCCCAAGAACAGCATCTGAGTTCTGATTTTCATGAAAGGTTTTGAAAATGGCTGCCCTCAAGTACCACTCCACATTACATTAAGACATATTATACTTTTTGCATATTAAACATTATCATTAGTTTATAACATAGGCTAATATACAGTATTACTTAGATCCAACCATATTTAAAGTATATCCTAGTTCAATTTGCTTCACCATGGTCAGCTTAGATAACATGCTAAATACTCAGTAATACTAACAACTAGGATGATAATGATGGGTAATCCTGCAGTCACTTTTGATTTGCAGGACTTTTACTTGGAGTATTTTGACATTGTGGAATGGCTTTTTACTTAACCCTTGTGTTGTCTTCCCGTCAACCATGAAAAAAAAATATTTTGGTCCGTTTTTTTCAACAGTATTATCACTTTTTCCGACATTTTTGTCACTTTTTCAATGTTGTGGGTGCTTTTTTTGATTTTGTTTTCCAAAGTTTTTTGACATTTTTAATGTTGACATTTTCAGCACTTATGGCCCATTTTTTTGTGACAAAAAAAATTAACTGAAAACGGGTCAAATTTGACCCAAGGATAATATGAGGGTTAAATAAATGAACTAAATGGGCCTGTTTCTTCCAGCCCTGACTCTTTTTCTTTAGTTATTACGCTTAAAATCGCAAGAGGGCAGTGTTGACTAGATATGGGATTGCAAATAGGTATTTTTTGAGAGTTTTATTACCGTCTCACAAAAGCGCACCCAGTGGCCTCTAACCTGATGCAGGTTCAACTACTTTTTAGTTAATTCGGATAATATGAAGCATCAGAGGATGTCAGGGGTCTACTCTTCTTCCTTGGAGTCACCAAACAGACCATAGTGCTGATTCTACATCTAACCATTTCCACTGTAAAACGAAAGAGGTTGTAAAACCGCAGAGATGTTTCCGCGTTCTTTGGGGAAGTTGATCTTTGACCATCGTGGGAGGAAAGTTGGTCTCGTCAACACCGTTATAAAATAAATCACGTGTAGGCCTATCTACCCAAATGGATTGTAGGCTACTTATTTTCCATTATAGGTTTCATGAATCAGCGATGGTTGCGCCATCTTCATGTTAGCGCACATCTGCAGTTTGCGTCATTTAGGCCTATAACTGCTCGCTCGCTCCTCACGGCTCCTAAAGTCTGAAAATGAGCGACCAGAGAAGGAAAGCGTTAAAAACAATACTACAGTTGACGTGTCAACTTCTGGGGGTATGTAAGACTTTATCCATATTTTCCTCATCTTGTACCAATTGTTTTTGTATTCTGCCACTAAACATTACCAATAATATTTGGCATAAGGTTATATATTTATTAATAATGTTGCCATTTATTTACTTTTGTTTAGGATTATATAAAAACAGAGCTACAAGTAGAATAAATCACTTCACTTTGTTGTGTAAGAATGCATTGTCCTATATGTCACATGATACAAGAGTGCATGGGCGCATGTTTTGAGGCAGGAACAAAGTAGAAGTAGGCATACAGAATGAACAAAGAAGGGCACACACACCTGGACACACACACACACACACACACACACACACACTCTCTCTCTCTCTCTCTCTCTCTCTCTTTCTATGATAGCTTTAACACAATGTGAACTGTATTGTGTTTATCGACTTCTTTGTTATTCCTTGAGTCTCTATTTTGGCGCTCATGTAACTGAGTTGTTTTGTAATAATGGAAGAACGTTCTGTGGTGACTATGTGAGTTTTTGTGTGAGACTTATTTTTATTTTATGAAGAGTAGCCTAATCTGGACAAAATGTTAATCTTAAAATCTCCCTCTGTCTACTGTCCCCCTTAATTAATTAACAATTACCCTTACAGCATGAAATTCAGAATCACCACCAGCTTGGCCTTCATATATTATATGTATGTGTGTACACATAAAAGGAATTTGACTTTTGATGGTTGATAAGTGTGGTATTAACATTTCCCAAATTGTCAAACTATTATTGATGGAGGAATGTCAAAAGAGGGTTTGTTTTTCTTTACTTTTCTGTCCTGCTAAAATTTTAAAATGATAAATAATTTAAAAGGGGGGGGGGGCTGATGAGCGGTCATTGAGAGCTTTAAGGTTTTGATATCACAAAGGCATATAGTAATAATAATCTGTCCTTTTCTGATCTTTTAATTTATTAACTAGGTGGTGGGGCTGGTGGTGGGCCTGAGTGGTGTCTACCTGCTGATGAACTACAGACAGAGCAGCTTATTTCTTTCTCACAGCTACATCCCTCTGCTAGCGTTCCTTGCTCTCGCCAGCGCTGCGTTCCTATTGGCCAGTGGCTGCCTCGGCTTCTGGCAGAGCTTCAGAGATTCCACCTTTCTGCAGGGATTGGTAAGGTTGTGTGTGTGTGTTTAATGGGAGTATCTGTACTTGCATCAGTGTTTGGACTCTACATAAAAAAGTGTTTTCTTCTCCAGTTTGTTTATCTGCTTGTTTGGGTCTTTTGCCTGGAGAGTACAACTTCAGCGTTGGCTTATTTTCACTCTACAAAGGTAAAAAAAAGTTACTCTAAAATGAATGTTCACTGGACACTCATGCTTTCATGATACTGCAGAGCATTCGTTGTGTGTGTTGCATTTTTTGTTTAGCTGGAGTCTGAAATAGCACCTCTAAGGGGAGTCTTTCAGAACTACACAGGCAGCAGCCAGGACCTCAACTCTCGAGCTGTGGATGCTGCACAAGAAGAGGTGTGTGTCATTCATAACTCATGTGAATTGGGTCATGTAGGCATCCAATACCCCAAGCATGTTTCTGGTGTGCTGAATATGTAATAATTATGTAATATTTCAAAATGTCAACTATGCAGAAGCATGTACCTGAATCATATACCATTATATTAATTGGCTTTAGCAGGGTCTCGAATACAAGCAACAACTGTAGCTGAGTGTTGAAGCCAGTATTCTGGCTAAATACATTAAAGTTACCAGGATAAAGCCTGAAATCCAGTGTTTCTCACATGCCCTTCGCTCTTGCTTTCTCTGCTATCTGAGCTAAGCGCCGCCCAAGACAGTTATGATTGGTTTTAAAAAAAATGCAAACAAGCCAGAGCATTTTTCCCCTATCCCAGAATAGATAGGCCGTGTTGTTAGACCATACTCCAGTGCTGACACAGCACTGTGGAGGCAGGTCTGGCTAGACTAGTATTCAAATGACTTGGGTTGCACTTCCTCTAATGGCAACAAGATGTTATCTTGAAAATCTACCATTTTTCCTTGATGGCAAGTTGGATATTAATATTTCCCATTAAGAAGATATTTAGACCTAAAGGTGGGTATGTTTGGGAAGTATTTGTCTTGCGTGATAGGTGTCTCAAGCTACACTCAGCTGTATTAGTTGGCCCAAAAATCCCCCTAAACCACAGGCCTTAAATCTTCTATTCATTAATTAAGGGAACCGTCAAAGGTATTTTGTTTACTGAATCGTGACAATAATGCTCAAGTTATTTTGGAAGTGCTAGGAAATTTTGTCTTTTGATTCCTGTTAGTTGCAGTGTTGCGGTGTCCATGACTACAGGGACTGGCTGGAAACCTCCTGGTTTAACCGCACTGGAGGCCTCTGCGTTCCTCACAGTTGCTGCAACTCTACTTTTCCCTCCTGCACTGGCGCTGTGGACCAGCCATGGCAGCTTAATGCACAGGTAGACATGTGCATTCAGATAAATTCAACACCCATTAAAATAAAAAAAGCTCCAAGAGGAATGTCTGATTGGACCTCCCAGTTTTTCTTTTTGAATTTGTCTCTCTTTCAGGGCTGCCAAGTGAAGCTGGAGATCCGATTACAGTTTATGTTGAGTTTTCTCATCTGGGGCTCCCCGCTGGTTTTTCTAGTGGAGGTACTGTATGAAAAGAACACTTTTTGACTATTTATTACATGTAATTAAAAAAAGCACCCTAATTGAAAAATGAAATACCTATATAGAAGATTATTTGCTATAATAGTTCCTTAAAGGTGCAATAATTGATTATTTTATTTTGTTTTGGCCAAGCTATATACACAAACTTCACAAATTATCACCTTATCAGTTGTTATGGGGAACATGTTAGCAAACAGTGGCCTATTTACACACCCAGACTATACATAGCAACACTAGCATTAACGTGTCCTATTTCTGACCACCCAGTGCATTGAAGTCCAAAATTCACTCTTTTTTAGCTCTGTTTTGGTTTCCTCCAACTTCTGAGGGAAATGTCTGTCTCTTTAGCTGCTAAATGTAGACCAGCTAGTCCCTTACTGTGTCTGTTTGCCATTTGGTGTTAGCCAGTTAGCATACTTTGGCTAAGTATAATGATTAAATAGCTCTTTTGCTAAAAACAGCTGCTTTTTGTTTGAAATAGGGTGATGAGAGCAGTGAGAGTGAAGTTTGGGTGCTCTAAAACCAATAAAATGAGCTGAAAACACAAAAAGCTCCGTAGAGCTGAGAGGAGTTGTTGAATTGGGTGATAAATGCCTGTGGGAAAATATGTTTGTTAAGTTTTATCAGTTTATTATAGAGCATTGTTTAGTTTGGCTGTTAACCTTCTCCTTTCTGTCCTCTTATCGTGCAGGTTGTTTTTATTTCTGACGATGGCACAGCTAATGAAACACCAACCAGTTAAGGATTATCAAGTACTGGACTAAAGGACACAGTGATGGACGGGACAGCATTGTACTTTGCACAATACTTCAAAATGTATCATATCATATTGTGTAAATGTGCATACAATTATTATTGGGATTATTAGAATAATTATTCCGGAGCTGCGGACCTCTTACCTGCCCCACCACTGCTGATTAATACAGGTTTACTCCATTATGCTACAAAAGGTGACATAAAAGTGGCAAAATATATTTTGGTATTACTGACACCAAAAAAGATGAAGATGGATGGTTTATGTAAAACTGTTTATAGTTTTAGATATAAACTTTCACCATTCAGTCTATGTGAGTAGACTCAACTGTGTCATATAGTCTTTCAGAGTGGAAATAAAAGGCTAAATAATTCTCAATGATGTACAATATAAGATCTTCTGTTTAGTGAATATGACTTGCCATCAGGTTGAAAGCAGGCTTTTTTTTTGCCTATATTGTGCCCAGATATATTTCATACCATACAATATAGCAAACAAATCATAATATGTGATATTATGACTCTATAAGGTTACATTGTGTTGTTCTTGATTTTTGGTTGGTGTTGGTGTGTTATTATTGTATACAGAGCACTTTTCTTACTCTCTCTATGTGTAATTATTGTTGTTTGTCTGAAATTGACACAAGGGACAATAAACCAAATGTTTAATGCACTGTGCTGTTGATTACACTTGCATTGCATGATTTATGATCTGAATATAACATTTCATGTCTCATTCTGTATATCCACTCTCTGCATTGTCTCTAAAACTAGAGCATCTCTGCATCTTTTATCATAATGGCCATTTGAACCAAATAATTAAAATACTTTCAAACTGATTAGTGCAGCCTGAAAATAAATACATATATTTTCCTGTTTATTTGTTTTCATCTGACCTTTCTAAAAAAACAACTAATATGTAAGGTATTAAATGGTAACCCTTCCCTTTTGCCACAAGCTGGGCTTGCTTCATACCATGAAGCATTGCTATAAGACTGAACAAGGACATATTTAACGTTTTATATTTTATTTAGGCAGTGCAATTCTTGCCAAAAAAGACATATTCACAGATACAAAAAATACAGTAGGCTATGTGATCATAGGCTGTAGTTTGTTTAGAGTATATTTCTAAGCAATTCTCATAAAATTTGGAAAAGTCATGAAGTATTAAGGTGATGTTGAGTAGGCCTAGCCTATGTTTCTTTCTTTCTTTCTTACAGAGGGCACACAAACCAAAGAGAACATCGGGGTAAACTCTACTGCAGGCATTTTCCCACTGTAAGCCCACAACACCAAGTTCAGAAGACCAACAGCATAACGAAATGTAAGATAGTATAATGTATGTTTCTGTTAGGCTACTGCATGGTTTAGCCTATTCCAATAAGCCTAAAGTATTAATATTTCCAATAAAATGCTTATAGAGCTAACATTGTTCTCCATGAGATTAAAATCCTTACAAACTGAAAAGGGTATATGCAATTGTTTAAAATCTAATAGCATGTTCTTTTGGTGTGATAGGTATCCTCAATTTCTGAATAAACCCTGACAGAAACACACCGTTTAGCTCTGTTTTAGGATTGCATGTTGATGGTTGATATGGATGACGTTGACCACGCTGTCTTTACTGCAGAGGCGTGGCTGGGCGCGAGTGGGCGTGGCGGGCTTTGGCACGTAACGCTAGCTCCTTCTTCCTCGCTTTTTTCACTACGTAAGGCTGACTTGGAGGGAAGTGAACGTCGCTACGAAAACAAAAAATAGGAGAAGAGGGCAGAAACAACAACTACCCCCAACAGCTGGTAATGCGTGAAATGTTGAGAAATGTTATCAAAAGCTTCTGAGATTTATGCTCTGATATTTCGATGTGTGCAGGTTAGTCAAATGCGAATGGCTGCCATGCCGCTCTCGCGGGCCTTGGAGCCGTCGGTTAGCTAACGGTGGCTAACGCAAGCCTCCGTGGCCTGTTAGCAGGCCGCTGGGGTTTAGGCGCGGGGACAGAAATGCTTTCATCCGACGCTCTCCAAAATAGGGTCACGATGCTTTAAGTTAGCTAACCTGCAAAGACACCGCCACGTTATGTATACCCTTTTAGCTAGCTACGTATTGTTAGTATGTTCACGTGTATGCAATGTAGTGTAGACAAGTAATATTGTTCCCTGTTTTTGTCGAACCTTGTGGGACACATGTTTGCCCTTCTCATCAGAGTGAGGGAGTGAGCATGGAGCTGGCTAACCTGCTAATGCTAGCTAGTTACATTAACGCTACTCAGGCCTCTGCATGTTCCCCGAGTTAAAGATCATATCGCGAGTTGCTGTTTTCTGGACTGGTAATAAAAAAAACAAAAGTGGACGTTTAAAACGTAGTTTGTGGTTGCAGAAGACAACGTTATGCTGTTTCTGCAGTGATAATGTTAGCCATCGTAAGTGGCCCAGTTTGTGACGTTAACATGAATGCAATGTCGCCCCAGCACTGTGAAGTACTGGAGAAAATATCCCACTCACATTATGAAGGGATACTATACATCTATAATTTGAATTAATATTTCCCCTCATGCCACAGCTCCAATCTGACACGCCTCTTTCCACTGGATAACCTAGCTACTCAAATAATGGCACACTAGACTGCGTTTCCATTATAAGGACTGGTGCTCATTACTTAAAACTGTGTGTCCAAATATAATACCGAAATATACTGCCTTTATTCTCATTTGGGATAATTCATGTTAACTTGCATCTTCAGTTTTTGTTTCCATTAAATTAGCCCAGGTTGTTAATATCCAACAATGTCTTTCTTTTTTATTTTTACAATTTGACCATCACATGAGACTGACGTCCTTGTGTAGCAGACCTGGCTAGAGCTTACATCCAGAAAAGTCAATACTACAGATCATATAATCCAGCTAACTGCCAAGTTACATGCTGGCTAATTTCATGATACACAGATGTCATAACTGCAGTAAAATGGTAAATGACAAGTTCTTAAACCTCTGTTCGCTCAGCAACATACAGGAAATGATGTAAGCGTGAAATAATACACACAGCTAAATGATGCTAGAGAAATAAGGCAGTAGTAAACTACACCAAAATGTGTTGGAATTTAAAACATAAAGGCACAATTCAACTGAAATAGCCTTTTAAAAGCTGTAATAGTGATCTGGGCTATCTGCACAACTTTTTATATGGCCCCTCAAACAGTTAGGAACCATGTGGGACTTTAAGTGTAGAACCTCTTAATTTCATTATCTTCAGGCAGTTTGCTCTCTCACTGCCACATAGACCAAGTTGTTTGATTTTTATTTTTATTTATTTCAGCCACAGGAGCAGTGAAGTGTCTTCATGGCAGTTCGTCGAGGACACATTAAGTACTTAAAAGTGAGTATAAGATCTTGGCTTCCATTTCAAACAACGCTGCAGTTTGTGACCCTATCAACTTATTGTTGTTGACAAAGACTTTAATGCTAAAATCCTTTTATATGGTAGCAAGACATTTGGTTGACTCAATATAAAATTGTACTTCCTATTTAAAATTAGACTCATTTTAAATTTGTGAAGGATGTCACGACTGTACACAGTGATCTCTTTACTTGCTGGTTTGATATTTGAAGTAACACGGCATTAAGATAAATTCATAACACTCCCGCATGCCAGCTCCCCCCAGCTATGCCTATGTTTACTGGTTTAATACAGGACTCTCATTCATCCTTTCAGACAGTGTATCTTACCCAACAGAATACAGAATCGCAACCCTTTTCTTGCATGAATGGACCTCTGTCAGGTTCACCACCAGACTGTTTCCCCCTTTCAGGCCTGATCCCATTTCAGCCACCACAGAAGCAGCTTTGTAAAAAGTATTTTGAAGGCAGGTTCCACTTTAGTTGTGGGAACTTTACATCATTAACTAAACCAACTAAATCAACTGGCCATCAGACTCGGCTGCAGCTCATTTGGTGTTAAAAGAGCTACTTGCGTTTCATTGTTTAAATTTCAAATTGGTGTATTGTAAACCACTACACTGAAACTAATTTGCAACTTAAATCCAGTCACATGCTTGTGTAATAATTAATTACCATTATGTGGCTTTTAACCCTTGGTTTTTCTGTTGCATTGAAACTGTAATTACACTACACAGACATTCTTATCCCGTTACGACCAACAAATACCAAGAATCACTTTTTTTCATTTCCATCGCATTTTAAGAACCGTAAAGATTAGGTAAATTATATTAATGGAGGTTTAAAAATATTGTGGCGCAATTTGATATTTTCAAACACGGATCCTGTTTTTTGTATTCACTCAATCATTGTGACTGATGTTTGAGTTTAATGGAAGGAATGAATATACAAGTCACACAGAGGTGGAAAAGGCTTTGAAAAATACCATCTCTGGAGTAGTTTGTTTACTAGGAACTAAGTTCCTGCCCTTGTTTCCTAAGTTTTGAATTATAATAATTATTTTTTTATGAATGAATTTAATGCTGGTGAGATTAACCACAGACAGACTAATTGATTTTAAGAGTGGAAGGAATTGTTTTTTAATAAAGATATCTTATTAAATGTAGTTTTTCTGTTCAGAATGCATGCACTTCTACTTTTTAATTTAATTGTACAGCAACAGCATTTAAAGACCCATGCAGTGCTTCAACTGATTATTTCCATTATGGATTAACTGCTAAATGATTTATCAATTAATTAACTAGTTTTATTTATAAAATCTTTAATAAAGTGAAAAAGGCCCACCGTTGATTTCTAGAGCCATAGGTGACATATTCAAATGGGTTGTTTTATTCCACCAACAATCAAATGCAAAGATTTATAAAGGTTACTATCTCATATGAAAAAGAAAAGAAGTGGACCAATAAGTATTTGGCTTTTTTGCTTGAAAAATGACAATCAATTAGTCGACTAGTCGATTTTCTGTCGATCAATTGATGGGCTCGTGTTCTGTGTACTTACCTTGCTTTGTGTTTCCCGGCCCACCTGGTCGACCTGCAGGAGGTGTATGACATGTCTAACGGTTATGAAGACCACATGGGAGGGGATGAGGGGAAGGACGCCAAGACCAACCTGATAGTGAACTACCTGCCGCAGAGCATGTCACAGGACGAGCTGCGGAGCCTCTTCAGCAGCATCGGGGAGGTGGAGTCTGCCAAGCTGATTCGAGACAAAGTCGCAGGTATGCTACTCTCTGAAGCAATAAGACCTGTGACAGACCAGATGGACGCTTAAACACAAGATGTTGTTTTAGATGGCAAAGGATTTGTGTAACCTCTGAATAAATCAGTGGTGGTTCAGCTTTATGACTAACAACTTCCAAAAGACCTTTATTGGCAGGATATCTACTAAAGGCCTGTTTTCTGGCTCCTTAGTGCTTTTCTTCCTAATGTAATTTTTTATTTGAAAGACATTCCAAATTGATTTCTTGTTTGAGTTGGGTTGTAGTTTGCTCAGTTTTTCCACCACCATAGATTAGTTTTTATTTATTCCAGTCCTGTAGTCTCTTTGTTTGTTTACACTAGCATGCAATGTTAAGATTTGTTTTTGTTTTTAAATATTTATTTGTTTGCAGATTTTTTTGATCTATAAAACGTTTTTTTTTTTATTTTATTGTTTTCCTTTTTTTTTCTCTAGGCCACAGTTTAGGGTACGGATTTGTTAACTATCTTAACCCTAGTGATGCAGACAGAGCTATCAGTACACTGAATGGACTAAGGCTACAGTCCAAAACTATCAAGGTAACGTGCAATAAGGTGTTCTACAATTCTCAAACCAAAGATGTCATGTCATGTAACTCCTGTGGCTCCTGTGCTGTCCGCTAACTAGCTAGAACATGTCAGCCCGAGGAAGTGATACTGCTTTTACAGCTCACTTACTGCCCTATCTGACATGTCTGAGTTTTATTTTAATTTTACTTATTTTATTTGACGCATTCTGTCAAAGTCAATGTATTTCATGTATGTAGTTCCTTGAAAGTACCTTTTTGATCAGTTGGATTTTGTTTGTTTTTTTGTTGTTGCTGTAATGCTCTTTTATGCCTCTCATTTTTGCTCTGACTAAAGACTTAATATCTGAAACCACTCATCAGATCATTATATTCTGTTTTCTTTTTATAGTCCAAAAGTTTTGTTTTTTAATAGACAAAGCCATTCAAAGGAATTAGTTGAGTGTAACTTATAAAAACATCTGATATAATTGCTTTTGAAAATCCAAGAAATTGATAGATTTAAGTATTCATTTTGAATAGGTTTTTTTTGTTACTTTGTTTTCTATCTGTGTATCAGTGGAGTTTTAATCAGGCAATTATTGCTTCCTGTTGCTAGGTTTCATATGCACGACCCAGCTCTGACACAATAAAGGATGCCAACCTGTATATCAGTGGACTGCCAAAGGCCATGACTCAGAAGGATGTGGAGGACATGTTTTCACGTTTTGGCCGCATCATTAACTCCCGTGTACTTGTTGACCAGGCCACAGGTACGACAGGTGAATGACTTCCTTACTTTTCAAAAATGCTTTTTAATATATTGCGCCTAGTTGTTGCGTGTATCAGAATAGGCAGTCACCTGCTGCTCTGTTGTACCCAGGCTCATCCCGCGGGGTGGCTTTTATCAGGTTTGACAAGCGGGCAGAAGCAGAGGATGCCGTCAAAAACCTGAATGGCCAAAAACCACCTGGATCCTCTGAGCCAATCACAGTGAAATTTGCAGCTAACCCAAACCAGGTGAAGAACACACAGATCATCTCTCAGCTCTACCACAACCAGTCCCGACGCTTCGGAGGGCCCGTACACCACCAGGCACAGCGGTTTAGGTGAGAGAAGTTGTGACCGATTACATACACCGAGTAGGACAAGCAATGCAATTAGTCAATGAGTTTGTGACTCTGCTCTGAACCAGTACAGTATGGTTGCCATTGCTCTGTTCTTTGCAACTTTTAGACTTGTTATAGCTAAGCAATCGGTGATAGCTTCTACCTCCTTAACCCTCATTTATCAACAGATGGTCAGTATTCATAACACTAGCAAACACATCAGTCAAATCCAAAACATAAAGACCCTATCTTGCACTCAAGTCCCTTGTGAATATATTGTAGCAGGAGAGAGCTGCTTGTTTTTTGTGTGCCAAAACTCTGGCAGAGTTTGGTAAAAGTTTAACTTTCATTTTCTTAGTTACACACCACAAATAGTTGTGGAAAGAACGGGTTTCATTAGGGGCAAAGGGAGGCCTGGCAGAACAAGCCTGGAAACCAGTGATTGAAGCAGTTCTTAGATGTATCATAAAGCACTGCCATGGACGATTACCTTTTGATTTTGTTTCAGGCTCAATGAGAAACCTGCTTAGTTTTTGATGGAGTTTTAATGTATATCATATAAGTAAATGAACTAGAGCTGAAATGATAAGTCTATTAATCAGTTTTTAGAGTAAAAGTTCCAGCTTGTCAGATGTGTAGATTTGCAGGTTTTCAAAGTCATTTGTGACAGTAAACTGAGTATCCTTGTGTTTTAGACCATTGGTGTGACATAAAGACATTTGAGCATGTCAACTTTGGGAAATTGTGATGTGAAGGGCATTTTTTTTTTTTTCCTGACATTTTAAAGGCCAAACAATTGTAGAAAATAACTGACAAATTCTACATGGAAATAATCATTAGTTGCCTAAAAATGAGCAGGTCATTAAATTATTAAAGAAACTGTGGTGTAGACTTTAACTTCTTTTGTTTCGGTGTTATTGAAAAATCCACAAATACTCTAAACCTTCTCATTTCTAGGTTCTCCCCCATGGGCGTTGACCACATGAGCAGCATGGGAAGCGCCAGTGTTCCTGGAAACTCCACCTCCGGCTGGTGCATCTTTATCTACAACCTCGGCCAGGATGCCGATGAGAGCATTCTTTGGCAGATGTTCGGCCCCTTTGGCGCCGTCACCAACGTCAAGGTGATCCGAGACTTCAACACCAACAAGTGTAAGGGCTTCGGCTTCGTTACCATGACAAACTACGAGGAGGCAGCCATGGCCATTGCCAGCCTGAACGGCTACCGGCTCGGAGACAAGATGCTGCAAGTGTCCTTTAAGACCAGCAAGGGCCACAAGTAGAGCGCGACAACCGGGTGTAGAGGAGAAATGGAAATGACGTGCGCCAGCTTTTACAGCAGCGAGCAGAAGTATGAGTTTTATAAGTCTGGCACATCTGTTTTGGTTTTAGTTTATTCAGATGTTAAACAACATGTTCACTCTTCTGCACCTTTGTACTTGTCTAAAGAGTGTCTAGGCTGAATTTTCTTTTCTTTTCTTTCATCTTTCTACTCATGCTTGGAGCTTGAGGACACTCGGTAGTTTTTACTTTTTAGTGAAGGGATGGAGAGGGCAAAATCCCATCATACCACCAAGATAACTTTTTGAAAATTATCTAAAAAACTGAAATTCAGTTTATGTGTTGCATGTATATGTGGGGGCTAGATAAAGGAGACACGCCAAGGGTTCTGAGCCGTGCACTAAAAAATACGGAAAGCCCTGCAAATTGTTCTCCAACTGTACACGTTTGTGAATGATTTAGTCTAAAGAGGGTGAGGAACAATATTTTGCCAGTGGTTGTTTTCATTTAGGAAAAGCTGTGCTCTGTTCTGGGTCCTCATCGTAGAAATAGATGCCTTAAATTATCATCCAGTGGACACAGATCTACAATACCACTCACTGTCTCAAGTCTATCTAAGAGCAAAGCACTTTTAACCAATCTGCTTTAGATTACTATGAATATCAGTTTTTTCCATGTTAATCTATGACTTTTACTCAGTCTCCTACCAGGTTAACAATTTTAAACATGACAAGATCTGGAGGGAAATGTTTTTGTTTTGTTATCCCTGTGTAAAGTGTCTTTTAAGTTGTAATTCAGGAAAAGGCATGTAGAATATGAACCCCAGTCAATGAGTAGGGAATTAGGATGGACCAAAGGCAAGGAGAGATTTGATCCTATTACCACACAAGAATTTTCTGAGCAGATTTAAGGTAAATGTATACCTATTTTTCTTGATTTCTTTTGAAGAGGTACTAAGGTTATATCTTAAGCTGACTGAGAGTAACATCACTTTGGCTCAGTGTGCCATTTGATTTCTTTTTTTTCTTTTATTTTGAGTTAATTTGTATTTTTGTTTGAATCATTTTTTTTCTTTTCTAAAGGCATATATTTCCATTTGTTACCATGTAAGTTACAAACTTGTTTAGATGAGTGCTTATCTCAAGTTTGGAAAGAAGTGACTGGCCTTTATTCATGATTTCAGTTTCTATTTGCTTTCTTTTTTGTTTCGGTTGTTTCACATTGAACATAAACCATTAAATTTTATTTCTTTTTGCTGAAAGTTTTGTTTGGTTTGTTTCTTTTTTATTTGCATTTTTTTTTTTTTTAGATTTGGAGTTTTGTTGTATTTGTTCTATTATTTTCCTATTAGCAAATCTGCAGTGTTAATGAAAGATCCTCGGTCAAGCAAAAGCAGGCCGTTACAAAGTGTTTCTACTGGAGGCTTCTAAACGTCTGAGACAGGTTAACAATATACGGACCAATGTTAGTTGTTAGAGAAGAGATTATTTAACCTGTACACAGACTCTTGAAGGAAGTGTATTGTTTCGTGAAGCTAATTTTTTCAAAAGTAACACAATTAGCATGTTGAAGCTATACATTGGCACCTTGATACAGTTGTCTTTTCAAGCAGTTTTGAGTGGAATCAAAGGCTTATTTATTGACATCTGGCTAATCAAATCTGCGTTTTGATACCTGGCTGTTTGGGGAGGGCCATTTACAACGTGACAAATAGTATACATTGTTCACTTGAAGATTTTGTCTTTTAGACCCAACCCCATTGCGCTGAGCTTTGTCTAGTTGGATCACTTATGTCATCCATTTAGAAACGATCATTGGCATGTCATAGCTCATCTTTTAAAAGTGAGGAATTTGGTAGATTGCCTTGTTCTCCAAGGTGGTTGACCGGTGGAACATTATTATTGGTACCGTAATTGTTCTTTATTTAACTTGACCACAAATTGAACCGAGGAACCACTGATAAGAGTAACAACTATCAAGTCATTTCTGGCAACAGTACCTGCTCACACTTTTTAGGATTCGCTTTTAGAAAACCGTTTTTCCCCCAGTAATAATTCCCTTTCGCTTCAATCAATGCCCCTTGTTAATCTGTTGCCCTTCCAAAAAAGAATCTTCACATTATAAGCTTCAGATTTGGGTCTTAAAAGTGCTTTTTGATTTAGTATTTTCATGTTATTTTTGTGTCACGATCCTTAACTTTTGTGCAATATTTTGTGACTTGCTCAAAGCAGGTAATAGAAAGTTGTTGTAGTCTTGGACTGTCATTTTTTTTATGATTTCCTTTTTTTTTTTACTGACGTTTTAGGTTACTGCTCAGTTTTCTTTTAGCAGTCTAGTTAGAATTGCATGAATGATGCAAATGAAATTGTTTTTGCGCAGTCAGAATAAGCTGCATTCAGCCTTAATTTATAAGTGGGAGTGGTGTATTTTACATCAGAGGAGGCGCAGATATTTATTTAACAATGTGTGCGGTCATAATTGTTACTTATTGGAGTGTTTTTATGGATCATTTTTAAACTTGTTTTTTTGGTTTGAAGGACACTAAGGTGAACTCCGTTAAATGTCTTATAACATTTGATAATTTCAATAAAAACATGGTGGCGTTTCAGAATTGAAAATGTTTCTTCAGAAGCTTATTGTGATTTTGCTGTAAGTGATTTCCTTGACTAAGGCCAAATGTATAGACATGCATATGCACAGTTTCAATTGAGCATGTTCCTCAAGTCGGCATCGTTGTAGGATGACTATATTTCCTATTTTACTCAGCATGCCAACAAGTAAAAGTAGAAAAAATTGAGGTAACACATCTTGTAAGCTAGTTGGCCAGCTTCAACACACGATAAAGGCCCAGTTATTACCTACTGAGACCAGATGAGAGAGACATGTCTGTGAATTTTCTCCATATTTACTGTAAAGGACACCACCACCATCAGCACTGGGCATGTTTTCAGCAGCACTTAAAGCGGCTGTGTGCATTTACTTAACACTTCATGTGGTATAAGTTAGTAAGGAGGCTGAACTGCCTTGTACTAGAATAGGTTTACATGGTGTCATTTTCAAAAAAATCCATATTTTTGTTTGTACTGCACATTGCTGCAGATCCTCTTTTCACCCTGTTTAGATCTATTTTAACTACAGAGTGAGACATCTTACTTCTATACTATCTTTGGGAGTCGCACATGTGCAGTAGCTAGATAACTCTTTCCGTACATACACACCACCACCGACTTGAGCTGCAAAAATGCTCTGGCCGCCCCCGCCAAGGACGCTTGTCAAAAAGTACGGGGAAGCTTTGACACTGTGGCAGCGTTCTCTGTACGACCGCAGCCTCGGCCAATACACTGACACTAGACACCTTTTATAAATTACACATATAATGACAGAAGTTGTATTGTTAATTGGTCGCAGCTGTGTCTGTAAGCAGTTAACTTGCTCATTAGCCGCTAGCCGTGGCGGCGTGCAGGCAGAACGAGCAGCCGCCAGACTAACCTAGCGATCCGTGCAGGACTTCACTGTGAGCGGCCCGTTAAAGACGATGTGGCTGGCAGGTAACGGTAACTGGTCCCTATGTACAAACAACGTTATATCATAAACGATAGGTAACCTAGCAACAGCAGTTATGTGCTTGTCCTCAGAATTAATGTTTTGGTAGGAACGAAAGGTTACATCGTATGTTTCTCCGGAATCAGCTAGCGCGAAGGACGTCTATATTCCGATTGGCGGCTGGCGTCAGCCGCTGCTTGCTGCTGAACCAGGTTGCATGCCTCATTACCATAAAGTTGAAAAATGTCACTTTCACAAATTTCAATTTTATTTGCACTTGTGGAATACCTGCAAAACAGGGACATGGAAGTAGTTTTGTAGATTATGGTGAACTAGTGTGTGTTGTAGCAGTGTTTTGCCACTGAGAACTACCTTGCGTGCTAGCGCTAGCATGTGCTACGGTTAGCCACCTTGTCTCGGCTAGTGACGTAGAAAGCCGTGCAGATTTTGAACAGTTCACCCGGAGACTGAAGGCAGAGGACATTCAGAAACCTGTATCTCACTCAAAAAGCACCAGAGACACAAAATAACACCCCAAATCCCAGATAAAGTGATTTTTTTTGTAATATGGGCACTTTAATAGAATTCAATTTTAGACGTTTCCATCATTAAGGTTGTCAATAAGATGGCCCCAACAACTCTTTCAAATGTTTGGTGGGGAAAAGGGAGAATAGAAATGTTTCTATTTATTATCTAGTTTATAGTAGACTAAGTACTGCATGGTGTACACAGAACGCATATCTGGCCCTAATAAAGTTTTTAAAAACATTTTCGCAGAATAAAGTCTAAAACAAAACTACTCAACAGGACTTGTAGTACAGCAGGTTTTTATTAGAAAAAATAAACACAAAATTCAAAGCACAGGTATAAAAACAAATAATTGTCTTACTAGCATAATGTGAATATGTTTTTATTAAAGCTGCAGGAGGTAGAATTAAAAAGAGAAAAAAGGCTAGAATTTGGAGTAGAGTAGGACTTCTTCCTGCAGTTCTCCCTCACCCCTCTCTCATTTCCCTGTTGTTGCGTCCGCAGAGCAGCCCAGTGTCATGGCAGTTCATGAAATGGTCACGTTAGAAAATCGTGACCTGTACACAAAATAAACGACAATAACGTATACACAAATCAATAAATCAAAATAACCTGACCATTTCATGAACTGACGTGAGACTGGGTTGTATATAAACAGCCGTGAGCTATGGTTAGCAGAAGACTAAACTACTGACTCGTCTACCCCGTTTATGCTTCCTCTCAGACCGGCTCTGGCGTGTCCTCGTACAGATGGCAGCAGTAGGCTTAGGCCTTTGGGACTCATAGCAGGCTGCTGCCATCTAAACAAGGAGACACCCCAGGCTAAACATAGCAAATGAGCCGGTGTTTATGCTAGGCTAAGGGCTAACCCCAGCAGACCAGCTCCCCAAACTGTTTTCACAGCAAATGTCTGCTCCCTGGACAATAACCTTTTTTACACATTTTTGTTCACAATAAAAGTCTCTTATTTTATAGATTAGCCTTGAATTAGCTGCCGCTCTATCTTTCGCTGCCGTGAACAAAACCTTCACCGGAGGAACGCGCATTTGCTTTGGCAGAACAGCCAATTGGAACTCTCTTTCTCTCTCTGTAATGATTTGTGGTTGGGCAAAGTCTCCCATCATGGGTAGATTTACTAAAGCCTGACTACAGAGCCAGGAGGAGTCTAGTTTTCTCTCAGACCACTTGAATTCCAATATCCTAAAAGATTATTGTGGACTTCTTGCCCAATGATGCCAAAAATAAAGTGCCTCCCCCAGCTTTAATGTTGCTTTAATATCAATATCTATCCACAAATGCCTTGTCTAACATAAAGGTTCACTTTCAAGTCTTTCACGTTCTCAGAATTATAGTCAATACTGAGATCATGTTAAGGCAACACAAAACCTTGATTAAACTTCATTAGGACAGGCCTACCCTGAATGTCTAAGTGTCACAGCTGACTGATAAATGCTAATCTCCATCTAATGCATGTCATTGCAACACATTATCATGTCTGCAGGTGCAGTCTGTTTAAGATTTAGGTTACATGTGAAACTTGTGTAATTCCTCACAGTCAAATATTGAATGGAGACATACTGTATATCAAGTAATGAAGGTCTTTGTTTTCGGCATGGCACAGGCGAAATCCATTTAAGCCGCTCAACAATGACACCACAATATACTCAAACTTTGGTCTCATTTAGAACCGAAACCTAACACAATTTTATCCACACTGGATTAGTTCTGGCCTCAGATGATGGTCCCTTCGATCCAAAAAGGTGAATATATGTGCTGTAGAAGGCAGTATCCCTTGCTCTCTGTCCTGTAGAAGTGTCTCATACTTGGCAGAGGTTGTAGCATGCCACAGGTCTCTCCAGCACGTTGTCTCCATCCACCTCGTACACATAATCACAGCGGTGTGGGATCAGAGGAGCATCAGACATCGCCATGCTCTGATTACCAAAGGAGATCACTGTATCCCTCTGTAGGAAGAAGTCACCAACAGTACAGTTATCTAAAAGTAGTAGACTCACATGAGTTTATAAAATGGCCGTAAAATTGAATGATGAGGTACAAAAGATATCCACTATAATTAGCATTAGAATGTAAATACTGTTTTCACACAGGTTGCTTTTCTCACTGGTTTCAAGAAAAAAATGTTATCACATATTTTCATGCACCAATTGGATATTTAGCTAAAAGTTGTGTTGTCAGCACTTTTTTTGCTTTATGACATTCCCATTATCCTCAGCTGTACTTTGTGCAACTAAATTGAGGGAACAAGGTGTGTTATTATGGAGCCCACTGCAGTTCTGGGCAAGACCCGCCCTATGAAGCAGCCTGATTGGTTGAGGTCAGGCATAACCTCGAGTTTAAGGTTAGGATAGCCGGCGGATCTTGCCTAGAACTGCAGTGGGTTCCATAATAACGCCAACCTGGTAGACATTATTATACCTGTTAAGCATCAGCATGTTAGCTTTGTCATTGTGAGCATGATAAATGTTGACCTTAGGATTTACTGTAGTATAACCTCACAGAGCTGCTAGCATTGCTGTAGACTCCCAAGTCTTGTTTAACCAAAATGTATCTTTGATAGTTGCTTAATATGTAATATTATAGAAAAATACCTACGATTTTAAATCATGTTTCCAGGGGCTTTAAATTATCACAAGTGCATGTGCACTTCAATCTGAACAAAAATAAATACTACTTACCCGACTGGGGCCACCTCCGTTTTCTGCATTAGAAGGGGTAGGAGTTGGACCATTAGAGGCTGGTCTCTCAAAGTCCTTTCGACATAAATGAGCCATAATCCCAGCAGCTAAGGCATCACCAAGAACGTTGATCATCGTCCGGAACCGGTCACTGAAAATAAGAGGAGATAAATAATTCAAACATTGCCCCAACAGCACCTTTAAAGCAACACTATGTAACTTATTTTGCTTTGGTGCCCCTACAGGTTGGAAGCGGAATTGTCGGAATTGTGTTATGTCTCATTGAAACTACAGATCCGCTTCCCGATCTGGGAAATTTACATAGTGCCGTTACAGAAAAAGATTTTGTAAACATTATTTTAAGGTACTAAAAGTTCTCTAGTGTTGCTTTAAGAACCATTTATGTTGTATATAGAAGAATCATTTTTGTGGGACTTACAGAACCCAGTCTATGGCCACAATCAGTGAGATGTCAGCAGGCGGCAACCCCACAGAGGTCAGAACAATCACCATGGTAACCAGACCCGCCTGAGGTATCCCAGCTGCCCCGATGCTGGCTGCTGTGGCCGTTATACTGATGAGACAAGAATTGGGATGTTAGAGATGTAAAATTAAAAAAAATGTAACTTACCATGGGAGGATAATGAGCTCAGTGTTTATCTCACCTAATAGTGACCAGCTGGCCAAAGTCCAATTCATACTCATTGACCTGAGCGATAAAGATGGCCGCCACTGCCTCGTACAGAGCAGTTCCATCCATGTTGATGGTAGCTCCCACTGGCAGCACAAAGCGAGCGATCTTCCGGTCCACTCCACAGTTCTCCAAGAGACACTTCATAGTGATGGGCAATGTGGCTGAGCTTCAGAGGGAGAGGACAAGAGGAAATGGTCAAGTCAGGGTACATGAGCAGTACATATTGTTAAGATTTAAAATGAGAGAACCAAGACGCTGGGCTACATCTACCAAAAATCACAACAATAAACGTTCTCTTCTTACCTGGATGATGTGGCCAGTGCAATGACAAGAGCCTGCAGCAGCCCTCTGATGTAGGTGAAGGGGTTTTTGCGAGTGAAGAAGAAGTAGAAGAGAGGCAGCAGGATGAGGCCATGCACAAACAAACCAGACAGGACCGTGATGAAGTACATGCCCAGCTTCTCTCCCAGGTGGGCCGGGTCGTGCATGTCCAGGATCTTCCCTGCCACCAGGAACACAATTCCAAAGGGGAAGTACCTGCATGAAGGCGAGAAGAGAATACAACCTCAAGATCACGACACCCTGCAGTTCAACAGAAATTTGGTGTGGAAGCACTTGACTAGGTTTACGTTAACACCATCCAACACCTTTGGGATTATTTGGATTGTCGCCTGTGTGCCTGTTCTGGCCTTCAATCAATCAATTAACATTTATTTATATAACGCTTTACAGCAACCAGCAGGTATCCAAAGTGCTTTCAAGGACAAGCCTTATCCTTCAGCATTAGTGATCGCCCTTACAAATGATCTGGGGACCGAATAGGAGAAAATCCCTGTACTCAGGCTCCATGAACACAAAGGCTGTTGAAGCAGCAGATTAACGTCTTTGGAAGGAGATGTTCAAAAATCACACGTGTGTGTGTTGTGTTCAGGTGACTCATCAGCTCCCATCAGAAGCAGTAAAGACACTTGACTCTCCCTGAGTTGCTGTGTGAGAGTTATTTTTTGATATAATCTGACACAATCATCTATTTTTGAAAAGTGTGTAAAAGTGCAATCTTACCACATGGCAGCGTTAATAATCTTCATGACGCACTCGTTGATGCACTGGCACACGTTCACTAATGGCGCCCCGCGTTCTCCCATCTTTCCCAGCAGCAGACCTGAGAACAGATGGTACATTTACATGTGAGTTTGTAAATACGGTACCATTGTCTTACAAGTCACTCCTATAAAGTGGTCATAATTACTTAAATAATCATGTATGCATAATCATTTACTAATGCTTAACAGATCAGATATTTGAGTTCCATCAGCTGTTTACCATGTCTGCAATTAACCTGGTTAGTAAGTCATTAACAGTGGTTAGTGGTGGAAAGTAAGTAGTCTACATTTACTCCTGCATTGTACAATCCTAATCCCCATTTGCCACTAAGCAGCAGAGTGCATTGTTAAATATAAAATTAACTGGTTCTCAATCTTTTGGGCTTGTTACCCCTTGCAAAAAAGTGTCTAGTTGGAACACCCTTGTCAGGTGTTAAATATCTATGAATTGTTACCAGTTCCATCATTTCCCTAGCAGACGTTTCAACAAAGACCCAAAGAAGTAAAGTGATCCAATATTTCAAAAGAAAACCAACAATTACAAACACTTAGTACAGATTTGTGTAGCAGAACTTAGTTTTTTTCTTCCATCAGACTAAACTACCGAGCTGCATAAACTCCATCACAACCAGCTGCAACAGTAAAAGGCTGCTTACACTTTGATGCATCAGAAACAATCTAACTACATCATATATTATATCAGTTACACTTACTTTTAAATCTTATCCTCTTATTACTATATCTTGTTATCTACAAAAAGGTTCTATTGAAGTCAGTTAATCTTTCTGATACACTTAAATGCTTATAAAGACAAAGTGTCATGTTAGATAAACACCAGGAGGATTTTTTCACAACCTGGCAACCCAAAAGGTAATTCTTATATTGTACTTAATGTAATAATAGGGATATATTAAGCATTCGTTAACAATTAACAACTTTTAAACACTGACCTATAAGAAAACAATAAGGATTATACTGGTACTTCAATAAATAATGCTTATGGTTTTGAGATGTTTCCTGTGATGTTCTGAGCTGTGCTTTTGTCTTACCCATTGTGGCGGAGAAGATGACAATCCCCAGTACGTTCATGCCCTTGCTGGTGCTGGGGATGATTTTATACTTGACGTCGGGAGCAGGGGTGATCTCCAGGAAGACTGGGTGGCCCAGTTGAGGGTTGTGATAGTCGGGCATGATATACACATAGTTGGCCTGGGAGTCTTTTACATCAGAGTTCTGTATAATCGGGACCAGGTCTGTTCGGTACTGGAGTTGGATGACAGAACAACCACATTGGTTTGTTAACGTGTTAAATTCAATTAAATTAACGGACAGTATTTTACAATCCATTGCAAGTTTCCTTTTTTTGGTCCACTCACCTGCTGAAACGTTGCTTCAATTAGATTTGATGGGATCATGTTCCTATAAGAGACAATATACAGACAAATATATCAGATAATATAGTAATTTCTTTTTGTTAAAATGGATTTTAGAAAAAACATTTTTTTATATAAAACCAATATTCAGGAACTGGTGTCAAATTCACAGGATCAGTACTGGTATCACAATGTTTTGAATGACCTGACCTTTGGTTTACAGCAACGGATACAAACAAGCTACAGCTCACTAATTATAATCCTCCAGTAAGCCCGAGTGCACACACCAGACTGACGTCTTTATTGTACAGTGCGTAAAATTGCACAAAGACCTTCTGAGAAAGTGCAGGCTTAACAGATCACAATTAAGTGTCTCCCTATTCTTAGCCAACCTGCTGCGTAAAAGTGACACTGTTGTGGAAGCACATTTTTTTCTTCTCCTTTTTGATATTCATTGCTTAAATGGCCTGCTGACAAAAAGACTGCTAGATTCTGATTGTTTTTCTCTATGTTAAAAAAAAAAAAATTGATTGAGATGTTCTACCATTTCCTTTGTGTCATCATTTTTGGATTTCACTAAGTGTTTTGAAAAACCTAATTTCCAGGAAGCTTTATTCGCTGAGAATTTTAGAATTTCTGACTTTCCATTATTAATTTGTGAGAGCAGGTATGTCAGCTTCCAGAATCAAACTGATCCATCCAGATTGAGTGATTAGGGAGCTTCCTGTTCCTGAGAAAAAACACGGGAAGATCACAAGGGTGGAACTGGATCTGAAATGGATTTATTGGGTCTGTATTGGTTTTCTGCAGGTGGTAAAAGGGTATTACACAGCAAATCCTCACCATGAAAAACAACTCTAATCCTCTTCATCCATCAAAATGAGCGTGTTTATGTGTTGTTTTTTTAATGTTAAAAATGACTCCTTTTCCCAATGCCATAAAGTATTTTATCCTGTTGTGTCACGTCCGTCGTTACAAACGCACCATAAAGTGTTAACTTTTCCCTCTCCTCTGCTCAGACTGAACACTCATCCACTGTCACCCTCTCACATTCTACGTACTGGCTCTGCTATTCTCCAAAAGAGATAAGCTACTCTTACAACATATAGTAGAGTGAGAAAAACCCTATAAAGCAGCATGGAGGCCAGGGAAAATGTTACAGTGGTTACTTTTTTTATATCTGTTACTTATTTAGACTGACGATTTGGTATTTGAGCACTTCTTGGGCGAAAATGAACATATCTATCAGGGTGTCATTATCCCACCACAGCCAACTGGACCTGAGAGTCAATTGTCCTTTAGCACCACCAGCAGGTTAACATTTTCTCTTGTCAAGTGATATTTGGCAACATGTACGAGATTGATTGGCTCCAATGTTTGTGTAGACATTCACGGACCCCAGATGATTAATCACAACGACTTATAATTAACATTGTCTTTGATAGCATGTTAGCTTGCTGACACATTAGCACTTAGTTCAAAGCATTGCTGTGTCTAATTGAAGCCTCACAGGGTCACTTTCATGGTTGTTAACTATTGTTCATCATGGAAGGAAAGAAGGAATTATATTGGATCATGTAAGAGGTTTGATACAGAGCAGCATGTGCAGCTGGTAGGGACCATCATTATGTTTACTTTGTCAAAGAGTGAGCGTTTGCCTGTGAATGTTTACCTGATGAGGTCCAGCAGAGCGTCAGCGGAGGTCATAACAGGCCCTGAACTTGCATGGTGGCCTTCTTTCTCTGAGCCCGTCCCTGGGTGAATGATGAGCACCAGCACGATGCCGACGATGACAGCGATGAAGGTGGTCCACAGGTAGTAGGTGATGGTCAGGACTCCCAGCCGACCGCTTGCCCTCGTGTCCATGGCTGACAGGCCGGACATGAGACTGGATGGGAAAACAGGAGCATTTACTCTGCTTTAAACTGTGAAAAGCTTAGTTTTCAATTCATTCCAAAACAATGAATTAAAGAGTTGTATAATTTATTAAATAATTTGAATTTTTAAAACAAATTTTCCCAGACCAGATTAAAAATCTTGTCTGAATGTAGCATTGCTTGTTGCCTAGTGAACAACCAGAATTACCCAGGCCTTTCATATGTAAAGAAACACTCCCCCCATTTTTTTTTTTTTTTATGATTAGTTATCCCCTGTAACCTTTGCAATCATAAACAAATTAC
Organism: Etheostoma perlongum; assembly: GCA_026937815.1. Classification (NCBI taxonomy): domain Eukaryota; kingdom Metazoa; phylum Chordata; class Actinopteri; order Perciformes; family Percidae; genus Etheostoma; species Etheostoma perlongum. Next base: position 21,602,000 of record CM049390.1, read on the forward strand.
TCTTTGAGAATGGAGCTTCAGATAAATTGCTTAATGAAACAATCTGTGTAAATAAAAGGAATTCCAGGTGAAATTACATGTATAAATTATAAAAAATATTATGTATGAGGAGTTTTCTGTGGTTGATGCTGATGATAATCTAGTTGTAATAACATATATATATATATCAGATGACTTATTCAAGAGAGAATTGCATTTCACCTGAGTGAAGACATTTCTTACCTGGAGGTGATGAGCGGCAGAATCAACATCTTTAACATCCTCATTAGCAGCTCTCCAGGGAAGGAGAAGTAGATCTTAGCCTGTGTGAGAGAGCAACACACGAAGCAAACCTTATTTTAGACAGTAAGGACCAAATTACCTTAGCTAACATTGAAATAAATGATTTTGTTAAATCACTTTTGATGTGCCTCATTTGGGTGTAACTCATATGTTAATTCAACATATTAAAGACGATGTTGTCCACATTCCCAACCGCAGGTAAAACAATTGCTTTGCAAAGTCCCAGCAGGTGCACATGTGTCCCTTTTTTTTTTGCAATTAGCTATTTGTGTTTTACAGATTGTTTCTTTACTCAGCAGATTTCAATGCTATATGTGTTGGGCTGCTGCCAGCTCACAGGGTTACATTGCTGAGCACACTGGACACTAATCATTGATTCAGCCTCCGCCAAAACACATAAGCTACCTGGTCCATTTAGAGCATTTTACATCACAGTATCTTAATGTCAAGAGAACCCTTTACACAGATATTTAAACATTTCTAAACGATTGGATGAATACTAGAGAACAACTTGCTCCTGAAATCAAAGCAAAAGATCATCATAATCATACAAATACCATAAATTCTTTAAAAACGGCAATGGTTGTTGGGCCAAGAGCAGAAACAAGCTCTAAACATAACACTGACATCAACTATTGACTTCAAATGGCAAGCTGGCTAGCAAATAGTTGCCTATTTATTTATACATCCAGCATTCATTTGTTTGGCATTGTGTTGCTGGCCATTGGATGAATATGCTCTGTTTTGGTCTCCACCAACTACTGAGGAAACGTATGGCAGCTAAATGCTACACTACCTTCACTGGAAAGTTGTTAACTTTGTCTGTCTGATTTGGTGATGGTGATGTCTGATGGTTTTGGTGCTGAGCAGGTAGTGTACTGTTGGTTTTTTAGAGCTTTTTTTATGAGAACAGCCAAAAACGATGCTACACCCTTCACGTACAAGTGCTCAGATGGTCCAGTGTTAATATAAAAATATTGATTGTAGCATGCTTTAACTATTTCTACACTTCTGACACATTTGCTTCCCTGTTATACTTGATTTTCTTAATTTCTCTGCTTCCACTCTCCTTATTACATAAGTGGCTTTACCACAGTGTCAGTGCATGGCAGAAGTGAGCAGAACAGACATGGCTGTTACTTCCCATCCTGTATATTGAGTTGATTTGCACACTCTTTCAACAGTACCACCACATTCTATTAGGTAATACTGGATAATATAAATCTGTAAGATCCAAAGTCAGTCACATTGCCTCCCGTTACTTTTCTATCCATCCATACCTGTGTAGAGAGGTTGAGGGACCTAAGGACAAATCCAAGCCCACAGCCCATCACTACAGCAAAAACAGAGAGTGTCAGCAGGCCGTTCCTCTTGCAGTAGTCCTTAATGTACGCCTTGGTTTTCAACGGCACCATATTCGTCAACCAATTCATCATGATTTGAGCTTGGTCCGTATGCCAGCAGACCCTCCCACCCCCTGAGTGACTACAGATATCTGAATCTGAGTGAGTGTGGTCTATCAGTATGTATCCCACAGGATCCGAGACGGAGGACAGCTAGTGGGTGTGATCAAGTGTTGGTCCTGTCTCTCACACTGAGGAGCTCACCCAGACTGAGACATGAAGTGTTGACTAACGGATTCCTGGTAAAGCATTGCCTAAAAGGATTATCCCTATCCCATGCTAACAGTGACTTCCACCCAGCCACTCAGGCTTATTAAAGTGGCTCTGCACTCTCAGCACTGTCAGCACTGATTAGCTCCTCCATTCATACCTCATCATGAGTTATTACTACCCGACTCTAAGTTTTCCCATTCATGAAACAGCTGCTTGCTCTTTGACCTCTGTGACTTGCAACACATTCGATTGCTAACAAGTATATTGTACATCCTCCAGTCATGTTTTGGGTTGATTACCTAATTAGATGACACTTAATCACAAGATCAATTATTGTGAAAGGTATTATAAATAATACATAAATCTAAGGTCTAAACATAAAACCTTTGATTGTGATTGATCAGGGATTGTTGCGTTCTAGGACACAATAATAGTTATTGGATGGAGTTGCATGTACGGACAGGATTAGCAGAAGGCAGAGGTTAAAGTGAGACACCGACATCAGTCCTCAGTGTTAAAGCACTTGCTGTCCTCTGATCTCACCATGACATTGGCTGTGGCTGAGTCGTCTGTTCAGGGATCAGGGCGTGCACTGAGTCAGGACTAAACGTCAGGACTTGGCATTTTAATTGACAAATAAAGCCTTCCAGGCTGAAGAGGAGCATGTGTTAGGACTCAAGAATAAGACAAATGATCACTGGACAGGAAAATACTGGGTTGTTATCAGTTAGCTAGCTGTTAACAGGAAGCATTACATGCCAATGTTATTAGCTGCCCAAGTCTGTCTATGTCTATACTAGCATGTTGTTTGCATGACTTCTTAATTAGTCTACCTACTTCTGCTGCAGTCAAAGCATCCATGCTGTCCTGGGAACAGATCCAATGTTGACTCTCTCCTGTCCAACTGCCTACGTCACCCGTACCAATCCAATAACATTTAATCCTTGTCTTGAAAAATGCACGCAGCAAGATCAACGAATGGTACAAAAGGGACACAGCAGTTAAAAACATGTGTCTGTTTCTTTGTGCACATCAATCAATGTTGGACAAAAACAACTATGTGTGTAGCTGGATGCGTGTGTGTGTGGTTAATAATAACTGTCATGTTGATGATTGATGCTAATAAAGCTTTCACTAATGAATAACACGATGAAGTCTTTGGTCTTATATTTAATGAAGAGTAGTAAGAAATGTATCGGTTTCATATCTTCTGCTGATACTCCTTTCTCTGTGGGAAATGAAAAGCTTTGGATTAAACATGCGCGTATTAAAGTTTTTCCTTTTTAAATTGGCATTGAGAGGGACATTGCATAGTAGTAAAGAAAAGTAAATAATACATTTTTTATCATGCTAAAAACTTGGACAATAAGGCAGAAATCATGAGTCAAATATGTGATCAAGCAACATTTGTCTTTTTAGCTAAATCTGAACTGAACACAATGTGGTGTCATTAGATGTTTAATAATGTGTTTAATTATGTTAATAATGTCAATATGTAGTTTGTGCTTGGTGGGGTTGGTGTCAGCTCTGTGTTCAGTGGTCTGTGTCAGAGTCTCTTCCTCTTCAGCAGCTGCAGTCGGTTCCTGCTGTAACAGCTCAGAGTCTCTGCAGTCTGACTGAGGGTGGTTTTTGTACGACGACAAATCACTGTGTGAACACTGGGCCATTGTGAACACTCTTACAGTAATAAACTGCTGCATCTTCAGTCAGAACTCCACTGATGGTCATTGCAGCGTTCACTCCGTCTCCTCTGCCAGAGAATCTAGAAGAAAATGCACTTGTGGGATTTTGACCCAAGTTGATGACCAACTTCGGAGCTTCTCCAGATTTCTGCTGGTACCAGTGTACTCTACTATCTCCATCTGACCAAACATGAACTTTTGGGTTGGTTTTACAAGTCAGAGTGACTGCAGATCCAAGAGGAGATGTTACAACAGCAGGTTGAGTCACTGTCACTTGACCACTCGATCCTTAAAAAAAAGACACAAAAAACTGTACATTAGGTAATATTAGGATGTAGAATGGTTTTATCTATCACTTACTCTATGTATGTGACTGGTATTTGAAATAATTTCAAAAATAATCCTGACCTGTAAGACAGCAGCAGGCCAGCGTCCAGATGAGGATGGTGAGGAGAGTCATGGTGGTTGTGCTTTCTGCTGTGTTGACTGACAGATCTGAGTCCTGCAGTGTTGAACTCACAGGACTATAAACCTTCTCAGTTCACTGGAGGATCAGCTGACCATGCAAAGCCTCCTCTCTATGGAAATGATTTCTCTGCTCAACAGACTGAAGGCAACGTGGGGCACAACATCAGGAGGAATACTGCTCGATTAACAATATCTATGATATTAATGGAATAGAAGAATTTATTGATAATAGAAGTGCAGCTGAGGATTTAAAGATGAGTTTGTGTCCACTGTGGTTGGTATGAGATGTCTGTTTGTCTGCCTTTAAATTACTTACATGGTTTACTGAAGATGAATAACATATTTCACTTCTGCTTCATATGAGTTTGGTAATTATTTTCATTTTAAATTATCATGTTTATTTTACTTTGTATCAACTGATATGAAACTGTGAAAACAGGACTTTGTTACAGGAAGACTGTAATCGTTTCTCTGTCAGGTGTAGAAAAGTAAAGCAACATTTAATGTATACTTTTTATTTATATGATAATTTCTATCCATATCATTAAATTACATTTTTGTAAATTCAATGACATATAATGTAGTTTTCAGTGGATAGATGCTTGTTCCCAGTGCAGGAGGTTTTTGTACGGCCACTTCATGAGTTTGTATCACTGTGGTACACGTTTGGTGGAGGAACCAAACTCACCGTTGACTGTAAGTACCACAGATTATTTATTTTATACAACATACAGCAGATATAACTTTTTATCAAATATTGAAAACGAATGTTATCAAGTTCAGTGGTTGCATGTTGTTGTTTTTTTAATTTGTTTAAGTGAGGCTGATCTCACAGTCTGAGACAGATCTTTGCAAGAATCAATGTTAATTCAGTATTGTATCTTTAGATAATAAACTTTAACGATACTGAATAAAATCTACTACTCTATTTGAAAAATAAGATGTGTTAAATATTTTCAATATATATACATTTTAATGTAGAATTTGCTGAATTGATATTATTTAAACATAACCATAACTGTAATATTTTTAGATGTGTACTTTTTTTTGTTTTAATATTTGAAGATTTAAAATCTGATGTAGAATCCTAATACGAATAGGATTTGATCAGTAAATGCAGTTTATCTTTGTGTTCACGGTTCATTCATTTGACATGTAGTGGAAAGGAAGTGAAAGAGACAGATGACAACGGTTTGAACTGTATTCACAGGAGTGTTTCAGCTCTGTCAGTTTAAACAGAAGAAAATCCTCACAGGGACGAGTTGTTCACTGTCACACATTATAAAACACATATGAAGATGTCATCGGATCATAATTATCAATGAACCGTTTTAGTTGCATTTCCACTTGAACCATGTGTCTGATGGTCTGATACTGAGTGATTTATGAGAGCAACAGCAGCAAGTTATTCTGTTTTATTTGATCAGATATGAGAAATGACCAGTATGTCATGTTTCTTTATGTCCAAGCCTTCACTCTGATTCCTCTGTCTTTCCTTCTCCCCCCCTCTCTCCTCCAGTGGGTGTGGTGCGTCCCACCCTGAGCCTCCTCCCCCCCTCCAGAGAGGAGCTGCAGCAGGGCAGTGCCACACTGGTGTGCTTGGCCAGCGGGGGCTTCCCCTCAGCCTGGAGGCTGGGCTGGAAGGTGGGGGGCAGCAGCAGCTCCTCAGGGGGGTCCCACAGCCCGGAGGTCCTGGGGAGTGACGGCCACTACAGCTGGAGCAGCACCCTGAGCCTCTCTGCAGACCAGTGGAGGAAGGCGGGCTCAGTGGGGCTGTGAGGCCAGTCTGAATGGACAGAGCCCTGTCACTCAAAGCCTGGACCCTGACCGCTGCTCAGAGTAGAGCTTCAGCAACACTTCCTGTCTGGAAATGATGCTGCTTCTTTGATAGAGATCTTGATGAAGCTACACATCTCCTCTGCTCACATATTTCTGCACGTTTCACAGCTCTCTACTCTGTGTTTTAGTGTGCATGTTGCTTTCTAATATGCTTTCTGCAAGTTATTCTTTATGTTCATCACTTTTTAAGTTACACTGAATTTAATTAGTTTCACTTAAAGAGAAAGTATTCATTCATCAAAAATGTGGTATGAACATTACACAATCATTAAATAAAACTGTGGATTGTAATGAGTCAGTGTCGTTGTATTTCTTTTATAATATAATATATAATGGATAGTGATACTTTCTTCTTCTTGCTGCATACCTGATATCATACTATACATAACATTACAGGAATGTTGTAAGCTTATCAATTTGTGACATTTGAACATCAAATAATTTTGAATAATAATAATTTAATATATAACTGTAGTCCAACAACAATTCAACCTTCCTAGTTTACTTATAAAGAGTTGAATTAAATGATAAGAATATAGTTATATATTTAGTTTAAAACTATATTTGTAAGAGCATCTGTGAGTGTGTGTCAGTTTTATTTAGATTGATTGTGGTTCTGCTTGATGACTCTTGTGTTGTGTTCACTGGACCAGTTCTCCTCATCACAGTCTCTTCACCAACCCTCTGCACCTGCAGCAGGCCGCTTTCACTTCAGTCAAACTGAAGGAGGTTTTTGTACGGCTCTAAATCACTGTGTGAACACGTCAGCGCTATTTATGACATGAATACTCTTACAGTAATAAACTGCTGCATCTTCAGTCAGAACTCCACTGATGGTCAAAGTGAAGTCAGAGCTGCTTCCACTGCCACTAAACCGAGCTGGTGTTCCTGAATGACTGATGCTGACATGTCTTATTAGCAGCTTTGGAGTCTGTCCAGATTTCTGTTGATACCAGAACATACATTGACCATCCCTACAGCTTGCAACAGCTTGGCTGGTTTTACAGGTGAGAGTGACAGTGGATCCTGGAGTAGATGTCACTACTGGAGGCTGAGTCACAGTCACCTGACCGCTGCATCCTGCAGACAAAAACCAATCATTCATTTATTAACAGAAATAAAAGAGAGAAAAGGCAGCACATGATGTTTGAAATGTTGCAGAGTGAATGAACCTGTAAGACAGCAGCAGGCCAGCGTCCAGATGAGGATGGTGAGGAGAGTCATGGTGGTTGTGCTTTCTGCTGTGTTGACTGACAGATCTGAGTCCTGCAGTGTTGAACTCACAGGACTATAAACCTTCTCAGTTCACTGGAGGATCAGCTGACCATGCAAAGCCTCCTCTCTATGGAAATGATTTCTCTGCTCTCAACAGACTGAAGGCAACGTAGGGCACCAACATCAGGAGGAATACTGCTCGGATTTACACCATCTATGGAGTTATTACGATGGGAAAAATAGATTAATAGCAGAATTGAGGATTTTAAACATTTTGATTAAATGGTGTCACCGTGGTTGGTATACTATGTGTATTTCTTCTCCTTTATTTACATTATACATTTTATTACATATACAATATACTTTTGAAAGCTTTTCAACATAATGTTGTAGATCAAGATTTCTTTTCTACAACATCATTTTCATTTTTGTTTGTAGTTTAGCAAATTCTGAAAAATCAATTTGAAAACATATTACAGGGGAAAATTAACTGTTTGTCCCTTGAATGTAATAAGTAACAATAACATTATTAAAAATGATGTTAATTGTTGAAACAATTTCAGGTGAGTTAATTATTTTAGTACATTACATAAATGAATCCTGTTGTAGTTTTGAGACCAAAGCAGAGAGTTTTCAGTGGATAGATGCTTGTTCCCAGTGCAGGAGGTTTTTGTACGGCCACTTCATGAGTTTGTATCACTGTGGTACACGTTTGGTGGAGGAACCAAACTCATCATTCACTGTAAGTACCACAGATTTCTCATTACACCATGAAATATTATAGTAAATATTGCATTAGAATGTCATAAATCACAAGATCATGTTGGATATTTGATATGTTTTGGATATTTTTGGATAAGTATTAGCCTGGTCTGATATTGAAGTTCAGCAAGAACATTGTGCAGAGATTCATATTCTTTTAGTATTAAAGATGATGTTATGATAAAATATATGCAGATTAATTATATCAGATATTTGTTTCACAAAATATGGTTTGAAATTTTTCTGAGCAGTTTTTTATAGTTCAGAAAATAGCTTCAAAGTGTAGTTCCAAGTTTGTTTATGTTGTCACATTTAAACAATTGTTTGGTATGAAATATAATTTATTTGCAGTATTTTTAGTTCACAGTCCGTTAGTTTAAAGTGGTGAAAAGGAAGTGAAACAGACAGATGATAAAGTCTTGAACTGTATACAGATGGTACATTTGTTTTACAAGAAAATCATCTCAGGGATGAGTTATTTACCGTCAGACATCATAACGCAGATGAGAAGATTTCATTTAGTGAACTTTTATTCATCTTTTCTATTAGCTTTAAACCTTTAAAGTGATTAAGGATAGTGTTATCTAATTCATGTTTATGATGACTTCCACAGTTGTTGTTTTTTTAAAAGATAAATTGCTTTAAATGTCAAATGGCATCAGCTTTTACAGTTCTGGGGTGGATCATTTAATAGTTTCAGCTGTTATTGTAGACCTGTATATTGTTGGATAGTTTATTGTAACATAAAACTTTTTTAACTACATGTATTTTGTAAAGTAACTATTAACTAAAGCTGTTAAATTAATGTAGTGGAGTAAAAAGTACAATATATCCATCAAAATATAATGGAGTAGAAGTATGAAGTAGAATGAAAAGAGAAGTTAAGTTAAGTACAAGTACCTCAAATTTGTACAGTACTGTAGTAGACATACTAAGTTACATTCCACCACAGAGTATCCCTCACACAGCTACTCCCCATAGTGTTAACCTCTGTCATGTATCAGAAGTGTCTCATGTGCAGTTGTCTGTCCTTCAGTGGAAGTTAATGTGCTCCTGGTGTGTCTCTGCTGTCCCCTCCAGCTGGCCCCATGGTCAGGCCCTCAGTCTCTCTGCTTCCCCCTTCCTCTGAGCAGCTCTCTGGGGGCTCAGCCACGCTGGCCTGCCTGCTGACTGGCTACTCTCCTCAGGGAGCCGTGGTGAGCTGGGAGCTGGACGGTACAGAGGTGACAGAGGGGGTCCTGAGCAGCTCCGAGGAGGAGAAGGGTGGACGCTACAGCAGCAGCAGCACCCTGAGCCTGAGCCAGGAGCGCTGGATGTTAGGAGAGCTGTACTCCTGCAAGGTCCTCCATCATGGCCACAGCCAGACCCAGTCCCTCCACAGGAGCCGGTGTAAGGTCTAGAGGGGCTGGCTGAAGCCCAGAACAGGAGCTCTGTGTGGAGGGGGGGGAGCAGGAGGAACACACCTGCTGCTCTGATCCATATGAGTTCCAGTTTGTAGAGGAAACTAAAGCTTTGTGTGACAGAGAACAGCACTGCTGTAAAGTGTTGGACAGCAACGTAGCTCAGCAGCTGGATGTGTGTGTGTGTGTGTGTGCTTAATAACTGTCATGTTGATGATTGATGTTGCTGCTAATAAAGCTTTGACTGATGAATAACATGATGAAGACTTTGGTCTTTTATTTGAGTGATAAGAAATGGAATGGTTTCATATCTTCTACTGATACTCCCCTCTGTGAGAAATGAAAAGCTTTGAATTGATCAATTAAATATTATTACTTTTTATTATAGTTATAAAAAAAGAAAAGAATACATCTTTGATCATGGTTTGAATTTCCAAAAGGAGGGTTGAACCTTGAACCCTGAAAGGGGCACAAGGGGTAGGCCATCTGTGTACTGTGCGTAGCCAGACTTATCTCCACAACAACACAGTGTACACTTTTTTACAAATACTGTATTAAAAAAAGACAATGCTGTGTTAAACTTCAGGATTTGCAGTGCAACTGGGGTTTGTGGGTTACTTTTTGTTGGGGGCATTTTTGGAATCAATCTGCTTTTGCTTCAGCACCATTCGTTGTTTGTGTCGGACAGTGTTTGTGCCTCGTTGTGTGATACGCTATGATGCAGACATTGAGTGACTGAGTTTCTTTTTGTTAATTAAGACACACCTGTGCACATTAATTAATGAAATGACATGTTCAATTAACAAGTTCAATAATGCCAATTGATGTAGAACATTGTGAGGTCTGAGTGAAATTTATTTTTTAACTGAAATTATGAATAAGTATTGAAGACTTACAAATGCTGTGAGAAACATTAATGAAAATGCAGTAATATAAAAGTAATTGTTTGAAAAATCTCAAAAGCATTGCACTGCACTGCTGAAAAACTTGGAAGTTGAAATGCAAAATTGTCAGTTGGAAGCTGAACTGCATTACCTTAATAAGTAAAGAGCTGAAATACATTTCTAGAAAAGTTGGAACTGTGAACTGTCAGAAGTGGAAGTTCAAATAAATTGACTAAAAAGGCTGAATGTATAAAAACTTTGTATTATTATCAGACATTTCTGTTGCATAGAACAAACAAGCATGACCCTAAAGATCTGAGAGGTAAATATATCACCTGAAAAGAAGAGAGCTATTGTAGAAAAAATATGCAGAAAAAAAAGAAAGGTGCTGACCTGTGCTCTCTTCATAGTGCTTTCTTCTTGATGTGAAGTGTTTACCATTAACCATTGAGGTGTTTGGCTAGGTATCACATATATTGGCCAATGAGCTCATGTCATGTCATTTTGAATGGCAGTGTGACTTTATGTCAGATTGTTGTGTTTTATGCAGATTACCGTGTGCATTTAAAAAGTGCCATTTTGAAATACAAAATGTGTGTACAGCAGAAAATGTGTTTAGACTTTTGGAAACTTGAGAAGAGGTTTTGCTCTCTGTGTCAGTTTAAATAATTGTGCTATGCATGTCATTTTAGTGTTTTAGCAGTTGGAAAAATACATATGTGTTCACTGTGGTTGGTATGAGATGTCTGTTTGTCTGCCTTTAAATTACTTAAAGGTTTATGGAAGATAAATAACATATTACACTTCTGGTAATATGAGTTTGTGTTGTGCAGAAACATTTGGGGGTGGCTGTAGCTCAGTCTGTAGGTGGTAGCTGGAGAGGTGCCAGTTCACCACCCGGGTGCTGCCATGGTGCCTTTGAGACGGCAGCGAACCCCCAACTGCTCCAGGTCCAAGTTACACTGAATTGTATTACTTTCACTCCAAGAGAATTCATTCAATAAAAAATGTGGCACTAAAAATTTAAATATCAATAAACAAAATTGTGGATTATAATGAGTCAGTGTATTTTGTGTTTCTTTCATAATATATTTACTATAAAAAATATCTTCTTGCAGTCTCAAACCTGATATTATACCGTACCTGACAGTACAGGAGATGTTGTGTTTTTATTACTTTGTGACATTTGAATAGAAAACACTACATTTTGAGTCTTACATCATTTGTATCTTTTAAATGTTTAGAAATTATAATCATAAAATAATTATAATGATAATAGTAATAATAAAAATAATAGCAGTGGCTATAGTCCAAGAAGAAGACAGCTTTCCCAGTTTTCTCTTAAAAAGTTAAATTAACTGATAGGAATATAAGTTCAAAACTATATATGTAAGAGTGTCTGTGAGTGTGTCAGTTTTATTTAGACTGATTGTGGTTCTGCTTGATGACTCTTGTGTTGTGTTCACTGGACCAGTTCTCCTCATCACAGTCTCTTCACCAACCCTCTGCACCTGCAGCAGGCCGCTTTCACTTCAGTCAAACTGAAGGAGGTTTTTGTACGGCTCTAAATCACTGTGTGAACACTCCACCACCATGAGCACCCAGACAGTAGTAATCTCCAGCATCTTCAGCCTTAACACCACTGATGGTTAAAGTGTAGTGAGAACCAGATCTACTGCCACTGAATCGAGACGGAGTTCCAGTGAAAAGAGATGATGAATAGTATATAAGAAGCTTAGGAGCCTGTCCAGGTTTCTGAAGGTACCAACTGAGATCAGCACCAATATTTGAACTCCCTGAGGCGCTGATGGTCACAGTCCCTTCAAGACTAACAGACTTGGATTTGTCAGCCTGAGTCAGAAAATTGTTGGCAGAAGCCTCTGAAATAACAAAAGAAATGTGACCTTGAGAATCAGCAGGTGAGATTACAATACATTTAAGCATTAATAAAACCACAATATGAGATTCAATTTCCAAAATCTCTCACCCTGACTCAGAAAACCCAACATGACAAACAGAGTTATTGGCAACATCATCCTGATGCAGTTTTCAGTGAGAGTGCATGGAAACAGTTCAGCCTCTCTGTGACATAAGAACTTAAAACTGTGAGGAGCAGTGATGCATTAAAATCATGCAAAACACATTCACGCACACCTGTCCTTGTGAAACAGAAAGGGAGAGATGAGGTGGAGTCAGTAGAGGCTACATCTCCCTGTGGACTGATTAAGAACATGTAGAAACGTTGGACTTTCTGTTCCTCTTCTCTGCTGTTTCTGTCTTTGCAAAGTTCCCCAAATGCCTTTGTGCTCATAAATAGATACAGACTGCTCTCTGCTGGCTGGAAGGTTAAATATCTTCACATGGACATAAACTTGATTTTGTTTTCAACCTTTAACTCTTTTCACAAATACAACTTCAATCTGTTAATCCCGATCTAATTCTTGGAGATAGGTCTGGCAATGCGAGACTAGTTCAGCTGTGACACTGCTGGACTCAGGAGGGTAAGGGCTGCCCTGTATATACATTTTGTATTCTTGATTATTGCCATCAACACACCCAAAACATTAGTGTGACCTCCATCAGCAGGTAACAGGTTAAAACTCCTCTGCAGCTCTGATACATTTCAGCTGAAATATGAGTCACTTCCTGTTCAGAAAGTCGGTTAAGTGCTTTTATGTTTTGTCCTAAAAGAAGAACAAAACATGTATTACTCTGAGAACATTTGTCTAGTTCAGACTGATTTCCTCCTCTGGTACATTTTGTTGAATTCAGGCTCTGATCAGCGCCAAATGTCTTTATGAAACTGACTGATCCTGGTTCAGTTTGGCTTATTCAAGACAGGCTTTTCACAACACTGTAAGGTAAATTTTATTTAACAGTCCACTGGGGGTTTGACAGAAGGAAAACACAAACAGTCCAGGTGGATTTAGAACAAAAACCTTCAGATTGAGGAGGTCTTTCTCTACCAGTTTAACTGTCAGGAGACTGTGAGGTAGATTCTCACACAGAGAGGAATCTGACTTTGTCAACATGATAAATGAAATTCTGTTTCAGTCTGTAACCTTTGTTTCTCTGCAAATTGATAAAGATGCAGTTTCTGGTCCAGTATTGAATGACTGGGGACATGGAGACAGAGGAATCCCTTAATATTATCCGCAATGTTTAAGTCTGCAGGCTGTGACTCTGCAGGTGATAGAGGAGCTGATCATACATTATAAAGAAGTAACACACCCCATAGGCTGTTTTGAAAGGTCCAAAATGTCATTAGAATAAATGCAAATGCAAGAAATGCAAGAGAAACTGATTATGTCACCTTCAACTGCATCGTACATATTACAGTAAACCTGCTTTATTAAGGCATGAATCATGATCTGCATACTTTCATTTAATACAGGATATTGATTGTACCTTAATTCAAATGGATTAAGTATTTTTTAAGTGTAAAACACACAAAATAACATTGCAGGTATCTACACCTTTGCACCTTGAAGAACCTGTTTTTTTTAATTAAGATGCTCATTTGTGATTAATCAATGAATAAATTAATGAATTTTGTATAAGAGCAGTTTAATTGTTCATGCAGTTTAAGGGATTTTTAAAAACCTGAAAAGAGGTTTTTAAGAGAGTTAATCCCATAAAATATATTAAAGATCATGTTTGGAATAAAAGGCAGCTAAAGTTCCCTCTTGGTAGATAAAAATATGATAAATTTTCTGTAGACAAGACAATGGGATTAAGTTAAAAAACGATGCAGTGCCATATGGGCATGATCTAAGCTACATGCTAGAAAACCTTTATCTGCTGGTGCCCCACCACATACAGCTGCTGTGCCCCTTTTTTCCTCTTTACGCCCATGCCCCTCAGACAGAGCTGTAATGTTAAAAAAATAAACTGCATTCAAACAGAGACATTGAATGTAACCGAATCTTTAAATCTCCTTGACCTCCAAGGTTAGCATTGGCATTAATGTATTATTTGCAGCAGAGTAGCTTACTGCAGTAACATTTAGGCCCGGCCCTATCAGTTCCCTACTATTAGTCTATTGGTACATGTATAGAAATTAATCTCAAATTCTCAGAGGTCCATAAGTCTCTGTAACCCAAACAACGGTTTTGAGTTGTCTCTAACAGACTTGTGAAGCAAATCGTCAGTTCAAAATCATGTTTATTAGCAACACTTGTACAATTCATGAAACATGAAGCAGATATAACGGTGCTTGTTGTGTTTTTAGCTGTTGAAAAGTGCTCCAGTCCCTACGCAAGTTGACTTCAGTCCACACAGCACCGTTGTTAAATCACCTGCTGCCTTGAACGTTACTCAGCGGAGCTCTGTGATTGGTCAGCTGGCGACCGTCAAACTCCTCCCCTAGTGCCACCGCAACTCAGCGGAGTCAGCAGCCAGCCATCCAGCGGCGAGTTTTCGGGCAATTCATTAAAACAAGGTTAGTAAAAATAGCCGTATGTTTAATATGAAATTCCTCAAAACTCTGCCCGTATAACATTTTGCTTTGTTTTTTTGTGCGGTTGGTGTCGACCACAGGCTCAGGAAAAGCCCGAAAATGAGTCGGTGGAAGGAACGCTTCGTGACTCTGCTCCATGAGAAAAACTTCGTGACAGATCAGTTGGCGACGCTGGAACAGAAAACGGGAGTAAAGAGAGAGTATATCACCTTGGGTATGTTAACGGCTCGGTGAACAGGAAAGATGATAAAGTTCAACTTTCTTCCATGTTTGTGTATACTTTTAAAATGAATTTGCTGAGGGACTCCTTTCAAAAACTAACGTTAGCTAACGTTACGTTCTTCATGTTTAGCAAACAAGCCAACGTTAGCTAACCTAGTTTAGCTAATAAGATGCCACTCAAACTACAACTGGCAGCCGGTTGTGGTCACGTGAGTGCTTGACTTTTTAGTGTGGTATAATTTCCTGTGACACTGTTATCTGGCTCATGTTGTTATCACCCGTCTCATGCTGGAATACCAAAGTTCACCCAGCTCATACCTTTATGCTACAATGCATAACACGATTAGAGTTTGCATAGCTATAATCCTCCTTTGACACACCTATTTCGATATATTTCTGTTGAAATGAACTGTAATATCCCTCTAACAGCTGGTACCAGGGGTATTTTTATCACGTCCTGAAATATCTAGTGCATTGCATAGATGGAAGGAGATTCCTAGGGTGACTCGTTTTCCAACTGCAGGCTGCTCTCAGTTAGCTTTTAAGAGTTGTGTTTTGACGCAGCATGTTGGCAGTTTGCACAGTAGAAGTCAAAAAACAAAAGCCACACACCTCAAGCTATTTATCTACATTGTGTCTGTGATGCCACAGAATTACAGGAAACATCTAACCTACATTCAAACCCACAGTCCTTACTCAAAATGTATGCTGATGGTTGATGTTGTCAACATAGATTGAAGCTCACAACATGGATATGCATTGGAACAACCATTTTTTTAAGTCCCAGAGGCTTTGGATGTTGATATTTTGGTATTTAACTGCACCATATGATCACAGGCATGTTTGCAAATAACTCTGAGCATTTCTGCTATTATCAGTTGGGGTTACTGCATATTGATATTTGCAAGTTGAAAAAGCATAATGGATCAGCATATTTATTTATTAACATAATAAACACAAAAATGTTTTGGTAAGGATCCTATTACATTTGACTACTAAAGAACTGTGAGCAAGATTTGCACTAAGCAAGATTGACTAAAAATCAACAAGTGGTGGACAACCTAGGTAGCCTAATGGAAATACACTTTCTAAACCAGAGCTGAAAAGGTTAGTCGATAAACAGAAAATTACCTGCCAACAATTTTGATATTGGATTCATCTTTTGTGTAGGTATATTTTTAAGCAAATAGGCAACCGTTCATTCAATATGTGCTGCTTTACTCGGTTTTTAATTATTGCAAATTGAATATCTTTGGGATTAGACTGTTGGTCGGACAAAAAAAGACATTCAAAGATGTTTACTTGGACTCTGGGAAACCGTGACACAATGTTCTGACACTTAATTCAATAATTAATCAAGAAAAACACTTGGCAAACCAGTTGAAAAGGAAAATAATTCTTTTTGTGCCAGCCCTATTCTAAACTGTGCAAAACATATCTTTAATGTGTTTGTCTGGCTCTACCCAACATTAACCCCTCTGAGTAAAAGAGGCCCGATCCCTGTCATTTAAGTGGCACTACTCCCGCAGATTATGTCCGCAAATTGGTGCGCAACGCCATTACAGACCAACCTTACTCTGCTTGGTTCATTCATAAATACCAGAGGATCGCCATCTCGCAACGGTCCCATCATTTTGCAGTTGCTGTGACCCCCCTCCACCCCCACCCTTCTCTCCACCTTCCTTTACTCCTCAAAGCAATATCATAATCCCAACACACACACACACACACCCACACACACTCGTATGCATACGCACACACCAATTTGTGTGTGAAACAAATACTGAAGATTGTATGCAAATATCACCTGACTCACCTCTACCCTGCTATTAGCAGAAGGTAGAACGAGACAGAGCAGCCAAATTATACCTTGACCTGTCCTATTTACATTACTTTCTTGTTAGTGTCTTCTTGTCAGCTTGTTAATGTACTGTATGTGTGCACAGATAATAGGTTGCATACAACAAATTCTTTCTTGTTGGCTCACAATAATGTTGTACTTCGCCCTGATCCGGGCATGTGAATCAAGCAGAGTTACGAAGTGTCCCTTAAACTGTCTTCTGATTAGTTGAGAAACGTCTCCAGTTCATACTGACACTTGAGACTCTAAAGTGGGAATACTACTGTGCTGACTGGAGTAGAGGTCTCATCTGTACTGCGTATGCAGCCAAACTCACTGAGTATGTGGCCTTTGTTATCTTCATGTCTCTAAAGTCAACTTCAACTCCTAACAATAGGTTTTTGTAATGTTTTGATGCTAAGAGGAACTATTGCAGCTGAATTACAACTCCTGCCGCTCTAATGAGTGCTTTGAGTCATCACAGGATTACACAACTGTGTAATGGCTTTTGTGCCCTTATTTTCAGTTTTTCCACAAGAGGGACATGTGTTTTCCTTTAAGGCTGTAAAATCAATATATGGTCACATGGATGTATTGTTCATTTTTCTAGAGCAGTTCAGAAGTTACTTACTTACAGAGCCAGATGGATCCTTCTGTCAGCTTTTTATTATTCCTCATTAACTAATTACAAACGTCCGTTTATGATTTTCCTATTCAAAGCTTTAATGTGCAGACTGGATTGTCAGCCGTCTCCTTGGGGTCTCTCATTTCAACCAGTTCTTCCAGTTTTCCCTTCATTAGAGTGCCAGACTGGATATTGCATGGACATTTGTATATTACCGAGACAACAAATGAGGTGTAAAGAGCAGGCAAAGGTTAGAACAGAAAGGCTTTTAGTGCTTTGGTGACTGGTACTGTGTGACATCATTGCCTCTGGTTGTTGCATTTTATATCAGTTGAGTTTTGCATACATTTGATATAAGGCATTACTGACATCCACAGCTGCTTGAGGGTTAGACGTCATTCCTCTTGTCTTGTGTTGTACTCTTTGCGTGACCACAGGAAAAAAGCAGCTCCGTGATAAAATGCAAACTTAAAAAAAAAAATTGTCATTCAGTTTTTGTTGACATTATCAGAAAAGTGTAAATACATTGTACTGCACTGCATTATATTAATGTAGGTGTTTCTAATGGCCTCACTATTTGAATTATAAGAATATAAGAAACACCTCTGAGTACAAAACTGTCCAGTACACCATCACTATATCCTCAGCATATCATTTAGTTAACACCCCTATGTCAGCAAAAGTGGACATTAACTGAGTGTAGGCTATATTGTGCATTATACTTCTGAAAATGAAACTAGGACTGAAACTATTAATTTCAATATTGATTAATTGCTTGAGCTATAAATATCAGAAAAATATGAAAAATGTCTCTTAGAATTTCCCAGAGCCCAAAGTGAAATCTTCAAATGGCTAGTTTTTTTTCCAACCAACAATCAAATCCAAATCACAAAGTTATTCCGATTATTATCATGTATGACAAAGACAAGCTTTAAACGCTCATATTTGAGAAGCTGCGACCAGCAAATGCATTTTGGATTTTATTGCAGATTGATTTGACTAAGAGATTTATCAACCAGGCATTTCAGCTCTAAATAAAACTATTACTTTATGCACTGAAAAAGTTTATAGTGTACATTATATGTGGAAAGCCTTGTTTGCATGTTAGGCAGCTATTGAGATTGCTTTGTATGTTAGACATACACTGTAATAGTAATACAAATTTTAGGTGTTGGCATTTGTGACTGAGGTGTATAGGCCCGGCTGTTTCAAATGGGCGTGTGAGCTTTGCAGGGTATTAAAAGTCGACTCTGGCTGGATTTGAATGTCATTGTTTGACTTGTGTTAAGTGCTCCTCCTAATCCTGGTCATATGCTGTCCTGACATCGTGCTAACAGACACACACTTTTGACAACGAATTTTTTGTGGCTCGACATTAGACATGTTTGTCACGTAACTTGATAACGTCTCCCTCCCCTCCCTGTCCCTTTTCTCTTCTTTCTCCCTCTGCAGGTGTTCTGAGTTTGGTCGGGCTGTATCTTCTGTTTGGATATGGAGCCTCACTGCTCTGCAACCTGATTGGCTTTGTCTATCCTGCATATTTCTCGTATGTATACACTATATATACACAAAATATAAAAATTCAATTCCATTGAAATGTAAACTGTCACTACCTTCAGTTTATGTATTAAAACAGTAATGTTAATACATATATATTTATATGATTTACTTTTTTAGGAGTAAAAGCAAAGGTGTATCTGTAATTATGGCTCTGTCCAGTCAGCCCATACATGCACAATACTAGAGGTTTGGAACTGAGACACGCACTTGGAATAAAGCAATTGTCAATTATTAAATCTCATTAATTACACCTGTGCTCTTCCTGCTATGTCATGTCCAAATGTGCCCCTTGGGGAAAAAGGTCCTTTTTTGCTTTGTAGTATTACTAACTGAGAATGGATCTTACTTTTAATACATACAGAGCACACTGCGTCATACTCTAAAGCCACGCCCCCCCGGGGGGGGGGCTCTCCATTGACTTGTATGGCGTGAAGGTGCCTCCTTATGGAGGACCATGTCTTTCATATTAAAAAATAAATACAGAAATAAATAAATGCTCAATAAATAAATAAGCACACAATTAATTGCCCCAAAAAATACAATGAAGAAATAAATGTAGGTAGAAATTAAATTATACAGTGAGACATAAATGTATATATCTCTTTTAATTAGCTTCTTTATTTATTCACCTTTGTAATAATTACCTTATTTATTTATTGTCCGTTATAATCTTCAACTTTATTTATTCCTTACTTATTTTTAAATGTATTTATTTCTGTGTGTGTTTAATTTTTTGTCTGTTTTATTCTTCCGTTGCATTTTCTACCCTATTTATTTTCACCCCTGGTATTTATTTCTGCCTGTCACTTTTACATTTCTGCCTGTCACTTTTACATTTCTTCATGCATTTCTGCCTCATTATGCAAATGAGGAGGGGGGGTCTTAAGGGGTTAACTTCTGCCCATTGGTTGGTTAGCATTTTACTCCCTCGGTTGAATTTACATGCCACCGGCCACAGACACAACACAGATGGCTAGCTACGGTGAAGTTGTCAGTGAGCTCAGGCATTTAGCAACTTTTTTTGAAAACAATGCTAACGTTATAAGTATTGACTTTATAATTTTTCGTTTAGACGCTCTGACAGAACGTGTGTTTCAGTCAGCGGTGTCGTGCCAATGTACTCGTGTATCCCTGGCCGCTGGAGCGCGCATGCAGACAGAGCGGAGCTTCTGCTGCCCTTCGAATTGTTTAACTGCTGCACTTTGAATTAAACGGAACAAACAGCGGCGTGAAGACTCGGCAGGGTTACCATAGTAACAGGGGTCTCAGTTAACTACATAAATACGTGTATTTGTCTGTTACATTAAGGAGACGTGTCAAATGTTTATAGCGTGGTTTAATATCGAGTGATAGGCGTATCCTCCCTGTCCCTGTCTACCATATGAGTTACATAGGAGGTACTCAAATATCAGGCCGTTTTTTTCACCTGATATTTGGGTATCCCCTATGTAACTTTTGATAAACAACAGCAAACCTCTCCAAATTGTGTCAGGTTGTTATTGTGACCTATTAAACACACAAAATAACACCCATGATGACAGGACAGACCCTTTGCATGTTAGGGATGGGATACATAAAATATCAGGTGAAAAATGATATTGATATTGATGATAGTCCTTCATGCAGTGCCATCACATAGGTTACACACACACACACACACACACACACACACCGCCGTGAGAAATACTAATCAACCTGTTCGCCGTTAGAAGCGGCGCACAATTTAGGACTTCTCCATCCTGAGACGTCTCCGTTGGATTTATTCTAAACATCCACCTGCTAAATTTCATCGGGTTTTTGTAGTGCAACCTTCTTTGAACGAACTGCGGCTGTTATCATTCTGTCTCTTCTGATGTGCGACAGGAAGCCAGAGAGAGGAGTGGATTTGAGACAGACAACCCACTCCCGGGCCGCTTCTAGCAAGGGAAACCCCCACGCGTTGCGCGCCTGGATTGCCAGTAGAAATTCGGCGTCGCGGAGTGCGTGTGCATACGCTGCCAGGCACTAAATGTGTGTGTTCGTGCACGGCAAAGCCCGGGCTCCGTCCTCAACAGTTGCTACCGGAGCGACGGAGAGGAGAGGTGGAGAGCGAGAGAGATAAGACACTGAGGACAGACGGACGCGGAGACCCACGTCGCTCAGCCCGGCTCTGCTCCTGACATGCAGTCATGTCAGGTGAAAAATGATATTGATATTTTATGTATACCATCCCTAACATGCAAAGGGTCTGTCCTGTCATCATGGGTGTTATTTTGTGTGTTTAATAAGTCACAATAAACAACCTGACACAATTTGGAGAGGTTTGCTGTTGTTTATCAAAAGTTACATAGGGGATACCCAAATATCAGGTGAAAAAACGGCCTGATATTTGAGTACCTCCTCTGTAACTCATATGGTAGACAGGGACAGGGAGGATACGCCTATCACTCGATATTAAACCACGCTATAAACATTTGACACGTCGCCTTAATGTAACAGACAAATACACGTATTTATGTAGTTAACTGAGACCCCTGTTACTATGGTAACCCTGCCGAGTCTTCCACGTCGCTGTTTGTTCCGTTTAATTCAAAGTGCAGCAGTTAAACAATTCGAAGGGCAGCAGAAGCTCCGCTCTGTGTGCATGCGCGCCCCGCGGCCAGGGGATACACGAGTACATTGGCACGACACCGCTGACTGAAACACACGTTCTGTCAGAGCGTCTAAACGAAAAATTATAAAGTCAATACTTATAACGTTAGCATTGTTTTCAAAAACAGTTGCTAAATGCCTGAGCTCACTGACAACTTCACCGTAGCTAGCCATCTGTGTTGTGTCTGTGGTGGCATGTAGATTCGACCGAGGGAGTAAAATGCTAACCAACCAATGGGCAGAAGTTAACCCCTTAAGACCAGCCCCTCCTCATTTGCATAATGAGGCAGAAATGCATGAAGAAATGTAAAAGTGACAGGCAGAAATGTAAAAGTGACAGGCAGAAATAAATACCAGGGGTGAAAATAAATAGGGTAGAAAATGCAACGGAAGAATAAAACAGACAAAAAAAATTAAACACACACAGAAATAAATACATTTAAAAAATAAGTAAGGAATAAATAAAGTTGAAAATTATAACGGACAATAAATAAATAAGGTAATTATTACAAAGGTGAATAAATAAAGAAGCTAATTAAAAGAGATATATACATTTATGTCTCACTGTATAATTTAATTTCTACCTACATTTATTTCTTCATTGTATTTTTTGGGGCAATTAATTGTGTGCTTATTTATTTATTGAGCATTTATTTATTTCTGTATTTATTTTTAAATATGAAAGACATGGTCCTCCATACCTCCTTGTCAATTTCGTCTGCTAGCAAACAACGGTAAAATGCCTAAAAGCAGCTGTGTGATGATATTCAATACAAACAGGGTAAATAACCCATGACTTAAGTTTTTCACATTCTCCGTGCTGATTTCTCACATTTGTACCCACTTTTGTCTTCATAAAAGATCAGTTATTGGTTTTTTACATTGTTGGTGGTGAATATCACCACATAGCAGCTTTTTAGGCATTTTTCGGTTGTTTCCTAGCAGACAAAATTGACGAGGAGGCACCTTCACGCAATAAAAGTTAATGGAGATTGGGGAGTTCTTTTCCCCTCCGATGGGTGCGCGACTTACTTATATGCGCTCTGTCTCTATGTCTTTACTTTATAGACTACTGACATTAATATTTCTTTTCAACCGTGAGACAAAGTCAGCTCAGTTTTCAATTGTTGGTTGTTATATTTCAGTAAAAGATAAAGACTGATTTAAATAATACATTTGGATTTTGTCAAGTCTATCTCAATAATCACATGCTCATTTGTACATTGAAAGTCACTGTAATCATTCATCCTCTCCTTACTGGCCATAAAGTAATCTTTTCTTACTCGTCTTTTTTTAGCACACAATGATGTCTTTGTGTTGCTCTTCCTCAACTGCAGGTCAGTAGGGAAAAAGAGACTTTTGTGCTGAAAACACTGTAATTTTGGAAAGTACCCAATTGATTTGACTCGCTTTGATTACTTAAGCCTCATAATGAGCTTGAGCTAAACTTCTAAATGCATTTTTGCACAAAACCAGGACTGTATTTTTTAAGTTGTGCTAGAAAAGGGATCACTTTAAAGCCATTAAGAAGAGGTTGAGTGATTACAGGGGCCAATAACTCATTTAATATACATATGGACATGTGAGTATTATAGTAAGACACAATCAGTAAAGCACTCACATGCCCATAAACATGAACCTATCCATTAAGGAGTTATGTTGAAAATCATGTTGAGTACATTGAATCATCTGTTTATATACTGTCTGTTTATAGAAGTATGTTTATTATGTAAATATGTTTGATGTGTTACTATTATATTATTATTATATAATAATTATATATAACAAATTATATATTTTTTCTATTTCTTATACTTAATGTATATTTTTGCCATATCCACTTAATGTGTATTTATGTTATTAATTATTAATAATTTCTAAAATACTTTGGATGTTTTTCCATTTTAACCACTGATATGACCTATGATATGACAATGATATGACTGATATGACGATGCAAAATCAGAGTAAGCTACAAAGGAGTTAAAAGAACAAGTAAACACAAAAACAATAACCTAATTTAAAATTGCAAAGCTCCCGTCTGCGGACCTGATGGTGATGATTCACAGCAAATCATCATTAAAGGAACACACCACTGTTTGTTGAAACCGGGCTTATCACAGTCTCCCCTAGCTGGAGATAGGTAGGCCAACGCATTTTTGTCTCAGTGCATACATTGTTTCAGTCCGGTGCAACACCGGCAGCCCCGCCGCTAGTTAGCTTAGCGTAGTGAATGGAATCCTATGTTGCCGGTTAGCATGTTGTGAGTAAAAGTGAGTCAACAAAAAACAACAACCTAATTACTTCTTGTTGCCTGCGTATTCATGAGTACAAATAGAAATGCAGATTAAGACTAGACGATTTCCTAGGCAGCTATTAACTTGGAACTATATTGGGTGGAAGCACAGCCGAAGCACTGCTACATGGCGCCGAGATATCACATAGCAACTCTGTGTGAGTACAGGTCTTATATGGGTCGATCTATCACGTAAAATAACCATGCGTCATGTTTACAGTAATCACTTACTCTTTGGACAGCTGTTTATTTGGTCCATTCAGCATTTTTCCCAGTTGACTTTATCACACCAAGAAAAAAAAAGTTGAGGGCTGCAGGATGCCTCACGTCCTCGGGCTGTTGAGTGATCACAACCTCCTCTTCCTCTCATTCTAGTTCCAAAGCACGCAGCTCCTCTTCTTAAAACTCTGGTTCGTAGAGGTATGCTTCTGCATCTTGACTGACTGACTGAGAAGTCATCCTCTTCGTCCCTCACAAAATACGCCATGTTCATCGCCATTCACTGTCTACTGTAGGAATAACTGCCAGCTATTCACACAGCTGGGGGGTTTAAGGTGCTGCGTGATCTCTGCGCCCATTTGGCGGTGCTTCGGCTGTGCTTCCACCCAATATAGTCCCAAGTTAAAATCTGCCTAGGAAATCCTCTAGTCTTAATCTGCATTGCTATATGTACTCGTTATGAATATGCAGGCCACAAGAAGTAATTAGGTTGTTGTTGTTCTGTTGACTCACTTTTACTCACAACATGCTAACCGGCAACATAGGATTTCATTCACTATGCTAAGCTAACTAGCGGCAGGGCTGCCTGTGTTGCACCGGACTGAAACAATGCATGCATTGAGACAAAAAATGCGTTGGCCCACCTATCTACAGCTAGGGGAGACTGTGATAAGCCCGGTTTCAACAAACGGTGGCGTGTTCCTTTAACATCCCTAGCCCTCTGCATTCAGCAGAAGAGTGTATCGTGTCATCCCCATACTATTGGCATACATCAGCGTACTTGAATTAATGCTGGTAGACACACAGTTAATCTTTGCAGTATGTAGTGTTGATGTCAATCTTTTGATTGAAACCTGTTCTCTTTTCAGTATTAAGGCCATTGAGAGCAGTGTGAAAGAGGATGACACACAGTGGCTCACCTACTGGGTTGTTTATGGACTCTTCAGCATCGTCGAGGCCTTTTCTGACATCTTCCTCTTCTGGTTCCCCTTTTACTATATTGGCAAGGTAGGCTGACTCTTTAATTTGAAGTCTGCTTACACTGTGACAACGTGTTGAATCACATGAGTACTCATGTCTGGGTGCCTGTACATCGTAGTTTGCCAACAGCGCACTCTTGTGGACAGTTTGTGTCAGAATGAGGAAAGACTTTCAGACACCATCTGTGTTTCAGGCCAGTACTACACAACTCTTACCAGGTTTTAAATATGCTGTCTGCAAATGGATTTATATTTTTGAAACAGTATAAACAAAAACTAAAAAAGGTCAGTATGCAGACAACTAAAACTGCTTGATTTTTAAGTGAGCTTTTTGATGGACACTATTTTCCCTCCATGCATTGTACAAAGAAAATGAACTATTCACAGCTGCAAAGCATAGGAATAAGCTGCGAGTGGGGGGTGAGATAGTTCCAGAATCACATTGGAGAACAAAAAGATATGTTTGGGAAGTGTAATTGGCAGTGGAGTTTCAAAGTTACAGTTTGTTGTAAAATATGTTCCTGTATACTAACAGCAAAAAAACTATATACTATAAATATTTAGTAGATACTACATACTGGGCACAGCTCATATGTAGGATGTAATCGGGACATTTCCCATCAGGTACAGTGGAAGTCATTTCATGTCCCTTTTGACCTAGGAGATGAGTCTGAAGTTGAATAGGTTGAGGGAAGTTGTAAGTGATGTTCTGAGACAAAGTGACCACACATATCAGAAAGCCCTGCGTCGACCATCACAAAGTCACATCCCTGTCTGTTGTTTGGGCCTAATTACCATGATCATTATTGCTTTTCTCCATTTGAAATGGTTTGGTTTCAATGAATAAATGTAATCCTGGAAAATAGGATTAATAAATAAGGCAATGCGCGTTGGCAAATTAACATAGGCCTGTTATCTAACACAATACAATAGCCAGACATGGTAACACTTGTCATTTAATGCAAAGCTTTAGCTTGATTTTAAAATGACCTATTTTAGGTCTGCAACCGACCATTACTTTGATTTATCAATAAATCTGCCAAGTATTTGTTCAATAATTAATTCATCTGTTGGCCTATGAAATGTCAAATGGTAAATAATGATGATCATAATTTCCTAAAACCCATGGTGTTGTCATAGTATATTTCTTCATCACATAAGATCAAGAACCGGACACAGCAGTATAATAAACAAGATTTGCCGTCTGCTCTCCTCCTCAGTGTTTGTTCCTGGTATGGTGCATGGCTCCGGTGACGTGGAACGGCTCTGCGATCTTGTACAACCGTGTGATCCGGCCATTTTTCTTGAAGCACCAGGCTACCATGGACAGTGTGGTCAGCGATCTGAGCGCCAAGGCTAAGAACATAACTGAGACCGTGACTAAGGAGGGTGAGATACCCACAGTATACATGCAAGTAGAGCCACATACTATATGTACTTTAGCAACATATTCTCACAGCAGACACACTTCTCCATCGCCTCTCAGATTTATACTGTACAAGTTTATCATCAAATACAGTGCTCTGTGTATCTGAATATAGTTTTTTATTCTTCTCTGTTTTTTCCATCAGCTGTTAACCGGGCCCTCAACCATGACAAGGACCAGTGAGAAACATGGGAAGGCTTTGTGTGTGTGTCCATGTGTGTCCATGTATGTTTTTTTTGGCTTGTTCAAAGAGTGACGGAAGGAATTTGTGTGAGTTTGTTGTTTTGCTTTTTGTTTCTTAAAGCCCCCCCCTCCTCCATGACAATTTTATTGATCAACCCCCGTGTCATATGGTGAACTGAAGCTTTTCACTTAGCATTTTTGTGCGTCATCATCAGTTTAATGCCATCGGTACTGCTAAGACAATCAGAGAAACTGTGACCTTTCATGTGATCTTCTTTGTTGTAGTGTGAAAGATATTTATTCATAGTAAAGATTATAATTGTATGCCTTCAGGTTTCAGCAACACTAGTGGTGCATTCAATATTACTGTCCAATTGAGCCATTTGTGCCAGAGAACAGAGGCTGACATCATTACGGTTAGAAAAACAGGTTGTCTTCTAATGTTTTCACAAACGGCATTTTCTAACATTGATAATCTTAACTGGAACTTTTACATGTCAGTATGTCAGTGTCCGTTAAATGCCTCACTATGTATGTGCCAAGCAGCATTTAAAGGCTGTTTGAGCTATTGGGAAGGTTCTTTAACTTTCTCTGCACGACTTCTGCCTCTTGATATGTCTTAATTTATCATCTCACAATGATGACATAATAAAACTGGACCCTTAATGAACTGAAGAAGTGTCTGGCTTTAAACTTTCAGATTTATTTTCTGTTTTTTTCTGGTTCCTTCTCTCCAAGCAGAGTCATTCCTCACAAAGTAGGAAATTGGATTTTATTTTGTCCAAATTACAATATTCATGCACCGGTGATTTCTGTAATAGTTTTTGTTTATAGCAGTGGCAAGTCAGGGAAATTGTCTGGATCCATAACCTCTGCACATTTGGCTCTAGTTCACTTTGCAGCAAGTTTTGGTATTCTTGTTTTCTTTATCTGGAGTAATTGTAAATGGTGCACATATATCTCACATTAAGTTTTTTTAAATTTAATTTTTCATTACCCTTTTCCAAATTCGAATATATGCAGTTAAAATATACCGCACATTCTTTATTAAACATCTCTTAACAACATATTTGTTTTACAACAAATTACATTTATTGTTACCAAATCTGCAGATGTACAGTGCCTTGCGAAAGTATTCGGCCCCCTTGAACTTTTCAACCTTTTGACACATTTCAGGCTTCAAACAAAGATATAAAAAAAAAAATTTTTGTGAAGAATCACCAACAAGTGGGACACAATTGTGAAGTGGAACGAAATCTATTGGATATTTTAAACTTTTTTAGCAAATAAAAAACTGAAAAGTGGTGCGTGCAAAATTATTGGGCCCCCTTGCGTTAATACTTTGTAGAGCCACCTTTTGCTGCGATTACAGCTGCAAGTCGCTTGGGGTATGTCTCTATCAGTTTTGCACATCGAGAGACGGACCTTCTTGCCCATTCTTCCTTGCAAAACAGCTCGAGCTCAGTGAGGTTGGATGGAGAGCGTTTGTGAACAGCAGTTTTCAGCTCTTTCCACAGATTCTCGATTGGATTCAGGTCTGGACTTTGACTTGGCCATTCTAACACCTGGATACGTTTATTTGTGAACCATTCCTTTGTAGATTTTGCTTTATGTTTGGGATCATTGTCTTGTTGGAAGATAAATCTCCGTCCCAGTTTCAGGTCTTTAGCAGACCCCAACAGGTTTTCATCCAGAATGGTCCTGTATTTGGCTGCATCCATCTTCCCCTCAATTTTAACCATCTTCCCTGTCCCTGCTGAAGAAAAGCAGGCCCAAACCATGATGCTGCCACCACCATGTTTGACAGTGGGGATGGTGTGTTGAGGGTGATGAGCTGTGTTGCTTTTACGCCAAACATATCGTTTTGCATTGTGGCCAAAAAGTTTGATTTTGGTTTCATCTGACCAGAGCACCTTCTTCCACATGTTTGGTGTGTCTCCCACGTGGCTTGTGGCAAACTTTAGACGAGACTTTTTTAGGATATCTTTGAGAAATGGCTTTCTTCTTGCCACTCTTCCATAAAGACCAGATTTGTGCAGTGTACGACTGATTGTTGTCCTATGGACAGACTCTCCCACCTCAGCTGTAGTTCTCTGCAGTTCATCCAGAGTGATCATGGGCCTCTTGGCTGCATCTCTGATCAGTCTTCTCCTTGTCTGAGCTGAAAGTTTAGAGGGACGGCCAGGTCTTGGTAGATTTGCAGTGGTCTGATACTCCTTCCATTTCAAAATGATCGCTTGCACAGTGCTCCTTGGGATGTTTAAAGCTTGGTAAATCTTTTTGTATCCAAATCCGGCTTTAAACTTCTCCACAACAGTATTACGGACCTGCCTGGTGTGTTCCTTGGTCTTCATGATGCTGTCTGCGCTTTCAACAGAAACCTGAGACTATCACAGAGCAGGTGCATTTATACAGAGAATTGATCACACACAGGTGGATTCTATTTATCACCATCAGTCATTTAGGACAACATTGGATCATTCAGAGATCCTCGCTGAACTTCTGGAGTGAGTTTGCTGCACTGAAAGTAAAGGGGCCCAATAATTTTGCACGCACCACTTTTCAGTTTTTTATTTGCTAAAAAGGTTTAAAATATCCAATAGATTTCGTTCCACTTCACAATTGTGTCCCACTTGTTGGTGATTCTTCACAAAAAATAAAAAATTTATATCTTTATGTATGAAGCCTGAAATGTGTCAAAAGGTTGAAAAGTTCAAGGGGGCCGAATACTTTCGCAAGGCACTGTAGCTGTAGATCACTTTAAATTAGACGCTCTATATTTTTTATTTACTTGGTATGGCATGTAAGGCATTAGTCGCAATTCTTTTTGCAAGGAAAATATTATTGCCATGGAGAATTTCTCTCCCATCCTTCCCGTCCATCCATCCCGTCTCCACTTGATCTTTTGATCTGTCATCCTCAAGTACATTTACCGGCATTCAGACAACCTAACCACTCACACTTTAATTTGTCTTTAGCTCTCTATTCACGCTTGAGGGGCTCTGAATAGGGAGCCTTTGTGTTGGTGCAGTGGATGTAATGCATGGAGCCGGTGCGTTGGCCACACACCGCCATGGGGAGAGGAAAGGCACCCATCTGGAAATGGCTGCTGTGAAAATGTGACTGCTGAGCGTTTGTAATGGATCCCCTCAGCCACCGAAGGCCGTCAGGCTATTGATTAAACAGAAATTGGACACCGAAACCAATTATTGTGTTGTGTTGCTGTGTGGTTTGATCCAACGCCTTGTATTGAGTGTGGAGCCTGTAATGGCTTAGAACAGTGGAAGAAGAGCTGAAGAGGAAAAAGAAGGAAATGAGTCAATGTAAGAAAGCATGTTTTATATGTAGGCTACACAAACATTTTTCAGCTGAGTTTTTCCTTTATTACAAGCTGTTTTTATGGCAACATAGCTCTGAGGATGGAAATGTTGGTTGTTACTGATTGAATATCTCAACTAATAAATAGACATTTTGTACACACACGACTGGTCCCCAGAGGATAAATCATACTGACTTTGACATTGCTGCCAACAGCAGGTCGGCATTTTTATTTTTGTCTTGACAGCTTATGGATGGGTTGCCATGAAGTTTGGAACGGATATTTATGATGCCCAGAGAAAGAATCCTAATGATTTTGGGGATGCTTGACACTTTTAAATGTAGTGCCACCAGGAGGTTAAATTTGTCCCTTTATCCTGTGAAATATAGCAACATCTACTCAATTGGTTGGCATCAGATTTTGTACAGATATTCATAGTTCACAGATGATGAATCCTAATGACTTTGGTGACTTTTGTCCCTATAGTACCATCATCAAACTACTGCAAAACTAATGACATTCCTGCCTACTTTGTGTTTAGTGCTATTTGTCAAATGTTAGCATGCTAATTTAAGATTGTGCCTTTGGTAAACACTTTACTTGCATGATAGGGTTGTCATTGTGAACATGTTGATGGCAAATCACCCCTGTAGATTCTTAGTAATGTGTTGTCTGGGCACTTTCAGGACTTCTCATACATGTTGGCTTAGACGTTTAGATTTTAAAGATCCTTCCATACCTAAATAATGACATAGGAAACTAGTTTGATGGGGCCTAACACTTACTAATGTCTTCTACTGCAGATAAAACACTTTGCAAATAATATTGCAAATAAGCTAATTGTTAAAAAAAAAAAAAAGAATTCTGTATTTTTTGATTCTTGCATACTTTTTCCCCTGCCTAACCCATTACCCTGCTATTCATCTTCTGCTCACTACCCCCCCCCAACTGAAACAATCAATGGTACTTTTTATCACCGTATCTGCGTGTCTTCTGCAGTTCCCTGGCTCACCGACAGAGGGAGACAAACACTAGGCTGCCTGGAAGGAGACTTGGTGAGTCATACAGTGAGACCGTCACGTACAGACAAACATCTCCAAACAAGGCCCGGTCTGATTCGGAAGTAGGCCGTTATTAGCACCAGGCCTAGGCCTCATTACACTTATTTGTGATGTTAAACGAAATGTATGAAATGTTCTCATTCCTGCCGACATGAACTGATATACCATTAGGGCGTGCTTTGTACTGGGCAGGTACACTTCCTGCTTTATCGACTCTGTGATCTCTTACCTTCTTTCCACCCTTTCCATGTTGTTTTGCTTTGTTGTGTGTGTATTTATAGTTGGCATAGCCGACTGTATGCACTACTGTATACCCTAATGAATTACCTATCTCTCTCCGTGGTGCTGAAACACAATGAGATCGCTGTCCGTGGTGCTGATCCTGGATCAGGTTGAGATGTGATTTCTTTCTTCCTCTTTTGGTTTAAATGCTCTCTAAGCTGATAACCTTACTCATACAACTACATACAAGTCATTTAAACATGTCCACTATCTCTAGATACCCTTGATTGATTGATACAGTAATAGGCCTGGTTTGATTTATGATTCATGTATTATTTATGCTGAAAATAATGAAAAAAATGTACTTGAGGTGCATGTTAGCAAAATAAAATTGGAATAGTCGAATGCATTTAACCTGATCCAATGAATCCAACAATTCTGACCTGAAGCTCTCACGGAATTTTACTCAGGCTTCTACGTTATATTTCACAGGTGCAGCTTTAGGCCAAAGTGAATCTGATATAAATGAAACATCGACAGTGTAATTTGGAAATAAAATGGGGCTCTGCTTAGGTTACATTTTTGACCGTGAATATAATTTCATCAATTGAGCTTCTTTAATTTGATCTGTTTCTCTGGGACCGTCACTAAATGTACTTTTGATATTTTATATTGCACATGATTGTGGCTCCACACATAATTATAAGGATTAATGTAGCGTGTGCAGTGTGTAATTATGATTGCCATTATCTGTCGTTTTCTATAATTTTCATACTTTTCGTATGATCTTGTGGTCAAATTCCCACAGTTGCGACCGTTTGAAATTGTTCAGTTTGCTGGCATCCAACCACTGGGAAGAGTATAAACTGAAAGAAAATCCAGTGTGGACAGAAAAGGGAGAGTGCATAGCACCTCCCACGTCCTAACTGCGAGAGAGAGAGAGAGAGAGAGAGAGAAAGAGAGAGGAAGAGGGAGAGAGTCTGCTGTGGTGGTGTTGGAAATCGGACGACATGAGCTCTACATGAACCGAGTAAAATGCTTTAAGACGCTTTCGGCGTTTGTCTTGCATCCGTCTAAACCAAGGACGAGCCTGAAGCGGAGCTATACTTCACGAGCAGGTATGGAGATGCTGCTCATCCCCACATCTTTACAATAAGGATAGATGTTGGTATTCAGTGGCGTATCCGCGGTCCTTCTGCTTGGCTGTCTGTTGAGCGCACACGATTCCTGCTGTTAAAAAAAGAAAGACAATCTTTATTTATCCGGTCGTTGTTGTTGTTGTTGTTGATTTAAATGCGACTCCCATTTGTGTTTGATAACCTCGGTCGTGTGAAATGTATAGCCTATGCCCGCACAGCCATATTGGCAGTCAGCAGGAGAGAGAGAGAGGACAGATATATGAGGATTATGATATTGCTTAGAAGAGTAAAGGGAGGTGGGGGGCGCTGCGACTGCGAAATGATGGGACCGTTGCGAGATGGCGATCCTCTGGTATTTATGAATGAACCAAGCAGAGTAAGGTGGTCTGTAATGGCGTTGCGCACCAATCTGCGGACGGACGCCAAGCCCTCTCCTGCCACCCCTTCCTGACTACAGCCGAGATGGAGATGCACGTCACCATAGACTATATACTAATAATGACGCCAGTGTGACGCATAAAGCCCAATTTCTGTGGCAAATGTCACGGTTAATCCTCCATCTGGATATGAGTTTCTCCATGTCTCCTCCTCCATGCCTTATGTGTGTGTGTGTGTGTGTGCGCGCGTGTGTGTATGTGAGTGTGTGCGTGCGCGCGCGCGCGCGTGTGTGTGAGTGAGAATATGTATGTGACTCAACTTCCTGTATGCATTAAACACTGCCAGTCATGGGTGTGTGTGTGTGGGTTGCAGGGTTTGAAAGAAAACAGAGGAGCTGAGGGCTGTATGACAGTAAATCATGTGATTAAGCTTTAAAGTGTGTGGTTGGGAGAAGTATAAAGATGCAGACTATGTTAAAGAATGCATTTGTTTGTCGAGGATGGATGATAAAACGAAGTGTGTGTGTGTGTGGGGGGTCAGTGCCTGTCCATTTGTTTGTCTAACTTGAATGGCCACAGTACGGTTGCATAAGAACACTTCATCTGCTCAGACAGGACAAAGAAATGACTCAACACATGGTAACAAGGAACAAAGAAAGAGGAGATGATGCTCGTATGCTGAGGTTTCTGATGACGTTGGAGATGAGTATGGATCCTGATTGATGATGATGATGTGCTTTTATTCACTACACAAAGCTGTGTAAGATAACCAAGGTCCAGATGGCCAGATGTTGTGGATTCTGTTGGGGATCACTTATGTCTCCTCATGTCTGGAGACAAGCTGGACAACTCCACACACACAAGTAGCTTCCAATTTTCTGTAATTATCATGCTCAGGTCGATCCAGAGATGGACCACACGTAGAAATTTGGCTTTCAGAGAAGTTTCTATGGCTTCAGAGAACGAGAGTAGGGTTATTAGTAGGGTTAGGGTGCAGTTTCTGAGATTTAGCTTGTTAATTTATATAAAATTAATGAATTAACAATGCATGCATATAAGATCTAAGAGTCTATATTTGCAAAAGTTAAAAAGCAAGAAAAACCTGAGTGGCAAAATACACATTGGCTTACAGTGAGGAATAAGTAGGCAAGACAATGAAGAAACACAACTTCAAGGTTTCTGGCTAATAAAATGTTGCAGGGATAACATTTGAAAAAGCCCCCCTTTTCTTAAAAAAAGTAGTTATTTTGTTGGAGGACTGCCATTTGGCAATGAGTTAAAATTATGAATTTGACCTGGGCACATGTTATGGCGCACCTTTATTTTGAAGTTATTGGTAAAGAGAAGTTCTTAAGAAGTTTCATTTACTCAGGTTCAGGCGTGTTTCTGCTTCGTGAGACAGGAGCGTATACTTTGCTCCAGCTTGTGTTCCTGCCCTCGCATCATTTTAGTTTATTTAAAGATGGGAACAATTGATGAAAATGCTGCGATGGCCATTGGTAAAATATATAGAAATATATAATAAATCGGACTTGTCGATCTATATACTGAACATTTCATTGGAAGAATGTGTCCAAACTAAATCTTAGTGAGTAGCAGCCCGTCTGTGACTTTTTTATAATATTATTTTCACAGTATCCTAAACGCGTGAAAGAAAAATGCATTCTCTTCTCAAACTGCGCTTGCCTCCATAAAACGTTTTTGAAATTATAGTTAACTGCTGTCTCATGATGTTTAAGTCTGCCTGTTGCTTTGACAGCACAAGTCTAGTCTAGTGCATGATCACCGTTGAGCCCTCCTGGACTATATATAACTATATAGTGCATAATGTCTGCTTTAAAACTAGAACAGATCAATACTAAAGGGTTTTAGTTGATTTGACGGCCTCAGCTTATTTCCAAGGTCTATACAGTCTTCATTATACATGGCATTAGGCAGAATTATCTTGGTCTTGTGCATAACTAATTGAAGGCCAGGATGGCTGTTCTGGTCCATTATGCACACTGTGACCTCTGAGTTCCCATGTTTTATTTGACATTTTGTTCATATATCAGCACTCTTTTTATGTAAAACACTACAAGCACCATTGAATCTGTTTTGAGAAATGATGAGAACTAGGGAAAAAAAATCCCAATGTATTTTGTGGTTGGAGATAAAGAAACATTAATGGTCAGTTTCTTATAATCCCAGTTGCATCATGGGAACGTCACGAGAAATCTGGAGCGGGATTCCCTTGTTGTCTCCATTTTCCTTGTTGGCAGCCGTGGATCAAGTGGTATTATAAAAAAGCTGTGCCTGGCTGATCTTGCCTGTAGAAACAGGTGGAGTCTATCCAAAACTACCAACCCTGTCACCATCTGTCACCGCAGGCAGGCTTCTGCAACACACTCCTGCAGTCTGTAATTAGCACTTCAGTCAGGTTAGTGCCTTCACAGCTTCTAAGAATAGGATTTCTATAATAAAAAAGTAATACATTATGCAGACTTGAACACAGGCATGATTGCTCTATTACCAGTGCTGGAAACTGAATTTCTTCACTATTTCTCGGCCCAATTCTGGTTTTAATATCCAGGTGGCTCTTTGGCTCTTTGGCGAGATTGCCAGGCTGAGGCATTAGTAGAGTCTTAAGGTGGGGCCAGACGGAGCAACCCAGGGTTCCACAGGTCACGCTAATACTTAGTACTAGTACACATTTAAAGATTAATTACACGGCCCTGTTGCATCCAGTCCTGTGTTAAAACTGCGACATAGAATCAACGTGATTATGGTTGCAGGGTTTGGTTACAGCTTAGGAATCAATTTGCCGGGGAGGGGGGTTTGCTGTGTTTGCTGCTGACTGCTGACTGCTGGCTGTTTAGTTTAAATAAAGCAGGGAACAGTCTTCCTCTTGCTTGTGAAAACATTCATCGGTCTTTTTTCTCTTGTTGCCCCTCTCTATGGGCAACAACAAACACTGGTGAAGTGTTATGGAAAGGTTTTCCTTTTGATTTACAGTCACCTCAAGCTCTAGAACCGTTGGAAGTCTACTAGTGAGCTAAACACATTGTGGCTTTCCCTGAATAATTTCAAGTAGAATGAAATGATAATAGGTTTAAGACAAATTGTCTCCTTATACTGTAGATCTGGCAATGTAAGACTGTACACCGGTAACATCACGAATTACAACAATCTATGGGTTTATTAATACTGTCAAAAACTATTTATTTAAATGTATAGTCCTTAAGATTTTCATACAATCAAACCCCATTTTTGATACCATTTCTGGTCTGCATTTTTTTCTGTAACAGCCTTATTGGTGTAAGATCACTCTATTCACTAGATTCAAATTGCCTTCCGATGCACACCAACAGCTTGACTTTGTCTTCTGCTGTATTTCCTAAAAGAGAAGCTGCCCAAGGAGTGATTGCTGTAGTATTAAAAAACATGTGGTGTTGCCAAACAAAGTAATTCCCATCATCCAGGCTAAAAAAAGGCTGTATTTGTAGTCTTACAATGGCAGGCCTCAACATCTCCACTGGGCTTGGATTGGAGAAAGTAGTAAATTTAGTCTGAACCCACTGTCATTCTGATAAAAAATAATAAAACACTGGGGTTGTGTTGATTTCTGAATCATCTAGGGAAAGCCTAAACTTTTTGCAGCTCACCAACAAACTTGAAATTTTGTGCTGAGGGGAAAATTCCTAGTGCGTATTCTGTGGATGATAGATGGATGTTCTGCTGCAAAACCTTCTGCTCCAATTTAAATATGATGTTGTGAGCATCAATAGACCGATAAATGTCACCTGTGTTGTTTGTGTGTCTGGCCCTGCTGATGTCAGTGCATGCTAAGTCAATGGGGTGTGCATGTAGTATCAGAGGGCTTCATCTGGAGCTGCATGTAGTCTTATAGGGAGACCGCTGGTAGCTTAAGTCCTGGGAATTGGGTCAATGCAGAGGAGACCAGGGGCACAGAGAAGGTTAAGCTCAATGATTAGCTACTAAGCCAAGACCACAGTGTTGCGATATCTTGTATAGTCTATAGTCTTATTGGTCTTCATTATTAACATTTATTATTCTTTATTATTGTCATAGTCAGATTCAGCAACTGCATGGCCTACTTCTCGCTTAAAATGTTTTCAGAAACACATTTTGGTGAAGTATTTTTGTAAAATACGTGATCGTATTTCTGAACAAGCCATTATGGTCGGTTTTTGAAATCCGGGAGAAGCCAGAATCACGTGACATATTCGTCCAATCAGCTGCCGGTTTTAATTTGGGCAACAATACAGATTAGCACCGCCTGCTAATATGAAGACAATAGGTCTCGCGCACGCGCAGAACGTACGCTCAAATGGACGTCCCTTCGATGTGTTCCGAGGGACTTTTTTGACCAACTCAGGTCCCTGGCTGTTGGGTTGGTGTGTCAGAGCCTTATGGCACGTGCACCGTGCATGTACGGTGGTGTGTGCTCAATCCTAGTATAGATTGACACTGATGAGAAGCACACACACACATAGTCTCACACAGCCTTTAAACGACTCAAGCTGTTGTAATATTGTTACATGTATGTGCTTGCATGTGTATACACTATATATCACACTTCAATTTAATCGTTTGTTGTTTAATGATGTAATACAAATGTTTGATGCAAATAGAGAGTATGATTAGATGTTTCAATTTTTATATATTCTATTTTTTAAATGTCATCTTATTTACTTAAATTACTTAGAATAGCTCAGAGGTGGTGAAATTATTGTTTCTATGCTCGCATTGGTTGATTAACATATAAGTGTACAGATGACACTCCTCTGTAGAACATGAATATTTTCTAATCTCTTGGACAGTAGAAATTCTTTAAAACCAAGTTTTGTTAAACAAATAGTTAGACATCTTGGGAAACCCGACTTTTGATGAGAATTAGATGAGAAAATTGATACTACTAGCATGTATGTCTGTTAAATAAGAGGCCAGGGCCAGCAGCCAGTTAGCTTAGCTTAGCAAAAATACTGGAAATGAGGGGAATGCTCAAAGAAAATCCACCTACCAACATCTCTAAAGCTCAATAATTACCAAATTACATTCCATTTAAATATAAGTTTGTGATTTCACAGAGGGTTATGGGAAGACCATTTCTGTTGTTTTGGCCGGTGCAGTCTTTGTGCTAAGCTAAGCTAACCAGCAGGATCTCTGAAAGGTACCTAATAGTGTACTTAACTTAAAAGATGCACTTACATCTAAGTAAAAAATCAGATTTCATTGATTTAGCTCTCAAGGAAAATTAAAGGAAGTTTCCTTTCTTTGCATCATCTCCCTCTGACTCTCTCTCTCTCTCTCTCTCTCTCCTCTCTCTCTCTCTCTCTCTCTCTCTCTCTCTCTCTCTCTCCTCTCCCCCCCCCCTCACACACACACACACACTCACACGCACCAGGAAATCTTTTGCTTGACTGCAAAGATTCAAACACAT
This sequence comes from Etheostoma perlongum, assembly GCA_026937815.1. NCBI lineage: Eukaryota > Metazoa > Chordata > Actinopteri > Perciformes > Percidae > Etheostoma > Etheostoma perlongum. The sequence continues at coordinate 21,640,150 of CM049390.1, forward strand.
CATACACACACATGTTCATACACTATCTGGCTCTGTGTGCGCGTGTGCATGTGCCTGTGCATGTGTGTGTGTGTGTGTGTGTGTACACAGCTGTGACCAGACTATTTCAGAGAACCCTAGCCAAAATCAGTGGATCCTGTAAAAAACACATATGGCCAAATAGCCCCATATGTACAGCATTCCAGTATCCGCGGCTTGATTAAAACCCCTTCTCCATAAGACACCATGGGACCGCTTTATGGGTGTCTATTTAATCACGCTCTTGATCTGTTGAATGGCATTGTGTTTGATGTTGGTTAATGTGCCTCCTTTGTGCTGCTGCGTAAGTGGCTCTCTTGAGGGAAATTATGTGCATATTTCCACTAAAGGTGACATTACCTTGCTCGCTCTGTGATATAAACGAGTGGAGAAGGCTGCGTTGCGTCTATTTTCTGACCGAGAGGAGAGGAGGCCTGTTTGGTCTGTGCCAAAGCTATCTGCTAATGGAACTTGGCTGCACTGCCACAGATGCATTTATAGTATACCATTAATTCATTACGGAACTGCAGTACTCTCATTTCAAATAAAACCAGAGAAGAGGAGGGGGAAAGGGAGAGAGACAGCTTGCGTTTGGGCGGAGTGTCATTAATCTCAGAGGCCTGGTGTCAAGGACAAATCTTGAAGGAATGGAAGTACTGTCTGTGTGTATGTCTGTGTGTGTGTCTGTGTGTGCATTTTTAAGTGTATGTGTTTCACTGTGAGGTTGCACCTGTGTGTGCAGTTATAGCTGCTGACAGAGGGAGAGGCGCAGCTAATTTTAGTTCAGGTGAAAGACTGAAGGGAGGGGAGGAAGGTTTTGATGAGCAGGATCATTGTCGCGGAGCTAAAATCCCTGTCCAAAAAAAACAAAACAACAGGCACCAAGCTAGGCTGGATGACAGACTGACACAGCCCAGACAGACAAGCCACATTGATCAAAAACCACAGAGGCCTTAGTTTATTGATCAAACAGCGTGGAGGCCTGGGGAGTGAGAGAGCAGGAGACAGAGGTGGGACAGAAAGAAGAAGCTGAAGGGAGCAGATCAAAGGAAATATTTTCAAGATGCATAAATTAAGAGGAAAGAGATACAGAAGGACAATTAAAAGAATGTGTGCAAGCATATTGATATTAAAAGCATGTACGAGTGTGTGGCTCCATCACAGATGCATCGTTGTGTGTTAGCTTTAAGACACAAAAATCATACCAATCCATATACTTCATGATATTTGGCTAGTGTATTTTGTGATCGCTTCCTTGCAGTATTTACACACACCTGTCAAACAATCAGTGCAATAGACGCACTGCAGTCTTTGTTAAAAGGACAATAGTGGTTCATTAAAACTTGGGTTTTGTTTTTGTCATATTGGTATTTATGTATTTCTATTTCTAAATATAACACTGTACTCAATGTGCTGAGATCTGGGAACACAACTACACTGCTAAAAATAACCCAAACAAGACTAAAGAAATCTTGTTCGGCCAAATGTATTTCAAGGAGAAAATAAGGGCATAGTGTAATATACCTTCACACTTTACAGACCAACTAGCTGGTTCTAGTTTGTCCTAAAGGTTTAACAACGTGCAAGGAGAGATTGCTATTGAGATTTCACATTTAGCTTTACCTAAAAAAATAAAAAATAAAAGGCTTAGATCATCTGGCTTGTTTTTGTTTTTAATTTGTTTTTGTTTTTCTGATTATCTGATTGCTCAGGCTTCTTGCCCCATTTGACTTTGTTGTTGCCACGTTCCCAGATTCTCTGCAATTACTCTAAATTGCAGTAACATAATATATTTCTGGGCACCTGAATTACAAATCCAAGAGATCTTTACTAAGTATCATAGGCATTCATTTGGAGTCGTGTTTGTGTTCACATGATATGTCCAATAGTCACTCTCCTTTGAGCGCTGTTTTTGGTGCCTGACTCCTGAGAAAAATATTTGTCTGCTAAATGCTCCACCGTGTTCATTAGCTAGTCACTATGGTTGTCTTTTTGTCGTTTGGTGCTGGCAGGTAGTGTACAGTGGGTTTATCAGAGAGTTTGTGCTGTAAACAGCTGCCTGCTCCGGCCAAAATCGGTGAGAGTAAATCTAAACTAATTAACTTAGTGGGCTGGAATTTTAAAACAATGAAACTTGCTATAAAGCTCTGTAAAGCCGAAGACAGCTGCAGATCATCAGGAAACATCTTTCTTGTCACATTTCTTTCACATTGACATTTGATACATTGTTATAATAAACATTATAGCAGCTTCAAAGGTTCAAGCTGATAAATTTGTTTTGCAATTATCAGTTGGACAGAAATAAGACTAAATGTGTACAGAATCAGAATTAGAATCAGGTTTATTGCTGCTGCTTTGCCAGATGAGAGTGAAACAGTTAACAGTCTGCAGGCAGAGCAGAGGACACATGCTCATCTGCAAATTAAACTGTGGTTGTGTGTTCAGTTTAAAACACTCTTTATACCCAGCCTTTCAACTATAGATGGACTGTAAAACTCAAGAGGCTCTCCCTGAATCCCCATTTATTTTGAACTCCTTGACTGATATTATCTAGAGCCTGGCAATGCAATTACAGAGTCCCAGCCATCATTAGTGGATTCCAGCAGTGCTAGCATGACAGAAATCCACTTATTCCATCTAGTATTGACGTCAATTTACTGTTTCATTACAGCTGAAGCTTAGAGAGCAGCACATGATCACAACTGAATTAATATCTTATTATGGGACCTTAAAGCAAGTTTAGAACCACAGCAATGAATAATGCAACATATACAATGTGTAATCATGCACAGACCCTCAGCAGACACACAATCACTTACAAAGATAGCAATAGATTAGGTGTGAGGACATTGTTCTGATGCATATGTATGAGTTGCAGCAGGTAATATTGAGAGTGAAGATTTGTAGAGCAGTGGGCAGTGTTGCTGTTGACTACGAATCCGATTTATAATAGCTTTGGAATTCTTTGTTTTTATCTGTATATTCTTCTCTTTTTTGCTAAATAGTGTAAACATGTGTGGTTTTAGTTTGTTGTATGTTTAAATCCTGGCTTTGTTTTAATTCCCATATTTTTGGAAGTGCTAGATGGACACAGCAGGTATTTTATAAAACAAACGATTCATAACTGGTTTCTATGGAAAAATGTAAAAAGAAATATTAATTAATACATGTTTAAGGTATGCCTATTTTTTTGGCCACTTGGGGCAGTGCAACAATCAGGAAACACAACACTGACACATAACCACACACAACCTTTTGAAGTTGATATGGTGAACTTATTAGCAGTTGCTTATTTACAGATCCAGCAGAACAGTGTCATTCGCTTTGGAGTCGTGTTTTTGGCCAACAGGTGGATACAAGTCCAATAACCACCCTCATATCAGCTCTGTTTTGGTCTCCATTAACTCTTAGCTTTAACAGCTAAATGCGCCTTTGTGTTCACCGTCGTCGTTTGGTGCTGGGCAGGTAGCATGAAGTTGTTTTTATCAGAGCTTTTTCACTTAGAACAGATAACTGCCGCTACAGCAAACAAGGTTATGAGAGCCGTAAGACTCAACCAGACTGTAACACCAAAGCAATGAGCTGAAAGATATTTAAAGGCCCTGTCGCTCCCAAATGTAAGTCGAGTGCAGATTTGAGTCGCGCATGCATCACTTTGCGACGATTGAAGATTTGAGTTGGGCATGCATCACTTTGCGACAAGTAGTATACAAGATGGTAACGAGAGACTTCTGTAATGTCAATAAAGTAAAAATGAATGTACTTAACAAAGTTTGTTCACTGCTGGCTACAAGTTAGCATCAAACACAACAAGGTTGTCTGTTGAATAGCGTTTTGAGCTAACGTTAGCAATCAAACAACCATAGCTAAAAGAAATGACTGCAAGCTTAGCTACAAACTAGCAATCAAACACAACAAAGGCTGGAATGGCGTTTTGAGCTATCGTTAGGAATCAAACATAGATAGCAAAAACATTTTTGAAATAATTCCTATCTTCTGTTGTTGTTTGTAATTAGAAAAGTTTATTATACATGGATTTCACAAATCTCAGTATGACACGTAATGCCGTAAACCGTTTACATCTGAGCATGCGTGACTTCAATCTGCACTTGACTTACATCGGGGAGTGACAGCCCCATAGAGCTAAATGAAACTGCAGAGTCTGTGATAATTCTGTTCATTTGTCACTAGAAGCAATTTCTTGCACATATATGTAGTTATTTGATCCATTGTCAGTATAAAAATATTGGTAAGAGCAGCTTTAATAAGTTTACATATTACATTTAAAGCACTACAGAGAGTCACTGAAGAGAATCAGTTGTCAGTCTGGTAAAACATACATTCAAGATATGTACACATTATCATGTACACGTGCAACTTAATGAAATCCAATGCAGCAAAACTGCAGTATGTACTTCTTTTGTGATGCTAACAATTATCTGTTTTTGTGTCTGAAAGGTGATTCAACGTGTTTTTAAGCTGTTGTTTGAATTTTTGTTGAATTGCATAGGATTGCTTTGTATTATGCATGAGTTCATGTTATTGTTATTGTTATTGTTTTTCTCCTATGCTGCAAGGACTCTCTGTCTCTTCTAAGGTTTGCTGCAGTTGCTAAAAGTGATTAATGAGGAAAGGCTGGAATGTTTTTTGGGATGAAACTGAGAAACGGTGACTCTACGAACATTATTGATCAGGGAAATGTTTGCATCAGGTGAAACACTTGGAACCTCACCAACCTCATCCTCTCTAATTTATACTCTGGCTCATAGGTCAGACCACGAGGACAGTTAGAGTGCTTTCACACCCGCTGACCTGAGTTTGAGTCCCTCCAGCACTTCCCTTCCTGTTCTTCCATCTGCTTTGTGATCTGCTCCTTTGCTTAAATTCCTCTTTGCTAAAATAATCCTCTTCTCCCCATTCCTCCAACTGCTCCTTCCCCATGCTTCCACCCTAAACATCATAGGTGTAATACTGTCTTAAGCCTGAGGGGGGCAGAATGCCGGAGCAGAGCAACGACTATCGTGTGGTGGTGTTCGGGGGCAGGGGGAGTAGGGAAGAGCTCCCTGGTCCTGCGCTTTGTGAAGGGCACCTTTAGGGACACCTACATCCCCACAGTGGAGGACACCTACCGCCAGGTGATCAGCTGCGATAAGAGTGTGTGCACCCTCCAGATCACCGACACCACAGGGAGCCATCAGTTCCCGGCCATGCAGCGCCTGTCCATCTCTAAAGGCCATGCCTTCATCCTGGTCTACTCCATCACGAGCAAACAGTCCCTGGAGGAGCTCAAACCCATTTACCAACAGGTGTGTGTGTGTGTGTGTGTGTGTGTGTGTGTGTGGGGGGGTTGTAAACCTTACAGGATGGAGTTTCAGGATCTATCTATTATCACACTATTTTTGTTGCACATTTTATGCCTGAAGTGCTTTACAAATAATCATGACATTTAAAATCAAACAAGGATAAATACATACAATTATAATAATCTTACAATACACTATTGTTTGTTGAGTCCTGTATTTGATTGTTTAGGCTTATAGTCTCTTTGAATGCCATTATAAGGGGGATAACGATTACCACCAAATCATTTTGTTTTAAATTTACAATATATTGTGCACTGACCAGCCAAAACATAAACACACACATGTATAAATCCTTTTTTTTCCATGCAGGACATAACGCTTATTTCCCTCCTCCTTTGCAGGTCTTGGCCATCAAGGGCAACGTTGAGGCCATCCCCATCATGCTTGTGGGCAACAAGAGTGACGAGACCCAGCGGGAGGTGGACACCAAGGATGGGGAAGCCCAGGCCAACCAGTGGAAGTGCGCCTTCATGGAGACGTCGGCCAAGACCAACCACAACGTAACCGAGCTTTTTCAGGAGCTCCTCAACCTGGACAAGAAGAGGAACATGAGCCTCAACATCGATGGCAAGCGCTCAGGGAAGCAGTCCCGCGCCGAGAGACTGAAGGGCAAATGCAGCGTCATGTAACTCCAGGTGAGGAGGAGAGGGGAGCCGGAGGTTGAGAGAGTGTAGGGGGTTGGGGGGAATACAGAGAAAGGGAGGAAAAGATGGAAGACGAGAGAGAAAGAGGAAGGGACTCACTAAACGCATCATTGCGAGCAAAACGTCTGGCAGGTAACGGGAATGTCATCATCCACATCCTCCTCTGTTTGACTGGTGGGTTCTCAAACACAACTCAGTGTTGACCGTTATTTTGTAAACACTACAGAATTTCAGTTTGGAGCTTTACATCCATGTGCATTCTGCTAAAGGAAGAGATGAGGGGGTCTGACAGAATATCGAGAGGCAAAATTATAAAGAAGAAGTGTGTGTCACAGATGAATAACCTGTGGCCGTCAGCTATAGTCAGAAACAGTGTGGGTGTGGACTTTTCCATGATCAAGACCTTGGACTGCAATAAATCCCACAGACTGCAGCTCCCCTCAAAAACTACTGAAGGTTTCTGATCAAAACATACAGTCCATACAGTCCTCTCTTACTTCTTCATCCAAACCCTCCTTCCATGCTCAGCTCACACCCCTCATCATCCCAGCTCATCCCATCTCCCTCATCCTTTGCCTACCCCCCATACTTTATTACATATAGAGAAACGTAATGTATATGTATATGATTCAACAGTAGAAACACTATTTAAAAGACTGAGGTGTCCCTGACACTAGAAAGCGCAGGACCCATAAAGGGTTAAGACTGCTTGCGTGACATTTACAGCAAGAACATGCGACCCAGCTACATCCCAGAGCCGCTTATGAGGACCCTGATGTATATAAACATGGGGTATTTAAATATATTCCATCTCTAAGTCTACACATGTCCCGCCCAAACTAGTACATCAGTCAGAGGCATGAGGTGAAGTTTCAAGCAAGCTTAATCATCCTAATCATCCCTCCTGAAAGATAAAAAGGACCTTTTGACATTAATCAACCTATCATTATGATAAAAACTCATCTGCAAACTCTCCAAATGGCCTCATCTGAAGTGCAGAAGCATCCAGCCGCAGGGTATGCACACACGCTACTGATATGACGCAACAATCCTTTTAAGACTCATCTAGTGTAGAATGACTCTGGATGAAAAATAAGCTGGACTCTCATCAAACATAGGAAACAGAAATACAAGTCTGCCTTGTCTACGAGGATGATACACTCGGATAATCATTGCCAAGCTGGTAAAAGGAAAGGGATGAGTTTTGGTTGTGAAGTCAAGAATGTCAGTTTGCTTTGGCACTTTTCATGTGAAGATTTCTCTTCTTTTGCCTATTTTTCTTGTTTGTTTAATCTATGATGTTCTTTGAATTATTGTTAATGTAAAAAAAAAATGCCCTCCTTAAACAAAGCACACTGAGAAAAATAAATACATAAGGGATGGATGTAAAATTGCTCCATGCTGATTAATCAGTGTGACAGGAATCGCTAAATTCTGTTTCCTCTTTGGTTGGTTTGGTCACATTACCTCTCATACGCCTGTGTAGGCATCGGTAAACAGGAAACAGAATGGTACACACCCACACACACACACACTGTATACACAAACAGCATGCGCACAAATGCATTCATGCAAGTAAAAAAAAAAAACGTCAATATGAGCAACACCATTGACTGATTACATGAAGACAAACAGGGCTCCCTCAGCCTCAATGCCCTCACATTGCACTTTATATTATAAACACACACCTACATGCACACACAGAACTGTAATTTCTCATGTTTTTGCGTATGTTAAGTGTCAATGATTTCTGCCTAACAGAATATCCTCCTGGAGCCATTGAATAGCTCTACTGCATGTCCATAGTGCATGTATAAACCCTTTTTTTGTTTTACATGCAGGAGCTCTGAATATTGTACACAGTGTACACAGGACAGCCAAAAGCACAATACTTTTTTACCAACATGTCTATTTGTACATTTTTTGTTTCTTTTTTTAAAATGTTTTATCCTTTTTTTTGTCTTCTTTGTACAATGTTTCATCTTTAACATGTTTTCACCAATCCTGAATGTGGAGAAACAAATCGTACCATGATCCCTGGTCTCGATATACAGTAGATGTAAAGTGTTTTATTTATCCCGTACATGGCACAGTGAGGTTGTGGTTCTGTTGAGCAACAGGGTATCATGGTAGCTGTGGTTAGCTGTGGTTGTGATAGAAGCCCGTAAATGCGACATAACCCCACAGAATTGTAGATCATATAGGATGAATTAGGAGGGTCAGATTATTCCTCTACTTTTCTCCATCTCTCAGGCGATTTTAACAACAATTTGGGTGGAGGATAATCTGTTTCTGTACTGTTTAACCCAAAGACACGATGCCCCTTTTAACTGTGTGTCCATCTCTCTGGAAGAAAAAAAAAGCACAGCAATTGTTTCCGTCTGTCTTTATATGTACAGCAGAATCAACAACAGGGCACTTTAGGGTGACATTTTACTTGAAGACTTGCTTATTAATCAGCAATGCCTCATTTATAAGCACCATGTAAAATGTCCGTCCTGCATTATTCAGATCCACATGAAAAATAATATAACCTATAGTTATTGTAAATAAAATAGTAGTTGAATGAAATGTTTTAAGAGCTTCAAGTAAGATGTTACCCATGTAAAGAAAAAATGTCTTTCTGGGAATAAGTCCTTTGTAACCAAGAAATGTTATACAGTAATACAGTAGGAGGCTTGATGTTGCTATATACTGTAATATAAAGCTTAATAATGATGTTCATGATATACTGTATTTGACACATCCACTCTTTAGATCTATCAATCAGATAATACTAAAAATATGACTATGTAACTAAAGGTTTCTCTCCATGTGTGTTCCTTTTTATTTTATTTGGAAAGCTGAATGAATCCATTGTTATTGATTGTGTTGTACTTTGCACTAATGTGAGGTCCTGTTATACTCAGAAATGTGCATTGTAAAACCTACCCTTTACCTCTTAGATGCCTGGGATTCTCACACATCCTCTTCTTCATTTTGTCATCAGTTTATATTTAAAAAAAAACAAAAAAACAAGTTGTATTTGAAATTGTTTGTGTTGGTTTGTTTTAGATGCCAGACGGATGGAGTGATTTGTGTCCTGTCATGTACCTACCTGATGTGTCCTTCTAAAGGTTAACAAGCTAGAAAAACTAAAGCTGGAAATTATCTGTATAACAGTCAAACAGTTCTAGTCTGATCTGATGTGTGGCAACTGGCAGTGGTGGTGCACAGGCTGCATACAGTACATATGAGCTTGACACATCTGGTTTCTTCAACGCCAGCTTGCGAGCGCATGTTTGTCCAATCTGTTGTTCTGCTGACGTCTACAGGAGACTGTCATTGTGCATGTTCCTGTGTGGAATATAATACAGGAGGAAGGGGCAAACAATTAGACAGTGTGCAAGAGCAGTATGGGCATCATGCTGGAGAGAGAGGCTGTGCCAATAATAGAAATAATGTAAAAATATGGGGTGCTTACTGTACTGACTAACTAGCCTGTATAAGATTTAAATGTGCTTGCATGTGAGGAGGCGTGCATGGGAAGTGTGTAAGCGTCCGTTGAGTTTCTTGGGCTGTGAGTTAAATGCTGGCATGAATCAGGACAGACACCTCTGCCCCTGTCCTCCCATCGTTTGTCTCATCTCATTTATCAATGAAGCATACTTACTTCTGCTGCTGTTTGTGTGTGTGTGACTGTGAGTGCATCCATATATGTGCGCAATCAGCCACCTATTTGCATCTCCTCACTCTGGCTTGCATGAGTGTGTATGTGTGCATGTTTGTGTGCTGTTGTTACCATCTTATGAAATGTCTGTCAGATATTTGAAGCTTTCCTGTAGAGAATGCCTACACATTTCTTCATGAGTCATCCCACAGGCATGGAGGCAAAACAGACAGATTGCATACCCTTTGCTGTACGCACACTCTTTTACAGGCATATTACATTCATACAGGCCTCATTCTCTCATTGGCTGTTTTTCCCCCCCTGCTCTACTCTGTTGTTCAGGCACCTCTGTCAGCACTACTTCTCTATAAATCATCTGTCTGTCCACTGAAATCTTGAGTTTCTTTCACATTCATTCCTCCGATATTTGCGTGTGTGCGTTTGTGAGTCGGTTGCACTTAAACAGACAAAAGGCCGATCCTGCTCACATCTGATTGTAGATAGTTGTAAATAGTGTTCAAAGGACTTAATATTTCAGAGATGAGAGTATGCAGAGAAAAGGATGCTGTGGTGGGAAGGTGCCTTCACCTGCATTTCCTTGTTATAGTCAAAGTGTCCAATTTGAAGTAACACTGCAAAACTAAAAGTTTCCTTCAGTGCTACTTGGTGACTTTATGTCAACTTCATCAGCTGTCATGAAGTTGTTCACACTTTTGGCTTTTTCCAAAGTGTGCTATAACTTTCTCAGCAAGAAAAACAAACAAATTGACTTTGAAAGAGGAAATCTACGGAAGCCCACAGTGACCAATTTTAGATTAATTAAATAAGATGTAAAATAAATAATCATATGACTAAATACAGACTATAGAATATATATGAAATTTTAAAATAATGCAATGCAAGTTTTAAAGTCAGCTCATTATTATAAAATGTAATCCGGTTTCTTTTCAAAATAAGGGTTAATTACAGGTCATTTTTATTTTACGTACCGTTTTTTCTTTCATAATGTTAATTCCAGAGTTTTTTGTTTCTCCTGATGAACTTCTATTTTATAACGACCTTTTCAAATGAATAGTGGCTTTATAAAAGAAACTGGCATTGTGAAATGAACACAAATCTCAGAAACATTTGAAAATACAAATTGTTGGAATTGAATATAAATGTCAATAAATCATGCTATTGTGAAAAGAAGTAGGATCAAATAATATTTAATTATACTAAACTGAGTTTTTAAAATATGGGTTGATTATTTCACAGCTGTAATGCATTTTTTCTTTATGTAATTCATATGATTATTTATTTCATAATGTCATATTCATTCATTTAATATTAAACACTTTGGGTCTCCATAGAAATCTACATAAGCAACAACCAAATTTCAATTAGGACCGGGCAAAGTTCACCTCACCGTGTTTTAGCACTGGTCATGTTGCTGAAGAGCATGTTGTACAGCAGAGGAAGTGTGGTTCACATGTGTTCTTCCATAGCAGGATGAGAAACATGACCCTGTAACACTGAAACGAAGGGCAGTCGTAAAATCTAAATAGACAGAAAGGGTTGTTGTTTTCTAGTCTAACTAAGGTATGTTCCATAAACTCATTCCTACCGACAAGGACAAGTTACAGTCCGGTCGAGTTGAGCTAAAAGGCAGAAGATCTGAAGGAAACCAGTGTTGCTCCAGTTTGCCCCTTTACATCTCGTGTGATCGCCTCAGATCTTCACAAGCTGTTTTTTTTGCAGACAAGGGGTAGAAAAGTGGGGCATATAGGCTTTGTGGGTAATGAAGTTTGGTACTATCCTGTCGCTCTGGCCCTTCATTCCTGCATGGTCCCTATTGGTGTTACAGCCAGCATGAGAACAAGGACACAAACTGTGAATCATCTTTGTATTTTTCAAATAAATTCCTCAGCAGCATTTACGGCTTTGGTTTGGCAAATTCTAATTTATTTCTATTAAGCACTTATTGTTTTTTGTAAATGATTTTGTTGCTTTATCTTTTCTTCTGTTGGGACTAATTATGATGTATAGATATTTATTCTAGCAATAGTCTTCCTATTAAGATATACTGTGCTGATGCATCCTCTGAATAACGGAAAATAACACACACAAACACACGCATATATATATATATATATATATATATATATATATATATATATATATATATATATATATATATATATGATAATAATAATCAAATCTGCAAAATGATTTTCCTAATAAAAATGTGAACTGAGGAGTGTTTCTCATTGTTTTGATTTCTCTCCTCTTGCTTGCCACTGGTGTGTGATGACTCAACCTCACTTGTGTTAATGTTGCTAACAGATGTTGATCTTTGAGACTTTGATCCAGACTGAAATATCTCAACAACTATTTGATGGATTGCCAGGAAACTTTGTACAGACATGCATGTGCTGTTTAGCATGAACTGCTATCTTTAGGGCCATCATCAGATCAACATTTTAAATTGTCTAATACTTTTTTATGACCCAATACCTGCAAAACTATTACCATTCTTATTAACTTTGTGTTTACTGCTAATTAACAAATGTTAGCATGCTAAGTGGCGAAGGTATTAAGAGTTACTTAGCAGATTTACTAAGTAAAAATAACAATACGTGAAAGTTCTGCATTAGAAGTCAAGTGTCATTCAAGTAAAAGTATTATTAGCAATCTGTACTCAAAGTATCAAAAGTAAAAGTACTCATTATCAGAGATGGCAAAAGTACTCACTTTCTGTACTTAAGTAGAAGTACAGATACTTGTGTTAAAAATACTCTGGTAAAAGTGGAAGTAGGCTACTGATTAAACTTCTTTACTCAAGTAAAACTAACAAGCTTAGTACAAGCTTGGAAATTTACTTAAAGTATAAAAGTAAAAGTAGCCGTGAGAATGACAACCATTTTTTATGCAAAGCTACCTGGAGGAACTACAGTGGACATGGAGAACACGGTCTTTATATGGCAATGGCTACATTTTAAATGGATGTCAGCCAATAGGCCTAAAACATAACATATATGAGTATTATGACAGAAACTGGGACTACAGGTTAATAAGATTCTGACTCATTAGCAAGATATCAATTCAGTTGTGATTCTGTGAGAATTCACAGATCCAGTTTCTATTTTTAATCTTCCCCTTAACATTTAAATTCATCTACATGTTTGTGAGTGTGCTCAAATATTGCTTCTGGAAAGAAAATAAAGGATTAAAATATGAAATACTAAACAGACATTAATTAAGAGGTTCCCCAGCACATTGGCCAAGAGTCCTTCTTGATGCCTACTGTCTCAAACATCTCTCTCTGATAAGGCCGAGGATGATGGGAATGTCTTGCTGCTTGTCTGCCGGATCTCTGTTTTCTTCATTTTAAATCATGTCGCCATCCATACTACTATGTGCTAACGTTAGCGCCATCAAGCAATGATTTGCTGTGAATAAATGCAGAATGCCGAATCTGTTGAGTTGTCTTAGTCATGCGTCAAATGAAGCGTACATTAGATATATTCCCATCCATTTACAGTGGGTACGGAAAGTATTCAGACCCCTTTAAATTTTTCACTCTTTGTTTCATTGCAGCCTTTTTCCAAAAATCAAAAAAGTTCATTTTATTTCTCAGTAATGTACACTCAGCAACCCATCTTGACAGAAAAAAAACAGAAATTTAGAAATTTTTGCATATTTATTAAAAAACAAAAACTGAAATATCACATGGTCATAAGTATTCAGACCCTTTGTTCACTATTTAGTAGAAGCACCCTTTTGATCTAATACAGCCATGAGTCGTTTTGGGAAAGATGCAACAAGTTTCTCACATCTGGATTTGGGTATCCTCTGCCATTCCTCCTTGCAGATCCTCTCCAGTTCTGTCAGGTTGGATGGTAAACGTTGGTGGACAGTCATTTTCAGGTCTCTCCAGAGATGCTCAATTGGGTTTAAGTCAGGGCTCTGGCTGGGCCATTCAAGAACAGCCACAGAGTTGTTGTGAAGCCACTCCTTCGTTATTTTAGCGGTGTGCTTAGGGTCATTGTCTTGTTGGAAGGTAAACCTTCGGCCCAGTCTGAGGTCCAGAGCACTCTGGAAAAGGTTTTCGTCCAGGATATCCCTGTACTTGGCCGCATTCATCTTTCCCTCGATTGCAACCAGTCGTCCTGTCCCTGCAGCTGAAAAACACCCCCACAGCATGATGCTGCCACCACCATGCTTCACTGTTGAGACTGTATTGGACAGGTGATGAGCAGTGCCTGGTTTTCTCCACACATACCGCTTAGAATTAAGGCCAAAAAGTTCTATCTTGGTCTCATCAGACCAGAGGATTTTATTTATCACCATCTTGGAGTCCTTCAGGTGTTTTTTAGCAAACTCCATGCGGGCTTTCATGTGTCTTGCACTGAGGAGAGGCTTCCTTCGGGCCACTCTGCCATAAAGCCCCGACTGGTGGATTGCTGCAGTGATGGTTGACTTACTACAACTTTCTCCCATCTCCCGACTGCATCTCTGGAGCTTAGCCACAGTGACCATTGGGTTCTTCTTTGCCTCTCTCACCAAGGCTCTTCTCCCCCGATAGCTCAGTTTGGCCGGACGGCCAGCTCTAGGAAGGGTTCTGGTCGTCCCAAACGTCTTCCATTTGAGGATTATGGAGGCCACTGTGCTCTTAGGAACCTTAAGTGCAGCAGAAATTTTTTTGTAACCTTGACCAGATCTGTGCCTTGCCACAATTCTGTCTCTGAGCTCTTCAGGCAGTTCCTTTGACCTCATGATTGTCATTTGCTCTGACATGCACTGTGAGCTGTAAGGTCTTATATAGACAGGTGTGTGGCTTTCCTAATCAAGTCCAATCAGTATAATCAAACACAGCTGGACTCCAATGAAGGTGTAGAACCATCTCAAGGATGATCAGAAGAAATAGACAGCACCTGAGTTACATATGAGGGTCACGGCAAAGGGTCTGAATACATATGACCATGTGATATTTCAGTTTTTGTTTTTTAATAAATATGCAAAAATTTCTAAATTTCTGTTTTTTTCTGTCAAGATGGGTTGCTGAGTGTACATTACTGAGAAATAAAATGAACTTTTTTGATTTTTGGAAAAAGGCTGCAATGAAACAAAGAGTGAAAAATTTAAAGGGGTCTGAATACTTTCCGTACCCACTGTAGATTGAATATGGTATTGATGATGTAAACAATAATAACGATAACTCCAGTGAAATGATGTGAAAGTTGAGGACTAGATTAGGACTGCATTTAAGCTGATTCTGGTTTCCGATTTCGCCCCAGGTATGTTTGTTAAAACACAGATGGAGACAACTTCTCTCTAGCTAAGTTTTCACCCACTTGTCAATTGAATTACAGTATCTGAAGTTGGTGAACAGGTGAAGAACACACCAAAATCACTAGCTAACTTACTTTAAATGTGCAAGAACTAAAGACCAACAACAGGCTTAAGTGAACTGACAACATGAGTTATATGACTTACAGTTCTCAAAGAGGCACACACACAACCTCAGCTGATTATCCTGAGTACCGATATTTGTGTTAAAATGTAAGGAGTAGAAGTAAAAAGTCGCCACAAAAATAAATAGTGAAGTAAAAATATCAGAAAAATCTACTTGAGTATAGTAACAAAGTATTTGTACTACGTTACTTCCCATCTCTGCTCATTATAGTACAATAGACCTTGCCTATTAGGCCTGTATTATTGTTATAGCCTACATTTACTGATGCATGAGTAAAAATCTACCGTTGTAGTTGGTCATGATTGAGCTCATTTTAACTGTTGAGTAGTTTAATCTTCAACAAGGCATCATGTTTTATAAGCTCATCATGTAGCCTTTTTTATGTGTCAAACCTTCAGCTGCAAAGGACGCTGTAAGCTAATTACAGCTGTAAAATATAAAAAGTCCAATATTCCCCTCTGAATTGTGGAGTGACAGTATGTAGCATGAAATGGATACACTTAAAGTAGGCCTGCCCTCTATTGGTAGGCTACTTGAGAACCGTTCGAGTATAAACTTAGTTAACTTCCACCATTGCATGATAACAAGCTAAAATAAAATGCCTGAGCTGTAGTAAATAGGCATACCTGTTTAGCATCAGCCTTTTAAATATGAGCGTGTTTGCATTTAGCCCTAAGCCTCAACACACACATACACACACACACAAACACAGAGTGAGGGAGATGCTGGATTCACAGTCTCCCACTCCTTTCCCTCTCACGTCTCTAACATCTGCTTGGGGATGCTGTGCCCAGTGCGGTTGCTATGGAAACGGCGTGACGTTGACAACGGATGTCGCAGGAGAATGTGGTGTGACCCTCACCCTGGTGGAGACAGATGCGTTATGACAGGCAGAGGTCTCCCAGGCTGCTGATGGTGTGTGTAACAACGCAGAAAGACGAAAACTCTTTCCCCTCCGGGCCAGTGTGGCAACCCCTGTACTGGCTCTTAATGAGATCATCTTCATGTCCACAAATGCACAAGCAAACACACACAGCCTACACGCGTGCTTCTACATCTGGGAAAGTCTGTGTGCACACATGGCAGCTCAGAGAAAGGGATAAAAGGGGTGTGTGCGTGTGAGCGCACGCGCGTGTTTGTGTTTAGTGTGTTTGTGTGTGTGTGTGTGTGTGTGTGTGTGTGTGTGTGTGTATGTGTGTGTTGTGTGTGGGTGGGTGGGTGCTACCTCTGTCAGCCTGAGAGCATCTTTTAATCGTGACTCATGGGCTTCCACCGCTCATGTCTCAGAAAATGAAGAGCTGCTGTAATCCACTGTAACCACACTGCCTCCTCAACAAGCCACCCGAGGGGAGGGGGGGGGCTATAAGGAAAAAACATAGAGTGAAACTGTAGAAAGAAATAAGACAAATAAAGAGGTGAGATGGAGAAAGAGAGGGCTAAAAGGTGAGGAAATGGAATGCATATGTATAATTTCACACTCCAGTGAAAATGAGGCCAACGCGGTTCTCTATGTTAGTTATAAATAGCTCTCCCGAGGTTAGATGTAGCTTGAAAAGGGGTTTCATACAGCCATGAGGAAGATACGGCTGTAGACGTGTGTTTACCAAAGCAGCATCATTTCATGAAGGCTATCTACACTCCCGTCTCTGTCACCATGGTTTTATGGCCCCATCCTACTCATCAGACCTTTGGTCCCCCTTCAACACAGAGCCAACCGTCCACATTCAGCCAATAGTCATGCAGCAGATGCAGCACTTTTAGCTCCGTGTGGAGGAGTGGACTACTGCTCGGTGGAAACGGAGGATGCGTGGGCCTGTCAGGAATTACAGGAGCGGCCCACACCTCCTCGCAGTAGACTGAACTACGGCAGGGTCAATGGCGCCGCCGTGTGGCAGCAACGCGCAGTGGCGTCATGGGGAGAAGAGTCATTTTGACTGTGCGGTCGAGATAGATCGACATTGGACACAGGCTACAAGACAGGGGTGGATTGCAGGTTGGGTAAGTAGGGAGATGGGTTAGGGTGCAGAGTTGTGAAATATGGATTATTTTATAGAGACCTTGCAGCAGAAAAAAGGGCCAGCCAGTGTAGGCCTACTCAATTTAAGCGCTTGCTAGTCCCGAAATTACATTGAATTTGGAGAATTGCCTACAAGTATCATCCACTACAGTCTTTCAATCTTCATTAACTGTAGTGATTAAGGAAAACAAAGTAAAATGAATCACTTTAGTTTCCCCAAATTCTGCAAGAAGAAGAGGGTTCAGATGGTATGATCACATATTCTATTCAGAAGAATATGACAAGCAATATCTTGGAGACATTTGAAATAGACGACATAACCAAAATCTGAATATGTATACAAAAAATCATGGGCCACTCAAAAGATGATACAGCATTTTTGGATAAGGGTCATCAAAGGTATTTTTAGTTCATTTCAGGCATTTTGTTGTAACCTATTTGTTGAGTTGCCTAGTCATTTAGCCTACAGTAGATAAAAACGACCAAAGATTAATTAAATATGCTGGTGGGAAGAAGCCATTAAAAGTGTCACTACAGATCAGGGATCCAAAAAAATAGGTTTTGAGGGGTTCCAGCAAGATCTTACTCTTCTTAGATATTTACTTTATTGTCAAATAAAGGTATACACTGAAAGCAGAGTAAGACATTTTCTAAAATCATTTTGAATGGCGCTTTAATTCATGCAAGTGTCAATCTACACTTCAAAACAACCATCCAAACATATCCTCTGTCCTGATTGGGCACCATGGGTCCCCTAACCAAATAAATGACTTCAAATAGCCTACATCAATTAAAAATAAAGCCTATCCATTCAGTCTCATCTTTTTTAGAAGACACTATATTTGTGAATGTTTGTGTGGGAGCCCCTGGTTTAAAGGTGCTGTAACCGGATCGGATGAAGGGAGAGAGACGGAGAGAGGGAGGGAGGAAGAGAAGGGAGGGGGTATAGAGGAGTGGACAGACACTGGTAGCGAAGGGGGAGGCGTTTGGCTCGGCGAAGACGGGGAGTGAACGAGCAGAGAGGGTGAGAAACCAGCGGATCTGGCCCTTTAAATCACCAATACAGCGCATTCGGAGGTGAGTTTAGAGATATTTGGGTATTTTTCTCCCTGTGTATAATAATTGTAACGTCTTTGCGCCTCTGCAACCCTGGTTCTTGTCACCGAGGTCGGCTGCAGCGGAGAGGGGCTTCATCAGTATCACGAATCCGGTTTTCCCCAGCCCTTTGCCGGCAGAGAGGGTGGGGAGGACCGGGGACAGGGTCAGTGGAATATTTCCAACAGCTCGCCTGGACTCCGAGGACGCACAAGACACTGGTTCCAAAACCTCTGGATTTTATATGCTGAAGTAGGCCGTGTGTGCCGAGCAATTTGCATAATAGCGGAACATAAAGGCATGCGCTCCATGTCTTGTGCCCATTGTTGTTGGATGGGTTTATATTGGCTGCAGGAGCCTGCCTCCTTCAAAACGTGTCACCACCCTGTTCCCACGGCTAACGATTAGGGCCTATTTGCAGACCTGAAGCGGTCCAGTCTGGTCTTCACTTGGGAAAATATCTCTGGCTCAGATATGTGCACAAGGTCTGCCTGTGCTTGCGCGCACTGTGCGTATGCGTGTGTGTGTGTGTGTGTGAGTGTGGATAGCCATTGGAGAGATAGGACATGCTGTTCTATCCATCAAAATGCCCGCATTGTGTTTTCACACGGCAGAGAAGCAAGCCGGGCCTATAGCGGAGGACATGGCTCCGTACTGCAGGCCCGATCAGCGCCCAGGAGCCGCTAGGATCAATAAGGATTGATGCATTTTTGCGCGTCTTGAGAGCGGCTGTGTGCTTGCTGGCTGGCTGACCGGGGCCTGTCCAGCTCTGGTGGTGTGTTTGGTCCGGTCCAAGTCAATTGACCATCAAACAGGGCCTATATGTTTGCATCTGTGCATCGGTTTTACAAGAAAATGTTTTCTATTTGGGGGCGTAGGAGAGAGATTTTAATGCGGAGGGGCAGCGATGCTGCTGAAGTGTGCAGCTTCCTTTTCTCAGCACGGAATGCGCCATAGCAGAAAGTTTAGAAAATCAACAGGCTGAAGGAATCAAGGCACTCGGTTTAAAATATCACTGAAGTGTAAAAAAAGTGATTTAGGCTGTATATATCTGAATGGTTAGTTCAATGCGAGTTGCCAGTTTGTTGCTTATGCATTTGAGAAAATATGAAACATACATTTCTGAACAGCCCAGTCATTTGCAATTAGAAGTTCACTTCCAAAACCAGAAAGCAGTAGTATGTGAAAGGTACTTTGATAAACAGCTTTCAAACCAAGTGGATACAAATGCAGTCACCACAGGCTAGTGTGGACTAGGTTTATTATTAGTGTGAGTTGCTGTTGTTCATATCCATATCTATATTCTTCTGTCGGCTGTCACTGGGATACTCCTCAAACCCTGACAGTGATTTGAGAAGATATGTTGTGATGGAAAAGTTGTGCGTCTGTGTGTGTTTACAATTGTGTTAAACACATCTGCTCGCACTCACCTCCTATTTAGGGAAAAAGATCAGGGCCTCATATGGTGAACTATTACAATCGAGGTTTACATTTGGGTCAGAGTTGGGTTTAAACATGTAGCGGACTGTAGACTAGTTTTAAGGTAAATTTCCAGAGTGGGTGATACAAAAAAAAACTCAAAAAATTGATTCCAATACGATATCAAGCAATACAAAGGCAGATACCTATACGTTCTTTTTACTATTACAAGCATCTTATTTAGGAGAGTGCCATGTGCTAAAATGTATGAGGGAAATGCATTTATAGGTTACACATAAATAAATGTTTGGTACCACTACACTGAAAAAAATGTTATGTTGAATTTACTTAATTTTATTTTGGTAAGTGGTTGCACGAAATAAATTCATCTAAATCCAGATATATTTTATAAGTTGACTGTACTTATATTTTGTACATTGTGTTTACTAAGTTTTTGTTAATAGTTTTAAATTAATTAATTATATATATTTTAGCTTAACTATTTTGAGTAAAAATGATTTAATTCTTTTTAGGTCAGTATACTAAAATTACTTATGTACCTTCAGATCAATTTAATTGTTTAACTTCTATATACTAAAATTAGGTTTAATAAATTTATTTTATCTATTATAGTATCTTAACTTTCATTAATATTCAGACAAATAAAGCAAACCAAATATTGCCAACTCTTACTTTATTATATTTTTTCTCTCCCAAACAAGAGTGCCAGCAATGTAACCTCAATGGTAATAATTTTTTACATTGCTACCTTATAACAAAATGTATCAACCATTATCATAAAAAACAATGTACCATTCATAACAAAAGAAATACAACGAATGTACCAGAATAGCTGGAAGACAACAAACACCCAAAACAAACAACTGAGGACCCGATGTGAGATTACAATAAACTGCAAACACTTACATTGGATTACATTACACAAAATCTTCTAGAGCTGCATTTCACATTATATTAAACGATAACAATGCATCTTAAAAGGGTTCACAATAGCAGCTGAAGAAAGCCTACAGTCCAGCGCTGATTTTGTTCTTTAGTCCAAGGACTTTGGAGGAACCCCTTTTCAACCCATTTGCAAGAGCACAAAATCTACAAATAACTAAATACACCAGTGCTGAGGTTACAAAAAACTGCAAACACTTAGATTCAAAGAATACCTTAATAGAAGAAAAGACCGTAATATTGCAAAATAGATTTTATGCTTAGCTGAGGTGGAAAATAGTGGCAAATGAAAACAAAGGAGGCTGTAACCTCACATTAATACATTAAACTAACAGAAATGTCATAATTCCACCATGTTTTCCACATGGTTCTCCATCGTATGAACTTTGACCAGAGCTCTTTTAACATCTCGTTGTGTCCTCTTCTTATGCAATGGTTTAATGGCACAGCCACCAACAACTGTTTCTCTAAAGGCTCTTAACTTCTAATATTCATATGGCGGTAGTGGATGTATGGACAAATTTTACTGGAAAATCTTATTTCCAGTATTGCAATTTTTATTTCAAGTGTATATTCCACAAAATCCATTGTATAGTTTCAAATGTTCACACCTGCGGCTGTGTGAATATTACTGTCCACCATTCACTGTCATACTAAATGTGTTGTATCACCTCCCAAATCAGAAAAAAACAATGCAGCTTTGCAGGGTTCACAAGAGTGGCTGAAGAAATCCTACAGTCCAGCAATGATTTTGTTCTTTAGTCCAAGGACTTTGGGGGAAAGCCTTTCACCATCCATTTGCAAGAGCACTTTCTGAATAAATTCATAGGTGTATTTCAGCTCTTTGGGGTAAGCCATGTTCAGTACATAGATGACTCCCAGCATCATTGCACATGCTTGGACTACAGATCCAATGTTGTCCAGAATGATTACTCCTTCAACATAAATGCCAATGTCATCATGAGCTCCAACTTCTCCACCCTCCTTGTCGATGACATATATGCCCATGGTGGATTTCTGCAGGTCTCTCTGGATGTCATCTCCTTCAATGTCCTGTATATTTGAAGAAAATAGGGGAAAAAAAAGAAAACATATTTATGTAATACATTTTAATGACATGAATACAAAATGTCTTTATATTTACAAAATACTTAAAACATTTTCTATAATACAAGACAGTACAAGTGACTAATAAATGCGATTAAAATGACTTGCTTTATACTCCCGAATGAGATGTCCAACATCTTCGCCAAGGTAGCTGCAAAGTGCCTTTAGGACAGCTTCCCTTTTAAGATTGACATCACTCGGTGCCTGTTTAAAAGGATAACAATTATTAAAATATTCATAAATACATAAAAAATGTATTCTTGAAATTGTAGAATATTTCCAACATGTGGTAACCTCAAAAATATATTCACAATCACTTTATTATACAAAATGTAAATAGACTGCCCCATTTTGCTAATGAATGTTAATGAATTGTGACTTTTGTAAAATGTCAGGTCTGATTGTCAGTGTAGGGTGCACTATTGTACTTCTACTTATTCAGGGAAGTTTCACTAAGAGCAGTGCTCTCTTCTTCACAGTTACACACCTATAAGCTGCTTGTGCAACTAGTCAGATCTGCACTACTGAGGTTTTAAGTGTCTTGCTCAAGGCAGGTCGTACTCGTTCACTTTCCCCACCTGGATATTGAATTGGCACATTTCCTGTCACAAAGCTGCTTCTCTAACCTGTATGCCACTATTGCCTCATTAAGGCATCATCAGTCCTTAGAAATGTGTCTCTATTTATTTATTTTATTTAAACAGCACTTTTCAAAACACAGTTACAAAGTGATTTATATGGTTGAACCAGAATTAAGACAACAAACAAAACAAAACAAAATCAGACAACTGCCTACGTGGAAAGCCATAAGGCACCTCCAGGGAGAGCACTTCCCTGCCCATCCATGTGCATACATGGAAGCTCAGCATACATGGAAGACAGAGAGCAGCCTGGTCACCTTTATTCTTGAGCCGGGACTTACGAACCTTGCCCCTTAGGAATAATCAAGGCTGCTCTTTAAGTCTTCAAATGCTCCATATGGTACGAAACATGTACATTTCTTGAAGTTGCTCCACAGTATACATTTTCTACCACAATACATACACATGTTTACCTCTTGCAAGATCGCCAGATGTGTGGCTAGTTTCTGGCCAGAAACTCCTCCCTTCTTCTGGAAAACAGATGTCAGCTGGGGTAAATGGCTGTCCAACTGCGCCATGAAGGTTGTTTCAAGTGGGATTGTTGTTATGCGCTGGAATTCAGCATTTATCTGTTATACATAGGAAAAAATAACAGACAAAGAGCACTGTGTTCAGCCATTAGTGTAATATTTTGTAGCTACTGTATGATTGAAGGATACTTTTGACCTCATTATTCGAGACAATAATTAGTCAAATGTATTGCTATTAATCAAGGATAATGGAAATCAAAACTTATTTAAACCTTGCTAATATTTTTTTTCAAATTTACAATGGGTCAAATGTCTAAGTGAAATGTGAAAACCCCAATTGAAGAAGCAGGAAGCTGGTTTCATCAGACAGTCTCTGATAAAGTCACTGTACACTACCTTCTCAGCAGCAAACAGCAGACAGATACGGTAAAAGTGGTAAAAATTAATTATTTTAGTAAATTATCAATTACTGGGGGAATTTTCCCCCAAATTTATTTAGGTTTCAGCTAGGGCTGCACAATTAATCGAATTTTAATCACGATCACGATTTTGACTTCCCACGGTCAAATTTGCGTGATCGAAATTGATTATTTTTAAAGCGTCATTTCATAGAACGCTCCGTTTTTGTTTTGCATAGCCCATCTACCGCTCCGTAAAGCCCTGTCTGCTCATGTGCCAGTCCGAGTTGTTCCCTGCATTGTGCAGCTTAGTTTCTAGATGTAGACAGTCACAGAGGAGTGAGTAACGGGAGGAAATCTCAACAGATAGCAGTCGGTTATACGTCGGTCTCAAGGTTTACAGTTTACCAGTAAACGCAGCATTTTGTCCCGTCTGTGTTGTTTTTCAGACAACAGCAGTGAGCAGTGCTGGTCGGTGCTAGTTAGCGTCTGTTATCTAGCAGGGCTGTAGGGCGTGAGTAATATTTTTCCTCTAGGACGCACCGGTGCTAATGTCCTCGTATCCGCTGCAATGTTGTTATATGGATATGGTTTCATTTTGCGTTCAATGACCCATTTCTTTTGTAAAGCCGTGCCTGTGTTTGGATCTCTCTACTCTCTCTCCTCTTACTCTCCGCGCCCGGCCACACAGCGGCCGCCGGTCCACACTTCTGACATTTGTCTACAGTTTTAATTGTTATTAACACAGCTATATATTGTTAAATATGAGGGGCAAACCTGTATTTGTACCAGTGTTTCCGCGGGTAACTCTGCTATCACGGCCGCCACGGCGAAGAACTCAGAAGAAGTTATTGAATGCAACTAACTTCAGTTGGTAGAGTAACAGCGTGTGAGACGGAGCTGCTGGACCTGGACCAGAGATGTGACTCATGGCCAGAATATCATAGTTCATAAAAATGCAGTGACGATACAGACATTTCATACACACGTGTGTATCCGCCATTCGACCCGTGCTGGACCCATTCATAATGAGTCAGCCGTGTCTCTGAGCCTATGTGACAATAACATTTGTTTTGGTTAAAATCAACAAATAATCGTGATCACAATATTGATCAAAAATAATCGTGATTATCATTTTGGCCATAATCGTGCAGCCCTAGTTTCAGTAGTTACAAACCAAGATTGTATAATGCGAAGAAGCACACTGGAGAAAAAATGCAAGGATGCGCTTACCCCATCAATATGAAAAAGTGCAGGCCACCTGGCTTTAAACTCTCCGGCAGCTGGATTTTCCTGCACTACCTCTTTTCTTCTGTAGGAGAATGTTTTTGACATCTTCTGTTTTATACACAGTGCACTGTTTCTTTGTTTGACATCGTTCAACAGTTCAAGTCTGACATTTTCTAAACTTTCATCCGATTCGCCAGCAGGGTGTGAAGGATAAAAGTTGACTTCAGCCTTTTTAGGCTTCTTTACATTTTTGGCTGGGAGGCTTTCATCTCTATGTTTGTTTTTCAAAGCATTTACAGTCACTTCTGGACAGCCAATGTTTCGCATCTTCGTCCTGTAATTAGCCATTTTATATTTTAGGCTAATCATCCAGCCATAGTAACCAGTGGCAGATGGTTCCTTCAAACAGGGAAATTTGTTGATGAGTGCCCTTGCTACCTCATCTATTTGGTAATTTTGTGGATATGCTGTATACTGGAAGATCTCCTCGGCTAGCTTCTGTAAGATGTCAGACTTCAACCCTGGAGTTATCTTCAGTTGAGTGCCAGTTTCTCTGAAGTGCTCATTTCCACGTTGAAGCTGCACCTCTACATTGTATGGAAAGCGAGGAATGGGGAATTCACGTGGCCATGCACGTGCTCTCATTTCATTGTCTGAATGTGGCAGAATGATGGTGTTATCCGAGTCTGTTGAGGACAATGAGGCCGGTGAGGAGAAAATGGATGTTTGGCTGCTGACTGGTGCTCCAGATGATCCAGAAGTGCTGGGAGCATTCTGCATTAAAGAAGATGGACTCAAACCCACATCATTTATGGGAGTTAGAGTTAGGGTTGTCGTGTACACTAACTTGATTGTACTTCTGTCCTGTATGTCTTGTACTGAGGTAATGTTCATGAATTCATTACTAAAGTCAGGATCCATGAACTGAATACGAAAATCTGATTCAATTCCAAATTCTTGGCGAATTGTATCGTGTAACTCGGTCAAAGTTTCTGGCATTCCTGAATGGAGATCAAGTCTTCTATAGTCATTGTCATCCACAATGACTCTCAACTTCAGACGCTGTGCCATTCTTCAATCTTATTGATAAAAAAGACAAAAAAATGTTAAATCAGCATCTGGTACTATTGTTACTTAAGTATAACTTTTCATAAACCAAATTAGAGCAGGAACATATACCACCACACAATTTTAATCTATATTGTTATTCTGCAGTTGTAAACACTATTCATTTTTACCATTACTTTATTTGTGTGGAATGAAAATCTGATATTTTTCTTTGTTTGTAGGTGTGGTAGTTCTTCCTTTGAACATGATGTATGTAAACAGACAAATTTGAACATTCATTTGTATTATGTTAGTCACAAATGTTTTCCTTAACATGCACATTTCTATAAAAAATGGCAACATGAGGGAAATTTAGTACAGGGAGATGTCAGATGACTGGTTAATTTCCCTCAGAAAATCCTTTCTAACTTTACTGAAAACAAAATAGGGTCCTCCTGTAAAAAAATGTTAAGCATCCCTCTTGTTACCATATTTAGTATAGTAGTGTATCAACTCATGCAGCGTATGAACACAAAAACTACCATAATACAACCTTGTATCTGTATGAATCTTTTAAGTGTCACCATTCGCCGGCCTCCAATCAGGTAATCTGCCATGGGGTACTGATCCAACAAGGCACCATGTTGAATGAGGGAGACTTGTGAAGTGGGACATAACTCAAATGCCCTAAAATGCTCCCTATACCATGCACCCAGCTCTTTAACAATAAAGCTCAAGGTCTTCTCCACTAAAACCATCTGGATAACCTCTGCAAACTCTGGCAAGCCACCAGCAGAGCCGTGAACAACAACCATACCTTCTCTGTAGTTAATTCCATTAACAGACGCATTCTTTGTAAGCTGAATTTGAGTACAATGATGAAAAAACTAATACCACACAGAACATTTATTCTTAACAGTACTTCTGTGATCAGTACAGCTGTTGAATTTGTTTGTTAAATGCACTTACCAAAACAATATGAGCTCCCCCAGAGTTAGGTTCTGTTCCACATCACACCAACATCAGACATATCAGATATGAGAAAGACCTGCAATAGAAATAAAAATGAGCAGGATTTAAAAAGATAAATCACAAGCAGGTTGAGGGGGGGAAGTAATTGTTCAATAATCAAACTTGCCAATGACTCAAATCAGATCACAACAAACTAATTTGTGTCCAAGTCCACATTTTAATAATACCTTATTATTACTATAAAATACGCAACAAATGGCAGATTAAGAGGGTGGAAGTGGACAGACAGACATGTAATTCATTTTCAGGAAAGTTTATTTTATTTATCAATTTATTTATTTATTTACTGCTGGACTATTTTCTTGCAAATGTGTCATGTCTCTGATGAGCAATTATAAATTACTTTGGAGCATGAAGAAATTACATCCAAAATGAATGCTTTCAAAGTTTTATTAGATGCTAATAGCAGACAGACAGGACATTTCATGTAGGGGGAGAATAAAGTTTATGGAAATTGTTTGAATTAACTAGAAAACAGATTTGGTTCCAGTATTTGTCATGTTCTACTTCTATACTAAAAGTATTTGCGTAAGCGACTTAATAAGTCTTAGTTTTTAGAGCAGAAACAATGTTAAACAAAATTGCATTTATTGCTAGCTAAACCAACACTGTTATCCCTGTTGTTTTCTGCCTAACACTTCAGAACCTTAACTGGTCTTTTAACTGGACTCTGGACTGTGGTTGTGCTCTGCTAAACCTCTGCAAAGCTGCTGCTTGTTAGTTATGAAGCATTAGCATGACTCTATTTTGGAGAATATACTTTCAACCTCACCTTTACGTTTTAAGCTTGGTTATTCGTGTTAAGCGAGTCAGAAACAGACCACGACAAGCTGCTACCACGCAGTGAAGAGAAGCTTGTTTTTTTTCTTACCGATATTCCGCGAAGACCTGCCTCTGATTGGCTGGTGTTCGTTGCCTTCGTTGTTTTGGTTGGTTAGCTCTAGGCGATGTCACACTCGGACCCAATCAGAGGTAACAGAGGCGGGTCTTCGCGGGATACGGGTGTCAAAAAAAATAGATACCTCCAAAGAAAGGGTAAAGGGAAGGACCGGAGTATAACTAGTATAACGTTAATATTAAACACCCACAATATGAAGGTTTGCTTACACAAACCCACGACTTTTTATTTATGGTTTGCTCATGAAGCACAATCTGATGATTATTTTCTCTTTTATGAAATCTGTTCTTAGCCTGAAGCTGCACGCTGAGTCTGCCGCTCCGTGTTGTGTTTCAAATTAGGCTAACGTTAACTCAGGCACGCACCTACCTACGGTCATTATGTACAATCATTAATGATTGCTGTTAGGGTACATTAAGCACATTTTACCAACATGATTTCACAGGTGTATTTTGTCTTTATGCTAACACATTGGCAAGATTAGAAAACATGCTTACAGCAAGATAGGAGTAAAGTAGGCTAGCTAACGCTAGTTCACAAGCCCGGGCAGCAGGGAGGTGAAGCTACGAATAAACCGTCAATTAACATTAGTTAACCTGTTTATTCAATGCCCACAAACTAACACATAAGTCTAACAAGACTAACACTGAATTCACTGAATTCATGCATTTAACTTGAGAGCTAGCTATAACTTCAGCTTAAAAATGTTAAGATACATCTGTTACAATTAAGTTAACTTACTACACATCTAAGCTAGTCACTCTAACGTTAGCTAATGTTAATTTATCAAAACACAAACTGATAACATTGGCTTGTGTTAACAGAACCCTGTCAAAGTAAAAAATATAACACACCAACAATTATAAATTGCTTACTTACCAAAAATGCAGAGCTATGGATCCAGTATTCAAGCAGCTACTAACGAGTGGATAACGTACAATCCGCGCCTTCAGAACAAAGTGGCGGCATGTGCCTGCACATGCGCAGACCAGATAGTATGTGGAAATTAAAATGTACATATTTTGTTCTAATTACTTTTAATTGACTGAAATTAACTTATTTTAAACAAGGGCAGGGCTTTTAAAAATTAATTTTAAAAAATAAGTAGGATTTAATAACACATTCCAATCTATTAAATAAACCAGACTAAAAACATGTAACATTTACAAGGGGTCAGAATCATTTTTTTCAGTGTAATTTAACACACATTAGGCATTTCCTTTTACTCTACTCTGTTATTTAGGCTACTGTTAAAAAAAGTTAATTGTGTATTAATTCTCTGAACTAAAAAGTGGTCATGTTTCCAGAACGTGATCTAACGTGTCACTAATGTTGTCTTTTTGTCAATGAGTATATCGACGCTGGTATTGATGCCCAAATCAAGATAATAGTATCGACACGCCCACCCCTTGTCTCCAGAGAATTAAGGAAGTAATTTCAATGCTGTCAAAAACACGTTTGCATGTGTGTGAGAGAGAGCAAATATGCAGTAAAGGGACAGAAATGAGGGTGTTTTGTCTGTAAGTGGGAAGAGGGTGTAGTCGGGATTAGGATTTGGACTCAGGGTTAAGATTAATATCAGGATTTGTAATTTAGGTTTGGTTTGGAGACACTTAATAAATGTCCTTAGAAGTAGGTCCTATAACAATAATACAAATGTGTGTGCAGAGTCAGAAAGAGAGAGAAGTGCATTAGGTGTTATAATATAAATCTATTCACTCTGTCCCACTTCTCTCTTTCTGTCTCTCTCTCTCTCTCACACACACACACACACACACACACACAGACAAAAGCCCTAATTACAGACATGAATCTCTGAGCTACTCCATGGTAGGAGTAATTAAAGCAGGAGAGAGGGCAGCAGACAAAGAGACACAGTCATCACACACGCACAGTGGTGTAGGCTATGTGAGGAGCGAGGTAGCTACCTGTACGTTTTGATCGTATGCACTTAGGCATGGATACACGATCCGAGCCAGTCGAATCCCGACGGTACCCGACCGGTGGGGCCTGGTTCGGACAGATATTTAGTAATTATGGTCGGGTTCGGGTCGGGCTCGGTCACATCAGCGCGACAAGGAATTTGTTGTAAAATGGTGCTGCGGCTCCTTTAAAAGAGCTCAGTGCGTGTGGGTCTGTGTGTATGTGGAAACGTAGCCTGTGCCTATGTGTCTCAAATAACACATGTAGGCATGACACATGACTCTAATATGCACTGATGGGGAAACGTCTACACTCTAAAAACGTGCTAAAAATGTGTAAAGGAAAGAAAGTGGAGGTTTTTAAATTAATCTTTGACAGCACAGGTATGAAAGGACTCTCTTTTTTGGATCAGCAATGCAGGAATGTCCTACCATCTGATCAATGAAGTTGTATTACTTGCTGAGATGACGGATGTTGTATTATAAATGATAAGGCTGATAACAGTTTGGCATTGAAGCAAATTCTAATTGAAACATGAAAACTCTCTTCAAAACAAAATGTGGGATAGTTTGAGATTTTTCTAATAGAAGTCAGCAGTTATCCAGATTCACAGTTGCATAGGAGTGGCTGTTTATATGCAGATTTCCCTGCCATACTAATTTCTAAAAGAACAAAGACCTCCCCATATGGATCCATGGAACAAAATATTAAATGCAGTTTGGAATTTGTGACATGAAACATTTTTAGAAGCGCAGGTATACAAAACTGCAAATGGAAAAAAAATATATTTTTTAGCACATCTGCCTGTCTGTAACCTGTGTAAGCAGCAGCCATCTCACATGGTGTCCTTTTTTACAGAGTCAAGCCAATGTGAGCTCAGCTGCAGACCAACTCTGTCGTTTTGACTTGGCAACTGTTTTTCCGACCGTCCCTGCACCGGTCAGATCTCCATCCAGTCCCATTTGTGTTCAGAGAGAGTCCGGTCTGCCTACCATCAGTCAGGTGATCCTCCCTTACCTCTGCTATGCTAAAAGCTTGAAGAATATTTAGCATGGATGACAAACATAGATCTATTAATCTAAAAATATTTCTTAAGTTAGTAAATCAAGTTCTAGCCTCATTATACTGTGCATTTCACCTCCATAAACTGTATTTTGATCAAGAAGCATATTCATATTTAGATTTTTTTTAATAATGTTGCACCACCAAGTAGTCACCTCACAGTGGTGCTGTAACCCTGCAACGAAATGAAGCTATTGAGGACCTTCTGAGAAGATATTATTATACATTATATTATTGGATGATTAAGGCCAATGCATTAATGTCTAAGCAGCATTTTAATGTGGTACAGTAGTTGGTCAAGTTAAATTAAAATACTTTATTCTGTATTTTGATCTGCAAAGTAACTGTCAGATAAATGAAGTTGAGTAAATAGTACACTATTTCCCTCTAAAACATCATGCAGAAGAAGTATAAAGTGGCATAAAATGAAATCATCTAAACTGTATTTACCATAAACACAGTAAATGTTGTAGTTGTATGTAATTACACCATCACTATCAACAATTAACAGCTTGACCGACTACAACAAATGTACCTTTCATATGTCATAAATTACAGTATATACAGTAAGTACACACCATATATTTGCTTTACTAAAGTTTAAATGTAAATTTCCAAGCCAGACCTCATACAAGACACAAGTCAAAACATTTTTAAAAGCATGTCATGCTCATGCAAAACTATGTTCCAAAGTCAGATTTTAGTTGCACCTTGCCCTTGCTGCATATCGACATGAGGCGGGCTAGCATATTTGATGAGATCCTCCATCATTATCTGCATAGCAAACATTTTTTACTCTCTCTCTCATTCAGTTTTCTCCTGAGTTGGTGTATTCTGATGGATCAGTATGTCTACCACTAATAATATCGCCCAGGCCAGGAAACTGGTGGAACAGCTGAGGATTGAGGCAGGGATTGAACGCATTAAGGTAGGACGATACTTTACTGCCGTGTTTGTTGTATGTGTGATCATGATCATGTGTGATACCTTCCTCTTGCTCCTCCTGCTTCCTCTCTCATATACTGTACGTCCCTCACAACTCCCTTTCTTGTCCACCATCATCTTTTTTTTTTCCCTCTACTTATCAAATTTCTCTCCAATTATTTAAATCCTCTACCTTCTTCTTCTCTCTCGCCTTCCCTCACCTCACCCGTTCTCCTGACAGGTGTCTAAAGCAGCAGCAGACCTGATGAGTTATTGTGAGCAGCACGCTCGTAGCGACCCTCTGCTGGTTGGGGTTCCCACCTCTGAAAACCCTTTCAAGGACAAGAAGCCCTGCATTATCCTATAGCCGCGCTACGCTCCTCCTGCCATCACACACACACAAACACACACACACACACACACACATTCATATATACTCATGCACATACACACACATATCATTGCACACATTCAGTACTTCAATTGATCCCCAGACACACACATCACATGCAAACACACACTTCAAATGCATCTAGCATACACACACACACACACACTCCCCAAATAGCCACTCTGGAAAAGCGCCATACCCTGGAGCCGCAGCTAGAGGGCAGGTATCTTGTTCTCTCGGTGGCTGAGATCAGTATTTCACTGAGGTGCTTTTGGTAATATTCATATATGCTGGTAAATTAACTACAAGTGTCAGCTTAACTTGAGAAGAGATTTGGACATTAATAATCAGTAGGAAACCAGGATATTTATTCCTTGTTTTGTCATGAAATGAGGGGTTGGGTAAAGGATGGACAGCGTGCCATAGGCAAGGAGTGGGAGGTTGCATGTTGGCAACAGAAATGGGCGGTAGGCGCTCTTGCCGACCATGCCAAACACAACCTGGTTTCCCATTAAAAGCTCAATAAAAGCTTTTTTTTGTGAAAGTTTTAAAAAGGTTTGAGAGATTTTCCCACAAACCTGCCATGTGCGAAATTATAGCAGCTTATTTCGAAGCGAGTGGCTAAAGCCTTTGCCTTTATCAGGCGAGCATGTTCCCACCCAAACCTGTATCAACAGACCTTCTCTGCCTGTGGCCTCACTGCAGCCTTTTGGCCAAACCTCCAGCTGTGCCAACCTGTACAGAAAGTCGTCTCTAGATGCTGATCTGCTGTCACCGATTCCACTGCAGTTTATTATGGCTGTTTTTGGTTGAAATCGATGTCTAAGCTGACCTCAGATCTGTACCTACGACGGGAACATTGTGAACTGCTCTACACAGAACTCAAGCTATTAACCCTGGACGTTTACTGCATTTTTCTTAAGAAATACTTGTTCGTGAACTCAATGTACGTTTTGATATTTTGTTGAAGTATTATTTAACAGATTAGATAATATTGTACTTTTTTATTATTGTTTTGGTTTGAGTTATGTGCTGCCCCTGGCGGAGCCGTTTTTTCTTCCTGTCTGATGTTAAATGGTAGTATTAATGAAACGACAGGAGATCTGGTTGTAAGCCAGGGGTAATACCTAACCAGATACCTGCAAGAATCTTAAACAAAGGTTTCTACTGTACATCAAACCTCCCTGTGCTTTACCCTGAGAGAGAGCCAGGTCACAGACTGACCATACCTTAGAATCAGTCTGCAAGGACTGCAAGGCTGGAGGAGTAAACCCCATCTTAAAAAGTAAGCTGAAAGTAGAAATCTAGCTATCCATTTTCTACCTTCTCCTCTTATGTTTGATTCTTTTCGATTGGCAGTTTGCATAAGGTTAAGTGAAGAGGTATATTGCATTGGATAATGCAAAAATCAAGGTGTTTGTTTTGTGTGCCTCTACAGTAGAGAAGAGGGATACCTCTTGTTTCAATGCATACTAATTATGGCTTCCTAATCTGATTATGATTAATATGACCTGGCTTTACCAGTCTTTAAAGTTTCAAGTTTCCCAGTTTGAGCTCAATCTGGTCAGGGACTGGATCGGTCCCGTCTCCGAGTTTCCACTGTCCTCCTCTCCTCCACAATGCTCCTCCTCTCTGACAAACCAAACTTGATTGTAAAAGCTCAAGATAAAGTGAGGACAAAAACAAAGTCAAGAGAAACAAACTAAGTGTATAAACTTTCTTTCAGACGTGCAGAAGTGATAAGTTGAAGAGTAGCTGTTTTGAGTTTATTTTTGAGTTTCTTCTTTCTATGGAGTCCATGGAACCTGGTCAGTTGAGTATTACCCTGTACAGTGTTTGTAAGATGCAAAATCTTAACACACCTTTAACCACCTTTCTGTGGATGTTGGATTTTTTTTTTAGTACTACTTATTCTGTTCTGTCAGTCACCGTCATGTCTGTCTTCATTCCATCTTCTTTTCTGTTATTCGGGTTTTAGAGGCTTGTGATAGCAGAGGATGGTTTTAAACACAGATACAAATACAAACACCTGATAAAAACAAAAGCCCTGTTAGGTTTAGGATTGTATCCTGTTAGAGGATGAATCAACATCAGACCTCATTCCTGTGGCAAAAACCAACCTCCTGATCTATACTCTAAAACCAGAGCAGCCATTTTATTCTCAAGTGTTGGTTTTGGTGGGACAGGCAACTAGGACTATACACATGCACATAGCACACACTCTCTCTTGCTGTTCATTTTTCAGTTTAATTGTCACAGGTCAAAGGTTAAAGGAGCGGCGGGGCTGGGGACTGAGAGCTGCTTTTGATGATTAACTGCTGAAAGAAGGGAGCTTTGTGCCATCACATTTGAGCATTTAGCCAATGCTTTTGTCAAGAGTAATGTACAGTGAAAGAGCTGGGTGAAGTAATTTGGGCAAGACTTATGGCTGCTGATAAACTGTCAGGAGAGTTGAACCCATTGTTTTTCTGTCTCTTATAAATGGTCAATATGAGCCAACTGCTGCACTGACTTCTGGGGTTGAGAGGTGAGCACTTTTTTGTGTGCACACAGTCTGAAAACAGACATGTTGTAAACATACCCACATTAAAAAGTAAGTTAAAAAGTTAGTGGTGCATTTAGTCCTAGAAGTGTTATTTTCTTTGTACAAAATTTAAAGCTTCATTTTGATTTTTGGAACAGAATGAAAATAACTTATAACTAGGTGCCCATGACCAACTTGTCTTTAAAGAAATAGTTTGACATTTTGGGACATACGCTTATTCACTTACTTGCTGAGAGGAGATTGATACCAATCTCATGTTAAATGAATGTGATACAGATCTTCTCATCCAACTCCATGAGAAAGCAAATAAGCGTTTTCTTGAAAATGTGAAAACTATTTCTAAATCAAGGTTTAATTGCTGATTAACATTACTTCTTGTGTACTGCAGGCGATGGTTCCTGGTACAGAGCCCTGCTTCATCTTCCATTTCCCTTTGTTCCGAACAAAGAGAACAGGCAGTTCCCAAAGTACAGAAAGAGCAGGAGCTGGAGAAAGGCCAGAGAGAGAGAGAGCTGAGTGTGTGTGTGTGTGTGTGTGTGTGTGCGTGCGTGCGTGTGTGCGTGTGTGTAATTTGGCAGAGCAGTAGGCAGAGAAGAGAAAATAGAGGTACATGAGTGTGTGCATTTGTGTGTGTTTATTTGTGAGAGAGTGTCCAGTGCTGTGTAGTTTGTCACATAGTTATGTTACTGCAGCCCTACATTCCAGGTCAGGGTGAGTTTGACCAGAGAAGAGGTCATGAGTCCGAGCAGCGTTTATGGTTCTCCACTCACTATTTTCATCTGTCAGATGCTGGTGTGCTCATTCTGGAGAAGAGTAAATAAGGATTCTGTCACAAGCTAAAATCGTTTGGTTGAAGCGTGGGAAGCCATTTTTATGTGATGACCAATAATAACCCCAAACAACCCACAAAGCTGACAAAGAATTTATTTTCTGTGACTGACTACTAGCTACATTATATTAACTGCAGTTTATTTGCACCACTCCATAAAGCCTTCAAGACATTTTGGGTAAAATGCTGATTGATACCTCTTTCATATTTATCTGATCAAAATGAAGGTAAAGGTAGAAGCTAGTTAGCTTAGCTTAGCCTACAGACTTGAAGCAGGGGGAAACAGCTAGCCTGGCTTTGTCCAAAAGGTTGTTACCTCTAAAGCTCACCAATTAACTGGCTATATATCTCATTGAAATCTTGTCGAATTATCATTGTGAAGTTGCTAGGCAACCAACAGATGTTCCACGTTTCTAGTCTTATGCTAAGCTCACCAGCTACTGATTACAGCGTCATATTATGAAACAGACAAGAAAGTGGTATCAATCTTCTCATCAAACTGTCAGCAAGTATTGTATTATTATTTTCTAAAATGTCAAACTATTCCTTTAAATAAAATAAATCCCTTTATCTAAATCTGTAGAGATAATTGAAGAGATGGTTTGACCTGATTGAGGTTGATATGATTGGTGGTCTTTTCATCACAAAAAAAAGGAACAAGCTAAAGAAATGGCTACAAACAGAAACCTGAGTGCAAACTGCAGTGACGGGTAGGAAGTAATTTAGAACTAGGAATCTGGGATACATTTAATTTCCCCAGAATTTGAACTAATGTAAAATGAAAGCTAAAGTGCGCAACTATTTGATATCAATGGACGTCAGTTACATTCAGGCCTTTGCCAAATGAGTTGATACAAAGCTAATTAAGACTATCAGCTCCAGAAAACTCTCTCTGCATTTCTCAGCACAGCCATGTTTACAAAATGGTGTAGTTTGGTGTAATTTGCACGCAGAAGCTTCAGTGATGCATTTTATGTCACTGCTGACAAAGAAAAGTGAAACAGGAACGTTCGGCTTCGGAGACAATGTGGACATACAAATTACAAGATAATTACCTCTTCTGAAGATGTTTTTTAATCCTCCGTGTTAGCAAATGTGCCGTGGAAGAGGGGTGGGGGTGCGATCACTGAAGGCTTGTATCATGTGAATGCTCCAACAGTGCTGTTGTCATTACTTAGAATT
Organism: Etheostoma perlongum; assembly: GCA_026937815.1. NCBI lineage: Eukaryota > Metazoa > Chordata > Actinopteri > Perciformes > Percidae > Etheostoma > Etheostoma perlongum. Next base: position 21,676,455 of record CM049390.1, read on the forward strand.
CCTCATGGGGGTAATAGAAACTACGCACCATAGAGAAAATAACTGATTTGTTGTCAGTGTTCAGGAAAGGAAAAGCAGTTTCTTGTAATTTATTTGCAATGTGCAGCCAAAGGATTACTACTGCAGAAGATTTACACATAAACAATAAAATATAAAAAATAAACATAAAACCAGCATGCGTACATATCAGCACGCACACGCACATACACACACTGCTGTTGTCCTGGAGATGTCTGACAGATGCTTTTTTTATCATTATTGTTTTTTAAATCATTCCATAGCTGGTTGGGCTTAAATCAGAGACGGCCCGCCTAAATTGCTGGTTTGGCTGAGAATTTGTTTGATTGGTTGTAAGTTTGCCTTATAGTGGTGTCTATTGTTTTATTGCTGGTTTTGGGGTTACCCGATCAACAGAATAAACAGTGTTAAAGTAGAACATGTGGCTCAAGATGGAAAGCCACTGGTGTTGTGACACAAAGCGAGCCTGGTGAAATTTATTTCAGGTCAGGTGGGGAAAGTTGAGGCTCCTCACTGGTAGATCTTGAAATTCAACCTCACTGAATCGGCTCTGAGCCCTTCCCGAGACTCATCTTTTGTGTTCTGATCTCCTGTGTATGCATACGTATCTTTTTGCCTTGATTGATTATGAAGAAAATATATCTATTTTTTGTAACTGTTCTCTGATGTGCCATAACTCATGTTTTCTTGCACACTGTTAATATTTTGTGGATATTGCTGTTAAAAAGATGATATTGAGAAGTAGATAACATTAATAAAAAGAGGATATAACAATACATGCTCTTGAGTCATTTTAATTTTAGCTATGCTAGTATTTGCACAGTGTGTGGCAATGTCAGTCTGTCGATTGGTCCAGACTGAAACATCTAAACAACTATTGGATGCAACGCTATTTACAACAGACATCCGTGGTTCTTGCTAGCTTGGGAACAAGATGAGTCTGCAAACTCATGTTTTATTTGCGATTAGGTCTGGTGATGTCAGACTGACTTTGGTGATCCCCTGATTTTTCATGTAGCGCCACCACGAGGTTGACATTTGCAGTCTAACAACAACTAATCCAATAGCTGTTCAGACAAATTAATTATACCATAAATGCAAGTTGATGGTCATAAAATTGTGTACACACATTCACGTCCCCCTCAAGATGTATTGTAACAACTTTGCACTCTCCCGTCATAATCTGGTTAAAACATTTTATTGGTCCAATAATTTGGTTGGTAACCAAATACCTGCAAAACGGTTGAAATTCCCATCAGCCTCAGCTGTGTTTACTGCTAATTAAAAATCGTTACATCTGCATGTTAACAATTGCCATATGAGGATTGTAATACTATGCAATGACAATATAACAGCATATGCATTTCATTTGGCTTTAATTACATTGAACAACTGATGAGGCATCCATACTGGTTTGGTTTTCTGTCACTTCTGTATTAGTCTGATGTATCTGAATTAATTAAAGCTACAAGTTGGAAATGCATAACTGCAATAACTGATACAAAATGATAAACATGTGTTTTTGTCTGCAGTTTATTGAATATTTCTTCCGTCATTTGTGCTTTCTGAGTAGGAGCGTCTGGCTATTTCTTACACTGATTGTAAAGATAGGCTATATGATGCACATGGACACACATGCTCTCGGGCCTGTTGGGGACAAAATGTGCAGGACAAAGATGAAAGCTAATTGCATCAAACAGACAAAACAAAGAGCATGAACAGGTAAAGCCTCCCATTTTGGTCATATGACAGGAAAGTCATTGTTACAAATATCTGCCTTTGAAGCACTGCTTCAACAGACACACGCTTCCTCCAAGTTTTAAACCAATCAGAAGTCAGTTGCCACACTAGCCAAACCCACGTTCAGCTGATAGTAAACAAATGGGTGGTCCATGTGCCTGAATGTTCCATCTCTTCTGTTCTGCCTTCAGAGCTGTAAACAGACATGTGAGAGCAGAGGGTGGAGTGGGAAGAAAAACAGAATGAATGGAGGGCAGAGGGGAGCAAGAAACACTTGTACTGTGTTGCAGGAACATCTTGCTACCTAATTATGTGGCGAAACCATGCCATGGGTAGGGTTACACCAAGACGTATTTGCACATGCCCTTCAGATCTTAGCACTCTGAAACATTAAAAACATGCACATGCAGGTTTAGCTTCATTATGTCATTTGGAAATTGTACACATTTAGAATGCAAATAGCTTGGAAGAAATGAAATCATAAGTTTGAGCAGGCAACTCGCATTTTTCCCGCCCCCTTATTCTGACGGGACAGTGGGTCTGCATCAGCTTGTTTTGCCTGTTTGTTCCAACAAAAGAGTTTCTGTCTCCACCCAAGTTTAACACTGTGGTTAGTCTCACATTGCCAGACCTATTTCACACCGCTGTGCAAGTGCGGGTGTATGGTTTGGCTTCATTGCCTATCTAATCTGGGACAGGGGAAAACACTAGTGAGAGATAGCAAGAAAAAAGGGAAACACATCAGATGTCAGGCTTTAACCCAGCAATGCACATCTGTTGAGAGCCACACTCTGACTGACTCAACTACAAGGAAGCTCGCCAGCCAAATTTGTTAGCCCCCATCACCAAAAAAACCTTTGCCCCAAGTGTGCATGTTTTCTTTTGCATTACTTCAACCCAAATGTAAACTGTACTTGCATAACTCAGCCATAGTTCTAGTTCCATTATGCAAACATGGCTTTTGTTTTGAAATGTGAGCATGAGGTTCTCGATAAAGAAGTAAAACAAATATGAACACAATAATTTATTGACTTAGATAACAGAGCACAAAACTAGAATAGATACACAAACAAGTGATACAATCAATACATTAGTGGTGCAGCACTGTTTCTATGAATTTAACAGCATTTAATTGAAAAAGCAGCACTCCTAAAGGCACAAGTGTTGACTGTAGTTTCTCCTGCAGTACATTGAGAATTAACTAACTTTCCATTATTAATCATTATTCTGCTCAGTCTATATACTCCTGACCAAAAACATCATGTTCATTGCCTCCCTTTTCTTTGGTTTTGAAATAAATAAAATCTGTATGACTTCCAGCTTGAACACAATTTCCATTTCAGTTTCCATGGTGACAATTCCTCTGCAGGTTCAGCTGCTCATTCATGAATGCACACGCTGCCAACCCAGTCTTTTCTAAAGAAAACCACAGGTATTGTACAAGCATACCACACATTCACACACACCTTCTCTCCAAAGACTCTCCCATATCGGAATCCACAGGAATGTTGTACATAGTTTCATTAAAAACACACAGGTACTATGTGTACAAGCTGGGGTGTGGACATATTTCTTTCCACGCTACTACTCCTGTTATTGATGGTCACGCCCCATAAACATTGTAAGTAGCCAAATAGAAGCTCAGATTTAGTTTCACTGACAATGTACAAACAATGTGGTCTGGATGTGAATCTGCTTTCCTGTCTGTGTCTTTTGCACAAAGCAGATTTGATAGTAAACGGTCTCCACTCTGACTGTTTCGACTAATGGGTCCTTGGTCCCTGCTTGTCATCAGTCAGGATAGCCCGTCCCAGTCCAGTTCAGGCCATCCCTGCATGAGCAACAACGGCTCCTTCAGTTCATCAGTATCCGAACCCCAAAAGCTGCTGTGTTTGTTGGTGTGTTAGGGTGTCAGACCCTTCAGCGTTCCTGCAGGACCAGTTCAGGCACCCACTGGTCTAAGCGTTGACTCTCCCGGCAGTAGGTCCCCACCTCTTGTAGCCTGCAGTGGTCTGCCTGGGGATTCTGGATTGGAAACAAAGACAACATCATATTCAAGTTGAGACTTTAAGGCGAATTCAGTCTGCAGAAATCTAAAACTTAAATCACAGGGGAAAGTTTCATAAATGCATAGTAATGCTGAGAAAATGATGCAACATTTCAGCTAAGTCACTGGATGAACATAATCTGTAATAATAGATTTCCACTTTGGCCTGGCAGTTACATAAGACAGGGCTATTGTGCTGAGTCAACATACCGTCACCAGCATGCAGTGGAGGTCTCTGAGCTCTTCCTGGTTTCTGTTGGCATTCATAGCACCCAACAGATTCTTGAGACACTGAATGCCTGAGACTCGCAGGATGGTAATGCCGCTGTCGCAGCAGAAGGACTGTAGCAGGGTAAAGTGGATCTGCAGTGCTACATCATCTGCATCATCTCCATCGTCAGCTGCTAGAAGGCACAGGACCACACTGTCTGGGTCTCTGTGGAGGAAGGGGAAAATGATGAATTTAAGGAAGACACTTGCACTCACATGTCTGGGATGGAAGATATTTTGTGAAATGTAAGAGAAGCATATACAACGCAGGCATTGTCAAACTTTATAATTTCAACTCACGCGTTAAGAAGTTTAGCTGATTCATAAATGCCGACGGTCAGGCAGTCTTGTTTCTGAGCAGTCACCAGCAACTCCTCCAGAGCCAGACCTACAGACTGCATCCTGAGAGGAGAAAGAACAATCTACTTTTGATATTCTGTAAAAACAAAACAAACTGGAAATAGACCTGCTGCAGTTCTTTATTAAATGGGCCCAATACTGTATTAATCAATTTCTTTAATGCTGTTATCTAAAGTCAATGAGAAGACAGATACAAATACATCAAAAGTTATTATTATACCCTTATCAGTTCTATCAGTTTCAGCAATCATGTTGTGTGTTGAGGATTGTGATAAAAGAAGGTCCCTGATTATAAGCCTTATATAAATATATAGGCTACTCTATAGTCCACACAGAACATGCATGCACTGTATTGCTTAAAATCTTATAATAGAAAAGTCTTAAAATATGAATGAAGGTATATTACTTTTTGTAATGTTGGCAAACTTTTAGTGGAGTTGAATGTATCTAAAGTAGCCCAGATAAAGTCTAAAATCCAAGCTCACAAAGTGTGATTTTACTGAATCAAACTCAGCAGCTTGGGCAATGCAAGGGTCAAAGGAGGAGAGTTATTTCTGTCCATCACATGATTTCCATCTACATGGCTCAAACGGCCATAAAACTACAACCAAATCTGACATGGTGCAGAAAAAAAACAAGCAACAAATCTCACCTGTTCTCGATGGACCCGAAGCTTTCCCCTGGAATCATGTTTGCAAGTCAAAAATGAATGAGAGACGCTTGAAGTAGTGGTGTGAATATTCCCTCTGTAAGTGTGTGCAGGTGAGGAGCGTCAGCAGTGTTTGTTGTTGGCAACGTTGCGTCCAACTCTTTATACCCGGGCTGAGAAGAGGGTGGCACCGAAACTACGCGAGTTTTGCAACTGGCTCTGAAGAAACCCAACGTCTCTCTTTGTCACGAAAACTGCTGGTTTGGTTGGTAAATGATGTTTTTTACACAATATGAAAGTACATTTGCTCTGTCATCCTGACTTGGTGATTTGCGTGACATTACCGTGCGTAAACATGCGTAGGGTCTATGCCGAAAACACATAGTGATGTGTGTGATTCCAAGGAAATTCGATAACAATCAACTAAACTTCCTTTATATGTTGAGCTGGGTAGATTCAGTTGAGCTATGCAACAGTCAGCTCCTCGCCTTTTCATAACATCCCAAGTTTCCATAACTGCTTGGTGATTATGAAATTAGGAATGACATCTGGTGGCTGACTGAGAGAAAGAAAAGTCTATAAAACGTTTCCACTGATGTAAAACAGAAAGTCAAACATACAACACAGCCATAGCCATCATGTTTAAGTAAGTCGTCCATTTATTTCCATTTGCGATTGACAATAAGAGCAAAAAGTAGTGTGTAATACTGGATACATGCATATTTTTATCAGAAGCGTAAGTGCATTAAAATGAAAACAGTGATAAAAAATAGACACCAACTTAAAGGGTTTTAAGAGTCAAGTCACTTAAATTACACCAAAAAGTATGAACAATACTTTAGTTTTGTAATGTTTCAGGATAGCTGAAACTCAAAGTTGACAAAAGAATCATGTGGAATCATGTGTTCTGGAGCTCAGGAAGCCCTGGTTACTCTGCTGAAGATGAAAATGAAATGTAACAAGTGTCAGGTCACTCAGATTATGAATTATTAGGAGGTTTATCACTTAGCAAGTGAAACCTGTATGACTCATTTGTCTTCAGTTGTTATACTGCGGGTAGATTTAAAAAGTAATTACATATCAATGGATACACTTTTAAACAACCATGCATTTTCTTCAATAGCCTATATTTGATTAACGAACTCATCAGCCTAAAATGAACTTAGATAAATGCTGATGTTCTGTTGGTCAAACAATGTGTTGAGTTTGTTCTGATAGAACTGGACGGATAAGCTCATTGGATCTGTAGAGATCCGGCTGCTCAATCATTGATTGGTCCTCAATGACCTGGTTCTCGAAGAAGCTATCTGCATAGTTCAGCATCTGCTCCACAGCAGTCAACAGTAGTATGTCAGTGTCCTGGTCCAGCTCCAGCACCTCGCTGTAGTTCTTCACCGGCAGCACACAGGACAAGGGGATGCCCAGAGACTCGGTCAACTCCCGGGCCTGGAAGACGGCAAAAGAAAAAGCAATGTACACGGACTAAGTTGTCTATGCCACCACAGAAAAACATGTTTCCACCTCAATGATTACAGCATCACTATTCCCAATCTGATTTCTTGAGCATCATAACAAGATGATCGTTACCTTCCTCTGGATGTAAACACTGCTATACACGTTCTTTAAATCTTCTGCCACCAGAGGACAGGCTTCGTCCACTTTAGTCATCAGCAGAATCTGAGGAATTCCTATATGGGATAAGAAAAAAATTGAGTAGAAGAGACTAGATTCAAATAGAATAGAATATAAAGTAAAAGTTCAGTGACCCCTTGGAAGAAAATAGTCATTACAGTAGCTAGAGATATATAATTCAGCATTAGGAAAAAGTTATCGGCATACTCAAAGAAAACGGTATACTGGTGTCAGTTGGTATCATACGTTAGAAGTACCTGTAATACTAGGACTAGTATATAAACATATATAAAATAGAAGAACTAATATACAGTGTGAAATGGTATAACGATTCTTAATATAATGCTATTATGCTGCTGACCCAGCTGGTTAGTCTTTTTCCGGATGCTAGCGAACTTGTCTAGCATTTTTTGGGTGAGGAGCGAGACCTTACAGGTGTCGATCACGTAAACCACACAGTGAATGCTGTCATTCAGAGTCACTTGCTTCTTAAAGCCAGGAGCGTCCGCCTGGAGAGGAGTGGAGGGACTAAACTGAGGAACAAAAAAGCAGAGGCAGATTTATTTGTTATTAATAACTCAATAAAGCATCCTACATTCTTACACTAAAGCAGTATCATGACGATGTAGGAATTAGGAGACATTAGGAGACCTGGTAGCGATCTTTAATGTGGCCCTTGTAGATGTTGACTAAGTCCTCAATGTCCAAACCAGCATCAGTGTTCTCCTCCAGCCCCATTGTGTCACACATGATCAGAGGAACAGCTCCACCACGTTTCCCTGCCTTGATGGTGTACGTGCGGAACTACAGAATTGAATGGGACAAACTGTATAATTGGAGCATGTGTGGAATCAGTTTTACATTCATAAAATTAGAAGCAGTCAAAGAATGGAAGCCTTCAAATGATCTACAAATTGTAACCATTCTAATTTAACCTTTTTAATCTTTTCTTTGGCTGTTTTTGTCACAGGTTACAATCTGACTGTCCTGATTAGGTTGCTGCAAACACAAAGGACACATTTCAGCTTTACCATATCTGCAGAGTATTACAAAGAGTAAAACTTGAGCCAGTACCTGAGTGGTCACACTCTTCCCTGCTGTACCAGCAATGGCCTGGCATGTCATGTTGCCTCGAAACACTGAGTTGATGGAGTTGAAGAAGCTGGACTTGCCGGCCCCGACTGGTCCCACCAACAACACCCGGGCTTCATGAACTGTTTTAATATCAGGCTTATAGCTCTGAATAGCCGTCATCAACTGCTGCTTCCTCCTAGAGGGAACACAAATGACATGACATTTACAGTTACAGTTCTTTCTTCTATTCTGGATACTAAAACACTTTTGCCATTTACTTTACTTTTAAATGAGTTCATAGTCGCAAAAGTTGCCAAAGTTTTCTACTTACTCAGCAGTCCACTGTACATTCCTCCAGGGTTTGGCCAGAACATCTCCCAAGCCTGGAAAATAAATAAATTGCAACACGATGGCTTATATATTATTCTAAAATGTAAAACTAATTTACAACAGTCCACACCAATTATGTAATTTAAAGATTGTCTGAAAGTATGTGGATAGAACAAACCTTCAACTCGAAACACTTCAAACTCAGTCAGTGCCAAGTCTGCTCCGTGCATTGCCGCAGCCTGAAAGGTGAAGTTTGTCCCTGGGTTTGACTGGATTTCAGGTTTGTTGTCGTGCAGGAACACCAAAGCACCATAATTCGGACCAGTGACTCCGTCTGTAAAAGCAGACTGTCCGCTGATACCTGCCACCCTCAGGGGTTTATCTTCCCCTGCGCTGATGCTGTAGAGGAAGGCCTCCTCGTCCCGGATACCCTTTCCGCTCTGGGTGTAGTCTTTTGAGGTGTAGGCCCCGAAGACGAACCCAGCAGCATTGTAGGCGACAATGACAGTGGGCCCCTGTTTGTCACAGCGGTTGTGGAAAGCAGCAGCAGTGTAGCCGTGGACGCTGCCTTTGTAGAGCAGGTGAAGTCTGACATGACCGAGGACAGACAGCAGCTTCTTCTGCTGATCTATAGACAAGATGGATGTGACTACGGACATGACTGCGATAGACTGTCCAAACACACCTGAGGACACAGAACTATGATTAGATGTTATGGTAGAATTCTCTAATAAGGCATACTCTTACTAAAAATGTGAAATATTATAACTAAGTATAATGTGAAATGTCCAAAATCACATGCTAATACATATCAAATGTGTTGAAATGTGTTTTAAATGTGATGTCTTACTTTCATTAGTGGATCAAAGTACCAATACAACAATTTAAAAATGAAAATGAATTCAATTATACACAAGTTAAAGTTCTGCATTAAAAATGTTACTTCCACACAGATGTATTATCAGCGAAATGTACCCAAACTATCTCCAGAAAAATGGCCCATGCATGTTAGCCTATATATGACATTATAAGATTGTAATACTATTATGCCTATGTATATAATACTTAAATGTGTAAGCAGTATTGGTAGTGCTGGTTGAGTTGTAGCTAGTTTTAGCTTTTATATAGGACTTTAGGTAGGGGGTTTGGACAACCTTCAAATAGTCACAAAATCAATCTAAAGGGTTGTGAGATTACAGGGGCGGGGAATAAAAAGTGTCAATTATTATCAATAGATTTCATATGAATGTAGTAGTAGTGTAGTAAACATATAATAATTTCCTCTGTGGAGTTGAAGTATAAAGTATCCTAAAACAGAAATGGGCTACCTAAAAAATAAAGTACAAGTAAAAATTGGACTTAAGTTAAGTATTTGAGTAAATGTACTTAGTTTATTTTCACCACTGCTTACTGTGATCACATGTGAAATATCTGAAAATCAGACTGATTGTAATGTGATTTTTCACATTCAAGATGGTGTTTTACAGGTGATAAATTACTATGTGCTTTATTTTATATGGGTTACAACGTGTATAAATTGTACATAATGGTTTTCTACTTTAGAACCAAACCCTAACCCTAACAACTCTTTCACTAGCCTTAGTCAAAGGAGTTAGTTTCACTTTCACTTTGGTGGACATGTTTTGAAACGGTTCTTTTGTAGCCTACTGCTTTTTATAATACTTCATTGCTTCAAAACATGTAAACATCACAGCAAAGACTGCCCACAGTACACAACTATGTTTGATTGACACAAACAATCTAAGAAATGGTTTCTTAAGTGGAAAAGGCATCGAACTTAAAGCGAAAGTAACCCCTTATCGATCGGGATAAAACTCTTGATAGCATAATTAACGTCGGACCAATGACAGAGACGTGTTTAATCTGAATACAGATGAACTTACCTGCCGTAGTGCTTGTATAAAATAGGGTCGCTGTGGTTGAGTAGATGTGTGTTTCTCCGTCGAGGGTAGGCCTACAACAGAAGTGAAACTGGTTGGTGTTCTCAATAGACTCATAAAACTGTTGTCACGCTGCTTGCCAAGCCCTTTGGGGGTCTCCGCCCTTTTTAAATACTTAGAAATACTTTTAAATCAATAGGCCTAAAACAATGTTGAGTTAACTGGAGATGGGACTCACAACGATAACCTGTAACCTGTTTTTGGTCACAGTTTTGTCCAGTGGTGTGTGAAATGAGATCATTTTAAAAGTAAAGTAAACGTAGCCTAACAATATTACAATTAGCGTATGCTATATTGGAATATTGTTACTAATTCATGTTGTCAGGGTAGAGTCGATTCCGATGCTGTTGGGTAGTAACAATGCATTTTATTGATCTGAATACTAAATACAGTAAAGTACTTGAAAGCAACAGTATCTTCACAGTGACTTTGGTAGATCTTAAAGTCTCCTTTTAGAATAGTACTTGACTAAAAGTATCTGATGTACTGTAGCCTATTTAAGTATCAAAAGTAGTTTTGATATTAAATGTACTGAAGTATTAGAAGTAGAAGTAAAAAAAACTTAGATTATGAACTTTATGGCCAAAGGTGTGTAACGTTATCTTCATCACCACTGCGTTAGGGGTGATCATCATCTGTTACCATGGCAGCAGAGCCTGCACCAGGTGCTTTCCAAGCATAATGACTGATAGTGCCTATCAGTCATTATGCTTCCTCCTCTTCTTCTTTAGTTTATTACATTTTTTGGGGGCTTGGCAAAACACAGGCATTAGGTCTCAAACTGGAATGGAGGGCACATTATCTTGGCAATTTAGGAGCAATGATTCGCTAAACCTCCTTTTTTTTTCCAGTGTAACAAATTTCTTCTTATTTTATAACGAGTAACTATGCTTAAGGGAAATGTAGTGGAGTAAAAGTATACATTTTATTGACGAAATGTAGTGGAGTAAAAGTAAAAGTTTCCGGAAATATAAATAACTAAGTACAGATACATGAAAATTCTACGTAAGTACATTAGTGAAGTATTTGTACTTTTGTACATTACAACACTACCTAAACATAGTAAAGTAAAATGTACAATATTTCCCTCTGAAATGTAGGCTAGTTGAGAAGAAGTTAATAAAATTACCTCAAAATTGGACATAAGTGCAGTGCTTAGTTTCCACTACTGGTTTGTAAACTGATGATGAATGTTTGTCTTAACTTTTTTCATTGTGTACTGTTGGAAAACTGAATAGTAATATATATACAATATAATAGAGTATTCTGGATCTGAATCTTTTGTTGAATCTGAGCTGCAAAATGGTTCTGCAGATAAAGTGTGGTTAACTCGTTTTGAGCTGCAACACATTCATCATTTCCTTCAATGTCCATAAGGCAGAATGGCTGAATCATTTGCACTTCCACAACTCTCAACAGACACTTTTAAATGGTGATGCACATTCTTTATTCATACATTAGTCCCGGCCCAAAAACCCACACATTTTAACATTGTTACAGACAATTAAAAAGCGAAAGGTTTTTAATGTTCATTCCACCATGCCGCTCTTCCACAGTGCTCTCTGTCCTCATGAATATCATGAATGAAACAACATACAGTATTTTATACATGCGGGACACATACACATAGTAGTTACTATTCACTTTGCTACTGTGGGGTTCAAGTAATTGTTGCCCATGATTACAGATTTACTTTAACCCTCCAATGCCAATACATAATTTCATCTGGCAGCCTTTTGCAGAAAAATGGGTCGCAAAAAAATCTAAACAAATTTCATGGACAGTACAAGCCCATGATAAAAGTTCAACCATGCATTTGTCGAATTACAAACTTTATACCAGATAATTCAGAGATACTGAATCAATTTATTTTTCTGAATTTGGAGGCAACAATCAGGCGGAGCGGGAAATGGTCGGTGGTGTCCATGTGATCTCATGCTTTGGTATTGAGGAAACTCCGTTTGCCACATTTATGTGAACTCAGAACGTCGTGATTTGGCAAAGCGAGACTAACCAGAATATGACATCTGTTCTTGGACATGCAAACATGGGACAAAGGGAAATAAAAAGGAAAACAGTGGACAGACAGGTCTGGAGAGATTACAATATAATCCATTACATGACATGTGTGTGCTTTTTTTGTAACATCCTCATAATTCCCTGCGAAGTCTCGGAAAAAGTAATTTGGTGCTAATTACAGGGAAAATGGAGTTGAGATAGTTAGTTGTAAGCAGTAGTATATTTCCAGAAGAACTTCCTTTAAGGAAATTGCTCCATTCAAACCAGATTATTGGATTTTTTTTATTATTGAAAATGTAGCAGTAAAATGGGTTGCATACTGTTTAGCAAATTAAGAAATGATGGACCCATGAAAAAATAGGGTTATTGTGTAATGTAGTCAATTTTATTACAGCAATTCAGGAGTGTAATTTCCAATGACATTTAGGATTACTTTGTTCCAAATATAAATTAAATTTATTCATATTTACAAATTACAATGTGGAAAGCTGTTATTACTTTCACTGTGACTAGACCATGATTTTATGTTGCGCAAAATATTTGTCTACAATAAACTGTATCCATCATATCCACAATCAAAACATATGTCATCACTTGTCATTTTTTTTAGTAAGATAACAAGTGAACATCTATTACTACAAAAGCAGTTGCTGTCTGATTCCTCATTAGCATGAATTTAAGCACTTGTAATGGATTACAATGACAGTACCATCCTTAATGAGATTGCTATAATGCTATTACATTTAATCTGGTAATCCTCGTTGACAGATTTGTTTGAGCACACTCAGATTTAATAATCTCAGATTAATACTTAACATCAGATACATTGCATTTGCTCGGCAGAGATCTCAAGGTCAACAGTGAAGCCACAGTGGTTCAATACTCCTTTTAAAAAGCAGGTACAACACACAGCACAGCTCACCTCATATCTGCGTACACTGCTCACAACACACATCTGACCACTCGCTGTGAATGCAATTTCATGAAAGGTACAATGTAAGACTCTCTTTTTACAATATAGACATCTTGTGTGCTAATCAGACATCATTTCACATTTGCACACTCTTGCCATTTGGGAGTATCTGGAGTAGTTATGTCAACTGGTAAATGTTGCAATAAAAGCAGCAAAATGGGCCCTTTGTTTTAGCACACGCTACTGCACACTGCAGCACTCTCAATGCATTAAGAAAACAAGCCTGCACATAGTGCCTTTAACCCCATGTATGCTAAAGCTATCAACTAATCTACAAAATAAAGCTTTTATGTGGATCCACATGATTGCAGCTGGATATGCTTTTCTTGCAGCCAGTGTGATCTCCTCTCCTGTTTCGCACAGGGTTATGGGTCTAAAAAGAAGTTATTAACCAGAAGGGGGAATGGGTGAAGGTCCCATGTCAGCTGTGCAGAAAGGGGCCTTATATTCTCTTTATTTCCCCATAATCTCTGTTTTTAACTTTCTATTTCTTTCACACTTTCAACTCTGTCTCTTTTTTTCTCTCAAACACACATCTCCTTCCTTAATAAGCTCATATTCACCCTCCATTTTCCATCGCTGCATCTCCAAGTCCGCCTCAAAACTCTATCTTGCAGGCCGGAAAGGTCTCGTCCTGCATGGCGACAGTGCTGTTGGATCCGAGCACGGTGATGCCCAGCTCCTTCTGTCTGTCCAGGGTCTGCTGGTACCACTCCTGCATCGGCACCGACTCAAAGGTAGGGATCACTGTCACCTGGGGTTAGGCGGATAAAAAGGAGAAAAATGAGTTGCTTACATTTGACATTCAACTTTCCGTTGTCATTTAGCTGTGGCAAAGACATCGGAAGAATAGTGACAAAATAACATTGAGTTGTACAAAAAGGTTGATCACCATTAAATGAACCTGTTTTTGATCATTACCCCCCCTCCCATCCAGCCACATTCACACTTCCTCAAACCCGTTCATTGCCATTCTCTTCCTGTCCACCAGATGCCCCCAGACTTTTTTTTCCATCTCAGTCACCTCCATGATTCACATCCAGCTACAATTTCCCTCCAGTCACAGTCCCATGATCTTTCCCGCCCACCTGCTCACCTGTTCACTCCTTTCCCTGCAGATATTTAACCAGCCATTTTTACACTTACTGCTTGCCAGTTTCTCAAAGTTGCAAGGCTGCTTGAAGCAACCTGCTTCCTTGTCTTATGTTTTTGCTTTGGGAAAACTCTGCTTTGGAAGTAGGGCATGACAGAAAAAGTATGGGGACTACTGATAAATCAGGGCATCTCAAATGTCTACAGTCTAATTGATATTCTAAACTATATTAATAACTGAAGTCCCACATCTCTTCCAGGTTAGCTCTGTTACAGAACATAGACATACAGTGCATTACAGTACACCGTGGGGCGATTATCTTTGTGTCTGGGAATGCTAAACTACTAAAAATTAGCAAATTAAGCATTTGTTATTTTAAGATAGTCAAATAAAAAATGACTTTCATTCAACAACTACAGCTCCAGGGACTCTAAGCATTAGCTATGCAATCAAAAGCTAATGTGAGCTGTTGAATGGTAACAGTCATTTTTAAGCCAAGATAAAACAAAGATTTTTGTCAGCTAGCATCAATCAGCCATTTGTAGAAAAACAGAAGGTCATGGGAGCTGAAATCATTCAAGCTGACAAAATAATTGTTTTATCCTAGCTAATGCAGTATGTAATGAAGTTTGTGTGTGTGTGTGTGTGTGTGTGTGTGTGTGTGTGTGTGTACCTGCATAGTGTCAGGCCAGGATAACTTGGCATCCAGTAGTGCGTCTAGTGTATGCCTCATTAGCTCTTCTTTCTCTGGACTGTCGCCGCTGATGATGTAACAGGAGGAGCGAACACATCTGAAGAAGTCCACACTGACTGTTGGAGAGGAGGCTCCAGAGGGAATATAGGCCAGGTCCACGTAAACACTGACTTCACCAACAGAGGTAGACTTAGAACCTGTGACAGGAGAGAAAGGAGAAACTGCTGAAATAGGAATCAGTGGACACACGTAAGTTGAGAAAGTACAGAAAGGGGTAAATTATCAGAGAAATCCAGTTTTAAAATAATTTACATTTTACACCTCATACCTGGACTGGGTGAGGATTTTGCTGGTGCTGAGCGGACGCTGGAGGAAGGCATATGAGTAGAAGAGACATTCCCCTTTGCAACTCCACTTTGGCTCCCTGTCCTGCTTTTCCCTGAGCCTGGTCTTTGGGAGCCCTCTGTAACCTGGGAACAAAAAGCAGAATTGTATAGTGTTCGATGTAAACGAATACCTATTCAACAGTTAGATTTCACTCCAATCATAATAATAAACAATAATTGTGTCCTTAAAGCATTATTTATTATTATAACATAGCATAAATGTGACTTCACATTCATAATGAAATATTGCATTATATTAAAATGTCACCAGACTAAATTCTTAAAGAGGACCCAATGTTGTATGTAGCTTTATGATTCCTTATGGTACAGGGATACTAAGGTTTGATTGCAGCCAAAATGAAAAAGTAGTATGTAATACAAATGTAGTCTAAATACACAGATGAACTCATGCACCATATTACACAGACATTCTTTTCTTCTGTGCTAATAAGACAGACTCACCGCTGGTATTTTTTTCCCTCGCATGCCATTGGCTTTTGCTTTAGTCCCGCGAGCGCCAGAATCCGACTGAGGAACGGGCATGGATGCATCAGGATGTGGGGGCAGTGGCGGGCTGTCCCTGAAAGGGGCTGGGAGAGGGTCCGGGGGCAGAGCCTGATTAGAGCGGAGATCATGGGGAGAGTTAGACGGCTCACTACATGACTCATCCTCATCTGAGTCCAGACCTCCATCTGCTGTGGTGGACGGGCAGTCCTCTGTGCAGACAGGGGCGTTTGACTCGCTGGGTGACGTGTCCTTGGGGTTGTTGTTGTTGCCGTGATGATGTGGAGCGAAGGCTCCTCTGGAGGGCTCACTCGCACCTGAGCTGGAGTCGGGCTGTTTCAGATGCTTGAACTCGCAGGGAGAAACCAGACATAGATCCACATCATGAGCTGACGCTTCAAAATTAAGTGTGTTTGGAGCTGCAGGCCGCCCCATCTCTGAGCCCTGCCCTAAAGATCTGGTAGGCTTCTTCATTGGTAAAGACATTCCAGCAAAATGGCTTCCATTGGAGTGGGAATTATGAACATTGTCATCCCCCTCTCTCTGGCTAACAGTGGTTGGTCCCTGCTCCAAGGACATAGACAGTGATTCATCAACTTCTGTGGACTGAGGTGAGCTCACCTCTGCTGGCATGGAGTGTGTAGTAGTGGTGGTGGTGGTAGCGATAGAAGGAGAGGCATCTGAAGATCCCTCTTTAAGTGTACCCAAAGAAAGGAAACTTAGTTGCCTCTCTCTGGGGTTTGTGTGACTCTCTGTGGTGCTTTTGGGCTGCCCCTCACATTGCTTGGATGATCCATTTGGCTGGTTGACATCCGCTGACTCAAAGTTACCCATCTGGGCCTGTAACCTGCTGAGAGTGACCCTGTTGCACCACACGTCATCTGGGGACAGACAGTAAGGAGTGTGGCCTGCACTGTTGGGCCGCGAATCAGGGGGAGGCAGGCTCTACCGTCTGTTCATCGGGGCTGACATGGGCCTGGTTCTCTGGAGAGGATCGTGAGGGAGGGCTGTTTCTCAAAGCTCCGTCCAGGAGAGTGTATTCAGTCGGGGTTAAGTCTTGCTCATTACGCTCGTTCTTTGGCGCATTGGTAAAGGGAGACGGAAATCCTACAACCTTTGCTGGTTTGGCAGCATTTCCAGGCTGGTCTATAGGCGCTTTCTGCAGGTCTACACCAGCTTTCTCTCCAATCCAAGCCTTATCTTGCGCTTCCATTATCACCACTCTTTCCTCTCATTATCCCTGCAGCTTCTTCCCCTAGTGTATCATGACCTTCTTTACTCTTCTCTTTGCTAATGCCTCCAAGGCTCTTTTCATTTCTTAACTCACTGCTTTCCTGCTTTCCTTTATCTGCTGTTTTCACCACCTGCGTCTCTCCTCTTTCGGTTTCCTCCCGGAGCCTGAGAAAGTCCTCTGTCATATCCTCAGGGGTGGACATTTTGGAGCCACAAGGGTTCTCTTCAGTCTCTTTCTCTGGTCCACTCTGCTGCTCTAACTCTGGGATTTCTAACACACTCCCAGCGTTGGGTTTTAATGACAGTTCAGTGTTTACATTTACCTTCTTGCCATTGTGTGCCTCCTTTCCTAGGGGTTTTCTTGTTTTCTTCACCCCTGTTTTAGAGTCATTTTTTGCATCCTTTTTGAGCTTAGTTTTATTTTCATTCTTTGATTTGGAAAGGAAACCATCCTTTTTCCCCTGATCGTTCCTCATAACACTGTTCTCTTTATTTCCAGGCTTCTCTTCTTTTTTCCCATCCTTTCCTCCTCCCTTCTTTGAGGTATTCTTCTCTGACGATGCTCCTTTTTGCTTTTACACCTGTCTCTTTGATTCTGGTCTTATCAGCATCTCTTGTAGCGACTCCATTCAATACTTTTCCTTTTTCCCTTACCAGTATCTCCTTTCCATCTTCTTTAACTCCCGATCTTTTCCATGTTTGGGTGTTGACTCCTTTCCTTGTGACCTGCCACTGTCCTGGCTCTCTGTCCTCTTGGTCTTTTTGTCCTCCCCCAGCCTCTCCAGGTCCCCAGTGGTCACAGTGGGTTTCTGGAGGAAAGCCAGTCCCTTCAGCTTCTCCAGGCCCTGCAGCAGCTTTGTTTGTGGGGTAACACCAGGGAACAGCACCCTGACCACCTTCTCCTGGGGACACGCTGGGTGCCACACTAGCAGGGCAGACACTGAGGCCAGGGCGGTTAGAGGGAGAGTTTGGGATTTGGATGCTGGTGACAATGTATCAGGCCAGTTTTGCATGAATGTTTGGTACTCCTGGCTGTTTTTGCCGGGGTTGAGGATGTATAACTCCAACTGTCCCACTCCCATCTTCTGGAACAGGGTTAGCGGCTCAATGGGAACTCCTTGTGGTCGAAACATTGGCTGTGGTCTGATGTCTAACTTTTTTAACAGCTGTAGGGTTAGGGCTGCCTGATGTGTGCTCTTCAGTACATTGTCCCCACCTGACATGAGAAGAATGATAACTTAACTTGATATTCAATAATTTGCATTAGAAATGAGTTCAGTAGGCTTTAATGGATCACTTACAAGGCTGTTCCTCTACCTGCAACCTGCTGGGGGCGTTATAGAACACAACTCCAAGCTCTGGGGAGATGAGCCTCTTAGACGAGTCATCTGTTCAGATAAAAGAATATGAAGACACAGAAAGGAAAAAGGAAATTTGAACATGAAACGGGTTAAGAAGATTACATGTTTAGGTTTTTCCCTTCCTTCTTTCCCAACCAAGGGTCTAAGGATAGAGGATGGCATATGCTGAACAGATTGTAAAGCCCTTTAAGGAAATTTGTGTTTTGGGGTATATGAATAAAATTGACTTGACTTCTTACCTTTGCTATCAGAGCTCAGCTCCAACTCAGCTACCTTCCTCTCCAGGAAGACGTTGACCCCGGGGAGGTTCTCTGTCCCGATGTGTGTCAATAAAACTGCATCAACTCGGTCGAGGTGGCGCACCAGCTTCCAGAAACAGGCCTGGGAGTCGGAGCCGCCGTCCACCAGCACTGTAAATCCATTAACGGCAAAAAAGGCACAGTCACCGCGCCCGGCGGGGAACACGTAACAGCAGGGGCGGGACAGCTTGAGAAAACCCACGGTGGTGGGAGGAGGGAGGAGGTCGAAGGGAGATGGAGGGGAAAGGGTACCAGAGATGAGGGAGGTAAATTCCCCCAGGGCCTCCATGGCAGGCAGCACCTCTGGGGGATTGAGGAGCAGCGTGAAAGGACTCTGCAGATGCTGCTTTCCCAAGAGAGTCTTCCTCCACTGGCCGATGTTGGGACAGCTGAGGGTCAGACTGAGTTTGGAGGAGGCTAAGTTCTCCTGATCTGTGAACTGAAAACAGAACATTTTCTTTAGACATTTTACAGGACAAACAATAAATTAGCTTGGCTAATATTAATTATCAAATAATTAATAAATAGCTGTAATAGTTGGTTGCAGCTTTAATATAAGATATACTTTTATAGATGTTCAAGATTAAATGCACCTAATCATCAGATGAAGTAAGATCTGGACATTTATTGGCACAGAAGGTAAAGTCTTTGTCGTACCTGCTGTGTTAGTATTTGTTTCAGTTGGTGTGGTGAGAACTGTCCTCTGTGAAACAGCAGTTCTCCACTTTCTTCCACGCTCTGGCCAGCCAAGATCAACAGCTTATGGGCAGATTCCCTGGATAGCAAAGCAAACACCTAGCCAGGCCAGAGAAGAGATGGTAAGCTGTTTTATATTTATTTCCCCCATTGTCAAAATTAAAAAGGCATCAGAGAAAAGAGGTGAGAGAAATCAAATTACAACTCCATACTGTACTTCACTTCACAATCAGCATTAAAGCGATTCACAACTATTTTTTATATAATTTATCACGTTTGAATTACTTTCCAGGCAAATATATAAACCATTTAGCTTCTTTAATATGACTTTTTTCTTATTTCTCTGCTTTATGTTATTTTAAATTACATTTCTTTGGGCTTTGGACTGTTAGTTGGAAAGTCCATTTCAAGACATGAACGTGGGCTCTGTGAAATTGTGACTGGCATTTTTTAATTTTTCTGTAATGTTTTTTGACAAACAAATCATTTATTAATCTAATAATGATCTGTGGCCCTTGATTTAATCATATGAGAATACTTCAGAATTTGTTTATCTGCATTTATATGAAAATCATATGAAATTATGAACAGAATCAAAATAGAACAAAATAATAATTCTCAAATTATATTCCTTGCTTTTAGATCTCATTTTGAACATTATAAGAAGAAAACGTGGGCCTGTGCATTATTATAACACCTTACTTTGTCAGCTATTTTCAAATAACTTGTATCTCTGAAGGAACCAGGATTTATCCCCTCACCTCTGAATGAACCTGTTCCTGAGATGGACTGATCAGCACCTGAGTGTCCAACACTCTGGTACTGTGGCGCAGACACTTTTGCCCTAAAAAGGCAAAGAGAAAAAAACAAAAGAATAAAAAAGAGAAGGACAGACAGCCTAGGAGAATCAGACAAGAGCTGGGGAAAGTCAGAGCTGATGGAGTCTGGAAACAAGCCAAGGGATCTGAGCAGGGAGCGAGAGGCCAGACGGAAACAGGAGGGGAACTCAAAGAAGTCAATGAGAAAAAGTGGACTGGGATAGCCAGGCAGGTGATTGACTCCCTCGACGAAAAAGAGGAAGGAAGAAGAGTGGAACAGCTGAGTCAGAGGGACTCTGTGAGGATGAGATGCCAAGTTAACTCAGTCTCCAGTGAATGTCCAGTCTGAGGAACACTGGATCAACCTTTGAGGATACAGAGGTGGACACAGCCGACTGGACCATAATGACCCAAATAAGTACAAAAGTTTCTTTGTCATTCCTCACTGGCTATTGCACTGAATAACATTTTTCACATTTTTATCCTTTTCAATTTGTGAATCAGTGGCATGCTCTAGTTCAACTGTGAAAATCTTTGTGGCTCAATTTGGGAAATAGATTTATTTGCCTTCTTGCCGAGACTTGGGTGAGAAGATGCAATACCTCTCATGTCTGAAATATATAACATAAATGTGAAGCTACAGCCAGCTGCCGGTTAGCTTAGTTTAGCATAAAGACTGGAAAAAGGGGGGAAATAGCTAGCCCGGCTCTGTCCAAAGGTAACATAATCTGGTCATCAGCTTCTAAAGCTCATTAATTAATAAGTTTTATCTCATGTTGTTTGAATTATACAAAAAACTAAACTAAACATACTGCATGTTTCCAGTATTTATTCTAAGCTAACAAGCTGCTTGCTCTAGCTACATCAATGTGAAGGTCTCTATATTCTCATCTAACTCTGAGCAGGAAAGGGAATTTATTCCAGTCACCTCTCTTTCTCTCACCTTCCATCTCTTACAAAATGCCACACCCCTCCTTGTACTAAACCCTGACATCCAAAATAGCATGTAAGCTCTAACATTAGTAAAAAAAAGAGTCAGAATTAGAGTCAGCTTTGTGAACACAAACTGGGAATACGACTTTGGCTTTTTTTTGCTCTCCAAGTACATACACAGAAATAGACATATGGCTAAAACAAGAACAACAATGCTGGATAAGATGTGTGTATGTATGTACAGTATGTATGCACGCACACTAACCCAGATGATTCCTTGAAGACAGTAAGACAAGATAATTCACTACAGTACTATTTACCACATACAGGCAACCGTCCTGGCTGCCATTTTGTCTTCTCTGGTAAGAGATTCTTCCTGTCTGTGTTTATCACTTTACAGCTCAGATGTAACAGTTGTGTTGGTCATCTGTCTGTTTGTCTGCCCTTTTTACCGTTTTCCCTGGTTGTACTTGGCTCTGCATACTAAAAAGATTAACACATACAGAAAGAGAGGTGGCACAATTGGGTTGCAGGTCGCTATTGTTTTATGTCCAAAGGGCACACCCATGTCAAACAATCACCGGACTGCTCCTCCACTTTCCTTCCTTCCTTTCTCTCGTTGACCCCAGACCAGCCGAACTGGCGGGTTACCATGGGGACTTTCTGTGCAATGCAAGGTCAAATGAACACGCTGTTACTTACCTGCACCCTTGAAAGATGCCGTGTGATGGGAGAGAAATTCTTGGAGATAGAGGATTAGGTTACAGGAGTTTAAGTCAACGTCCCATGACCGAATACCTGAAGACATAAAAGACATAGGCTATATCAACAAAATACATCACATAAGTGTCCAAATATTCACAAAACAAGTGTTACAAGTTGTCGTGTCATGTTTTTTATTGTAGGCATTACTCATTTTTACAAATAGTACATGTAAACACCAGTAGTCAATCAATCAATAATCTGCATTCTTGCAATTATAAGTATAGTTGTTGTTGCAAAACTGGATAGTATACACTGATAGATATTTGTACAAAATAAAATGACAAGTTACATTTTTTTATCACACTAAATAACACATTTAAGTAGGTAAATCATTAGAATGGTTGAACTTTGCTAACAGGGTTATGTTTTTAGCGGCAAATCATGTGCAGAAATGTCTAAATGGACCAGAGTATTTACTGATGTTTAGTGTACTCAAGACTCGCGGAGGTATAATAAATTTGGTTCTTTTGCCACTAAATCCTTTTAATGTATGGGAGCTTAAATTTGGACCAGACTATCAGTTGTTGTTTTTTTTAAACGGTATCTCAAGAAAATGGAAAAGGGAAAGTTGAGTGAATATATTTTTGTAAAATAAACAATTAATAACAAACGTTGTATGCATGCATTAGATTGTGCAACAGATAAGAAAGAAGGAACACACTACTCTTAAAATAACTAAACCATTTAAAAACGCATTGGAAAACTTGAAAATGAATGATGTCACACAGCTGAAAACGGGGCTGTTTGTCTTGGCTGATTTTAGAGCTATAGGCCTACTTGGTTTGGGTTGCTTGGACATTGATGAAATGTTGTGCTAAGAAAAATGATAAATGGCTCTTAGTCTATTTTTGTCACTCTGTGGCTTAGCTGTATGCTCCTAGTGTTTCCGTTTCTGTTTCCTTATCTATACAGCCATGCTGTGTTTTACATAAATTATCTGCACTCAAATGTACCTTTTGTACTCACACAGTAAAACAAGCTGTATGCCATGTACTCAACTGTCTATAACCTGCAGTCTCCTGCTGTAAGCAAACACGCAAAGGTTATGTGTTTATCCGCCCTGCAACACTTCCCCTATAAGCTTTGCCTTACATGACGATATCGCCTACTGAGGCGAAAGACAAACCACCGGCTTCAGACTGCTTTTAATTATAATGTGCCTAGAGGGATGCGCCGGTGATGCTGATGGAGTATGGCCAGATGACGCATCCTCGGTCAGCAGGGTGAATAAAATTACATAAACGCTGCTGCAATGGGTCAGTGTTGCATCCTTGGCGATGAATCTTGCAAACAGAACATGCAGGCGTCTGAATTTGTTATCCTAAAAAAACAAACCGACAAAGAATACAGCAGCTTCAAGAGGCGTTGCCATAGGCCCTACCTCGTTCAATCTCCCTGCTGATGTGTCCCGTATGGCTGAGGTGAGCGGTCCGTCCTATAATGATGAGCAGGGAATATTTGTGGAGGCAGAAGTCAGGGTTTGCGGTCGCAGCGCGCCTAAGCTCCTCATGGACCTCCCTCTCCAGCAGCCGGCTGGACGCCATGTTGGAAACTTGCACTTGGGTGTGATGTCATTGAAAAAGCCTGACAGCGCCTTTTATAATAGAGAGATGACAGCTGGTGTGGTGGAATGCAGACGCGCATTAGTGAATGTGGAAGACGCTGCATTATTGATGACTAGATGCAAAAGGAAACAGTATATTTTTCTTTATTGCTGTCCACTAAGTGTTATAGTGCAGCCGTTTCAATTAAAGGCAATTTTCCATCAAGTGATGTTTATGGAGTAATGTCAAATATTCAGCTTCTAATAGACTAGAAAGTGAGGTGGTGCATTTATAAATTATTTATAATACTGCACCCGGCAACCCCCCCGCCCCCCCTTATATAATAGTCCTACAGACACACATACACTATATGATTTAGTTGATTTATTGGTATTATCTTACAAATGTGTTTAGAAACCGATACTATGATATATATTCAACAATTCGCTATATAACAGCAACTACAACAACAGAACAAAAACAAAATTACAAGGTAAAATGATTTATGACAAACTTGCATTCAAGATCTTTCACAATTCCTCACAAATAACTTCCCTGACGGAAAAAAAATACAGATCACATACAGACTTTCAAGTATATTCAAAACCTATATTCTAACATTTTCCAGTCCACGTTTATAAAAGAAAAGCGTCCTTTATTATTTATCACATATTACATTTATTTTTGTCCTAGGAGAATGACAGCAGATTTTGTCACTCCAAACTCCTGAACTCTCTCCTGTGTTTTCTTGCATTCATTGTTATTTTTTTTCCTTCATAAACATTTAAGAACATAAAAGTTACATGAAGTCCCCCGGGGACAGCTGCACAGCGTGCCGATACGCGCGCCTTTACGCACTGCGCACGGCTCCCCGGCGTCACACTGGAACAATAGAAAACAACATACAATCACTAAAATGCGGATAGAGATCGTGGGCTACTCTTTTTTTTCTTGATCAAAGAACATAATTTTCAAAGTAATAGTCAGGAAATTAATAAATGTACACGTGTTCTTTGATTTCCATGTACAAACCTATTATAAAATTAGTTTTATTATAACAGCTTTACATGACATGTCCATTTTGTGAAAATTAGCCTACTTGAAATTTAATACAAAAATATATACACGAGATAAAACCCCTCCAGAAATCACATGTCCAAATATTCTTCTTTTTTCACGTTTCTTTTTATAATGTATAACACATACCGAAGGCAGCCAGCCAAGCTTTTTCTCTAAGGGCATCTCTTTGCTCCTCAGCTTCTCCAAAACTTCTTGCAACGCGTCAATCTGCAAAGAATACAATGCCAAAAAGGAAATATTCATTAAAAGAGATTATGCTATTAAAACTTGACATGGTGTGTCCATTTTGGTAGAAACTCGTTAGCCCATAGTTTATCTTAGCTTTATCTTTAATGCGTATGCTATTAATCATCTCGTATGAGTGTCTCTTTCCAGAACAATTTAAATACTTTTATCGACAGTCGTTCAAAGGACCAACAGCTTCATTCATTCTGCTGACACATTTAACACCCTGACTAAAGCTCTCACCAGGTCTTTCTCCTGTTGCGTTTTCAAAGGAAAATCCAATGAGCGCGTCTCCAGTGAGGAGTCTTCTGCACGAGCGAGCCACAGGTAGGTGCAGCAGCAGGTGGCTGCGAGAAGAAGAGCCCGAGCGCTGACCATGGTTCTGACACACAAACAGGGGGAGTCCTTCTTTTCAGTGGGCGAGAAAAGTACGAAGTCTGCAGAGGGTTTGGAGGTGTCCTGTTGTCCTGTGTCCAGGCACTCGCTCTTTATAAGCGCTTTACGGCTGCTGTTGGCATCAGAAGAAGCATCAGCTCTCTGAAATATTCATGGAACATTTTGACACGGGTGACACTGCTCAGCACCTTTGTGTCTTTGGAGGAAGGGACCTGACAAGATGAAATCAAGGATGGTTAAAGGTGGATTTACATTTCATAAAACATATTTCATCATGTAATCTCGTGGCTGAGTTGCAATCAGACCTTTATCCAAGCTTGCAATTCAATTTTACTTTTAAACCTTAATCTGGTTGGCCTGTTTTTTAGCAACGTAAGTCTTTTCAGTTAATAATAATAATAATATAATTATAATAATTTATACTTTATCAATCCTGCATGGGAAACTACAATGTTTTTACTATGTTGTTAGAATACAGATTACACAGAGGTCTGAAATACAAACACTTACTTAGTAACTATACATACACTAATGGAAAGATGTCAGAGTGAGGGAGCAGCTGTCGAGCAGTTTGGGGTTTGGTGCCTTGCTCAAGAGTACCTTGGCAGTGCCTTGGAAGTGAACTGGCACCTCTACAGCTATCAGTCCACCACCATACTTTGGTACATATGGGGACTTGAACCACGACCCTAAACATACAGTATATCTGACTAATTTATGAGTCATTCTGATGTGCCATCATCAGGCTGAGAAGTCAACACATACACAACATAAAACAATCACTACACAAAATTGTGAATCTGAATCTGGAACTGTCAAATCCAAATGAAAAAGAATGTTTTGTTTTTTGTCTAAACTAATAGCATGCGCCTAACCACCTCTTGTGGAAGGTACCTTTGATAAAATAATAAAGACAAACTCCATGTTTTGCTGCTAATCTATTCTGCCTGTCTTCTCTTGTCCCCTCTGTTCAATAAAGCTGACCTCAGGTTAACCCATATTGACACCAATCTGTGATCAGGATCCAATTTCCTTTAGTTAATAACCTTAACCGACCCCTAAGCAATGTCTGTCTGTGTGTGTGTGGGGTTGGCTGGCTTGTTTTCACACCAATCCTGTCAGAGACCCCATGTCACTGACAATTCATGTTACCCCTGAGAAGCCACCACCATGTAGATCACAATCTCCTCTTCTGTCTGAAAAAGTCAAGGCTTAGGCAGAAATGAGGGCCGATGTTAATATATAAATCCTATATCACTCATTCAGGTTAATACATTCAATAGAAAACTATGTTGTAAAGGTTTGGTTTTGGAGTGTTTGGCACAATATTTATCTCATCTCATCTTATTTCAACATGTTCATACACTTACAGATATATGAACACTCTCAAATGTGTGGGTGTTTGTGTGACTTGCAAACACATTATATTACAAATAAAGGTGTTTAAAGTGACCCGCAATGCATCTCTAATTGTTTACATTTGATGTTTAGGTGTAGCAATTAAACATGACTTATTACATTTTACTCAATATAAATATGATATGGGCTCAATGAAGTGTCAGAATACCCAGATACAGTATGTGCTGTTATAACTGAATGTGGGAACCTTCATCCAAATTTGAAGATTTTTGTAATGGTTTCAAGTGATTTTTGGTTTAAAACGATCAGTAATTGACAAGATCCATGAACATACAGCAAATAGAATATTGACATACAGTATACGAATAAAGAAGACGTAAATGTTTTGCTTATAACGTGTGTATTTACATGTGTATATGTATATATGCATGTCATATTACTGTCTCTTTTATTGAATTTATACCTATGCCTTTAAATTGCTCATTTTCTTCCTTTCTTTCAGAAAGAGTAGCAGTTGTGCTGGTGACAGCTAGTGGGAATCCAAATCAATAACCAGAAAAAAACATTCAAGTTCCAATGTGATTCTTAATTCTTCTTAGAATATGAACAAAGGAGTATTTTTAGTATTTTATTGCTTTCCACAGCAGCTCCAGAGGGATTTGTACCATTGATCAATATTAGGCCATGGTGTGGTGCTGTGGTCAACCCTCCTCCACAAAATCTATCAGAGAGGAGAAAATTGTAAATCCATATTAACTTAAACAGTATAAAATGCAAATGTAATTCACATCTACAAGCCAATAGGCTGATTTTAACAATACACAAACGTTATTTTTTTACTTCCCTGTAATTGTCTGTATCTGATTATATCCTTGTCCTCCTGTATTGTGTAGTATTTTATGCCTTCAGGAAGAAGAAGAAAAATCGGCACCCTTGCCGCAGGGGGCAGCAGCGCACTTTGATGACACTAATAATGAAACAACCGGAAATGTAGTGCAGCCAATCGGTTTAGTTAGAATATACCTTTAACTGTCTATGGAATTTACAGCAGCCAACCTAGAAGCAGCTAGCTAGTTAGCTAGCTAACAGTGTTGTGGAAATAGCTCTCAATCTAACTATTCCGACGTTTTATTTTCCACGTTGGGTTTCCATCAACAGCAACAATGTCTGAAAGAAAAGTACTGAATGTAAGTATATGAACAGTGTGCCTCTTTTTTAGCAACGTTCAAAACAGCCTTATCGACTGATCAAGAAAGCTAAGATACCGTTAGCTTTGAAGCTAACTGTGGTGTTATTGACGATGATAACAATTCCGTAGTGAACGGTGTAACTAAAGTAACTGTTACAGCAGTGGCGTTTCTAGGGCTTTAGCACATTGGGGGCATAGTTAATTCAATGTAGTGTAGTAAAAATTTCAATATTTCCCTCCGAGATGTAACCTAGTAGAGTAAAAGTATAAAGTAACTTAATAATATGGAAATAATCAAGAAAAATTACCTCACAATTGTAGTTAAGTACAGTACTTGAGTAAATGTATTACACTCAACTCAAAAATGTTGTTTCACACTGTGGTGGAGGAAGTATTCAGGTCCTTTACTTAGATAAATGTACTAATACCAAACTGTAGTATCCTACAAGTGTGTAGGCAGTAAATGTAGCTAGAGTACTTGGTAGCAATCCAATACTGGTTTAAAAAAAAAACTTATAAAATACTTGATGGTAGGGTTGAGACTGTGAATTATAGAGAGGGGACATATATTTAGTTGCAGGCCGAAAATGCAGTCTGAATGAATGTTACATTACATTGTGTGAATGTGAATCCCACTATAACCTTTGCTAGGAAAGGGTATTAGTCCTGATCTGGTACTACTGTCTAAACCATTACAATTCTACATTCACACTTCAATGCAATGAATAATAAGAAGTGAGGTACATGTACCAAAGAATAAAAGCATACATTTCTGATAAATAAGCCATGTTTTACTTTACAAAACCTATTTGATAAAACAGCAATGCTAAAGAGATGAATTAAACAATCCACATGTTGCTATTTTTCAATGACTTATGGTAAAATTGGAGTGAAATCGAAGAGTAGCAACGTAAGTCCAGGTGAACCTTCAGTCAATGCATGCACCCTACCATGGTAAGAGGAACCCTTCCTATCAGAAGGTCACTATCTTAGCGTGACACTGGCTTTTCAGTTACTCAAATGTGTGTTTTGTCTTCCACAGAAATACTTACCCCGGATTTTGATCCATCCAAAATCCCAAACTTAAACTCCCAAAAGATCGTCAGTATGTGGTCAGATTGATGGCTCCATTCAATATGAGGTATGTCTGTTTCATCAATGTTCCACTCTCTTTTATTGTCCCACAGCTCACATAAACAGCAAAGTGCAGTTGTCCCACCATTTAGGATCTCGGGACATGAGGACAAAAGGGCCAGTAGCTTTCTGAAATAAACACACATTTTTAATAAAGATTCCTTAAATGTGGTACTAAAAGAATTGTGACCAATTATAAACTTGTTCACAAACTGCATAATGGGAACACTACTTCCAAATGACCATAAACATAGGCAAGATGTACTTATACTGTATATTTGTAATAAGCTAACATTGGTCAATAATATTGGCCATGCTGATATATATTGGTTTGGCACTAATTCTGAATACCATTTTAAGAATGCAGTACAGTGAAAGGTGGTTGCAACTGGTCATTGTTTATGCTGCAGTTGACAATCTTTTGGTGTGGCTGTACTTCCATCCCCTACTAACATGGACACAAGGCTTTATATTAAGGCCTTGGAGAGCGAAACTAGTTCCTGTTGAGCGCTCTTTAAAAAATGGATGTCACTGGCTGTTAATGAGAGCCGGCATCTTGGCTGGCTTGTTTCATTTTAAGATTTTGGTTGTGTCTACAGGACACAGGGCTAAACTATTAGCAATAAGGAATTTCTGGCTTCTGTAAATGGGTCATGTGACTGTGGTGCCATCAGCATTGCCTCTCTGGTTGTTTGCAGGTGTAAAACATGTGGCGAGTACATCTACAAGGGGAAGAAGTTCAATGCACGCAAAGAAACTGTTCAGAATGAGCTTTACATGGGACTACCGATCTTCCGTTTCTACATCAAATGTACTCGATGTCTTGCTGAGATTACGTTTAAGGTGAGAGTATTAAATGCACTGATTATCATTGTGGTGTTTATTCAAATGAGACAATATAAATACTAAAGTAAAGGTAACTATAGAGCTGTCTGCTATTTCCTGAACTAAATAGTTTCACACACTGTCTTATCCCCTGTTGTGACTATAGACTGACCCAGAGAACACAGACTACGCAATGGAGCATGGTGCAACGCGAAACTTCCAGGCAGAGAAACTGATTGAGGAAGAGGAGAAGAGAGTCCAACTGGAGAGGGAAGAAGAGGAACTTAACAACCCCATGAAGGTCAGTGTTTAAATGTAATGTACGGTTATTATTGTAATTGCCAATAGGAGTGAAGAGTTGATGATTTCCCAATCCTCCACCAGGTGTTGGAGAACCGCACAAAGGATTCCAAGATGGAGATGGAGGTTCTGGAGAACCTGCAGGAGCTGAAGGAGCTGAACCAGAGACAGGCTCTGGTGGACTTTGAGGGAATGATCGACCGGTACAGAGAGATGGAGCAGAGAGAAAAGGAAAGGGAGAAAGAAGAGGATGAGCGTGAAACAAAGTGAGTGGGGAAGGTTTAAATGGACAATGTGTTGTTAAAGTGGTCTTTTTTAGGTGTACATGTGAGTAAAAAATAACTTGACACATGACAGCCATCTAAAGACTACATACTGAATGCTATAGGTGCTTTGATCTCTGCCTGTGTTTGAATGAGTTTTGTTATGTTTTCCTCTTATTATCAGTGGGAACTCTGAGCAATATAAACAAACAAAACTGAATATGTGAATTTTTTCACAGAGAGATGTTGGATCGTGCCCTTGTGAAAAGACTGAGAGACTCCGACTCTGATTCAGAGAAGGAAGAGGAGAGCAGCAGCTCGCAGTCGAGGAAACCCAGCACAGACAAACCAACAGACATCCTCACCACTGTCAAAACCCCTGATGCACAGGTTAGTAGGCCCCTATGCATAGCAATGACGTTTGCAAATATTTTTCAAGGTTTGTTTTACCCTATTTAAAGTTATAACACTCAAGATTTCAGGCCTATGTCTGCAATTATTCATCTAACTGCTCTAGGGCTGCAACTAAGAATTAATTTTATAGTTGATTAATCTGTTGAATATTTTCTCGATTAATTGTTGGGTCTAAAATGTCAGAAAATAGTGAAAAATGTGGATCAGTGTTTCCCCAAAAGCCAAGATGACGTCCTCAAATATCTAGTTTTGTCCACAACTCAAAGATATTCAGTTTACTGTCACAGAAAAGAGAACATAAAGATTTTGTTACTTTTGTTACTTTGTCTTAAAATTACTCAAACCGATTAATTAACTATCAAAATAGTTGGTGGTTAATTTAAAAATGTACAACTAAACGATTAATCTTTGCAGCTCTAAACGGTTCATTCTCACTACTCTTTCTTGTTCCTGCAATATTTAAAAATGATCCACAGTCAAACAATGCCCTAAAAAAGTATTTTATTATGAACGAGCAGTAGTAGAAACTGTTGCTTAATACCACTCCGATATGGCTTTATGAGACTGAACAGTAATGCTGGATTTCACGCATGCATTGTTCACTGTCACAAAGATGTAAATGAACACACAAAAAAACTCAACAGAAGAACCTTTAAACAAACTATTCCATGGGCAGGAATTGTCTCATGCTGTGATTCCACAGGGAACCTCAGCTGGAGGGGTGAAGAGGGCCAAGGTGGAGAGCTGGGAGAGAAGTGTAGGGACACTGGGCAGTAAAGGGGCCCTGGGGTCCCTGGTTGTGCGGAAGAAACCAGCAGCGGCTTTCATCAAACCCAGTCCAGTGGCAGCAGCTATTGCTCCCACTTCACAAACAGGTAACACATCAATATCTCATACAGCTTTTATGAAAACCTTGTGCACCCTGACTCGTCTGAAATATAAAAACATTTCTTAGATTTATTTCATATCATTGTGTATCTTGTTTTACAGATTCAAAAGCATCTATAGCTGAGCCCAAGAATGCCTTGAGGCCTGTTACCACACAAAATGGGTCATCATCGCTCAGCCTGCTGGGGGCATATTCAGACAGCGACAGCAATGACAGTGAATGAGAAGAACATGCCTGGGTTTTGAGTGACTGACACACAATTGTATAAATGATGCACAAATGAATATAATGACATGGACTTTTTTGTAATGTGTAAACCAGTTTGTGGGTGTATCTTATGAAAACCTTTCTATAAAAAAGAGACTGGTGATAAGTTAATGTGTTGGTCGGCAGTCATTACCAGGAATTTTATTGTCTGCTGTCCAAACCCAGTGAACCACAAATAACCTTCCTTAGCTGATCCACCAGTACATGGACCTGTTTCCGAGAAATTAACCTTAAAAAATGATAGTTGTTTTAAAGTTCTGTACATTTGCCTTGTGAAAATATCAGGTGTAATTTTTAGTGATTTATTAAATTCTGCTTAACTTGAACTCTTTGTCCATGACATGCTTTGACATCTTGCAATATTTCTCATTTAATATTTTAAATGGTAATGTGGGATCAGAACATTTAGTTTTTTATATTTCTGTGCTGCCCATAAAGACATGGATTTATGTAGATCAGATTAGCAAAAATATAAGAAGTCTACAAACCTGCCATGATATCTCCCTAAGTTCATAGTGTTATGTATTTGTTTGTACAGTGTAATGGGATTTCATAATTTATAGGGCAGATATCCATTTCATGTGATGTCTGATTTGTTTTAGTGCTGGGAAATATATTTATATACAGTAATATTGATATCAAGATATATAAGATTTGGGTTAACTTGATATAGCTTTTTTGTTGCTCTTTGAAGTTGGAAACAGCAGGTGACCATCTCAATTCAGTGTCTTCTGACTTGCTTTTTCTTGAGCATCGATCATATTACAGTCATCAGCACAATGAGTTTGCTTTGTTGGCAAGTAGCAAATTTTGCATTAATTATTTTACATTAACATTTAACCATATATTGTCTTTTCCTGTTGTCAGAGGCTGTCTTACAACTTAGAGCTTTTCTGTCATTGACATTAAAATAAAAATCTCTTTTTTTTCTCTTTTCCTTAACACACTCCTGGTTAAGTTTAAATACAATATTCATATGCTAAATATTGCTGCTTAAAATATCTTAAAGAGTTCAAACGTGGCATTTGATTTAGGAAATATATCCCAGCTATGACCACAAAATGAAAAAAAAAAAAAAAAAACTGATTTTCATTCTACACAAGTATTGTCCACATTAGAACTGCATATGTGAGACAAATGATTGTATTTGCTTTAATGTCGACCAACTAAAAATATGTCACTACTCTTCCCCTTTAACCAGTCCGCCGTGCCAGTCTGAGTGTTGTGTCTGCAGTGCACAGGTCTGCTCACGGTCTCGTCTGGTCCAGCTAGCATTAGCTGACTGACCTGCTTGGCTCAGAAGCAAGACGGATTTTACGGATAACACTTTTATTTTTAGGCCTGAAAACGTTAAAAACAAAACGCCGGATGTAAAACAGAAAGACACAACGGGAACGGCAAGCCGTCAATGCAAAGAAAGAGGGTGAGCGTAAAAAGAAAGTAACGTCTCCAGTTAGTTAGCTAGCTAACGGCTGAGACGCTTCGAGGTTAGCTAGCAGCTTTTCAGCTAACTTAGCTTTGGTATATTTACAGAGCGCTGACCAACAATTGTAAGACTCACATTACTTTAACCCTTTAACGTTACTTTTTTATAATACAAAACACAACAGCAGTTGTTTTTCTACCTACTTTTAGCTTTAGTGTTGATAGTTTTTACAGAAATGCTGTCCTTAATCTACTGTTATTAATAAGGGATTGATTTAACCCCCCTAAATTACCCCCGATGCTAACTAACGTTAGCTATTGTCAGTGGTTGCTGTGATTTGCTGATTTAGCGTTAGCAAGCTGGATAGCGTTGACCTTTGTTGTCAAAGCCCACTGTCTGTGCTTCACTTTATCAATGTTAACCCTGCGATGCTGGACATGTTATTTTCGCTGGACCTGTTGATTGATGCCAACACTTTTTAATTTCTCAGAACATGATCAGTTTTTCGGGGATTTAGATAACTTAACTGCAGCCAAGTTTATGTAGCTAAGTAAAGTAAGTAAAGAAAACCCTCATTGTTTCCTCCATTTTAGGCCCAACTCTATTTTACTTTTTACTATTGCGTTAATTGTTGTACATATCTGACTAACGATAGCAACTTTATTGGGCCATACACCTCAATTAGCAATTAAGTCAGCGATGTCTTGTATGGCCCTGACGCAAGACCTGACGCCTTGTGCTAATTTGTCATTATAGTTAATGTAAAAAAACAACTCAGGTGTCCAGTTTATAATGTGCAAAACAAATTACATTTGTTAAGCTGATATTTGGCTTGTATACGATTGTACTGATCCCCCAATGGGAAATATGTGTTGAATGATTGATTGTAAACTGTTGGCACTTCATTCCCAGATCCATGGCAAAGTGGCTAAAGGACTACCTAAACCTTGGCACCAGGCGTGACCCTCCACAGCCCCCGAGGCCAGATTACAGTGAGAGTGAGATTTTGAGGGCCTACAGAGCACAGAAGGAACTAGATTTCGAGGACCCGTATCAACACTCTGATAAGGAGCATCAGAATGGTGGTTTCAGCTCCTGTAGTGCCACAGTGAGCCTTCCTTCTTTCCCTGAATTTGGTTCAGTGCTGCCTAATGGTGTGGAGGTATGACATGCATGTTTTTACAGTCATCTACATGATTAATGTTGTTTTTTTTTAAATTGTATGCAGGTGCAGTGTCTTGTTAGATAAACATATGTATCTTTTCTCCTAGATCTTTTTTGACCTTGACATCCTTTGACATTGAGTAAAGTGATTCCTGAACATTTAAAGTTGTTTACATGTGTTGTGTTCCAGGTGAAAGTGTTGTCTCCAAAGCACAGACTTATTAAAGTGGACTCTCAGGAATTTGGTTGCTGTAAAGTCCCCCTGAGTCCTGTGACTGTCCAAGAGGAACCTGTAAGGACTGTTTTATTTGTGTTCTGCTTTATTTGCTTTGGCAGTTCACCCCTATTCCCTCCATCCTTGGCTTTTTAGATATACACAAAGCTATATTTCCAGTTTACTCATCTGTCAGATGCTCTTTGTTTTTCTCTGTCCCTACCAAGGTGGTTCCCTCTGCCCCAGCAGCGTTGGATGCTGACACAGACTACTCGGATCCATTTGATGTCCGTCCAAACCCAATAGGCAGACCAAACTGGGAACCCAAATCTGCACCTACAGATTGCTGCAGCTACATGGAGCCATTTGAGGCCCAGCGAATTATCTCAGGTTTGTTATGAGATCTTTTTCTCTCCCACATTTAAGTTTTCTTGCTCCATATTTTCAGTTTTCAACACATGTTGATCAACACAGTCACACAGTTTGCCTGCTCCGTTGACTGTGCAGAGCTGCAGCACAGCATGATGACTAACAGGTCTGGGAGTGGAGATGGCGGACAATTATACGATAATCCATACGAGGAAAGGATTCGCCACCACCACCGAGCTGCTCCAGCAGCACAACAACTAATTCAGAGGGTTGAGGGGGGACTTGCCCAGATCGAGAGCAGGGAGAGCAGACTGCCTCAGGATGATGAGAGGCCGGCTGATGAATACGACCAGCCCTGGGAGTGGAAGAAGGACAACATCTCTAAAGCTCTAGCAGGTAAACTGGCAATCCAAGCTGAACATTTACAATCTGTCTTAAATGTGCATGTTTGTTTTTTTTAAACTAACCTACTGTATCTTTCTGTCTGACCATAGTTCAGTTTGAAGGGGCAGAAAGGGAGCGCTCGCGTGGCCAGACGGAGCAGAACAGGCTCACCAAGACTGGCACTACATCTACCATAACTGACTCAACTACACTCCGTCTGGCTGGTGACACTCTTCCTCTCCTTGGAGAGAGAGTGGATCCATTTATTCCACTGGAGAGACAAGTGTAAGTGGGTCTACAATGTTAAAAGATGGTGCCAGTGTTATAAATGTTTTCTTATTTTATCGTATAGCCGTAATCGCCATCCTTGCAGAACAACTTTCAATTTCACGTTGCTGACTGACTTGATGAATTCAGATTCCGTTGCTCATAATTAGAATACATCACAAAAATGTTGTGTATTTTTGGAGAGGGGGGGGCCTTTATTGACAGGACAGTTGAAGAAATGAAAGGGGAGGGAGAGAGGGGGGAATGACATGTAGCAAAGGGCCACAGGTCGGAGTCAAACCCGGGCCCGCTGCGTCGAGGAGTAAACCTCTATATATGGGCGCCCACTCTACAGACTGACCTTACCAGGCGCCCAGATTAGTGTATCTTGTCTCCTGGGTAAACACCCAGAAATTATTCCATACCTTTTCATTAGAGCATTAACATCCAAGGCTAACAGATGGGGTTGGGCAATATATCGATGTTGTATCAATATCGTGATATGAGACTAGATATCGTCTTAGATTTTGGATATATTGGTAAGTGTTATCTTGACCTGGTTTTATAGGCTGCATTACAGTAAAGAGATGTCATTTTCTGAACTTAGCATACAGTTCTAGCAGTTGTATTATTTACTTTTACCCACTAAGTCATTAAATAATTTCTCAAGACTATTTATCAAAAATCTCATTGTGTAAATAACATTTAGTTAAAGCACCAATAGTCAGCCATACAATATTGTTGCAATATCAACATTGAGGTATTTGGTCAAGAATATCGTGATATTTAATTAAATTAAAGTAAAGAAAATGACAGTCCATGAGTTACCACATGGATTTAAGTAAAACTCTGTCATGTTTTGTCCTGGTCCCCTGCAGGTGGTACCATGGAGCCCTGAGCCGCTCGGAGGCAGAGAGTCTACTAACTCTGTGCAAGGAGAGCTCCTACCTGGTTAGGAACAGCCAGACCTGCCGGAACAACTACTCGCTCTCACTCAGGTAGACACTCCTGCTCACACTCTGACTCCAGTCGCATTTCAGATTCAAAACATTATTGTCCCACATTTGTTTTGTTTTTTAAGAGTTATGTACTGCACATGCTGGGCTTGTCCCATCTCTGAGCCAGTTGTAGCAGGGTCAATTCAAAACATTAGCGTGGAAAAGCATTGTCAACCTTGGGGAAACAATATTCTAAATGCAAGGTCCACTTACTTGGCTTTTTCTGAAGCTTTCAACTGTATCCCACTAATCATCTGGTACTATGACCACCTGTTTAATATATATGTATCTCTGCCTTCCCCTCTCACAATCTCAGGGTCTTCTATGAATGGTGATGTTTTTTTTCAAAGAGAATTGATTGGTCAATAGGCGGGTTGACCTGTTATCTCAAACAGTTCCTTCTCCAGAACAGGTTAGCTGTTAAGCACGTTACCATGGTGATTTAACCCGGTAAAACTGAAACCAGCGACGTAAGACGGAAAAGCCTAGGGCTAACCCTGAAGTTACCTTACTTACCCCAAATCTTTCTTTGTAGTACAGACCTCTGGTGTGTTTCAGTGATAAAGACAGAGTTTATACAAATTTATGGTACCAACCTACATCATTTCCCTGCATCGTATTCCCAGTCATTGAGCATTGCCCTAATTGTTTTCAGAAACAGAATGTGACAGTTTTTTTCCAGATGGGGTTACTCACTCATTGGAACATTTCTTGGCAGAATACCAGGGCATTTTTGTCTTGATGCAAATGTTTGTGTCTGAAACAGCCTCACAATTCCGCTTTTTGTATGTTCGTTCTGTAAATGTCTCAACAACAAGCAAAGATGACTCTTTCCTTCTTTCTCTGTCAGGAGCTGTAAGGGCTTCATGCACATGAAGTTCACTCAGTCTGCAGATGGGCGTTATGTGCTCGGGGAGAACAGCCCTCCCTTCTCCACCATCCCTGAGGTCATCCACTACTACACTACACACAAGCTGCCTATCAGAGGAGCTGAGCATATGTCCCTACTGTATCCTGTCATAGTGCAGACACTCTGACACTGACGCACTCCCATACTCTTTCTCTCTGTGCTACTGAATACAATATATTTACGTATTTCCTTCCTAATTTCCTACATGTCCTTTCATCGTCATTCTACCTGCACTGCCCACAGGAGATTGGACTGTTTGGTGCTGTCTTTTCCATTTACCATAACTCCAGTAACTACACTGGCAGCTTAATAAGAGAGCTCAGTGCCCCATGAATATTTGCCTGTGAACTGTTATTATCACTGAAATCCCCTTATTTTAATACTATGGACTCCTGAAAATCAGCAATCATTAGTGCATGGAGATTTGTCTCTTTTACACATGTGTTTTCTCTTGGTCTATGCCAATCATCTAGGTTTTGTTTTTTTAGCCAAGGCAGCAAGTATTTTAAGATAAATTTGACATTTTTAAGTGACAAAGAAAAAATCAAACAAAGATATGCATATGGCAGTGGGGATTTAAACTAGATGTTGGCAGTAGAAAATGCTGTTATAAAAGTGCTGTAATTGAAACAACACTGTTAACGTCCTTTACGTTTTAGTTAAAATATCAACCAAACATTACATATTTAACTGGCCTGTGAATGTTATATAACTGCATACCCTGCAGAGTTCTCTTGAGTTCATGTTATGTTTGAACAATACAAAGCCACAGTATAATGTAAGGCAGACATAGCTTGCTAACTT
This sequence comes from Etheostoma perlongum, assembly GCA_026937815.1. Classification (NCBI taxonomy): domain Eukaryota; kingdom Metazoa; phylum Chordata; class Actinopteri; order Perciformes; family Percidae; genus Etheostoma; species Etheostoma perlongum. The sequence goes on from CM049390.1 coordinate 21,714,731, forward strand.
CACACAGTAGCAGAATCCTGCAATACTAGTTTAGAGAATAATTACTACAGTATTATATTGAAAGCTTGTGGCTTTGTGATTATGACTATTAAAGGAGCCTTGGTAGACTATTTACTGTGCTGTTTTTTACGATTTGAAATGTCTGTTGAGAATAAAGGTGTCTGTTTTTAAATATTCTGTGCGTTTGTTGTTGTGTTGTCTCGGTCTGTACATTTCAAATGAAAGATTGTGAAACAGGCATTTTAAAACATATATTGCATTGCACACATAATGCATGTCATATAAATAGATTGTTATTCCCAAATTGAATATTTTAGATGATTTATTTCTGTTATATTTTCCTGTACTGAAGTAAATGTAAGGTAAGTTAAATGTGCTTCACTTTTAACTGCAGTTTGGGATTAATGACGCAAGGCCGCTGAAGTGTATCCCTTCAGCTTGAACAACATGTCCATGTCATCCAACTCTCTTGTATGGCCAGAAATGAAACATTTAATGTAATAACAAACTAGTCAAGACCCTGGCTAAAAATGTTCATTATACACAGAAAGATATTGTCTGTTATAGGTAAAACCTCTGCTTTTCTAAGTTGTGATTGATGTAAACTACCTTTTGGTTTATTTCATTATTTTCATTTTTAACACATTTAGTTTAGAGTTAAATTTAGAATGCAATTTGATAGAAAAAGGAAAGTCTTTTTTAATTGCGTCCACCTTTAACTATACCTGAAATGGCACCTAAATGGCAAACAAAGTGCTTTACAGTAAAATATAACAGTAATTCAAATCCTTATTAAACTAGTGGTAAACTGATTATGTAGATCTTGAAGGTTAATAAGGCCATCTGTTTTGTTACAAATCATATGTATTGCTTATGTATTACATTACTCATTTAATGCTCTACCTTATCTCTCGTTGCCTGGTAATTGCACTTTTGTAAGTTTTATGTAATATTTGTGTACAGTTTTGATTTGTTCTGATGCATTCCCCTGTATGCAAAGGTTGAATGAATGACTATATTATTTAAGCTAAGTGATTAAGTGGCAAATACCTGACTGCACTTGAGGGAGGCAGAGTTGGCCATCTTGCCTCGCCCTGTCCGTAGACGATCTTTGGTAGACTGTACCCCACCAACGTCATCTGATCCCCTAGCAACCAGCAGGTGTTGGTGTCACCGCGAGGGACTGTACAGGTAAACATTGTAGCTTTAAGATAACAGAAAGAATTAACATTTATAAGTTTCATGTAAACAATTATCTGTTTTTGTATGGTTAGCATTATTATTAACTGTAAATCAATCCATTGTTTGTTTTTTAAATTGTTTATAAAATGACAGGAAGTAGTTAAAGTAACTTGTTTTGTCCAGTCAAAAACCCAAACCTTTAATTCACATTGACATAAAGAATAAAAAATTGGCACTTTTTTAGAGCCTGGTTGAAACTACCTTGTGTTTAGAATTTTATTTATTTTATTTTATTATTTTAAGTCAAAGACAAAAGTATATACTACGGCTCAGTCCTTACCACAGTGGCCTAGGTTCGAGTCCCATCCGCGGCCCTTTTGCTGCATGTCGTTCCCTTTCCCTGTCCCCCCTTTCCTCTCCAGCTATTATTTCAAATAATGGCCAAAACATAATCTTAAGAAGATATGTCACTAAACAAATGTTCTGCTTTGAATGATAGTACTTCTCGCACACTTAAATCATTAAAGATAATGTCTAATGTAATATGTAAATATATAATATGAATGCTGGCCAATATGTCCCAGCCCACTATGGGCCCATTCTGAAAACTAGGTAAAGCTTTGATGGGAGCTTATATGCTGAAATGACAGCCTATCATCATATTCTAATGCTCTTACATTATAAACCACACATTTTACAAATGTAGACGTAGCCTAAGCCAGCTGCATTGATTTTTTTAATGCACAGCACACACCATATGTAACAAAATGTTTGTCGTTTGTGAAAGTATAGGTGATAATGTGATAGTTAATTAATTTTAGCAGCAATATACTCTGTTTCCCACATCAGCTTCAACTGTTTCCATGGCAACACGGGTGCAGATGCTCTCCCAGCCCAAACCTAACCGACTCAGATATCCAGACCGGTAGGCCTTACTGAACCCCTCTGTCTCTCTATGTCTCCAACTTTCTCTGATGAGGCCTATTTTTTACCTTCCAGTCGTTCTGTTTACTGGCTGGATCAGCTGCCACCTGAGAAGACTGGATCCACCACCAAAACTGGTACATCTCTCACTGTTTCTTTCCTCTGTTTTCTTCTACTTACAAACCTGCCCTTTGCTGCTTTTTTTGATGCTGTGCAAAAACATTTCTCTGCAGAGTTAACCCCTCGCTGGTCGGAGCTATGTAGAAGTAAAAAGTTCTACACACAAGTCACGTAAATATAATGTGTTCTTTTATTACAAATGCATAATGCTCTTAATGACTACATAACTACACTTTTTTAATTGTTTTGCCTTTAACTTAAAACTTCCTCCAAGTATTACGTCCATTTCCACAGTTAGTTTTTTTCACATTAAAAGTCTGGCAGCTTTCCCAGTATAGATAGGCATTAAATTTGAAAAACATATATATATAACATGTATATATACATGTTATATATGTATGTATACATATAATGTAATGAGTATAATGTGACTCTGTTGACATCAACAAGCCAAAACAAAGAAAGCTCATTAGAAGGAACCTTGTGGAATTTCGACCACTAATAGTGCTATTTATGAGCAGGTTTGTTCTCGTACATGTGCAGTCTTATACACATTCCTGTCAATGATTATACCCTACTCCACTGATCTACAAGTGCCAAAAAACACAGCAATGCAGCTGGCAAACATGCTAGCCGGCAAAAGTATTTAAATCACCCTGACTTAAGGAAGTTTATATAAGAAAAGAGGTACACTTAGCCTTAAGTTTTTGACAAGATAATATCACAGGGATCCTTTTAAGATCTGCCAAAACTCATCTCCTTCTGGCTCTAGTTTTGTTGTCATTTAAATAATTTCCTCCACCCAACTTTTTGTCCTTTCCCAGAATTTCTCCTGTGTGGGAGGTGAGTGAATGGGCTCTCAAGGCAGTCCCCTCCAATCGGCTGTGTAGTCTGGCTCAACCGCGAAGCCCTGCAGTTGGCTGGCATCAAGAACACCTACTACTTGCTCCTGTGAGTAACATACAACTCATTTCCTGAGAAACTGCTGAGTATATGGTAGATCACGAGGTAGTTGCACACCAACTGTGTTAGTAAAGCCACTCAGTTAGGGTGTCTTTGAGTCTGTCTTCGTATGTGTTTTTAATTGGTGCTTAGGTTTTGTGTATAACAGCTGTTTTGTTATCTATAAACTTGTTTTTAGGTAAATTGGCATTAAATACATCTTTTCAAAAAGCTCTTTTGCACACTTCTTTTTTGGGGCAGGTGCGTCAGAAAAGTTTAAGTTTACCATGCGTAATGGAAGTGTGTGGGACTTCAACAAATAAATACATCTTAAAAGCTTTACTTTAACTTTCAGATATCTATATGCCTTAAAAACAAAAACTGCAACTTCAACTTTAAGGATAATCTCTATGTCTTGAGCATTAACACATGGTGTAAACAGTATGAGTCCAAGTATATACAATAGGATAAGATAGACCTTATTGATCCCACACGGGGGAAATTCCCTTGTTCTCTTAGTGCTGTATAAGTCCAAAAAGTTATAATTTATGATTTGCTGTTATCTATATTGCTGAACAACATAAGTCAGCAGAGGGAGAAATTCTACTGAAAATGTGTTGTTTTGATTTACCCATTTGATTTAGTTTCATGTCTCAGAGCTCATATCTGATACTGATGCTTTTGTGTGTGTTTAATATAATATAATATGATCCATGGCCTAAAATATGATTGTAGTTGAGCAGAGGGACGCAGACAGCAGTCGCCACTTCCCGAATTTGCCAGCTTGCTCAACCAAAAAGAAGAGTGTTACTAGAGGGTCCTGGCCCCAAATCTAAACCTGTACCCATGACCCACATACCCTGCAAAGCCTCTGCACACATAGAGCTACTTGCTAGTAAGTCTGTTTTTGCATCATCCAATCTGATAAAATTGTGGCCTTTTAAAAATAACATTTGACATGATTGCCTTTATCTCCTCAGCCCCTAAGTTCGACCACCCCAAGTTTGAAGGAGAGCGCTCTGTGTGCTGGCCCGTGTCCAGAGCAGCGAGGAACTACGTAGCCAGCCCGAGACTTCATGAGCTGTCCAGTCCCAAAGAGAGGAAGGCTCTGTTTGAGGGATACAACCCTTACATTGTTAGCCGGGCAGCCCGGTCTGCTAGCCCATCGCCTCGGATACAACAGCTGTGTTTGCCTCTGCCTCGCAAATGTAGCTCAAACTACGATGTATTAGGTCAAATCCCCTGAGAAGTATTAATGGTTCTCATTTTACTTATTGTGATAAATATGTTCTAAAATTGTGACAAAGCCCTCTTATTTGCTCAGTTACACAAAAATAAACATGGGGAACAGTACAGCTGCAAGCTGTATGGATTTACTGAAAAACTACAATCTGCATCATTTAAGGAAAAAGCTGAAAGGGTTGGGATAAATGTAAATGTATTTATATAGCGTTTTCTAGTCTTAACAACTACTCAAAGCGCTTTTACATCATACATTTCACCATTCATACACTGTGGCCGAGGCTGCCGTACAAGGTGCCACCTGCTCATCAGATAAACATGTACACACATTCTCAGGGTTCAGTGTCTTGCCCAAGGACACTTCGACATGGGACTGCAGGGCCAGGGATTGAACCACCAACCTTCCAATTGGCAGGCAACCGCTCTACCACTGAGCCACAGCTGCCCATACAGCACTGGTTTTGGGGCATCAATCAAAAATGTGTTAAGTGCCACGATGAATGCATTACACACACACACACACACACACACATTTATCAGTGTATTATATAATGCATTTTAATATCTAATGTGCATATTTGCTATTACAAAATTATTAAAAAGACAACCTGCCTAATTGCAGGAAATCATAGATTATGAAAAATGAAACAAACCACAGTTAAAATTGCTTTGAGACATCCTGCAGCACATAGGCAATGAGTCAGCTCTGCAGAGAAATGCTGAAATAATTAATAGGCTGCATTTTAATAGGCGAGATGAACCATAACATAAAAGGACAGTTAAACTCTTTGAAGATGGTTTTGGTAACATGAGCCTACATCCAGATTAGGTTTATCAATGAGTGAATCTCATTTGAGATTTTGTTTAAACTGTGTACAGTGCAACCCAGCATTGAAAGTAGCCTAGAGAAAGTGCAACCTACTTCCTTATTTTACAGATTGTATTCTCATTGTTTACTTCTTTCAATATCTTGTGGATTAAATATTTGTGGAATTCAATTCCTCATTTCGGACCTCATTTCGGAAAAATGTCCACCTGATATTTTTGGTATCCCCACGCTTTTGATAGACGTCCAGGGGTTGTTTACCCCACAAAATAACACCCATGATGAACCCGAGTTTTGGCACCGGTACTGACAAACAACGGGGCGGAACATATGCTGTACTACAAGCTGACAGGCTGTTGCTCTTGCATAATCGCTGCTGATGGACTCGGTGAGACGCGCGTGCTGTCCGAAGTCACAGCGGTAAGTGGACGAGATTTTGGCTCAAACCATTCCCAGTCATGGGTATCATTTGTCTCTCGTGTCTTTTAACATCACCTTAAAAGTCTCACGTTCGGTAGTTCAGCAACAAAATGCATTTAACTCTTCAGCAAGAAGGCAAAGAAGGTGAATAGTTTCACTTAAAAGATCTCAATAGTTTAGATAATTAATGGCATGTAGCTATACTTTAAAATAAAGGTATTCAAGTTTAATGACGTTTATTTGTGTATAGCGATTATTTTTCAAGCAATTTCAAAGTAAAGGTTTGCTGGTTCAAGCTTCTAAAAGGTGAATACTTTTTTTCTGTTATATATCCTTGCAAATGAAATATAATTGTTTATGGACTGCTGGTCGAGAGACGTTTGAAGATATCTTGGAATTAAGGAGCTTTTAAAGGGCATGTTCACCATTTCTGACATTTTGAAGACCGAACAATATTGATTTATTGCAAAAACTGACAACGTGTAGCCCAAATTGTAATTATTATAAGTTGAAAAGACAATGGACAAATACTGAGCAGTCAGTTTGTTAGGCACGCCGTGCCAGTCTAATGCAGTTTAAACCATCTGCCTGCAGACAGTCAGTGGTGAAAAGTAACCTATAACTTAGTTACTTTATTTTCTGTTGATTTAAGGATTTTGTAAATGATGTAAACGTAATCTCAACCAGCTGCAACATTAAAATATTTGTAATATATTTTAATACTAATGCAATTATATAATTAAGGGGTCATTCTGCTGAGAGTGTTTTGTATTTCTACTTGTCAAATTATGAATATAGGATACATATTTGTAAAGATTGTCTTCAGTTTTGTGGACACTGGGTCAAAGAGGTCTTGATGCAACTCTCTTTAAATATTGCTTATAACTGCTAAATAGGGAGACTTAAAGTGAAGTGTTAACATGCCGTTAAGTACAATGCCACCCTAACCAGCAGCCCCAAAATAAGTGGAATCAACACCTCTCACTCAGTGTAATCACAATCTGAGTTATATTCTGTACAAAGTTGGGATTTTTTGCAGAGCTTTTAATTTAGATTTAACAGGTGTACCTGATAATATACCTGTTCCTGATTTCCTAATCTGGGGCTGGTCCCTCTTGTAGCACCAATATGATGACTGAGCTCTTACATGCAGGCAGGGTACAAAATTAGCACCTTCCAACAGCCAAATGTTAGTAAAATATGGAAGTGGCTGGTAGATTTGCTTCACTCAGCAGCTCAAAAAACAACAATGGTATGGCCTATTGAGTGGCTGGTAAAAGTTGAACATTCACTAGCCATTTGTCTGGTGGACAAAAAAGTTGATTTTGCATACTGTCAATGGTAAAAAGTCAGACCTGACCTTCTGTCTTTATTTTGATTAAAGGAACCAAGACATTTCCCCCCTCACCCAACACACCAACTTTAAACTGCTTTTCATATTATGTGACACATTTTCTATGTGGCAATTGTAAAATGTAGTGAAAGTTGTTTTACTATGTTTTTCTTTTTGTTTAGCTGTTCAGTGTGACTTGTAGTGTTATGGGGGAGAGGGAGTGAGCCAGGAGAGACCTGTTGGTGTTATGGAGCGGAGCTCGGCTGTGGTGTGGACCTGCCTGCTGGGGGTCGGACTCACCCTGGGTAACATCCTTTACTTTTTTAAATCCAGAGTAGACTGATTTAGTTAGACCCAGTGACATGGCGTGCTGATATTTGTTTGAGTGTCATGGCTAGAGATTAAAAATCCTGATTGGACAGTGATGATGATTTGCTATGTAAATTAGATCATGTCATGTCACCAAGCAGAAAGTACGTTATTACCACAACAAATCCTAGTGTGACTTAACTGGTTTGACAGTTGCAATGTATCAATAGGTCTGATACTTATTATCTACTTGTGTATTTGGTTCTGACAGACAATGCGTCAGGAAGTCTGGTAAATAGAAACTTGACAGTTATCAGTTGTTGTCCCAAACAAAACTAATAAGTGCCGCTTCAAAGAGACAGTGAAATATTGTGAGGCAAAATTAGCAACTCATCAAAAAAAATATTAAATTGGTAAATAATAGTGAAGATTGACCACCATGAACAAATGAAACTCTGTATTGTGACACTAAAGTTACCTCAACTAAACTGGAAATGGTTCTCCAACAAAAAATGGTGCCAACATCTGTATTAAAAAGTATGTAGGTAAGTATTAATCTACCGGTATATGAGACAAAGTATGATCATGTTTATCATCCCCACACATACTGTACCTAGGAGCACGCTGAGCCAGTTGTGAAAGTTAGATTGAGGCAAACTTCCTGTACAGGCTTGTCTGAGCTTCTCTTTAAACCTCAGGCCAAATAGCAACTGAAGCACAATCATAAATATTTGACAGACGAATTATGTGAAAAAGGCAGGCACTTAAAAAAAATACATGGCAGGTGATTGGATGAACCATCCGCCCACTACATCCGCCACGGTTGTTTTGAATGATCAGTCGCGGCCGTCACACACACCTAAACCAAGCTGTCTGTGGCTCCTCGCCAGACACTGATTGGTTCTGCCGTTAATGGTTGAATTGGACTGAGATAATAATTATTTTAAGGTTTGTTTCAATAAGTTTGTCAAGGCAGATTTAAGTGCTGATGTTTGGCAACAGTTGGCTCGTGGAACTGATTCACTAACAGCTAATCTATCCCACGTTCCTCTTTTTTTCTTTCATTAAATCTATCTCCAATTTCTTTCATTTCCTAAAAGCATGCTCTGCTTGATGCTGTTTTTCCAAACCACTGCTTGTGCATTTAATAAAATATACAAAAACTTTATGACAAACCAAAATCTCCAAACATCATGGAGGATGTTCTGTATTTGCCTCTCCATGCTGTTAACTCCAGCCTCTCTCCATCTTCAGCCTTGCCTCCAGGCTGCCCTTTTAACTCCTCCAATGCTGACCCCCAACTCCCTCAGCTGATTGGCTGTGTGTTCCTGCATCGATATAACGTCACCTGCCGTTGGAAGGCTGGAGACACCCCAACGACAGACTACACTCTGCAAGTTCATTTGATGTCAGCGTGAGGAAAAACATTTCTTTAATATGTTAAGTCTGTGAAAGTCTGTGAAACTGTGGACACAGTATTTTACTCCATGCATATTGCATGCAGATTGATCTAATACACTGTATGTGTGTACAGTATGCATGTACGTATGTATGCCTTATGTTGAATTCTTTAAACAGCAGATACTGTTGTCCAAGACAAATTTCCCAATCTTTTTCTGACTGAAAAAATACCTTTTTATTCATGTAGTCAATGTTTGACTGTGATTTAGTAACAATAGTGTTTTTCTTCAACCTGAATGATATTCAGATACATTTACAGATGAGTGACAAATTAAAGGGAAAAACAATGTAAAGTCTCTTGTAAGGCCACCACAAACCTCCATAACAGCTGTAGTGTTCCATGTCACATATTCTCCAAGTATTTGGTACTCTTAGGGATGAACACCATTCTTCAAAGATATGATAGTATTTTAATTGTTTTTGGAGGTAGAGATGTTGTCAAACCCTTAAGTAGATCTTCAACCGGGATATGGTGTATGTGAAGGCCATAGCATATGATCATTTTCATACTCATCACCCATTCAGTTTGCCATTGTGCCCTGTATAGAAGCATTTGCATCTTTTGTTTCTCCACACAATTATTCCGTTCATTTTCTTTGAAGGACAAGGCTGGTGTTGTTCTTTAATTTCCATATTGTTAACAAATCGCGTGAATAGTCCAAAACCTTTAATGTGTCCGTCACTCATTACTTTCAGACTTCTCTGCTGTATCTGTGGCCAAAAGCCCATTTGTCTCTACTGATGACGTACATATTTGAAAGACATGTCACAATAAGTTTCACTTTTGCAAAAGGCTCAGTAATTCTCTAAAACAGCTGGGTGCTGTAGTGTTAAACAAATGTTACTCAACCAGGAGTCATTGGGACTATTTTCAACTGCAGATTAATACACATTATGATGTTCTAATGAGTATTTATGGTGCATTCCCTTTGGGAAGACAACATGGCTGCTGTGAGCATCAACAGTAGTATCAGCACTTCTGTCTTATTTGTGTCTCATTAAATCAGTCAGACACACAGTCATGTCCATCTTCAATCTGTTAACATGTTGCTAGAGTGTTTGTATGTGCAAAATACCACATACTACATTGTTATTAGCTGGTATTGCTAACCTGGCTAGAGGTTAAATCTAATGGATAAATATTGTTTTTCTGACTTGTTCCTGGAATGCTGTCAACTGGTTGATGTCATTCCCGGGTTCCAAGCTCCAACCTCAGAGGTGTGTGGAATGAAACAAAATCAATTCCAGTCGTAGTAGTTGGACATCATGGAGCTTTATATCACATACCAATAAGATGTATCAGGCTTTGGCTACACAAGCATATTGTTGATATTAAAAACAATGTAGAATAATACTAACCTTATCCTTTAATTTGTCACCTGCCTATCCCTTATAAAGTCCTTTTAGTGTGTTTAAAATTTGTGCGACCAATCATTTCGTAGGAGTTTTTCTAACAATTGCTCAAAAAGTAACTACTGTTTTTTTTCAACCTGGACCCTATTTTCCTATGTTTTTGTGTGTAGGTGACAACAATCTTTAAAGCAACATTATGTAACTTTTTATACCTTAAAATAATGTTTCCAAAACCGTTTCAGTGGTTTGGCAACTCATAACAGGGTGAACAGCAGTTCTGCATTCACTTTGCGGCTCTCTACCGGCTGTAACGTCACTATGCAAGTTTGCTAGATTGGATAGCGGATTTGTAGTTCCAATGAGACATAATGGGATAATTATGCTTCCACTCTGTCGGGGCACCAAAGCGGGAAAAGTTACATCATGTTGCTTTAAAGACTCAATTGTGTTTTAAGCCCCCAACGTCGTTGACTTCAAGGCACCTAACCCTAATCTTAACCCTAACCCTAACCACTGCCTAATCCTGCCTGGAAGGCGATGTTGGGGGCTTAAAACACCAAATACCTCTTTGAAGTTGGTCCAGTATTAAGCATGAACGCTGTATCTGGCAGCCACAGCCCGGGCTGCAATGTACCCCTGTGAAGCAAATGTGCATCGTCAATTTAGTTTTATTTTGCCCCTGAAAGGCTTAGATTATTATTCTAAGTGTCTGACAACATTATGGAAAGGATCACAAAGATAGGCATTTTTTAAACCTCATTAAGACCTTTCTGTTTAACCAGAAACAGCTCTGAGGTTGTTAGCGCTAAGCCTACCAGACTCCATTTAAAATAACAATACGTTTAGCGTGTATAGAGCCAACATATTTTCACATGTACTGTACGACCCAAAGCGGCTTTTTATAGCTTAATTTTGTTTCTGTCGACTTTGAATGAGATGTATTTTATAATGCTAAAATTACTTTTTATTTACATGGAGCTTTAGCTTTAGCAAACGCAATTTCATTTGAAAAAAAGGATCTTTCTCTTTCTCCAACAGAAAGGTCGACCTCCTCAGAAATCCTTTCCATAATGTTGTCAAACACTTAATCTGAGTCTGTCAATGGAAAAACAAGCCATTTTTGTGAACATAAATACAAACTGGACAATTGCCCTATAAACTTACATTGTAGCTTGATTTTGTGCTGCAGACTGCAGCGATCTTGCATAACATTGGACGAATTTCAAAGATTGTTGTTCCCATAATCAGTCACCTAGACACAGAAACATAGGAAAATACACAGGTAAAAAAAAAAAAACAGTAGTTGCCTTTTAATCAATTATTGTTAAGTTTACACATTAGAGGATACAGTTCCCAGGGAGGGGGACAAACCGTTTTTATTTACTCTTTTTTGATTGTACCATCCAACTTGAAAACAGCTTCCATTGTACATGTCTGCAGCCTGTGAAATTAAGACTTTCTGTAGAGCTGAAATAAGCATATCAACTGAGTGGTTGGTAATCAGGAAACAGACAGTCTGATAGTGTCTTAGATGTAGGCCTTTTGATATCTGATATCATATGTTCAGTTATCTTACACTTGGAAGGCTGAACCTTTTCACATATTTCTTCTGATTGCTTGGTAATATTCTACCCTAAACACCTAACTTTTTCTGCACTTGGGATGGTTTATTTAAAAATCTATTGTGATAAAAGTTATTTTATCTCAAGAGAACAGGCAGTTTTCATTTTAACATACTGCTCACTAGCCAAACATTTAACTGCATTGTGTGTTCCAGGCTACAGAACAGGATCATCTCATCCTTTGTACTTCCCCATAAAAAAATATTTTTTGGAAGAAAGGGCTATAATTTGCATTTTGTTGTGCAATCCTGTGCTGTAGAATAACAAGAAGTGAATGTTAAATCTTGATGACAGATTTTAAATTAAGCTGTCAAACCACATAAGACATATCCCCCTTCATCTATAGCAAACTGTTGTGTTTTTGCATCTTTGCAAGTTTGTGCCAGCATTTTTGGTTGATAATAATTTTGCATGCTTTGACTTTGTAATCAACTTTGAATCTCCCATTCGTGTGAGTCATCAACAGTGGGTTTGATGCATTTAGATGATAAAAGTCCCACATTTTCCACCTCTCGAGCGTTGGGTTGGTTAGGTAATATTATAGTCTGCTCTTTATTTGTGCACAAAATTAGTTGTGACATTACCTTTCAAAAGGAGATGAGATAGCAGATACTTCTGCACAGCATGAAATAACAGTAGAACAGTATTGTGATGTGGTTACAATTGGGTGTGTGGCAGCCCATGCAAATGTGAAATGTGAAAACTCATCTGAAACATGCGTGACAGAGTATGGCTTTTTTTGGGCCTTGTGGTTTTATACCTGGTGGGTGTTATGTCTGCTTGTTGACTTGGTGCCTCAGATAAATGTTGTTTTTTACATTTGTGTATGTATTTTTCTCTGTTTATGTGTATTTGGGGGTGCACAGGCACAACAAACTACACACATTCACATGCACTACGTCTGACACCAGCTGCACGGCAAAGTTGGACACAACCGTGAACTCCTGCTTTTGCATCACCATCACAGCACACGGTCACAACCAGAACGTAACGTCACATCCTCGGTGTCAGTCTGGTCGGACTGAAGGTGAGGCTTCCCCTACTCATATTCTTATTATTCCTCTATTACTTCTTTCTCAATCTTCTCTCCCTGTCTTTCTCAGTGATGTTGTCTCCAGTGACGTTGACGAGCAGCCAGTCAGTCAGTGGGAGACCTCGGTGTCTGGCTGTAACTTGGAGCTACATCTTGTCTGAATTTCCTTTGGCTGCCTCTGAAATCAATGCTGGAGACCTGAAATCGCAAATGGAATTCACAGCACAGGGACAGGTCTGCCACTCCCAGTTACGCCCAAACACAAAACCACACACTGTGTATCACAACATATCAAAACATCCCACATCAAGAACATAGTTAAATCCCATTACATCCTGTTTTCTCAGTCCTCACTGGCCCTTTTAATGTTTTGTAATTTTAAAAACAGATGTCTAAATTTAAACAAATGCAAAAATGGTTAATAAATACACCGTAGAGATGTATTATTAATATTATTATTATTATTATTATTATTGAAATGCTTCATGTAGCACTTTTGAGTTAATCCTCATCCTATTTGTTCATCCTATACAGTTCAATGCTCAGGTGGAAACTGTTGATGTGAGAAACAACAGCTTCTTGGTTTGTCTCTTCAGGCCTGACACTTTATACACTGTCAGGCTTCGTCACCGCTACATGGGCCCAGAGAGTCCCTGGAGCCCGTGGAGCAATGCCTGCCAGGGAAGGACAGGAGAGGACGGTGAGAGGAAACAGAGTTGACCAACTTGTTCTTTGTGTTTGTTGAAACTCTCAATCACTGTACTCCTACTTAATACTGAAACCTACGGAAGAGGATTAGGGCCACTGGTGCAAAATGTATGTGAGTTCTGACTTTATTCTCAGAATTCTGACTTTATTCTCAGAATTCTGGCTTTTTTTATTCTATTCTATTCGAATTCTAAGAAAAAAGTCAGAATTCTGAGAATAAAGTCAGAATTCTGAGAATAAAGTCAGAACTCACATACATTTTTCACCAGTGGCCCTAATCCTCTTCCGTAGAAACCAGTGCTGGCTATTACAGTTAAATGTTTTTTTAGGGAAAGCCTAGGGTGTTTTAACAAGAGTCTAGAGTGATGCTTGCAGCTCTAAGAGGCTAAACTTACACATAGTGGTTCTTTGAGTTAAAAGTCAGCATAAGATCATCCCTGGAAAAGTAAAATAATTTGACCTGCTGGTGGCCCTAGAGAATTTTGTCACACATTCACTGAAATGTCTTTACCTTGTAGAAGGCAGAATGTTTTTCTGTTTTTTACTGCTGGCAAAAGCTTGCATTCCACCCCCCTTTGTCATTGTATTCCCTTAACACATTCTGCTGTATCTCCATCAAATTATCTTTGAAATATGTCCTCCCTCCTTCCATTTACCAGCTCCATCTGCAGCACCAGCCTTCTGGAGGCGAGTGAAACAGACAGACAAAAATGGTTGGAGGTTCATCACACTGCTCTGGAAGGTGTGTGTGCGTGTGTGCGTGCGTGTGTGCGTGCTTGTGTGCATGCGTGCTTGTGTGCATGCGTGCATTTGCGTCATGAGTGATTCCATTTATAACTTTGAGCTTAAGAGTTTTATGGTTTAATAACTTTTGAATCTGATTAGTTTTTAATCACCATCATCTCAATGACTATCCAATATTTGTTTTTATGTCTCTCTGAAATTATTAATTTATCATGTTATAGTCTGATTCAAGTTGAACTGAAAAATAAACTGAGATAGCTGGAGAAAGAGAGAATTTAAATTCATACAATCTTACATAAGGGGATATTCTAATTTAGACATCTCTCTCACAGCAGCTCACGTTTACTCCTCCCTTTCTGTTTCTATGGTTTTCAGCCCTTGCCTCATTTTCTATCCAATGGCAGAGTCCTCTTCTTCAATGTGACTTGTCAAACAGAAAGCGCTCAGGTCCTAATTGATTATGGAAGCTGCAAAGATTTGCACCACATGAATACATCCTGTAGCCTACTCTTGCCTGCTGGACGGTGGTCCTGTGCTTTGACGGCTTCCAACTCCGCAGGGACCTCGCCAGAAGCCCGAATATGGCTCCCGGGAGCTTCTGAGACAGGTAGGGTCTCACTTAAATTCCTCCATGGATTATGACATCAATGTTTGAGTGAAGCGTTGTTCCAGTTTCAGTGCTCTTTTGCATTGATCATTCAAGTCTTCAAGGAGCAATACTGGGTGGATGAATAATTTTGAAGAAATACTCAACTTCTCTTATCAGGCATTTGTTTTTACTGTACAAATCCCTTGCCTACAAACTTGTCCCTTCTCTCCCTTCAGAGCCACCAGCCCCGAGGTCAATGGCTGCAAAGCCACTGGGTGACAGTGGCTTGGATGTTCGCTGGACAGCTCCAGATTGGTCAACGAGCGGCTTTGTGGTGGAGTGGTTTGCTGTCAAAGAGAGAAACAGCAGCATCCTACACTGGGAAAGGCTGAATAGTTCCTGTACAGCACTGGTCATCACAGGTAATCCAACAACACACACAGCTTAATGTGTGAAATAGGATCTGCCAATTTAGAAATTATGATGCACTTAGTCATGAAACATGTTTTTTTGTAATTCAAAAAGTAGACTTACCAATACAAATTTTCACTTTCATCTTTAAGAGGGAATAAAGCCAATGGAGCGTTATGTGGTTTCTGTCAAAGCGCTGTATGGTCAACGAGGGGCAGGGCGGGACACAACGGTTTACATGTATACACGCCAAGGAGGTATGTAATCTCATGCCAAGCTGTCAAAATGATTCAGACCAGGACATACCCACTGAAGGTGTGGGTAGGTAAATGTTGGATACACAGGTCACAGATTATTCTTCTCTTTAATTACTCTGTATTTTCCTAACAAAGCTGGTGACTGTAGTTTTGGGCAAACATTCAAACAGAAGAACATTTTTGGTGGACTACTTGTTGCCGCTGATGAACACATTTGATCATATTCACAGCAGCAGAATGGTAGTCAAAATAAAATAAACTATAGTGCCCATGTTCATCATGATGAACCCAGATGTCACCCAGAGCAATTAATCATTTTTGGACAAAAATGGACGTCTGTTACACTGAGAAATAAGGGTAATACTTGTTTGTATTATCATCAATGTATTGTTGTTTTTTAGTCTTTTCTTTGTCAATAAGAAGTAAATGGGACTTAGTATCAGTGACCTAGACTATATTCTCTGGGTCCTTGTATTTTCCAGAATAGGACAATGTTTTCTTCTCCTGTGCAGCAGCTTGAAGTTCTTTATATGTAGACTTGATGAATGGTAGTCCATTCTAAATGGATCAATCGATTGGAGCTTGTTGTTCCAAAATAAAAGCTGATGACTTCATGTTGTACTTTGTGTGATTAGATGATAATGAGGTGACTCTGTTTCTGCCAAACATCTGTGTTTACTTCTAATGGGGTTGTCTCAGTCATGGATACTAACATTCGATAAACAAAATCTGCCAAATGTCTAATCTGACAACAGATGCAGAAAACAAAAATAAGCATAACATGGTGGAAATCAATTCCAGCTGCTGTTTTTATTTCAATTTGGTTGATTTACACCTTTGCTGGTATGCAGATAAAGTCATGATGGTGATCCAGACATCGTTTGTGAGAAAACAATATACATTTTTGACAGAGAAAATTAGATCTCCTTAGCTTGTTGAAGCAACAAGTGAGATCAGTTGTTGTGAAATACAAATGGAGATCCAGCCTCTGTCTCCCACCATATCGTGTGGTTGATCTTCATCACCCTCCCTGCTCTAATATAGCACCCTCAGCTGGTCCTAAAGTGGCGGTGCAGCAGATATCTGGTAGCAGAGTGGAGCTGATATGGAGTCCTGTACCTGTGGAGCTGCTTCATGGTTTCATCCGCAATTACACCATCTACTCCACAACAGCGAACCAATCAGCCAGGAGTGAGTGAAACACACACATTTAAACGTTCAATATGTAACTTTCTGCCACTAGGGGTCTCAACCAAAACAATGGGATGTAAACACAGACTTTTGATGACGTTGGTTAAGTTGCATGGAATAATGGGAGTTGTAGTCTTTATTGTTAAACACCATCGCTGGTTAGAATGCAATCAAGATTATTCAGTTACGTTTAGTAACATTTATTTCTATCATTCTAATAAAATAGCTGCATTTCCCCCAACATAATTACACTTTTCTTGATTCGATCTTTATGGGTAGCTGACCAGTTAGCTAGTGAGCCAGCAAGCTAACATTAGCCAGTAGCTAAAACCACACCATATATTTCAGATATACAGGGTGGGGATTGCTGGGGGAATCTCTGGGACGGCAAGGACGTTTGATGGCTGTTGTGCAGCAGCAGAACATTTCCAAGCTGCCCAGAATGGTCTCCCCTTCACCCAGGCCTGGGGTGCTGAAGAACAAAATAATATCTGACGATTTCTTCCCCCAGAAAATGTTTTCGGATTTTAAAAGCTGTGTATGGGTGAGAGTGAGAAGTCTTTGAGGAGGAAGAGGAGAGTAAGTGTTTGATTTCACCGAATGGAGTTGCAATTGCAATCCATTATTCAACATGGAAAACCCTTTTAAGTCTGTTGATCATCCATATTCCTTGACACTTAAATCGTAGTTTTGTGAGAAGAAATTTGTAGTGTGCTTCCTTTCTCATTGCAGATGAGTTTAAAGATACATCATCCTTGATTTATCTGTGTATTGGAATGTGAGGCATTCAATACATAAACCTTACCTTAATCATAAAATAAAACCTCTCCCATTTTCCTGATTAGTCTTAATCTCAATCTAATAGTCAATTGTTGCATTCAAATGTACAAAAAGATACAAAACTTTGTCACAAAAACAGCCCCAGAAACAGAAATCAGTTACAAATTATTAAGCAAATGTTTTGAGACCCATCCTCGTGAAGGTAGAATGAACACTTACAGAGATCTTATAGATATTATTTTCATCATTTTATTTTACTTCAGCTACTCATTATATTTACTAATTTGTATTTTTTTCTTTGTTTTCATCTTTACTATTCATCACCTCATCAAAATTGTGTCCATGTTGTACCGTTTCTTGTTTATTCAGGAGTGACAGTGCCTGGACACACTCTCCGTTACTCTCTGGAGGATCTGTCACCTGGTAACTACGACATCTTCATGAAGGCCAACACTGATGCTGGAGCCGGAGCAGCTGGGCCCATCGCTAATGTGCACATAGGTAATGACTGGACACACACACTCACACAAATCCATATATTACCATATCTTAAACCTAACTTTATGTGTGTGTGTGTGTGTGTGTGTGTGTGTGTGTGTGTGTGTGTGTGTGTGTGTGTGTGTGTGTGTGTGTGTGTGTGTGTGTTTATAGGCTCTGAGGAAATCTGGATAGTGATGTATGCCATCCTTCCCCTTGTTCTGACTTTCCTGGTGCTGGTGCTGATGGCTTGCCTGGCACAGAATAAGATGTAAGATATCTGTGTTGAACCAATGAAACCACACACTAAATGACACATAAACACCTACTACTACAGTCTACTCAAAGTTCAGTGGTCTATTTTTACTGTTTTACCTTCTTTGCACATTATGAAATGTTTTTCTTTTCTTCTTTTCATTAAGTAATCTTTATCCTAACAAATACCCTTGTAGGGTTAAACAGAAGCTGTGTCAAGACATCCCTGACCCTTCCAATAGCAGCTTGGCCCACTGGAGGCAACCTTTGGAGGTAACCTTTTAAGCCATGAGCCCTCTCCTACAGTATATCAACTTTCTCCTAAATCCTGATATACTGTATTCCCACACATTAGGAACTACCTATTCAACACCAAACAGAAAACAGAAACAGTTAGCAACTCGCTGGGGAGCACAAGGGAGCATATTGCAGCTAAAGAGACAGATAGATAGACCATTTACAACTTATATTTATATATTTATAGAGAGAGAGAGAATCGTTTTTATTTATTTAAATGTTTAAATTTTTATTTATTTGTATTCTTTTTTTGTATACAGTATGTTATTGTTTCACCATACCCTTTGAAAGACATGCACAGAATTAGTTTAGCATCTACAATTATATCATTATTATCCTGTGTACTTGTATTATTATATCAGATGATTTTACTCCTTGTTGTTGTTTATATGTATGTTTGTTCTTATGCTTTGACTACACAGATGTATTTTTGTCATGCCAATAAAGAACATGAAATTGAAATAAAGAGAGAGAGAAAGAGAAAGAGATTTGACATACTGTAGATATGTCAATGCTATGTTCACTTGTTTCCGCTGTACGTGAGTGGCCAAAAAAAATTATTTCTATTATTTCAGGTTTAAAGGGGGAAGCAGAAAACTGTATGTTACTTAAAAAAATATCCTACAATTTGATTTTTGTTTTCCCATCTTAGAGCATGAGGCATCCTCCAGTGGCCGAGCAGACCGAAATCAAATACTCTGACGTTATTTTGCTTGGTGAAATAGAGCTGCTGAACGCCGACTCAGATCAGGACATCAGCTATCTCCAAACATATTCCTCTCATCGCTACTGTCCGCTCCCAGTTTCAGGGGATCAGACACCTCAAGATACCAGAAAATCTGAGAAGTGCTTCAGAAGTTTAAGCAGAGCCAAGAAAAGCTCCAACACTGATCTCTCATCCTGCCTTTCCATCTACTCTAATGTCCTCATCTCTCAGACGCTCAAATGTCCCCCTTCACCCCTCCCATCCTGTTCCAACCTCCCATCCAATGACTGGCAGCACAGCACTGTCAGTGTTAATGGCATTAAGCTCCAGCAAGGTGGAGACAGTGAGCCGTCTGTGTCTCTGCAGGCCAGGAGCACCACCAGCTTTGACTCACCTCTTTCTCAAACAGATGAACTGAAAACCTTCCGTCTTTTTCTGAAACAGCATCAAAGCACTGTCTCCTCTCATTCGTCATGCATCCTGCTTTCTCGCCCATCAGCTGAAGTCACATCACCCCAAGACCCTTATTCTCAAAGCCTCTATACCTTGTTACCTTCGCCACAACCCAACACCTTTACTCACCACAATGATACTTTCAATCCGTCGTTTTCCCCTTTTCCTCACTCAGTTTTTGTGGATTTCTCCTACTGTCCTGTGCAGTGTGATCCTTACATCTCCCCTCCTGTTTAATTTCATGCCAGGGAAATAAAAGTCAAAAAACTTGTTTTACAGTGTCCCTAAAAAAATATGCACACCCCTTTTGACTTTTTATTATAACTTTTTTTTTGTAAGTTTGCCTATCACATATTAAACACATATTAGGCATGTTTATAATTGAACATGCTTATAATTGTTTC
The DNA here is from genome assembly GCA_026937815.1 of Etheostoma perlongum. Classification (NCBI taxonomy): domain Eukaryota; kingdom Metazoa; phylum Chordata; class Actinopteri; order Perciformes; family Percidae; genus Etheostoma; species Etheostoma perlongum. The sequence continues at coordinate 21,734,770 of CM049390.1, forward strand.
AAATCTGTCTGATCAAGATATGATATAAGATTCTCTGAGATTTTGTAATGCTGAGCATCCAATTTTCCTTTAAAGTAATGGTAAGACATTTTGGGTAATACACTTATTTGCTTTCTTTCCAAGGATTATACAAGAAGATCGATACCACTTATACTCTATGTCTGTCTGTTCAATGTGAAGTTGGAGCCAGCAGCCAGTTAGCTTAGCTTAGCATAAAGACTAGAAACAAGGGAAACAGCTAGCCTGGCTCTGTCCAAAGTTAACAAAATGTGGAACACAAACAACAACCAACCAAACCAAACAAGTAAAAACAGTGATTTGTGTTTGTACTAATTTGCTTACCTTCGAACAGCGACTAGCGTTTCCCCCCTGCTTCCAGTCTTTATGCTAGGCTATGCTAAGCTAACCGTCTTTGTATTTATTGTACATGAATCACAGTGGTATCAATCTTTTCATAGGCAAGTGAGCTAATAAGCATGTTTCTCAAAACATCATACTATTACATTAATTACAGTCACTTTGAATTTGACAAGACAAAATATGAAAAAACCAAGGGGGGTGTATATTTTCAATAAACACTGTATTATTTGTGATTGATTTATTATATTTGTGTACATGGTTGATACACTGTGAAGGTTTTATAATGTGTTTTTGACATTGTGCTATACACAGTGGATACTAAACATTATGTTTGAGCATTAGGAATGTTAATAACACAATGCTGCTTGCAACACTGTCTTCTGTACGTATTATATACTATACCGATTGCTTTATTGATGAATGGGCTATCATACAGCTGACAATTCATGATGCTCTTGAAAGTGTGCCTTTTGGGTTGTCTGAAATGTGAAGACCCAAAGCATTTTAGGAAAAGAGGATTTTAACTTTGAAGTAACTCAAAGACTGGAAACAAAGACTAGATGGTACGCCAGCTAACAACATGTCTCGTCCTGTGGGATTTATATACACTATGTCATATCCCTGCTGGTCAGTTTCTCCTGGAAGCAGCTGATGCATTTTGTCTCAACTCTTCCTTCAACATGTTACACCTTTTTTCTGTTATGTACTTTCAGTTTGACCTCTTCAGATTTGAAAACTCACATCAGATTTAGACCTTTTTAAAGCTGAACTGCTGCTGACTGGCATTCAACCTTACAATGAGCCACTTTTGTTGCAGTGTTTGTAACTGTGATTACTTCAGACTTTAACGTATTTTCAGTTCATATTTGTACAGTATGTTTGAAGACAAAAAATTGCTGTCAATGCATAAACCATATCCTTTAGACTGGAATGTTTTTTTTTTCAATATTTTGACTTGTGGAAAAAGCACAGGCGTTACTAATAACATTAACAATGGCTCGGCTCTAGTCATGTGTCCCAGTAAGCATGGCGGTGTTATAGTAAGCCAGCATGGACAATACCAGGACCCTAAAACTGAAGCAGCTAAATGGATTTTAGTCATAGTTAATCTCATTATTTACACATGCATTTCCTTCTGTGACATGTCAAAATGTTATCCATGGAAAAAAATCCTTTAAGTATGAAAGTCTATTTCTACCAAGATAAGAAATAAAATTAAAATGGTTAAATATGGAGTCAAGCACACTGACACACTGTGGAAGGAACAACTATGTCAGATTAAAGAGTAGAATTTCTATGGTGTATCTGAAGACTAGGCACTGTATTTCATTTGGATTCACTTTTTCCTCAACTAATGAGCAGTATGCCTCTTTAGATATAGAATCTATCACCCTTTTTATTACATCACGGAAGCCTGTTTTCGGCCAAGAAAAGAAAAGTTAGGAGTGATTAAAACAAAAGTAACTATCATATTAAAATTAAGACATTAAGTCAAATTCGTCACATTTTGATTAATGTCATTTAAGTGTTTTCACTTTTACATAATTTCTAACTTGATCTGTTTTGTTGTTGTTTTTTTCACATAAATAAGTTATAGCTGTCTATCTAAAAAGTCATTTACGGTTCATCAGTTGCCAAAGACTTGAATCCCAAATCAATGAAAAAGTGCATATCCTTTTTTGGTCCCTGTGGAAGTTAAACTCTTTAATCTGGCAATGTTAGTGAGGACTCTGCTGTTATAATACCATATGAGGTATTGGCGATGGGTTGTGCAATCCATTTCATTTCACTTTGACAGCCCATATCCAGAAGGCGAAGCAGAGAAAGTAGAGAGAGAAAGATGGGATTTTCCCTCCAATGCCCAGGCAGGATTACGGGAAGTGAAATCCTTTGTGAGACGGTTTGTAGTGCGCTGTTTGTTCGGAAAGACGTGCCCCCTGTGCGTAAAAAGGCAGGACAGACAGGACGCAGCGCGACGCTTCCTCTGCTCACCTGAAACAGCGCAGTTTACAGACAGGAGGGCAGGTATACAGAGGAGCGGAGCCGGAAGAACCAGCAGGTCGACTTGTCCTCCTAGTATTTTTTTTTGTTAATTCTACTCCAGGCTTTTCCTAGATTACAACCCTGCCCCCTGCTTCTCCTTTTAAAACGCGAATAATTATTTATTGTGTATTAAGTGACGCGGCATCGGAGGAAACATGACAGAGCACAGAAAGAAGCTGATTCTCATCGTAGTGGATATTCTTTGTGTCTTTGTTGGTAAGTGACTACCCTTGTTCTCCCCTCCTAATAACAATATGGCTGAAAATAGATAAGTTTTAGGCTGTTCATGTGTTCATCTGGTGTGCGTAAATGTGTGATCTGTGTGCGCCTGATTTAGAAAAAAAAGACAAACTATAATAAAAAAAACAAACAGCTTTTATTGAAATGTCTTTACGCGTGACGCACGGGATTGCCCAATACACACATGATTTATAGATCTATTACAGATAGGACACTCCACTTGTTGCTTTGTGGCTTTCTGCAAGGTCAGAAGAAGTTACTGAGTCCTGTTTAAAAGGTAACCTGCACAATTTTCTGTTGCAGAAAAAGAAGAGAATAGAAGTAGGAATTGGAAGTGATTGGACAATCTGCAGTGCAGTTAAAATTTGCAAGGCATCAGTGATCTCTATCTTGTTCCAACAGGTCAAACTGTGTGTTTCACAACAGTGAGTACAAATGCTGCTGTTGGTCTCTGGCTGTCACTTTACTGACTTCTCAGAAATTTTTGGGGTTGATATAGGACACATCCTATCTTACCTCACTAAACTCACTATCTGGACTTCATAGTGCTAAACTGATGATGCACTCACAATCTGAATTTGTCTTCACTGCTCATTAAGTCGTCTTAGGTGTGTGGAAGTACCACAAAGTGCAGTTTGGCTGTGTGTGCATCTTCAGCTGTCTCTTTTGTGTCTTTGATGAATCATTTCCAAGCTCTGTAATTGGATTCAAGCTTTTTTCTGCACTTTTCTTCCTTATTGCACCATGGACCCCCTTACATTAGGAGGAAAAGTAGGTGTGTGTGTGTTTGTGTGTAGTTAAGTATACTTGTGAGGTCCCAACACCTTAGTGGAGCCAAAATTCTGGACCACACCAAGTTTAAAGGGCTGTTTGAGGGTTAATATGTGTTTTAGGCTTATAATTTGTTAAGGGTTAAGGTTAGGCATTTAGTTGTGATAGTTAAGGTAAGGGACTAGGGAATGATTTATGTCAATGACGGGTCCCCACAAAGATAGTGCCACAAACCTGTGTGTGTGTCCCCGAATGGCTTGTTGCGACTTGCTTCTGTACTCCAGAGACAACACAAAGGCCATTAATAGAATTGTCATCTTCAAGCGGTTTGTGTTACATCTGCTTCTATCTCTGACACCATGAGGCTGATAGAGGTTGTAGTTGAGATGATGAAAGAAGGGAGGGTGCCATAAATGTCCCTTTCCCACTGAGTGTTTTTCTTTCTTTTGATGTTTAGATTAGATGACATTTAGATGTTCATGTGTGTGCACACCTAACAACAAGTTCACTATCAATGCCCTGGGTGTCCATTTAGAGAAAAAAGGGTAGCTTGGATTTTTGGAAGTGGGGTTGTATGATGTACTTATCCAGTGTCGGTGTATAACGTATTGTAGATGGTGGTTGGCACACCCCCAGTTTGGAGAATGCCTCGCAGAACACAGGAGTTGCTGTTCTACTGTCACCTCGATAGGTTAGTTTGTTTGTGCTATTGTGTGACTTTTGTGAATCCAAACTAACCCTTCTAAAACACCAAATTCATACAATAGCACAGACGAACTAACCGATTGACGAAGTACTAAACCTGTAACACCTATGTTCTACGTAAAATCACAGAGGAGTCTGGAGTATTTGAAGAGCATCAATGGATGTAAAGGCGTCACTTCCCACTGGAAAAAGCTCTACCTTTGAGAAATGAAAGCTCAGAAGGGCCAATCTGGAATCTTATGAGGTCATAAGGGGCAAGGTTACCTCTCCTTTCTCTGCTTTGCGCGCCCAGAGAATTTGGCCCGCCCATGAGAGAGAGACATCATGGCTTTCAAACGAGCAAAGTAACAGTTGGTTAAGGCCCCCCCCCTTCTCCTCCTCAAAAGCTACACAGTAAGGAAAGCTCATTGTGGGCCTGGCTCTAGTGGCTGTAATTCTGCACCAAGGCTGAATTTTGGGAAAGAGACTTCAGATACAGTATTAGGGGACCACCAAGGTCTATATAAAATCATCCAAGGAGCACCATGTCATGGGACCTTTTAATTAAGTGATTGTTCAACATTCAAGAATGCAGGTGTGAAATCAAAGATGTGATGATTAATGACTCGTCAACTAAAAATTTCTCAGTCAACAGTTTCTTTGGCTGACTAAGCTTCAACAGTCCAAACCCCAAAGATTTACAGTTTACAGTTTACTATGATTTACACACAAAAGTAGCAAATCTTAAAACTACTTTTTAAAAACATAATTAATAATAATAGAAAAAAATGATGTATTAGTATTGTGATATCAGATTAATGTGGTTTATTTCCCAGCTCTAGCGTCATTCTTATCAGAAGATGTTACTGCCTTGCCTGCATGTGTTTTCATAAGGTTTACCATAATGGGCCAATTTTGCTGTACAAAGTGTGTGTGTGTGTGTGTGTGTGATTTGCTTTGTGATTTTCTGTGTTTTATTACTCCCTCTTCCCCTCGACAGTCAAACCTCCATCCTGCCATTATTTGTTATCACTGCACACAGATACAACAAAATTTGCAAGTGCGTACACACATTACCGCACATCCAGATCTCACTTTGACACATGCAGATGCCACCCAGCAGAATGTCTGTTGTTACACTATCAGTTGTGAAATTTAGGTTATAGTTACATTTCAATTTTATCAAGATTACAATGAGAACAGGCTGCTCTGTTCATTCTATTGTTTCAATTTTTCTCCAGTCTTCATCTTGTCTTTGTGTCTTACATGCAGTGTGTCTCAATACCACATACATATTTCTCACACTTTCAAAGACAAAAAAAGTACATAAATATGTTTTGTGGGACTGATCTTGTCATTTAATGTTTAAAGGAATAGTTTGACATTTGGGGAAATGAGCTTATTTGATTTTTTGGTGTGAGTTAGATGAGATGGAGACAACTCTCATGTCTGTGTCGGCTGAAGGCCGTTTTATGGTTCTGCGTAGAATAGACGGCGTACCCCCACAGACCCTACGCTGTAACCTGACGTGCACCTCTCGAAAAATGTAACTACACGTCGCCGCCACGCATGTCACTCAGCTGTGGTTTGGTAGCGTTGCATTCCCCGACTCATTTCCTGGTTCTCCTTCTCCATAAACAACCATGGAAAGGGGTAACTTCTCCTGCTACAGATTTCCCACGGTGGTCAGAAAACACAGGGGGGACACATTGTTTCTCTCACTATGACTCTACAGTCACAACCCGCACCGAAGACAATTGTCTGCACCGAAGACAATTGTCGCCACTCTCATTTTCTCCCTTGCGCTATCACCCACTCCCCACACACACACACACACACACACACACACGCCGGCTCGAGGCATACACCAACGCACAATTAAACAAAGAGTTTGGGATTGACCCTCCGGAAACCACACACCCCCGACTAGAAGAACGATGAAACAGCCTTAGAGCCAACAGCTTAGCATGAAGACTGGAAACTGAAGGAAATGGCTAACCTAGACCTGTCTAAAGATGACAAAATCCTCCTATCAGCACCCCTAAATCTCACTAATGAACATGTTATATATTTTTTTTATTGTTTAATTCTTTTTTTTTTTTTTACAAAAAACAAAATGTAAAAATCACATGGTTTTCCAGAGGGTTGTGATCTGGACTATGAGCTGGCAGCAGATAAGCAAGCATGAAGACCGGAAACAGTGAAATGGCTGGCTCTCTGGCCAAGAAACAGCTTGGCACATATAACTATAAAATAAATAAGTGTTGTATTTACACTTTGATTTTTTGCCCGTATTAAACCAAAGAGAAATAATGCGTAAGAACATTTAGCTACTTTCAGCGCCAAGCAAATTTCTAACCATCACTATTCTGTTTTAGAAAAACGTTCCGTTCCCACAAAGCTGAACTTCCAAAAACTGTCTGAACTTTGACACTGTTTTAATGCTGTTTGTCTTAATATGAATGCTGTTTGTACATCATGAGACACTGAAGAGCTGTTGTCTTTCCGGCTGCCTGTCGGCAAGATCGAGCCCAGCTGTTGCTGCACTTGAGGTCACTGGGATCATAGTTTTTCATAGTTTACTACTATTCATGACTCTGGTAATATAATGGTTATAATGAATATATACTGTATTTGAATGCTCAATAACGTTTTGTCCTAGGTTAAGTGTCAGGAGCCAAACTCCTATTGTAGAGCTGTAGTCAGGAATATGGAAGGTGCCGGTCAGCAACCTCTTAAATCTTAAAAGCATATATCAGTCAATGGGCTTTGATGACTCACTTCCACATATGTAAATACACAACTGTGATATCCTGAATCGGTAAGAATATCTACAATGTAGCACATGGATCATTTATTGTCCCCTATTTGAGCATTATTTATTTATTTTTACCTAATATAGTGTACATTTTATATTATTTACATTATAAAATGACACAGCGAATGAGTGACTGCCAACAGCTACTGTAGTTTGTCTCTGCTGAATGTTCTTTTCATGTGCCATTTTAACATTTTCCTGACATGTTTTGCTGACTAGATTCTCCCCCCAACTTTTTGATTGACACATGAGCGCAGACACATGCACACAGTATCTGCTTCTGCCATACAGTATATGCGTCCAAGTCAAGTGGGAAGTGTTGACTTCTGCTCCCTGACGTTCCTGTGTGAAATTGAAAGAGATGCTGAAGAGAAAGTGTGTGTGTGTGTGTGTATTTTTGTGGGCTAGCGTCTTGTAAAACACATGTAGTTATTGTATAGTTGAATGTATTGTGTGCAGTGGTTTCAGCAGGTCTTTTTGGTACTGTAGTGGTTTCGTGTGAGAGAGGAACTGTTTTCTTTGATTAAAAGGTCGAAGTCCGTTTTTCATTGTTACTTTGCACACCTTAGTAAGATATAAGCTTCTGCAGGATTGATTGTTTAAATTAGAGACTGCTTCTAGAGTAACTGGAAAGTTCTCAGGGAGAACACTGAAGACAATCACACAGTCCTTTTTAAAGTTATATTAATTAAGGTGTTTAGAAATCTACCTGTATTAACCACAAAGTAATTACGCAATTCCCTTTCTCTGGTTTTTAACGCATTGACACATGAGATTTACTGCTAACTAAAAAGGCCACAACCACATCAAACATATAATCTCCTCCTTGGCAAAGAAGTTCAGTATACCAAGAAAAAGCTTTTTTTCCTCCATTGTCATGTCGAACTTTCCCAGGAAAAATCCCCAGCCTCACAGGAAATGATGTGCTTTCTTCCCAACAACAGTTTTTTTTGATTTAATAGAAGATTAAAGCCCCCAAAAATAAAGAACAATGATAGCCATTATAGATGGAACCGACAAAAAACAGAAACTAGGAAATGCATAGCTGAAATCCCACAGCAATGAGCACCAAAGATAAAGCCAAAATCAACAAAAGGAGTTAAATATTGGTTTTCTGAGCACCTCGGTGTGATGTGGAACACTAGTTGTGAATCCCCGTTAGCTAACAAACTGCAGATGCACACATCTTCACAGTCTGTTGAGATTCGAACCTCACCTACAACACTGTTACCTGGTTCTGTTTCCCATGAATGTTAGTTATTCACATGACTCATCTTTATTGCTGAATAACAGGAACACTTCCCCTTCCTGCTGGGTCAGAGGTCAAGGGGAAGTTGTACTTGTGTCTGATTCTAAATTCCATCATGTTTATTTTCTCAAAGTGGAATCGGGGGTGCGCTCTTGCCAGAAGAGATTGTGAAAGCGTAAAACAATACTTTCTCTTTTTCCCTTTTTTTATCTCTCCTGTTGATGTTTTGTTACTGAAGACAAAACTCAGCAGAAACTTTGTGTGTGCGTGCCTATTCTGAAAAGGAGGTTTGAACTCATTTCTACATTGTTTGCAGCTGTAAAAGTTCATTGGGGAAAAGAAACTCAACAGCTACATGTAAAATGTCAGAGTAGGATGATACATCTGTTACTGTTACAGTCAACCAAAAACCTTTTTGTTTTTCAGTAGTACTCCCATGCTTTACTGTATTAAAAGTACAATGCCAACAATACCACCCAATAAACATTCTCTGTCTCTGAAGAATAGAGGTTATAATGAAGAAGATAAGTCAAGAAAGAGTCTGCAATGATTGAGAATATTCTCTAAAACATATAATGCATTTTGTCACAAAGTCACTATAGACTTGTATTGTTTAAAATCTCCAACCTGCACAGGAACAAGTATTTTAAACTAAATTGCATAGTCTTAACTACTTAATGATAACAGAAAGTTCTGGGCAGAGAGAAAAGCTGAAATAATTGAATGTAACTCCCTCTTTAAAACCCAAAAGTTCTGTCTATGTATAGATTAAACAAACAAGACACATACTGTATGTATACAAGATGACAATGGAGGTGTTTTCTTTCACTTGACTGGACAGAGCTAGTGTAGATGTTTTCCACTGCCTGCAGGCTTTCTAGGATAACCCCATCTTGACTCTACAGACACTAAAGTGGCATTAATCTTCTCATTTGGCTTTGGAAGCAAAATAAAATAAACATATTTATCAAAATGTCAAACTGTTCCAGGCCAGATCATTCCCCATTAATGCATCTCAGAATGTTTAGCTCTATTGTGTGTTCTTATCAGAAAATGTGTTTCTAAAGCATGTACACAATTGAAAATATACTAATCTTTCTCAACCTCTGCCCCCCCCAAGCCTGACCCAGCCCTGGGAGGGGAGGCCACCCCACCAGTACAGGCCTATAAAAACATACCAGGCCTTCTGTAAAAATAAAGCAGATAAAAAAAACACTCAGATAATAGAATCTCTCCATGGGCTCCGCTCCCAGAGGCTGTTGGCGCATGTTTGATACAAATGGGACTTGACTGTCCACTCACATCTCCACATCAGCTGGCAGTGTGTATCCACCAGAGACTTGTGTCAAACAAGCAGCAGCCTCTTATCTAAATGTTATCCTTGCACCATACAGAACACACTGGTTGTGCCCCTTTTCAAAGAGAAGCTGAGAGCATGCTTGACCTGCTGGAATAATGAACTCTGAGATGGGAAAAGCAAAGAGGAGGGCTTTCTTTCATGAAGATAAATTATCCTAAATGAGGAAACTGCTTGTCATTAGTGACACTTAGTGGAACAAATATTACATTAGACATTGTCTGTGTGTTAATCAGGCAGTGTGTAGGGGCCTAAACTAATGGTTGTGGCAGACTGATGGTTGCTTAAAGAGACAGTTAATAGGAAATAACGACAACATGGCAACTGTAAAATGTTATGTTTATGTAACAATGCCATTTAATATGGCCGCTTTTTGAATCAGACTGCATTAGATTGAGCAGGTGTTGCTTTACAGAGCTTCAAAGGGAGTTTTAGCTCATTTTTTAGCTGTCTGGCCTTCAACTTTACTGTTCACTCTTACAACTCTCGTAGCGTTGTTTTCAGCCGCAGCAGGCAGCTGTTCACATAAAAAGCATTAACTGTACACTACTTATCCAGCACCAAATCAAGAGTTTAAGAAGTGATTCCTTTTAATGCAAGAAAGCCCTCGCTTTTTATTTTGTGAGTGTGCCACCAGCTTTTTCCTTCCATATTTCTGTATTTAAACTTCTTCCTTGATTATTCACACTGGCAGTGTTACTTACATGAATATTCCCGTCTGTAGTAGGACCTAGAGAACGGAGAACACGGACTGTAAAATTCACACCTGACAGGCTACCACAGTGTGTATGACCCCGGACTTAATCCATAATCTTGAGACAGCCACATTTGAACACATGACATCATGTTGAAATAATCTTCCCAAAATGACCTGTCTGGAACATGTTTATGTGTCTTCATCTGGTTACATTTAATCCTGCCTGTCACACACTGGAGGAAGGAAACAATATGTTAGTGGACAGCCACTCTTATGGCATGGCCCAGTAAATATACCGTACAGCTCCCGCAAAACAGTCCTCGCTCTCATTCCGGAGTTCAATGCAGAGCTCTTGAAAACAGGAAAAGTATTTTAGAGTTGTAGTCTGGAAGGCTCCTGACATAGGGTGTCCAGATGTCCCCGGTTTCCGGGGACAGTCCCCGATTTTGGTGACCTGTCCCCGGCTGGATCTGTCCCCGGTTTTCACTGTGACTGACAGACTTAAAATTGGAATGAAAGAAAGAAAACTCTGACCAAACGGAGCCGATCGAGCAGCGCTGCTCAGAGATGTTTTAGAAAGTCATTTTACGATGCTAAAATGACTGATTATTTACATGGAGTCTGGTGGGTTTTAAAAATGATCTTATCTTTTAACAAAAAGCCTCCTTAGAAATCCTTTCCATAATGTTGTCAGACACTTAGAATATTAATCTGAGTCTGTCAGCGGCAAAACGAGCACTTTATGAACGTAAATACAAGCTTGACAATTGTCCCATTAACTTTCACTGTAGCTTGTTTCTCTGCTGCCGACTGCAGCGATCTCATTTCATACTGCATCAATGTCAAAGGGAAATATTACCTCAATAGTTTATATTGTATCCGATACTCCGCTCAAGGTCTAGTGTCCCCATTTTAAGTTTTACAAAAATTAAAAACATGTCGTGTTTTGGAGGTATATACGCTTCTGAGCTGAAAATGTCCCTGGATTTTGTCTGAGAGATCTGGTCACCTTATTATCCTGACATCATCGTTGTAGTTTGGACTATTGTCACTGCTCAGATTTAAGAGACCGGTTTATGTGCTTCTGATGCTGCTGTGCAACTCTGAACTCAGGAGTCTCTTGTTTGCACTTGCAGAGAAACTGTTAAACCAAAATTAACAAGGACACACAAATTATTTGTCACTACAAACTTATAAATACATGCAGTTTTTTAAAGAGAGAAACTTTTTTAGAGCCTTTTTTTCTGTCATGGGTGTGTTTTATGAGTGTGTGTCCCAGATGAATCCTCTGCTCCCATGCCCTTCGTTGTGTAAACAGTGCACTGATGTCAAAGGTCATGGCTGTCCTGTCCCGTGTGTTTCCATGGTGACACTGCGTAGAGAGTGACTGCAGCCCGTAGAGGGGAAGTTGTTGCCACCAGACTCGACCAATATCAAATTAATTTACTTGGCAGAGTTGGCTCAAAGATGAAAGATTACTCCATCAGTGTGTTCTTAGCTGTTTCCTGAGCTGCACCTCATTGTGTTTCAGCTGAAGGGTCGAAGCTGCTCTCAGGATGGACCTGCAGCTCTTAACTTAATACAGCCTGGCTCCCAAAGACTACAGTATCACAGTTTAAATGTCTGCATTCACTTATAAAAGTTGCAATAGCTCAACTCAAATACAGATAAAAAAGGCTGCACCTAATCACCTAAATAATATTTTAGAAGGACCATTTTCACTGTACAACTTCTGCAACTAAGTACTGTACCAGCGGTTCCCAAACCTTTTAGGTCACACAACCCCTACATCCCAACCAGGTTGACTCCCCCCAATCTCTACACCTTAAGACATCACAATATAGCCAACACTCTACCGGGTGAGCCACAGGTCGTCTCTGTTTATAACATTTTCATGTCTTTTTTAGGATGTACTCAACTATGACTTTATCATTTACTTGAGGAAGGTTTGATTAGGTATTATTTTAATTTGATACTTTCTTTATCAGTAGAGTGGATATTGTCCTCATTATACAGTCGTCTCTTCTTTTTCATTTCATTTCATTTCATATATTTATTATACAGGAAAGTTTGAAAAAGTAACATTTCATTACAATATAAAAACGGGCCTGACTCAGTTTAAAAACCAGCAGGTTCCTGTTCTGCAGAAACATAAAACATTACAGCACGTGGACAGACATTAATACAAAAAAAATCGATATAGAAAAATATTAAACCGTTACATAAGGAAAAAAGACATTTATACAAAACATCAGGGGCTAGACAAATACTGTGGACAATACATAAACGATCAATTAATGCATGCAAGTCTGTTAAGAAGGAGCTGTTTGTATGCCTTTTGAAATATGTGATGGATGATAGTGTTCTGATGGAGGAATGTCATTCCAAATCTTGGTATATGTATAAAAAAGGACCCTTACCAAAGTTGTTTTTGTATGGGGGAACTGGGATAAGTGCCTGAAACCGCTGTGAGGCGACCTGGTCTCACGTGTCGGAAAAGTGCCATTCTGGTAAAGCCTGAAAATAAAATGCAATTGCCATTGTCAGCCATCCTGTGATGTCCGTAAAAGAGGAATCTATTTGATCCTCATCAGCTATCCGTACAGGAGAGACACCATCTCCCATGGGTTGGCTGCCGCACCATTCATACATTCATAAATTTCCTCTGTCTGACATAAATCTGACACACAAGCTACCTTTTGTTTCAGTACAAAGCATTACCAAAAGTATGTTTTCCCATATTACCTGAAAACTGGTCATTATGTCCCTTCTCCACAGATCACCACGGGAGAGGCCTACCTTGTGCACACAAAGCGCCTGCACTCCAACTCCCAGTTCAATCAGTATTTGTCAGCTCTTTATAAGGTGGTGGGAACCTTCCTGTTTGGAGGAGCTGTCAGCCAATCACTTACTGACCTGGCCAAGTTCACTATAGGTCGTCCTCGTCCAAACTTCCTGGCCGTGTGTGCCCCAGTCAGCTGTAACGGATACATGCTACAGATCAACTGCACCGGCTACCATCGCAATGTGACTGAATCCAGGTGGGATTATGAACCTTTTATTATGAAGTAAAGTTTGATACAGTGAAGGCAGAAACTTAATATTTTTGGATTCAAGTTTGAGTTCAAGCTGATGCCTCATATTTGAATTGATGGCCAATTTAAGTCATTCAAATGAATTGCTTTCAACCTAGAAATAATATTTTCTTAAGATGTTACTTTTGGCAAGGTGAGAAAATATTATATAGCCATGAGATGTGCAAGATATTGACATTTATGCTAGGAACCACATATCTATAAGTACTCAGAGAGCAAGGTTAGGTCTGGAAATTGCTTCATTTGTCTGACTATTTGGTCCCCCAAAATATAAAATATAAATCAGACAAAAGTAGCAAATCCTCAAATTTGAGGAGCTGGAACCAGGAAACATCATGCCTTTTTGATGGACAAATTACTTAAATAAGGTTTTGCATATTCTTCCTGTTTATTATTTCCAACCTTATAATATTTAAATATTAGGTATATGAGAGTAGATAACCCCATTTATAATTCATAAAATAGTTTGTTTATTTACTGGATCAATTATCTGAACTTATTCTCACTGATCCAGCTGAGCAATAACAACAGTTAACATCAAGCCATTTGGAGATAATATCCGCAAAACACTCAGTCTACAGTGATGTGCGATGTAGAAAACGAACAAATCTTCACATTTAACAAGCAGCCTCAAGTTTTCAATTACTGATTGTTCAGTATAAAAATCATGGTATTTAATTTTGTAAGTATGGCTCAATTTGGGTCATTAAATCCTACTGGAACCCAGGACAGTTATAAGGTTTATGTTAATGCAGTGGCATTCCATCTAATGTCCTTTTGGTTGTTACATTTTTGTGTGTGAATTGTATTTTCTTGCTGTGTTGCTCCTCAGATTGTCGTTTTACTCCGGCCACTCGTCCTTTGGGATGTACTGCATGCTCTTTCTGTCGGTGAGTGTGTGTTGTCGTTGTTTGTTTGCGACTTTCTGTAGCTATGAATTGTCTATGAAGTGACTTATGACAAACAAAGGGCTGATGGTTGGATTGAACATATTCAATAATTGAATCCCTGTTATTGTTTAGGAGAGAGATACTTGTGAAATACCACATCTAACAGACTGAAAAGAAATCTTTATTTCCCAGGCCACCTAACTGCTTATGCTCACTGTGACTCAACTGATGATTAGTTTCCCATTTAACTACTGGGGGCTGATGGTCATGGCTTTAGTGATTGCATGCTCGAGGTTTCCTGTTGTCACTTGATGTATTCATGTATTGTATTATATTTTTTGTACCTCATTCCATTTTGTCTCTGTCATTGTTCTGTATCCTTTACAGTTTTTGTGTTCTCGCTGTTTAAGTTTAGGGCTTCTTTCAGGTTTTTTCTGCGTTTATAATGGGTGTGTAAGTTGTGACCCTGACTTTTTTTGTCAGGATGTTCTCCCAGACTTTATTTGATACCACCAGCAATGATTGGTTTATCACTTTTTTCGACATGCTATACTAACTTTGTTATCACTTTTTTTGACAAACTACACTGACTTTTTTTTCGATACTATACTTTTTTGTCCAACATACATATACTTTTTTTTTCAATATACTATAGTATGACTTTTTATCACTTTTCCAACATGATATACTACGACTTTAAGAAAACATAAGCTTTGTGTCAGGGCATATAGCATATGACTATGACTTTTTAATCACTCTTTTTTCCATACTATGACGAAAACAATGAAAACAGGCTTTCAGTCAGCGCAGTTAGCTTAGAGAGATAAGAGAATGATTGGAAGACCGAAGGTTGAATCTTCGAATCTTACTTGTTTTAGGAAGGTTTGACGTCCAACAGACTAAATATGCCGAAAATGTGAGCTTGCATGTCAGGTTGCTTAGCTTAGTGTGATAAGACAATGATTGGAAGACAAGAGGTTCAATGTTTAAATCCCAATGTAGGTCTTGAGGTCCAGTACACCAAGCAAATGAGAAATATGCCAAAAAAAAAAAACCTACTTTTGTGGGAGGTCAGTTAGCTTAGAGTGATAAGAGATTGACTGGAAGACAGAAGGTTAAATCTTTAAATCTAATATGTTTCATCAAATATGCGAAAATACATATTGTGTGTCAGGTCAGTTAGCTTAGGGAGATGAGTGAGTGATTGGAGGACAGAAGTTTGTTTGTGGGTTGGGTGTTCAAATCCTACAAGGTGCTGTTAGTAATAAGATGTACAACGAATACAAATAGAACAATATTCTGTTCCTCTGTCGCTAACCCAGGCTGTTGTTTTGTAGAGATAAATGCACTTTTCGACATATTTTCTTCACTTTTTTCAACATACAACTTTTTCAACATACGACATTTATCTCTACATTACTTAGTAGAGATAAATGCACTTTTCGATATACTATGATTTTTTTTTGTAATTAACTTTTTACGTGCGGTGCTTTGACTTTTTTTATCAATTTTTTTCAACATGCTATACAATGCCTTTTTATTCACGTTTTGAACATGCTATACTATGACTTTTATATCCCTTTTTTCGACATGCTAATCTATGACTTTTCCGATATGCTATAATATGACTTTATCACATTTTTTAAGATATACTATACTATGACTTTATTACATTTTTTGTAGTATGTACAAAATGGTATGTGTCATAAAAAAGTTGTAGTATAGTATGTCATAAAAAACATTTAAAAAAAAGATGTAAACCAAATACAAGATTCATTGTTTTAAATTAAATAGTTTTATGAGGCTCTTATTCTTAAAAAACATTTTGTTTGTAGTTTTTCAATTGACTAAATATAAAAAACTTAGTTGGGTCCTTATTTTATACAAATACATACTAAAACTGACCCTTCTTTATGTAGAATTAAATGATTTCCAATGGGAAGACATAGACATAGACCCTAAAACCTGTTCACATGGGATCAGAATTTACAAATAAAAAGGTTTCAATTTGCACATTAGCTGATTTTAAACAAGAATGTTTTTGTGTGTGCAGCTCTACGTCCAGGCCCGAATGCAGGGGAAGTGGACGCGCCTGGTTCGACCGACCATCCAGTTCTTCCTGGTGGCATTTTCTCTGTATGTAGGATACACCCGTGTGTCTGACTACAAACACCACTGGAGTGACGTAGTGGTGGGGCTGCTGCAGGGAGCTCTTATCGCTGTGCTCACTGTGAGTACGACAATGATTATACGTACAAAATCGTGTATCTCAAGACTGTTTTTGTCTACTCGTGAAGTCCAAAACATTCTTGATTACTAGCAGGAGTTTTCCCCAAAACATAAGTTCTAAACACGAATGGGAAACTAGTATTTGTCAGGTCTATGTTACATAATTTACCAGTTACCAGTATAAGTTTACCACTCACATTTATGGTAAACATATTCATTAACTTCTATCAATTGTCTTGTGATTACCATCCAGGCTACTAACCAAGACAAATGTGGAATTTATACTTTATTTTATTATTCACATTTCTTCCTTTTCTCTAAAGTATAATGTATGTGATGTAGTGACCAGTGACAAGCTGAATGTAAATAGTCAATTTAATGTGGTCACATAATACTTCCTGACTTCATGATTTGAGAAAGATTGCCCTAAAAATGAGTTTGCATGCAATAGATAACTGGTCATGAAATGCAGACTTTGAAGGATATAGAGGCTGCATGGGGATGCAACAGCACAATCTAATTCAAGAATTTAGAAATGTGTACAAAATGTGACCTGCAAAATTTTCAATTGTGCATCATTTTAGAGCAACAAATCTAAAAAGCTAACCCTAACCTGCAACAGGTAACATTCAAAAACAAAATACGTATCTTTTCTATATGAAATAGCTGTTGATCAATGCAGTAAGTACCAAAACTACCAGCACATAGTTTTTACTTTTAAAACACTGACATTGACCCTTCTTCTGTTCTCTAAGGTCCAATACGTGTCCGACTTCTTCAAGCAGCGCCCCCCTCGCTGCACACACACAGACACGGCAGAGATCGAACACCTTGAACGCAAACCAAGCCCACAGCCTCCTGACTCGCAGCACGGAAACCACTACAACTACTCTGGACCTGTATGAGCTCTTTCCAGCAGCTACTCTTACTAACCTGGGCCTACAAGCTCACTAACAGCAGCTCCATTACCAAAAAACATGACTTATACAGAAAAAAACACAATGCAGTAACCACTACCTAGAAATCCAGGCTTGACTGGCTACACTCGGCGACAACATCCCCAACAACTTTACAGCTTTGAAAACTCAGGTTCCCTAAACCTGTTGGAACAGAAGCTCAGTGTGTCTTTTTAATTAGGGTGTGTGTGTGCTGTGAAAATATGTGCGATTGTGTTTTTGACGTACACGTGTAGCGTGTTGTTTTGTTCGAAAGTGTGCAATGATATTGATTTTATTGATGTTTGTCTTAATTCTGTGCTGTGTTGATGAGATTTGTGGGGGGAGAATTCAGGCTGTGTGTAACACCGAAAAGTGAAGCAAAAACTGGCTGGTGTTTTTGAAATTTACAGATGCCAAAACCTTGGAGGATTAAAGTTTTTCTACTTTGTTGCTTACTTACTGCAGTCAAAGAACACTTATTTTACACTGGCGCTAGATTATATCTGCCTGTCCCTGCCACTTTTGTTATTTTTCTCTGCAGACATCTATATTGAACTGTCTTTAGAAGATATGCATGTTTAATGATGGACTATATACATGATTTTGTATTGTTCTAACATTTTTATTTTATTACTACAGTATCTAATAAATTGTGTAGCTTTTTAAGAAAGCATTACCACCACTTTACTGTGACGTTACAGAGCAACTTTGTAAGCTGGCAACATTATGCTCCTTGATTGAAAAACAGACAGCATAAAATTTTTTTCAGTTTTCTAGAACCTTACACGTTTGTGGAATTAATTTCTCTACAAGTTGACGCTAACATGTGTAACCAATTGTGAAACTGCACATAATGTAATCATTTTTCCTTCAGCCTGTTGGTTTTTTAGTGTAGTTTTCTCCATAAATATTAGCCAGCATGTCGTCTACGAGTTCTTACTTTAACAGCAAGAGAAAAGAAATGTAAAAGGAGTCTTTTTGTGGTGAGATAATATTTCCTTTTTATCTTTTCTTTCATTGAGCTATTCTCTGCTGTGTTGTTGAAACGCAGCGTTCATGTCTGGACCTGCTGCTGACGGCTGTGGACTCCTCACAGCAAAAGGAATGAGGCTGTTAGACCACGTCAGAGGTGTTCCCACACTGGCAAGATCAGACAGCTATCAATAGTTTATTTTCTCTTATCATCAGTATGATCGTTACTATAAGGGGCTTTTTATGCACAATCGCGCCAAGGTCTGCTTTAAAGGGTCAGTTTATAGAAATGACTAAATATTTCCCAAATAAGTCCCACTGCTACCGTCTAGTTATTTAAATAGTTTTGGTTGTTTTAAACCAGGTTTTGAGATATTTGGCCCTACCCAAAACTTTGAAAGTAAATTTAATTTGTGTCGCTCACGTAAATAAAAAAACATATTTTTCCCGGTTACTTTGAATTATCTGCACAACTTGCTAGACACACTGATAAATCAGCCAGGTCAAGGTTTAATAATGTATCTACCAGAGAGAACTGACAGGTCTATCTGTCAGCTGTAATATTTCCTGCTTAGTGCATATCTTGGTTACAGTTCAATCTTTAAACCCTACAGCTATGATGATTTAGCCTCTGGGGGCTACGGCCAATATTTTCAGCTAACTTTGTCTGTCTGCCCTTTGGTGCTGAGCAGATGGCATACAGTCACTTTTTTAGACCTTTTTTATTGGATGAGCGATAAACCTAGATGTGCTGAAAGACAGTAAAACGCTGTGAAGACTTGAGGGGAAAATGACAGTGACAGGTGATAATTCTCTGTGGGTTCGTCACTATGAGCGACTTAACAGGCATTTGATCCATTCGTATAAACACATTGGTTAGAGCTGCACTGGAGCCTAACTTTTAATGCACTCGTAAAATCTGACAAGATGGATAGGTGCTGACTCAGAGTGAGAGGTTAGTAATCCAGAAGGAATTTGTTAAATTTTTTTTTTTTTAAATTACACTGTGACTCTGCATGTCCCTGTAATGAGATTCATCCCTCAAATTGCTAACTTGTATCTGAGTCAACCAAAGCTCATGCCACAAATTATTGTATTTAACTGCAGAGAAGTTGAATATCCATCTATAAATTTTTTCTCAGGCTCCCAAAAGCTACATTTCATGACTAAGCATCAATGAGTCAGTGAAGTGATTTTGATGTTGCCTTTCTGATTGCTTCATTTTTTTTCCTCTCCCAGACAGTTACCGACCAAAGATTAATGACCACTCTCAATCACGTCTTTTATTTGTAAGGCACCAGAGAAGCTTCCTTACTGCTAAAAGGTTGATTCATTCTCATTAGAGTACACAGTTGCTTGTTACATCTTTGTATTTTTTTTTTTTAGTTTTTTGCCCCAGGTATCTTAAAATGAGACTGTGTTCATAAACACATTAAACTGGTTTTTGTTGCACAAAAAAAGAGAAAACACTTACAAACCTAGAAAACAATGTTATGTGTTACTGCTTACTGAGCGAATGGGAGAGGGGGAAAAAACAGGAAAACAACATGGTATACAACATTGTGCCTCTCTTTTAACTGTAGGCTTGTAATGCACACATACAACACCAAAGTCTTCCATGATACACACACATTAAAAAGCAGCTTTGAAACATACAAAAATGCTTTAAAAAATATGTATATTGATATATTCATATGTATACAAATTGGCCCTTCACAGCAAAAACAAACACACATACCATTCATATGTCTGAGTTTTGCCAAAAGAGGTTTTCTAACAGACTGACGTCAGCATAACGAGTGCAAATAACTAAATGATCTGTTTTCGCACTCGATACATTAAGGTCAAATCACCAGCTCCCTAACACTAGCACAGACAGGAAGAAGAAAAAATAAGAACACTGAGCCACAACTTGAGCGGCTTTCAAAATTAAAACAGAAGAAAAGTTTAAGCTCCAATCTTGGACGTGCTCAGATGCTAAATGGTGAGTTGTCAAAGCTCTGGAAAGCACTCACATTACAGGGGAATAGAAGGTAACGCCTGCAGGGTACAGGTGCTTGTCCCACAGTCCGGATGAAGACGAGAAGAGAACACAGTGAGAATAAGGTGACTGGCCTGGACCGCTTTAGACACTGAGTAGACATCAGTCTTGTGAATGTAGCTTCATACTATTGATCAATGAGAGAGCACTGCTGCCCTCTGTTGCCTTTTATATGAACATTCCCATTCCTCTCGCCTCAGCTGGGTCCCAATTCCATACTACATACCAACTGCAAACACTGTTTTTGCTTATACTAAACTAATATATACTATACTAGAGCAGACATTATACAACACCTGCTGCATTGGAGTTCAATTGTACCACAACTTTAAAAAAGCCATTGCCAATTCAAATGAACAAATGTTCAAATGTCAAAAACAACATGTTTTCAAATGTTTTTTTTGTCTACAGACAGACTGTTGAGCATACTTTATTTTATCACTTTTTAAGTGGTCAAAGCCTGCTCAGTCTAAAAGCTGGGTTATGCAAGAGAAGAACTATTTTGTATGAAATGTTATCCGATCATGTCAGAAGGCAAAAGTGTTTATAGCGGTTTCGAACGGCCACACTTTAAAGTGGGGTGACAAGCCGACCATCTACAATAACAAAAAAACACACACAAAGTGGCAGTCGAGTCTCATTACAGGCTATATTCACTCTGCAAAAGGGGCAAAAATCAGTGTACCCATTTAGGGCTGAGCAATACCAAGTTAAGTAGATAGTACATACTAGAATTAGCATGGGGTGTGGAATTGGGAAAATGCTCTAAATATAACTCAAGCTTCTTTGCAACAGGCCACAATAAATTTGGTCGCCAGGACAAATTCTAACTGTGAGAATCTCATTTAGATATGCTGTTTTTGAGGGAACACTTGACGTTGCTTACAGAGATTTAGCAACTCACCCTGGACACATTCTTCATTAAAACAATGTGAAAATAAAAGAAGGGGAGATCTTCCCCTGACAATCACACACAAGTTAAACAAGACAGGAAAAGACAGGTGCTTGATACAGTCTCAGTATGAACTGAAGTGCTCTTCTAACTTACAGAAATACACTACTCATATGTCTCTTACGGCCGTCTGGTTCTGAAGTTTAGATCCTGTTCAAGTTTGTCTTGGTCAGTTAAAGAGTGGACCAGTACGAGGAAAGGGCAGGAATAGAGGTGGTGTGAGGAAAATGCAAAAAGGTGCTTTAAGAAAAAAATATAGTTAAATTAAACAAGTGTTTTCTCCTTTCCGATCACATTCACTCGAGCACACGCAGACACATTTTGAATGCCTGACTTTAACTTCACGAAAACAACATGTCAAAATAAAGTCCATTTTTTTCAGAGCTTAAATTCTGGTCATTTAAAGGAACTTGCCACCATCTGTTGAAATAGGGCTTATCCCGGTCTACCCTTCTGTAGATAGGTGGACCAACAAATGTTTCGTCTCAGTGCATGCATTGTTTTAGTCCAGTGCAACACCGGCAGCGCCGCTGCTAGTTAGCTTAGCATAGTGAATGGAATCCTATGTTGCTGTAGCATGCTGTGAGTAAAAGTGGGCCAACAAAAAACAACAACCTAATTACTTCTTGTGGCCTGCATATTCACAAATAGTAATGCAGATTAAAACTAGACAATTTCCTAGGCCGATATTGATTTGGGACTATATTGGGTGGAAGCACAGCTGAAGCACTGTCCCAAGTCATTATCTGCCTAGTGAATCATCCATTCTTAATATGCATTGCCATTTGTACTTATTGTGAATATGCAGGCCACAAGAAGTAATTAGGTTGTTGTTGGTTTTTTTGTTGGCTCACAAAAAATGCTTTGGGCCACCTAGCTACAGCTAGGGGAGACCGTAATAGGCCCCATTTCAATAAACGGTGGCGTGTTCCTTTAAAGACGAGTCATGGTCCATGCCATGAAGCGCGTGTAGAAGCAGCAGCAGCAGCTAGGCCTATGAAACATGAGTTAACCCCCAAGATGGGCATACTACCATTTGTACAAACTTTAGGATTTTATTGGATTAAAAGCCCATTTATTTGGGATTGAGGTACACAGCTAATGCATCCAGTGGTTGGTCATATGAAAATGCAAAAGAAAAAAAAAAAAAATTAATCAAGGTAAAAAGTCGGTTGGTTACTGTTTGAAGGGTTTTGACAGCACCCGATAAAGTGTCATGTGTTTAAACACATTCCATTTAATGTCAGACTAAGATTTGACAGAAATGAATGGTATCACCCTCCAAGCAGCTCCAGCCAATATTTCCATTTGGGGGGGGGAAGGTAATGGAGCTGGACGTTGTGATTGGAGGGACAGGAGTTAGAGGGAACTCAGATGTCGTAAAACTGCTTACTATGACTTACAGACGGGACAGTAAGAAACAATCTGAGGGACTGCAGAGCACGTAAACAAAAAACACTGGATCCGATAACAAAAAGAATTAAGCAATTTAAACCAGTGAGAAGCAGATCTGTGTAAGGGACACTGCTGTTAGCTTTCATCATCAGCTCTCCCTCCAAATCGGAAAACAGTTATCTTGGTTAAGCCTAACAACAGTGGCTTACACACAAAAAAAAGCATCTATTTAAAGTCTAAAAGCCTGAACTGAGTCTATTACCACTAAATAATAAGAACATTTAACTCTCACTCTCAGCCATTCAGCAGTTTCTCTCTCTGCACATCCAAAAATCTGTCCTCTCTGCTTGTCATCACCCCTGCAGTTACTCTTCTACATCAACACTCAGCAGACAGACTTACATCAATCTCCATTTACAATTACAGTTTTACCTCTCTTTTTTTTTTTCTTTAGACACCTCATCCCACAACCACCCCCTCCAAACCTCCTGGCTGTGTCTGATCTAGTCTGACTTGTCCCCGTCCTCTCCTCGGGGTGCTCTCTCCGCCGCTTCCCGGGCCTTGTCCTCCTTTACTGCCTGGGCCTGGCCGTGGGAGTAGTTGGCCAGGATGGAGGAGAGGGAGAGCAGGCCGGAGCTGGAGGAGACGGCAGGCAGGGTGGGAGGGGTGAGGCCCAGGGGCAACGGGGCCACAGGCAGGGCCAGGCCCTGGGAGCTGGGACAGGTGTTGCACCTGGAGCTGTTGCTGAAAGCACACAAATACAGACACGGTGAGCTCATAAATTATAATTGGTGCTTAATAATGCAGTACAGAGATGTTCTCATTTGGTGCACATTTATATAAACTTTATTATTAAAAGATGCATGTCTTGTGTTATGTGCTTCTGTGTTTTAATTATGTCCTATGTTTGTATAGTCTATATCGACAATGTGTTATTTCCTGGATTGTTCGGGTGCCGCCGGAAATTCCGCCGAATGTCCCTCCTTTCAGCTGGAAGTCCGTCACCTTTGGGTTTCTATGGGTTGGCATTCTAAACTCTGGTTGATTTATGAGGACTATGGTTAACTGCTCCTCAGATCTCTGCAGGGGAAATCCAGACAGCTAGCTAGACTCAACCCAATCCCAACATCTGGACTCACAGGCTTGCGTTCTCGCGAAATACATAATGGCTTAGGGTTGTCCCAATGTGGAATTTGAAAGGGCGTGAGGGTTTGAGTACACACTTACCGAGCCCATTCCGTGAGTCTGCATCGATGCAGACTTCGCTAAAGGGAATTACCCACAGTTCAAAGCGTTGTGACGTTTACTGCAGAGCCATAGGGAAATCCAGAAATTACAAAAAGGTAAACAACAGCACTACACACAACTACAAAACGGAACGGACCTGATGTCCAGCTTGTAAGGCCGTCTCCTGTGCCTTGGCCGTGTGGAAAGCAACAAACTTAAAATGAAAATACCTAAACTGGCAAGTGTCAGCAACATCTTTGTTATTACACGTTACGAAGGTAACATGTGATCTTGTGAAGTGCTGTCCCAATCCCATTTATAGCTATCTGAGCTCATGTGGCCTCACACACACTCACTTAGCAATTGAGTTAAATTAAGTCTTTGATTCTTTAGTCCTCAGGGCTCACTTTAGGATTGGGTCTATCTGTTCAATCTGAGTTTTTTGTTCATGACTAAAACAACTTTTGAAAGTACACATGTTCCACCAAAACAAGTTCCTTCCCGAGGCTATTTTGCAGTGGCACCGTTGCTCCGTACGGTGGTTAGTGCTGTCCATGACGATTGTGATTGGTTTAAAAAAGAAATGCTAATAAAACAGAGCATGTTTTTTTTCCCATCCCGGAATGCTGTGTGGACTAGCCAGACCCTCCTCCGCAGCGCTGTGGAGGAAGATCTGGCAGTGCAAGAATAATGTTTGTATGATGATGTTACGACCGGCCTTTTGAGTGGTTAGCTGATAGGACAAGTGCTGACACAAGAAACAAGGGAGGGGGTGTGTGTGTGACACTGATAACTAAGTCGATTGCAGGTGTGTGAGAGCTAAATTCAGGAGATTGTTTAAGGAGCGTGGAGCAGAGAGACTCGGGCAGGCGGGCAACAGGCCAGACATGCTGAGGATACACACAGAAAAAGACTGTCTTTCTTGTTTTCCCACAACATGACTTTTTATAAATACATCTTTTAAAACCTCAACTACAACACACCAAAGAGCAGGCTCGCGGAGAAGTGAATGAGAGACGCTGGAGGACACGAGGAGGCCGTCCCTCCCAATGAGGGACGCCAGCAGGCCTGGCTTCAGAATGCGTGCAGTGTCTGGGTGAGTCAGTTTAACACAGCACAAACCCCTCTAGAAGTAGGAGAGACATGCACTCATCCAGACAAGTTTAGTCTCATTCACACATTGAACGCAACACGAGACGGGGGAGTAATGTTACGAGCTAAGTTAGCCTTTAATAGCTGTGTGTCTTCGGTAAACGAGCCCAATGCTTTTGACAAACATCAATAATATTTTTATTATTATTATTGCTCTGCGTGCTTATACATTGTTTCAATACGTTTCATAATTTGTATCTTATATTCTGGTATTTTGGTTTGACAATGACTGGTTTTATGTATTGTTTGGGATGAGACACGATTCCCCCCCCACCCACCCACATCATCTATACCCATCTATATAAAAAAAAGCTCACCCGTATAATGGAATTCATCTCAGGGGGTGTGACTTGCTTGGCTCTCTCTATGGCGCCCATGACTTGCTGTTGATGCTAAAAAAACACATGGTCATGAACAAATTGACATCTAAGTGCATTAACATGGTTGGAAAACCTGAGCAAAAAGGCGACAAGTAACAAGATTGGACATTTTTGTAGAAAAATCAGCCACTTCAGATGTGCTAGTGATTTATAAGATTAAAAGAATAAATAGGAAAATATAAAGTTTGTTGAAAACCATTGGTAATTACCACTAGAATGTAGATTACATAAGGAAAAAGAGGTTTTAATTACAGTTTTCCAAGCCTGTATCTAACCCCTTAAATGCACATGGGAGAATTCTTACTTCTTGTGACAGGTAAGGCAGCACCTGAGCACAGATGCCATTCAGTCTCTTCACTATTTCGGCCTGAAATGATAAAAAAAAATGGTGAGACGAGCAAAACTACCAGATCTGAGCTACTATACAAAGTATTCATACAGGAAACAGTGATTACCTGTTTGTGCATTTCAATGTTCAGCCCGTAGGACATTTCATAGTACTAAAAAAAAAAAAAAATCAAGAGGCAGAAAAACACACATTATAAAGTGAAGCTTTGTAGTTTCGGTACATTTTTATACACAATGTAAGAATCCCTCTGTATACAGCACACAATGCTGGGAAAAAAGCATATACATGTATTTTTTAGATTTGTGTACATGTCATACTGTATTTGTGGATTATGAAGTGAGACATTTAGATGTGTTACTCATATGATGATGAAGCAGAGTAAGACACTAAATAAAATGCAATCTGCGATTACCTGTGACTGAAACAATAAACAAAGTCGATCTAGACATCCCTGCCGTGTGCTGGAGTTTCTCTGCTTATACAGCAATACTAAGTGACTATGGTCTGTATATTAGAGGAAAAAAAGCTAAAGATAAACAGCCACATCTCACTGACAAAGGTAAGTGCAACACTTACCATGATATAGTGACGCTGCATCTCTGACTTTTCAGAAGCCAGTTTATCACACTCCAACTTTAAACTGGACAGAGAGAATATAAATATTAAAACAGGTCAGTTGGGAAACCTATGTATCTGCTCTTTGAAGGAATAGCTTGACATTTTGGGATTTATATCATCTAAGACACAATGACCACTCGCTGCGAGGTGGCACTAGCGCGAGCATATTTCCCACAGTGTTTAATTATGTTTAAATGTCGTTGCACTATGCTGCGCCTCCTAATGCCAGCAAACCTTTGTTCAAATATGGTTTATTTTGCTGGATTATAAAAGCATTTAAAGCTGGGTAAAACAATATTACTTTTTTTTAAGCAAGTAACAATAACCAACATTTTCTTACCCATATCAGCCAATACAGACACGCAATTGTAAATCAAATTTGAAGTCATACCTATGTTAAGACACATGTTGACCTATTAAAGTCCTTGAAAAGAGCTATACCACCAAAGTCAATTGCATTTACCATAATAATAAACTACGGGAAAATATTTCAAACACTAAAATGATATGAAGTGTGTGTATGGTTGTGTTAACCACCTACCTGTGGTACTGTGCTTGGAGGAACTGGAACTCATCCTTGATGCGATCACAGGAGTCAGAAGTGGTGAACTTGAGAGGTTGACTGGACTGAGAGGATGCCTGAAAAACAGAATATGATCCCTTTTTATAAATTACATCACAAAGATCCCTGCATCCAGGTCGAGACTCTCAATCGGAAACTGTACTTTGGATGCCTAATAGGGCTGGGACGGCTTTTGTCACGATTCATTTCTTTCACGGTACATGGGTGTCGATTTGATTTGTTTTGCGATTTTCATTTATTGGGATTCGATAGTATTGCGATTTCCTTTCCCTTCTTTGACAAAAACAAAAGTTGAAAAATACACTTCTAGAGACGGTATATCATGAGAAATTTCTAAAATTGATTGTTTTCTAATAATAATCCACATAACATGCATTTTATAAACAGATATGATGTAGTGGTAACGTTGAAACAGAATATATTTTAGGTGAAACATTGGTAAAAATTTAAAAAAATAGATAGAATAGCTCAAAGGATGTCAGCCTAAACTGGGTTTCATATCCGAGTGTGAGTGTACAGTATACATGGAGATAAACAAGGAGACACTGTGTTTAATTTGCTGACAAATTGATATGCAACATCTGTTTTTAGAAAACCACAGGTCCACCACAGAGTGGTGATTGAGGAAATGGGTTTAAAAGGAGGCGAGATCAAAACGTGCCCGTGCTGACCATATGTGAGACCTACTGAAAGGCTGCATTAGAAACTTGGTTATGTATACACTACACTTAAACCATCAATCCAAAGCAGCTTTAATCCAGAGTTTACCCAGTTCCCTAAACCTGATTACTCTCTAAATAAGTGGCACAAGGGCAAGAGGTTTCCCGTGGGATTATGGGACTGAACAGAGGATAGAGTCACCCGGTTCCATGGTCAAAACCCTGCATCCAAAATAGTGCCGGAACCACTAGTCACAGGTAGAGCTAAAACCAAAAAACCTTTGTAAATCCTTTTATTTTAGAAAAATAAAAGAAAATGAACAAACAATTTTGGCAATCAATTGTTTTTTGTTGTTCAAGAAAAAAGCTAAATATTCACCTTTTCCTGTTTCTGAAATTGTCCGAATAAGTTAGGCTATGACATTTTAAATCACTAACTTTATGTTTTGAAATGTTGGCCGGGTAAAACTACTTGTTTGAAGATGTCACCTTGGGAAATGTGTCAGGTTTTTTTTTTTTTTAGACTTAAACATTAATCATAAAAATAACTTTGAGAAATGTTCTATGTTGATCTATAAATGATTGTCATTCATAGCTCTCCAAAAACACATAAAGTACGTTTGGAGAGCAACATCGGCATTACAGTGGTTCAGATTCTGTCCTATGAAAGCCACCAACAGTTGAAACTGGCTGGACTAGACTGAAACTGCCTTGTCATGTTTCTTTAGGAAGATATTTGTTACAGGCTTGCTTTAAGAAAGAGGAACAGCGATCACATGTTGAAACCAACAAGAATATACATTTGCTTTATTTTAAACAAATACTCTACCTGCAACCTGAAATTCTTACATTAGAAATAACAAAAGAAGAAAAAGGCCTGCAATTAGGGGTGGACGGTAATAACTGTACACCGTATGTATTTGCCCTACAGTATGAAAACTAAACCGTGCTGACAGGTAGAGCCCTCAGAAGGATGCCAGCGCCGTGACAGAACACAATGACATTACGCACGACTGTTCGCTGTTTACCTTCATAAAATCGCCTGAAAACGACACCAGAAAGGTGACCATTTATTTTGAGTGAAACATAGCTGCTAATATTGGTACTGAGAGCAGCAAGTTAGACTGCAGAGTTGTCTCTGCGCTTTTCTCTCTGCTGTGCACCGGGTGAGTCTGGCAGTAAATGACAGCATAACACAGTAAAGACTCTCACACTTGGCTGAAATGGCAGCACTATGCCAAAACAAGTCTCTCAATTTCATTAAAAAAAAGTATTCATTTTTAAGAGATTCTGTTATTTTACAGTACTGGGAAAAAAATAATAATACACCAGTGTTTTACCCCTTTATATACCGTTACTATCCGAGCTTCAAATTATACCATGAAATAAATTTAAAGCCATATTGCCCAGCCATACCTGCAACAAAACAATTATTTTCAGTATGGGTTATTAGAAGTGTTGCGAGTGGTCTGACTGACACCTGAAAGATAGTTTACCATCATGGTAGTCTCGTATTGCCAGACCTTATCATGGTCAAATTTCCTTCGGGATGAATAAAGTATCTAGCTATCCATCTATCAACCTACCTACCTACCTACCTACCTACCTACCTCCTTACCTCCACAGCGCTTTGTGGAGTTAGCTCTTGCTACACCACAGTTGCGTTCTAGGATAGGAGGAAAAAATGCTCTGGGTGTTTACATTTCTTTAAACCAATCACAATCGCCTTCGGCGGCGCTATGTTGCCGAAAGCAGCGAATGTGGCTCAGCAAAATATTCTCTGGAATGACTATTTGCACTCCGCAAAAGAAAACACCACATACAATACATGCTTAAAATTTGCTCTTGTACTTGGTCCATAGAAATCCACACCAATCGGTCCCATAACGTCTTACTTAGATAATAAATGGCAGAAAGATATTCTTTGTAAATCTTTAAAATCATTCACCGAAAGAAGCAAGCAGGCCTGCCTTAATGCACGATCCAAATTTCCTTCAAAACTTGCTCTTTATAGTGTGGTTTGCTAACTCAAAGTTTGTTTTTTGTTTCCCCGAATTGAAGGGTTTTTGAGAACGGCAACACACAAAGAGCGGAAGAGGAGGGGCAAAGCCTGACATCTGGCGCGTGATGTCAGGCTTTATCCTGGAAATGAACTTCCGTTGATCCAAACTACCATGATGGTGGTGAACAAAGAAAACTAGCATTCACAGTTAAGAAGCTGGAACGAGTGATTTTTTTTGCATTTTGAAAAGTTGACTAAACGACTAAGCAATATTTCATTTTTTTGTTGATTGTTTAGAGTTAGCAGGGCTAATCAGGAAGTAGCCGACTCTGCTGGAGGAAGTCTCTAGTGCGCCTGCTCTATGGGCCACACTATGGCCCTATCATCCAGTAATTTTAGATGCGGCAGTTGAACTTTTTTGACGTCATGTGCCACTGATCAACTGTTATAGAAATAAATGGGGCCCGCCTCAACACTGTATCCAGTTCCTATTATACATCCATGTTCCATAGTCTTTGTGTCCGTATGCGGAAGTACCATCTGTAGTTCAAGCTGCAGCCCTAGAGCCAGCAGAAAACCACCGTATGATGCGTTTTGCGTCATCCAGCGTTTATCTGCTGGCCTGTGAGTATAGGGAGAGATGGAGGGTAGTTTAACATAGTTCATTTACACATACTACCAACATTATTATAGTATACAACTAATTTAATATCGTTAAAGTATCCCTTTAAATTAGCTTTTTTTTTTTTTTTTTTTTTTTTTTTTTACAGCTAACCGCTAACGGCAGACTGTTTGCAGTCAAATACAGGAAATAAAGTGCTATAGCTAGTTTTATATAGATTCATTTTAAGTGTTCCTGCAATCTCTCTCCACTGTAACGGTACAAACGTGGTGAGGTGAGGTCTGGCATTGTGAGCTGACAGCTACCTCCAGCCATACACTGTTAAAACTAGCCAGCAGAGCTATCATTATCAGCTGTCGGTTGCTAGCTAGCTGTTAGCTCAGCTTGCTTAGTTTGCTACTGGGACAAGTTCAACTAGGCAACTTACCGAGTGCCTTGATTGAGGAAACATCATGTCAGCAGTGTGTTTTGCCGTGTTTCCCTTGGTCTAATCGAATTACCGGGCTAGCTGGCTAAGCTAACAGGTCCCCAGATATTATTAAATGATTGGAGACGCTATTCGCACTTTGTACTCTGTCATCGTTTAAAATAACGTTAGCTAACGCGAAAGCAGCAGGAGCCGGAGATCGTCTTCTGGTCTTCGCAGTTAGGAAAACAGCTGCCTCCGAAGGATGAATAAGCTAACAACAATAAAAAGGTTTTCAAAGGAACAGCAGTTCTTTTTTTTTTTTTTTTTTTGGAATAACGTTAACGATACACCTCCCCGGGGAAACCCTGGATGTTGACACATGAGCCCCCGACTTTCCTCTGCTTTGAAGAGAAGAGCAGCATCACCCGGAAAACAAACCGAGCAGCGGAGGAGCGGGCGCCCCGTGTGACACAGAGCTGAACTGAAGCGCTCATCGCTGCAGCCAGCAGGGCCGGAGCGACAGCTTCTGACGGGGGCCCCGAAGCAGTCTGATACACACAGGGGATGGATGGATCATCCACCAGGCTGAGCAGGCATCCCAGAAGGGGCCCCATAGTCCCAGATTCACTGTGCATCAATTGCTTTTAGTAATTTGATCAATAACAAATGTGTTAGGGAATTTGCACACAAGTTCCGTAAGTGCCTAAAGAAAGGCCATGTATTGAACTGGGGCCCTTTGTCAAAATCTAATTTAAAGATCTTAATAATTTTAATTTATATTATGCTGCACAACTTTACCTATGAATGTATGTAGTAAAGTTATGTTTATTCCACTTATCACAAACTAATTGACACACAGAACATCTCTGGTATTATTCTTGCATTAGAGTACTGGTGGGACTCTGGTCTCTCTGCCCTGTGTATCCTCTACTGAATGGGAACTTGGAGTGTACAGGGTGAGCATGCAATGCACAGAAGATGTGAGATCAATAGCTGCGCCCAGCATCAATATGCCAAGGCACAGCAACAATCAAATACAATTTAGCCTACATTAGACTGCAGTCAAACACGGAAAACACGCACAAAAGACAAAATATAATTTAAGATGTTTTGTTGTTACTATAGCATCTTTCAGAATTTGAGGATTGCATTTGTTTTGGTTTATTGAAAAGGAGACAGTCCCAGTGACAGATGGCGCAGTTTATGTTGTTCTTGGTACTTCATTTTAAGGGGAGCATCACCATGCATATTTGCTGTTATGACACAACTACTAAGAGTTGACATTTTTCAATCCTACACATGGCAGCTTTAAGAAAAAAAAAACTCCACTATTTTGTTAGACAATTTTCAATTCCCAAATTGTAATAATGCCCTAAAAACTAATTTGTTGTGTCATCCCAAACCATTTTATAGCCCCTCCCAAATCCTGCACATTTTGGTCCATCCAGCTGACAGCCAGGAGCTGGGAGAGTACCCACCATTGGACCCTCAAATTTTCCTTCCAGTAATTATTGGGTTATAAAACTAAACCTGTAGTTTACATTTTAAATTCCTTTGCACGGCCCCTGGTGGCTGCTTGATTTGCTTACCAGGCCAGCCGTACTGCAGCCATTACAATAGGATATATTTCAAAAGGAAAAAGGGTATATGACCATTGACCAACCAATCTTCACCTTCAGAAGAGCTTGGTTATATACACTCACCTATACCGCAAATTCAAAATATACAGTAAATCACTGTAAATGAAATGTTACTACCCATAATGCATTGTTTATTACAGTAATTAACCAGAAAAGAAAATTATGGTATTTTACTGGGCATTTTGTGGTAACTGTAGAAATTACAGTAAAGTCCAACAGTGTAGGATTATGAGGAACACCATACTAATACTGTGTTTGACCCTCTTTTGCTTTCAGAACTGCCTTAATTCTATGTGGCATTGATTCAACAAGGTGCTGAAAGCATTCTTTAGAAATGTTGGCCCATATTGATAGGATAGCATCTTGCGGTTGATGGAGATTTGTGGGATGCACATCCAGGGCACGAAGCTCCCGCTCCACCACATCCCAAAGATGCTCTATTGGGTTGAGATCTGGTGACTGTGGGGGACATTTTAGTACAGTGAACACATTGTCATGTTCAAGAAACCAATTTGAAATGATTCGAGCTTTGTGACATGGTGCATTATCCTGCTGGAAGTAGCCATCAGAGGATGGGTACATGGTGGCCATAAAGGGATGGACATGGTCAGAAACAATGCTCAGGTAGGCCGTGGCATTTAAACCATGCCCAATTGGCAGTAAGGGGCCTAAAGTGTGCCAAGAAAACATCCCCCACACCAGCCTGCACAGTGGTAACAAGGCATGATGGATCCATGTTCTCATTCTGTTTACGCCAAATTCTGACTCTACCATCTGAACGTCTCAACAGAAATTGAGACTCATCAGACCAGGCAACATTTTTCCAGTCTTCAACTGTCCAATTTTGGTAAACTCTTGCAAATTGTAGCCTCTTTTTCCTATTTGTAGTGGAGATGAGTGGTACCCGGTGGGGTCTTCTGCTGTTGTAGCCCATCTGCCTCAAGGCTGTGCGTGTTGTGGCTTCACAAATGCTTTGCTGCATACCTCGGTTGTAACGAGTGGTTATTTCAGTCAAAGTTGCTCTTCTATCAGCTTGAATCAGTCGGCCCATTCTCCTCTGACCTCTAGCATCAACAAGGCATTTTTGCCCACAGAACTGCCGCATACTGGATGTTTTTCCCTTTTCACACCATTCTTTGTAAACCCTAGAAATGGTTGTGCGTGAAAATCACAGTAACTGAGCAGATTGTGAAATACTTAGACCGGCCCATCTGGCACCAACAACCATGCCACGCTCAAAATTGCTTAAATCACCTTTCTTTCCCATTCTGACATTCAGTTTGGGGTTCAGGAGATTTTCTTGACCAGGACCACACCCCTATATGCATTGAAGCAACTGCCATGTGATTGGTTGATTAGATAATTGCATTAATGAGAAATTGAACAAGTGTTCCTAATAATCCTTAAGGTGAGTGTACTAAATTAAAAAAAATAAATAAAATTAAAAAATGTATATACTGTATCTCAGAAGTCAAGATAATCTGGACACGGTCCTACCTATAGCCTTAAAATGTAGCTATAGAAGGACAACCAAACACTGAAATATCTGATTAATTAAGCATGTGAAATCAGAGAAGCCAATAGAGGTGGCCACACAGGAGCAAACAAGAAAACCATATGCTCCTATTAGAAATGGGGTTTTGTTAAATGTGAAACTTCAATACAATCACAATACCTGTTACTCATTTCTGATATTCAAAATAAACAAAAATACATATTGCAAGATTACCTCAGACTTCTATAGCTACAACTTAAAACATACAAAAATCATGAAAACCACTCAACACACAAACACCATGAGCAAGTATAGGAACAAATTTATTTCAATTTAAAACAGATACCTTGTCATTATGTTTCTCTCTTAGAAGGCGGCGATGATCGTAAGTCATGTTCATGTTTGAATGAGGATCAGGCAACAGTGGTTGAAACAAACACATGAAACACATAAAAAAATATGGCAAGAGTTATTTAAATCAATTATCGATAATAACCAACTGATTGAACCCCCTTCATCGAGGGCTCTGCTTCAATGAATACATCAAAGCCCTCACTTCAAACACAAAATAAACAGCACATGCAATTATAATTACAGTTCCTTAAAAAAAAAAACAGCAGATTATCTTTTGAATCTTCAATCTTAAATACAGAATAAAGTCTTTGTGTGTACTTAATCATCTATCCTTTTAGTCTCTGGTGTGTTTTATTTAAAAAGGGGGGTGACGGGGGTGGGCGGCATCTCAGGTGGTGGTCCTTTGATGATGACCACAGCGTTGGCACTTAAAGAGAGCCTGGCTCTAGAGAGAGTGGGGTTGGCACACTCAGTATATTACATCATTTACATTTGGTTTACATACAAAATAAAGAAAACAGCATTTTATACCCCACTACACAATTGAACTTCAGGTTTCATTGGAGTGGAGGAAAAATAAATCAAGTGGTCCTAAATAATAGAGTTCTGGTAATGTTTTCATACAGGAAATGGGGGGAAAAAAAGAAGAAAAAAAAGGGAAGAAGATTTACATTTTGAATATGCAATGACTCCATACTGATGTCCAAAAGATAAGTTTGATTCCACTTATTCTAAAAAAACACCCACAGGAAGGAAAATCACACACACACAAAAAGTCAGAATGCTCTGAAACCATATATGGACCGGCAACACCATCTTTCATTATTCAAGGCAATGAAAGGCAATAAATAAGAGTGTTGTAGTGAAAAACCCATCTAGTCTTTGCACTGGTCATTGCTCAAAACAGACAAGAATGAAAGAATAAGAAGGAGATTTAAGTTTCATACAGACTCGCCTTCCTTCTCTCCAGCTCACATATGTTGAGATAAAATGTGTCAAAAGCACACTGTGCAACACTGGGCTGCTAACACACTACCAAACCCACACTAACAGCCAGTCAGCCCTTCACCATGTGCCAGAGTTGTAGTGTCAAGTTTAAAAATACAACATGGTTCATCACCATTAAAGTGAGCTGCACTCAACACAGTAAATCTTAACACAACTACTGATAAATACTTGGGTATTCATATATTGGTATATCGCTCCACTTAAATACTGGCGTCCTCTTTATGACAGTCTAACGGTTGGTGGTCTGCTTTCTAATGCTAAAAGGTTACTGTCATTTTCAGCAGACCAAAATGGCAATTAAGGACCACACTGGCGTTTTGAAAAACATATTTTAGCCCCATTAACTTAAAACATTACATCACTGCTTCCCATTTTTTTAAACCGATTCTCTATCTTTTCAGCAGCTGATCCGATAGGCTGGATCAATCTAGCAATTGAGACTGGCCAGACGCAGCCGATAGTTTATTTGTCAGTCATATAATTTAGGGTTAATGTAATTCTGACTCAGTTTTTTTAAATCTTTAAAAATAATATATTTCCAAAAACAATTTTGAATTTAGAGGAAAAAAAAAAAGGAGCAACATAGTAAATCAATTTTGTAACTGGAGAAATGGTCATCAATAAAGTATGCAATTTGTTGTTAATGGGCTAAAACATGCAAAGTCACAAGCATGGTCATTAAGTCAAATACTTGGGGGAAATATGCAATACTTGTCCTGGTAGTAGTGTCTTTACTGAAAAGTGTTTCTAAACTGCATGAGGTATTACAGGTACCACTGTGATACCGATGCAAACAAAAAAAGTTGTAGTAAAAGGTTGAAGAGCCAGATACTGGGTCCACTTAATTCACCAAAGGGCCAGATACATAAAGAAAACTGATTAGTGTTGGTAAACTCTACACATACACCGTATGTTTGCATTATCACCCTGCCTATACTTGTTATAGCACAAACTGCAAGTAATCTCCATTCATAAACAAGGATAAGTAGTGGATGACTTGGTTCACTATGGTCCTGTAGTCCACTCCACACAGTCCACACCGATGCACTGTGATAGCCCTTAATGAGGATGAAGGATAAGTCACCTGTAGAAAAGGTCAAAGACCAAAAAAGTATTTCTGCACTTCACTGGCACTATAAAAGCAAGCCTCAAAAAACTGGAAATTAACAATGCAAAAACCGACGTGTTGTGTTAAAATTACAAATAGCAAGCATGGACCGCTTGGGTCTTCAATCACTGATAAAAAAGTCCACCTACGTTGGTACTGTACACTTTTTCTAGGTATGCATTACAGCGCTGAGTCTATAAATCAAGAGAAAATACAAGTTTCTTTTTAAAATCAAACAAATGTGAGGGCTCCTAAAAAACACTATTATCATGGATGGAGATGTGATGGACAAGTACAACTGGAAATGTCTCAATAAGAAATAGAACGCAGAGATAAAGTCCTTACTATACCAGAAATTTGTTTTTGTGTATTTCTTTTTTTTTTTTTTTTTTTTTTTTTACAGCAGTTCAGACTCAAGTAGGCTCCGCCATGAGAAAAGGAGCACTTCAACATGACAGAATCAAAAGCAGTCAAATTATCAACACCTTCAAACCTGGTCCATAAATTAGATAAATAAAAAAGAAATCTTTAATTACTCTTAAAATCATCTCGTTACCATACTGTGAAGATTTTATACCAGCCCTAGTTAGTATACTCTGGAGCCAGAGCTGTAGCAGTAGTTCGGAGTCATGAGGCCGGTTGGGAAGACCCTCTTTTCTCCGACTATTGCTCCTTGCCGATCATTTCCTCAACACCACTCAGCTCTGTGTAGTCCTATTAATCAAGTTACCAAAATCCATAATCACAGCATAACTACTACCATAAATTCATAGGAAAAAACTGTATGCTAATGAAAGAATTTTTTTTTTGCCAAAGATGGTGTACCACAGAGCGTTTTTGTACAGGAGTGTTTTGTGTATATGTATTTACAAACGAATATACACAAACAGCATTTGCAGACTTTAGAGTGTGTCTTCTGTGAAAGGTTCATAGCCCCCCCACCCCTTCCTCTCACCACTCAACAGCAAGCAATCTTTATATAAACAAAGTGACTATACAGTTAAAAAAACAAAAAATAAAAACACTAAAGTAAACAGAAGCACATCCTGATGTGTCACCATCAGGAGTTGTGTCTGATTGGACGGCTGAGTGACGCAGGTGTGACGCCATCAGAGATGTTACCGCATGGATTTCATTTACACCCCGGGGTGCTGGCGTGTTTAGTTTACAGCTTTTACTTTGCTAAATAAGCTACTTGCAGACCGAGCTGCAGATGTGCTCTGTGGGCTGATAAACACTGATGACATCACACTCCCCTCCACATCTGCTCCCACCAATCAAGGAGGAGCCTGTACGTGTCCTCTCACCCGCTACTGGTGTTTTGTAATAAGAGTGTGGGGGTGTATCAGTGGAGCCAGATGCTGTGAACGTCGCATGGAAGATTGTCCCTGTGAATCCATACAGAACACATCTGGAGGAGGGAAGCGATGTGATTAACTTTATATTTATATATAAAAAAAAAAAATCCCACAGAAATCTTTAAAGGATACTTAAGTCAAGTAAATTTCTGGTTGCTTCTTTTTTTTTATAGATGTCTTTGTTTAGCAAAGTTTTTATAGATTTTCTTACCACTTCTTATCACCATTCCTTTTAGCCGTTATTTGTTAAATAGAAGTAGACGCAGCAACAAATTTCTATTATTAAAAACATTTAAAAAATCTCAGCAATGAACAGATTTTGATTAGCTATGTCTTGCCCTCTCGTGCTGTTTGTCCTAAGTGTGTTTACATATTCATTTACTTCTTAATATATAATTCTATTTTTTTTTTTTTTTTTTTTGAGATTGCGATGCTCACACTGGTGGGTACATTCATAGATGCGAGATGGAGACAGAATCCTCAGCCGGTCCCCTTGTGTTCAGCGTGCGACCTCACTTCGTGACCGAGTCACTCTGTCCCAAGAAGCATGATGCCACTCGCTGCTTTCTGAGTTGGTTTCAGGAGATACAGTATTTCCCTCCTTCCACACTGATAGGAGCTCAGAAAGGATCTGATCTCACACTGCTGGGGATTACTCCAGAGGGCCAAATGGGTTTGATGCCGCGATTCACCAAAACACAGCTCCTCGCTAGTCAATACTCACACACACACACACACACACACACACACGCTCGTCACTGTACAGTCCGTGTGAAAGGTTTGTGTGCCAGAGCCAGCAGTTGGGGCCAAATCTAAACCACAAAGCAGCGTGTGGGAGGAGCGGGGACTCTGACACAACAAGCTGCCGGGCGACCGAGGAAAAGGGCGAGCTTTGGTGAAAGAGGTGTGGTGTTTGCAGATGGAAGGATTTGTGAATGTAGTGTACTGGGGAAAAGGGGTTCTGTCAGGGTGTGTGATGTATATATGTATGTGTGGGCATGGTGTGCTGTGTAATGCATGTGAACTTGAGTGCACAATCCCAAAGAGGTGTGCATTTGTGCAATGGTGGGGGAGGAGCTGTGCGTCGTACGTGGGCCCTCACACCAGATTGTACTCTTTGAGATTGAGCTGTAGGA
Organism: Etheostoma perlongum; assembly: GCA_026937815.1. Classification (NCBI taxonomy): domain Eukaryota; kingdom Metazoa; phylum Chordata; class Actinopteri; order Perciformes; family Percidae; genus Etheostoma; species Etheostoma perlongum. The sequence goes on from CM049390.1 coordinate 21,773,601, forward strand.
TGGTGTCTTTGACAGCTGCAAACACAAAGCGGATGTTCTCAGTGTCTGTGGCACAAGTGAAGTGAGAGTAGATGATCTTGTCGCTGTCTGGGTTTAAGTCCACAAACATCTTGAGAATGAACTCTCGCGCTGCCTGTGCATCTCTCTGGGGCCCTGAGAAATAGAAACAGACAAGCCCATGCAAACAATAGTTATATTATATTTGATCATAAAAAAGATTACATAAATTAACTGTATATATATATATATAGCTGTAATAAAAAAAATTGTGGGTTGTGGCTACTTCTTTAAAATGCATGCACTCTGTGCCCATCTTACACACCCTTTGTTATAGGTTGATAAGAAAATTGATAGACTTCACAGACAACTGATTGGTTAAAAGTGGTAGCATCAATATTACTTTTCTTGCAAAGACTATGGTCATATAACCATCTTCAAAACATTGAATAACAAATTCTCACACACACACACACACAATCTCACCATCAAACTCTGGGAAATAGTCCACCAAGTGTGAGTAGGAGATCTTCTCCTCGAGCAGGTCCTTCTTGTTGAGGAAGAGGATGACAGAGGAGTTTTGAAACCAGGGGTAGGTAATGATAGTCCTGAACAGAGCTTTGCTCTCCTCCATACGGTTCTGTTGCAGAGAAGGTGAACAGTGAGAAGAGTCATGTTGTTTAGTTCCAATTGTTGACACAGTTAGTTAAGCAACAGTGTGTGTGTGTTATTTTTTTTATTTTTTTAACGAATGGTGTTTTTACGTCCACCTACCTCGTTGTCGGACTCCACCAGGACCTGGTCGTATTCACTCAGAGCCACCAGAAACATAATGGAGGTGACATTCTCAAAGCAGTGAATCCACTTCCTCCTCTCTGACCTCTGACCCCCTACATCCACCATCCTGACGGCAGGAGGAAGATGAAGAGGAGGATAATAGGTGAAGAATCAAGAAGGGGAAAAAATAACTTTAGCATATATCTCTTGGTGGATTAGATCACGTTCAGTGATCTTTTTCTTTTCACACACACACACACACACACACACACACACACACACACACACACACACACACAAGTTCAAATTCTCAATATCTTGGAATGGCTTTAACAACAGTACTTTTATGAATCAGGTGTTGACACACATGTCAAGACACACACACAAATACACACACACACACACACACACTTTGAGGTTCAAAAATATCTAAAACAACAGTACTTTTAAATCAGGTGTTGAACAGCAGAATAAAATACTCTTTAAAAAACAAAAGAAAAAGTGTGTACAGCAGGAACAGATCTGTTTCAGGTCCAGCAGTCCTTAAGACATTCGCTGGTGTACATCTTCCTTAAACATTTTCAGCACTTGACCCAAATAAAAGATATAGCCTTTCACCCTGGGATCCATTTAAATCAAAAAATGTTTTTACTATAAATTTATCTCAGGATTCTTCAGCCCTATTAACTTTATTTTAAGCAAACTTGTTGAGAAAAGAGAAAAAAAAACAAACACCTGATGGATTCAACACCTTGAGAAAAGGATCAATAAAATTCCCAAAATCTGGTCTCAGATCAAATGTGTGCAAATTTCTATCTTTGGCAAGAAACTAAAACAAACTACAAACTATTGGTCGGCGTGAATATGCTTTTGTTCTTGTAAAATAGGTGAGTCATGCATGCCACCACAAATCATGAGTGTCATGTTTGAGACAGATCTAGGATCAGTTTGTAAATCAACGCCAGTTTAGGAAATTGTGTTTTTTCATTGTTTGTCAAAAGTCCAGTCAATATGTCTGAGCAGAAGAAGCTCTATTGCAAGATCTGAAACTACACATTTTATTATTTTTTAATTCATTTGTATTATTTGAATCTTCGCCACAAATAATGAATGAGACCCTGATTTGTATGCAGAATTACAAGTGTGGTTTTACTTTGGATTTTATAATGAAGACAGAACCTGATGAAAAATCCAAAAACCTGCCGAGCAGCACTGAAATACACAGGTAGCTGTGTAGCAGATTGTTGGGTTGCATGCAGCCAACCTATGCAGGAAATGTATATTCTTGAAAGTAATATATTCCCGGAATTAATAAATTGAGCGGCATTCGACACTACATCTGATACTAGATCAGTACTTCTGTTGCTTTGTGTGCTACGGTGAAAGTAAAGGGTCACAACACATTCATTTCTCTGCTGGACAGCTTTCTCAACCGTCCCTGGTGTGTGTGATAAAGCACCACACACAAGCAATTTGTGAAGTTCTGAAACACACTTGAAGACAAATGGGGGAACAGTGGGGGGGGGATATAAAATGAAGGGACAATAAAAATGAGATGGAGAGGGGCACAGGGACAAAAGATACAGTACAGATACAGATGGAGGACAGGAAGACAGGAGGCAGAGATGAAATGTTGATGAAAGATACAGGGGGCACCTCTGATGGTGAGATCCTTTTCATGGTAGGACGCCTCTTATGTAACGAGAAGCTACATTCTGAGAATTGCATCACAAGAAGACTAAGGAAATATAAGAGACAAACTAATACAACTAACAAAGAATTGGCAGAATATAAAAAATTTGATCACAAAAAAAAAAAAAAATAGAATTGGCAGGAAAACATTAACTCCAGCACATGGGGCCGCAGGTAGACAGGCTGGCATCGCGAAAGTTATTCAACGAACAGCAATTGAGGCAGAAATACTGACTGATAGATGTGTGTGAATCCTCATTAGGTTTCAGCTTCCCTGAGCTTCTCTTTGACAAGGTCACCCTTCACTCGTCAGGGAGTTGAGGTCCCAGTTTCATTAAGCCTCCATTTGTGACAGCCAATTCAGTAAAAAATTTGGTCAAGAAGCTTTGGAGTCAGGTCATTAGGTACAATTTAATGCCTAACCTCCTGTACTTTGTTGCCCCTCTGGACGCACAGGTGCATGCCTCAAGACCAGGTGCAACATGGTCTCTGAGAGAGCTGCATAAATCTAAACTAATTCACAATGCAAGGGTGCCCCCTTGTGGTGGCCCAGTCCACTATGGTCCACAGAGACCCAGGGCCAATATAGGCCCTGCAGGACCTGCTGCCCAAAATAACATTCCTCCACCGGAGAGGACGACCTCGTTTCTTCTGCCAGCCGGGGAGGAGAGGAGGAGGAAGAGAGGAGGTGACCCATTTACAGAGACCGGGCACCAGAATGTGGGACTTTGTGTTCATCAGGGGGATTGTGTTATGTGTGGTACAATTGCTGTTGGTGGCAGGAGGTAAAAGAAAGTGTAAGACTAGGAGGAGACCGTAAAATGGTAATGACTTTCATTTCTATGATTGGAGGGAAGGGTTAAATGAATAAGAATAGGAAACATGGTATACTTGGCGCTTTGGATAAACACACATCAGATAGCGTATGGGTTAATGATGAGCAAGGAGGGACTGAGCCAAAACAGGCATCTTTCTACCTGAAAATGATGCTTTGCAAGTCGAATGGGTACTCTATGATTCCTGTAGTGGGGATGCGCACCCTGAGCACATCCTGTTGAGTGGGAAGATAGCTGGAATCTGCAATACGATCCAGATCGGAAAGATAACTACAGACAGGCCAGTTGAGGAAAAGAGAGATAAAGAGAAAAAAAAAAAAGACAGAACAGTTATATAAAGCGTGACAGGCAATTACCGCAACCCCCTGCCATTCCAGGAAGTGTGGATCAGTCCTGTTGAGGAAGCTTCAGGGAAAAAAGGCTACATCTCAAAAACACAAGGCTGTTAGTCAGTGTCACTGGTCAACCAACACACAATCCAAAAACTACCGTAAGACTTCTGAGATTAGCTCACAACTGCAGCTTTGAGTTTACTTTACTCTCTTCTAAACTGACAATTTGTAGTAAGGTCAAGTAGTTTGTGGATTATGTTGCAGACAGTGAAGTGGCATCAGTGACAATAGTAGCTGTGATTTCAGCAGCAACTGGATTAGAAAAAGAAGGTTCAGACAAGTACGATATCAAGGACAGCAGGAAGCATAATCCATACTTTTTTACCCCACACAATAAGATGTGTAAGAAAGCCATTTCAATTTTTAATTTAATTTTTAAAAATGCAGAATCTTCTGTATTTTAAATTGTGCTCAATTGCTTCACTGATTGTGTAACGACTTCCTGGAGAATCATTGACATCACTAATCCTTCTTCATCTGTTATTAAGTGACTGCTCCCCACACGCTACAGTGCAGCATGTCTGGCCTTAGTTTAGATCCCGGAGCCAGAACATTAGCACAATTCTGAACACAAACCATTGATATCTATCAGATATCTAATGTAGACCTCAGGCTCATTTGATCTAAACACGACATTGTTCTCTGTAGGACAACTGTGTCTATTCAGACAAATGGGCTCTTGCCAAGTAACAGGCCTTGACCATAGTAATGTGAGTGCATTTGTAGGTTTGCAATTGTCTAGTAATTGCGCTGACAGGTTACTGGAATGGTACACTTGTACACAAATCATTAAGTATTTTTTCTAACTTTTGGCCCATATAATTTACCCATTTTTAAAAGTGTACAATTGTTAAAAATGTAGCCCTGCTCAACTAATGTGTTGTTAATCCTGACAGACATCAGAGGTTTCTGTTCTCATAGCTGTGATACTGCAGTCCTAGTGCCATGGGGGTACCTGAAGATGACGTTCTCCAGGTCAAACGGGTATTCTATAATACCCGTGGTGGGAACACGGACCCTCAGCACATCCTGCTGGGTGGGAACGTATCCCTCTGTAGTCACACGGTCTATATCGCTAAGGTAACTGGAGATATACATGAACAGTGTGGATAACACTGAAATAAAGACATCTTTCTTTCTATCTCTCTCCCTCACTCTTACACAGGCAAAAATAAAAACATAGCTTACATATTTTCCACATTAAGCACATTTACAAGTACATGCCTGCTGACTTGAAACAGCATTAAACTGTAGTACAGCAAGTCCTCAACCAGGGGGCACTACAAAGTGAATCAAGTGCCTTTAACCATTTAACCTGGGGTCACATATTATTACAATGTAATTATGGCAAACGCAACCACAGAAGAGGAAGCGGACACATTTGGCTACAAATCTGTGGCTAGGAGCGTACAACTTATACCACTGGTATGCAGATATTAAACACAAAGCTTAACCATTAAATTAAGTCATGGTGAAATGATAGGCAGGACTCACTGGGCATGTCACATGACGCATGCACTAGAACAATCATCATATACTGTTGATAAACATCCATCTTTTTGACAATAAACAATTACAGCACAAAAGTGGATCATACCTGTGGCTTGTAGATTTTACATATCAAATTGTTAATTGTAGGCTGCAGATTTTTCTAATTTGTTAGCCAATACCACATGTAGACAAAAGACTAATGTGCTGCCCTGCCCAGTACACATTCCAAAACTCAGAATGGAATTATACAGGTAGTTACACACTGAACATACACACACAAACCGCCACCAACAATACATCTAAACACACCCCAATTTTCATCATTACTAAAAAAAACTGTTAACAACTATGTTTACATTTTTATCATCTTACATTGGCGGCTAGCCATGCTGGTAGTTTCAGTAATCGTAACAGATAACTAAAACAGGTATTTGAAAAAAGGTCAACCGCAACATGTCTGTACATAAACAATGTGAGGATAAAGGTTATATTACTTTTCCTGAATTTGGTGAACTGTCCTTGTTAATATTATCCATATGCTTACAAATGTTGACTGTCATATTAATGTAAGCACAGACACAAGTACATTGTTCAATTCCTGGATGCATATATGGTTGCTACAAACACACACAAAGCTTTTTACACATAATCCATTACTGTAGAGTTGAAACAGACAGGTTTTGGGAACTTAGACAGTATTCTTCATTATTAGGCACCAATTACTTTTATTTATTGTTGGAATTTTGTATTGAAAAATTACCCTAATCATATCATTGCAAATGCAGAATTTTGCTCTACAAATGATTATATCGACAAAGAATAATCCAATAAGAGAATGACTCTGGATTGTTAAGAATCAATAGTTACTTTAACACTGATAAATCTGTTATCAGTTCCCAAACCAGCACCACAGACATAACTCACTCACTCACACATTGTGTCCCAGTCACGCAAATACCATTCTTTGATCCTAGACAAACATCAGACCGGGGCCTGTTGCACGAAAGTAGAAAAAAGATATCCAGGATAAGTGAAAAAGCGCAGCTTAACTTAGTGTGATCCGCTCATCGCGGCTTAATCGGTTGCACGTTTGCCGAGCCAGGATGAACAGGTGAAGCTTTGTTAAGCCAGGTGTAGATAGCTGGGATAAGTGCACGTTCACGGCTTTCTCACATAGACCACGGTATCGATCACAGATTTACTGATGCAGAGATGGAGAAGACGCATGCGCCATATGTTTCACCCAATGAGCAGCAGCTTCTAATGGAAAGTAACGAGGAGGTGAAGCATATAATATGCAGAAAGGGAAATACGGCTGTTGTCAAACGGAGAGAAAAAGCCCAAGACTATAGCGGACTGACTGAATGTGTAAGGGTGTAAAAATATCTACTTAGCCTACTAGTCCCTCCACATTATTTTTTTTACAAAGTTGTAGGCTACACTGTTTTAATTGCTTTAAACATGCTAGTTTCATGTTTCTGTTTTTATGTGATAAATGTGTATGTAAAACAATATTCATGTGTTTTTTGTGACAGCACCAAAACAAAAAGATTAAGCAGCATTGTGGTGTTCCCGGTGTGATGAATGTAAACTACACTATATATGTATATAGGCCACGTTATTGGTCCAGTGATGTGAGACTTATTGAGAAGGTTATGAAACCAAAGTAAGCTATGATAAATAAAAAAAAACATTAGGCCTACATATTAAGGAGTAACACAAACTGTCCTTTATTAGAGAAGGACAAGCAACAAGAAAATGAAATCATGAATGAATTTTTTATCTGACCAGTCTGCCATTATTATCATCATCTGGGAATATCGCTGCATTGTCACACTTAATCTCCGGCGCACGTCCTTTATAAACCTGAAGCTGCACAGACCATGGACGCCGCGCTGCTCAGCTCTATTTTTACAGAGAGAGTGGACACTGACGGGACGCACAGGTCTGTCAGCAGGCAGCGGCCACACGCCAGGCAGCCTCGAAACACTGCCGGCCCAACGGGAAAGTACAGACTCTCCCGAGCCACTCCGCATCTGGGTGCCAGTGCAACCACTTCTAACCATCTAACAACTGCAATAGTAGGGGTTTAAACCAAACTTGTGACAACAATAGTGACAAATAATGCATGTTAATAAAAATAAAATCAGAACACATGCAGAAGACAACGGAATAACTTAAACACGTTTATTTCAGATCCGAGCAGCAGCTGATTTAACACATGAGACTCCAGGATTAATCTTAGCCTGGCTGTTAGCCTGCTCTGGACCAGGCTAGCTGCAAATAATGAATCTCCATGGTTACTTGGCTGGGTTTAATTCAACCTGGTTTTGTGCAACCAAGTCAAAGCTAAATTTATCCAGGATAACTTGAATATCCCGGCTAATCCCTTATCCTAGTTTCGTGCAACAGGCCCCTGATGTCTACGCATAGAGACACAAACACACAGACAGACAGAGAAACAGACGTACTATTTAGTGGAGTCAGAGAGCTGGTACTCTCGGCGGCGGTCATAGGCCTCCTGGATCCCTGGGTCGGACCAGAGGCATTTGATAGCTGCAATGTAGGGATAGTCAAACCCATTGATCTTCTCAATGTCCACCTCCTTCACGAGCATGGCATTAGACTGGGGGGAAAAGATGAGATAAATCAAGATGTGGAATAATGATGAATGGGGAGGAGCAGTGCAAAAAAAGCAACAAGATGTATCAAGTAGTTACTTAAGATAAGAGATATACTGTATGTACAGTAGGTAACTTCCTCCACTGTCCGTCTCGACCTGGTGTCTTATCCTAACCACGACCACATATTCTACTGATTCCAAAGACACAACTGGTCTAACTGAAGGATGTAGGGTGGCTGTGGCTCAGTGGTAGAATGGTTGCCTGCCAATTGGAAGGTTTGTGGTTTGATCACTGGCCCTGCAGTCCCATGTCAAAGTGTCCTTGGGCAAGACACTGAACCCAGAATTTTCCCCCGATGCTGCGCCTTCGGAGTGTAAATGTGTGTGAATGTTCATCTGATGAGCAGGTTGCACCTCGGCAGCCTCGGCCACAGTGTATGAATATGTGCGTTTGGTGAATGGCTCCTATAATATGGAAATGCGCTTTAAGTAGTCGTTCTTTTAACAAGGACTACTTATAAAGGGCAAAATGTATTGATATGAAAATGAAGAGTTTGTGCCAATTTATCAAAAGTGTCTTAAAAACAAAGGATTTACAACCCCTACATGATGGAAATTAGGCGATTAGCTTCCAAGCGAGTACCGACTCTAGTCATAGTGAGAGAAACAAAGTGTCTCCCCTGTTCTTTCTGACCACGATGGGAAATCTGTAGCAGGAAAAGTTAACCCTCCCCTGGTTTTAATGTTGTTTATGGAGAAGGAGAGCCAGGAAACGAGTCGGGGGAAATGCAACGCTACCAAATCACGACCAAGTGGCATGTGTTGCTGCGACGTGTAGTTACATTTTTTTGAGAGGTTCCTCTATGGTGATTTTGTAGTGGTGGCCCACCACAGCAACATTTCTGCCACCACGGTATCAGAAATAGGGCTGTAAAAAAAAAAAAAAATGTAGTCACGGTTGCCTTTTAAACTATCCTGCCGTCATAATGCTGTCGCTCAACTTGCAGTATAATAAATGGAACTCTTCAGAGGTTATTGGACCACTACAGTTTAACTCCACATACTGTTGTGTTGATATAGTTTGTTGTCAAAATGTTAGCTTTCTTCCAAATCCACAATTAAATGAACAGCTCCACCAAAAACGTAACCATGGTGGGTCCGTAGACCTGTTGTAGTTGTTAAGTGCCCTATAGTTCCTAAAAAATTGGTTGTTGTTCGGACAGACCTGCCCCCAGTGCTAAAAAAAAAAATCCTAAAGGAAACACTGTAGGTGCGTAGCAGCGGCGTCGATTTTACGCAAACATACAAAACAGCCTTTATTGTTAATTCATTTAAACTCTATAGCAGAGGTGTTCATTCCCAAACAGGATTAGTGGCTCGACGGTTAACGGAGGAATTTGATTTGCAGTGGTATTTTGATGACGGTAATGTTATTGATGTTATAGCCTAAATTAGCAGCACACTTAATCCGGACCGAGGGTGAGGCTGAGAGCTTTCTTTGCCCGTCAGCTCCGAGATTATGTCATGTTCTGCTGTGTGCTCAGAAGTGGTGAATTTACAGCTCAAAGCAAATTAATACAACGTTGTTTGATATCTAGTGTTGGCAAAAATGCCCTTTTATTGACTTTTCTCTTAACGAAATGCTCTTAGTGAATTTAAGCTGGGATTTCATTGTGAAGGGTAGACATGGAAGTGCCAGCGTTATAAGTCCTGAGCCTTGCTTAAAATAAAGCCTATGTCTGATTGTGCATATAGCCTATGGTGTTTCCCAAAATCTCTTCTCATGACATATAAAACACAGCGAGTTGTGCAGTGCAGAAGATACCAAATCCAGTAATAACACCTCTAAAATAATAACACCTCTAAAATAATCGACGGCAACTCTGGAACGAAAGAGTAGAAGGTCATTTTCTTTGTCTGCTGGTCATTCCTTACCCGATTCTGTTCAAATTTGTAGGGGATCTTAAGAGTCTCAGTGGCGCGGATCATGGACTGCATGGAGGTGAAGATGTTTTGGTAAACAAGCCGGATGAAGCCTCTCTTATCTTCGTCTGAGTACCCAGCTCCATGAATGATCCTCATCTGCTTGATGAAGGTGCTCTTGCCACTTTCTCCCGTACCTGAAAAGGACAAGGGAGGCATATAGTTAGAGAGTGCAGCAAACTTATGTTGTGGGAACAGTGAGACGGCATGGCAAAGACCTGAAATCACATCCATAATGCAAACTCTCAGACAAAAAGACCAAAAAAGGGAAGCAAGGGGTGTAACATTGCATAGAAGCATTTCAAACCATTCTGTTGAGATGGGCAATCTTGTTTCCGACAGTTTTCAGTAATATAAGTAAAATACACTCTACACTACATTTATTTATCAAGGGTACCAAGAAGATGGGAGGAGAGTAAGACAAAGGTGTGGTAAGAGACATCCAAAGAATAAGGCCATTCTTCATAAACCTACACAATCAAGTCCTTGGCCACTTTCCAATAACAATCATTTACAGTGGGTACGGAAAGTATTCAGACCCCTTTAAATTTTTCACTCTTTGTTTCATTGCAGCCTTTTTCCAAAAATCAAAAAAAGTTCATTTTATTTCTCAGTAATGTACACTCAGCAACCCATCTTGACAGAAAAAAACAGAAATTTAGAAATTTTTGCATATTTATTAAAAAACAAAAACTGAAATATCACATGGTCATAAGTATTCAGACCCTTTGCTGTTATGTAACTCAGGTGCTGTCTATTTCTTCTGATCATCCTTGAGATGGTTCTACACCTTCATTGGAGTCCAGCTGTGTTTGATTATACTGATTGGACTTGATTAGGAAAGCCACACACCTGTCTATATAAGACCTTACAGCTCACAGTGCATGTCAGAGCAAATGACAATCATGAGGTCAAAGGAACTGCCTGAAGAGCTCAGAGACAGAATTGTGGCAAGGCACAGATCTGGTCAAGGTTACAAAAAAATTTCTGCTGCACTTAAGGTTCCTAAGAGCACAGTGGCCTCCATAATCCTCAAATGGAAGACGTTTGGGGGTACGACCAGAACCCTTCCTAGAGCTGGCCGTCCTAGCTATCGGGGAGAAGAGCCTTCCCAATGGTCACTGTGGCTAAGCTCCAGAGATGCAGTCGGGAGATGGGAGAAAGTTGTAGTAAGTCAACCATTTGTCGGGCTTTATGGCAGAGTGGCCCGAAGGAAGCCTCTCCTCAGTGCAAGACACATGAAAGCCCGCATGGAGTTTTGCTAAAAAACACCTGAAGGACTCAAGATGGTGATAAATAAAATCCTCTGGTCTGATGAGACCAAGATAGAACTTTTTGGCCTTAATTCTAAGCGGTATGTGTGGAGAAAACCAGGCACTGCTCATCACCTGTCCAATACAGTCTCAACAGTGAAGCATGGTGGTGGCAGCATCATGCTGTGGGGGTGTTTTTCAGCTGCAGGGACAGGACGACTGGTTGCAATCGAGGGAAAGATGAATGCGGCCAAGTACAGGGATATCCTGGACGAAAAACCTTTTCCAGAGTGCTCTGGACCTCAGACTGGGCCGAAGGTTTACCTTCCAACAAGACAATGACCCTAAGCACACCGCTAAAATAACGAAGGAGTGGCTTCACAACAACTCTGTGGCTGTTCTTGAATGGCCCAGCCAGAGCCCTGACTTAAACCCAATTGAGCATCTCTGGAGAGACCTGAAAATGACTGTCCACCAACGCACCATCCAACCTGACAGAACTGGAGAGGATCTGCAAGGAGGAATGGCAGAGGATACCCAAATCCAGATGTGAGAAACTTGTTGCATCTTTCCCAAAACGACTCATGGCTGTATTAGATCAAAAGGGTGCTTCTACTAAATACTGAACAAAGGGTCTGAATACTTATGACCATGTGATATTTCAGTTTTTGTTTTTTAATAAATATGCAAAAATTTCTAAATTTCTGTTTTTTCTGTCAAGATGGGTTGCTGAGTGTACATTACTGAGAAATAAAATGAACTTTTTTGATTTTTGGAAAAAGGCTGCAATGAAACAAAGAGTGAAAAATTTAAAGGGGTCTGAATACTTTCCGTACCCACTGTATCTATGCATCAAGTGTTAATCACAAGTTTTTTTTTTGGGAGGTACTAGAACTTATTTGGTACTGAAATTAATTGAAATTAAGTAATTGGTACTGTGTACTGATGCCATTGTTCAGTTATGCTGCTACTGTGTAGCCTTTAAGCACCCCTATTATACTAATTTTTATCATCATATTTTGACTCTTGGGTCTCCTAGATTAAAGTTTACATGCTTTGATGTTCAAAACACATAGTTTTTCTCATACTGCCCACTGCTGCAGTGCGTCCACCTGAAACACTGTCTCAGCTCTTGGCCCATCTTCCTGAAAAGCCCAGTCTGCTCTGATTGGTCCACTGGACCACTCTATTGTGATTGGTCTACAAATTCAAACAAGCCAGTGGGCGTGCACTGCTGGCATTCTCAATTAATGGTATCACTAATTGAACTTCAAACAGGAATGTGGGTAAGGCTTTTTGGGAGACAGAGCTGCAGACTTTAATATTACAGCATATAACTTCGTACACCAGAAGCACTATGACAGTGCTGCTAATGATAAAACAATTTCTGATATATATCTCTAATAAAACACAACAGTTAGAGCCCAACATTAGAGACTGGGGTTGGGTGATATCAGTTATATATACTGTGAGACAATAAAATGTGTCAACCTTGAGACCTTGCCATACAGTTTATATCCATCCCGTAAACATCTATGGAGGTTAAGACCATTTGCAGATAAAGTAGCAAACCAATGACCAGGACTGCTTTATTGTATGGTCTGATTATTATTATTATTTTTTTTTACGACACAGACTTTGTCAATTTAATACAACAATTAGACAAAAATACCAAAACATTTGATGCCAGTTGAAGAGATCCAAAACATGTTGCAGCCTGTTTGTGTATCTGATGTTTAATCAGTGTGCATTTGGTTCTGTTAAAAGGGTTTTCCCCTATCATAAGGCTGAGACGCAGCACCAAAGCCTTTTTGGACAACACCTAAGTCGAATGAACGTAAAATCAATGTAAGCATCAAAAATAACTACAATACTTTCTTCAGATCTAATGATTGTCGTTGGTCCCAGTGGACTTCAAATACATGCACCTAAGTCTTCCACAAACCTAGGGAAATGATAAGCAAGGCAAATCAGCATAAGCTGGTCAAAACTCGATTAATGTGGGATGCCCATCTAAAATCAGTTTTATGCTTTATGAAATCCCTCTAATGAAATTCCAAGTTGATTAACTAAACTGGTTAGTACTGCTGATTTGTCAAAGCGTCCTTATCCGACGTCTGGATGTTGGCACACAGTTTGGAGAGAAAAAAAATGTTTCCAGAAAGGAGAGATGAGTGTGGGAAGGGGAGGGGGGGGGCTACAAGCAAATTTAATGAAGGTTATTAAGACAACTTGCTCAGGATCTAACACTAAACTGCCTCTGCCAAACGGTGACAGCAGGGGTCAAAAGGCTGCATTCCTTCAATGATCCTCCTCTGCCCTCCTGAGTCCATATCTGGCTGTAAGATCATCATTTCAAGTGGTGTCAGGTTTCCAGATTTACACATGTGGTATGGAGCCCAAGTAAAGGCTAAGTAAATGGCAGAAACCCCATTGACTCAAGTGGGAAAATCACAACCTCAGCATTGAGAAAAACTCACATTTTCTAAGCTTTTCAAGACTGACAGTGATTGGCAAATAAACCCCCACTTGGCTTGGGGGGTCTGTTGGGTCTAACCCACATTTCACACTAGCCCTCTATGTTCTTCATGCCCAGGAACATCGCCCTCAGGCCACACAAAAAAAAAAAAGCTACAAGAAAAGCTGATGGCATTTTAGTCCTCAGTTAAATCAAAAGAGATCCAGCTCATCCATAACATCTGATCAACTGAAAGGGAAAGACGAGGAGGAAAAACACACACATACACTCATCTCACCACCACCTACATTCAAGGTTTTTGAAGAGCAGCCATATTTCTGTTGCCATAGCAACCCCTCCTCTGTCTCCCTCTCTTTTTCATTCCTGTGTTTTTTTTCCCCCTCTTTCTCCTTTTTCTAAACCCCTCCCATCCGCCCCTTCTATCTCCTCTCTTTCGTAGCAGACAGTAAATATAACTGCAAGGCCCTCAGGCTTGCTCTGTGCTCTTCATCTTTTGGTGTAGCACAGAGGAGAAGGGCCTCGGCTCCACAGACACTTTGGGGAGAAAAAGCTTGTCTGAGGTCAGAACCAAGGGGGTCCCTAACACCAACGACTGTAAAAATGTTGGCAAAGATATTAGTTTCTCCATTGATGCAGGAAGAAATGCCTTAATGTCCGATATAAAATTTGGATTTCAACAATGTGTGCATAAGGGGAAATGACCCTCCTCGTCTTCTCATCCAACAAAATGCCCAATTTCGGAGAACAGAGACTAGATAGACTATGATTCACTATAAAAGATATTTATCTTTGCTCCTGGATGAATCAATGCTTTGCGGAGAAAAATACAGACTAGTGCCGACAAGGTAGTCCGCCTAATAAAAACTGTGATTGACCAGCTAACAAAAAGGAGTCAAGACGAGAGCATATTCTTTGTTTTGTGCTGCGGCAGTAATGTCCTGGTAGGGACTGCAGACTGCTTTAGCAAAGCAGCATACAAACACTCTCCAGCTTGATGTCTGATTTATTTCTCGTGACCCCGTCACAAGATCTCCCTCTGCTGTGTTCTTTTAACTGTAGTGTCCCTCTCTCACCAGACAACACACTACGAGCCTCTGTCTTCCCCTTTTCCTGCACAGATTGTACAAGCACCAGTCACAGCCTCTGACATGCCCTCACCAGCTCTACCCCACAAATACACTCTCTCTCCCCTCCCCTGCTTCACAACCCCTTTTAACCTCCCTGAGGCTAGAAATATGCCTCTCCATTTTCATCCCTCTCCGTCAAGAATTTTGGATATTCATAACTAGAATCCATCCATTCTTTTTCGGTAATGACCTAGAAAAAGGAGGTCACCTTTTAATAGCTCACACACTACTTGGGTTTGATAACGCTTTCGGTCCCAGGTAGCTACAAGTGTGTGAGAGGAAAGCACAAGAGAACACAGAATCCGCTTACGCCCCGATGCAACAGTGCAAGGTACACTACACATCCCACACACTAGGGTTGCACAATATTGACAAAATGTGATATTGCGATGATGATCATGAATATTACAATAGATATTAATTTGGATATTTCTACACATATGTAAAGTTACGGAAAATGCATCGTATCAATGTTCAAAGATTCAAAACAATATAGTGCACAGATAGACTTCTATACGGCTGGACCATAAGTCTGTCATGAATGAAAAATATTCAATCTATCTGACTCCAAACTCCAAAGGCCTGCACGCCTTTGTTTGGCTAACTCTGGCATATTAAGTGCAACAGGTTTTTTGGGGGGGATAGTATCATGCACTCATGATTCAATCCGTTTTGTTGTCTACTTCTTCATTTACACTGTTATTCTGTCAAAATATGGCGTGCACCAACATGTGAAAGTGGCATGGTAACTGGCCAAAGAAACGTGATCGTTTTAGCGTTTCAAGCGGGCTCTAAATCAAACACAACTAAGCCACACAGTCAACAGATGGGACGCTCCACAAAATATTGCATACCGATTGTGACACTTTCGATATAATACTGCACAACGTGATATTGCGATAACATTAAGTTAGTATAGCATGCACCCCTAACACAAACCAACACTGGTCAATCAGGGGTAACCAGACAATAATGAGCATGAAATTAAAAAACAGCCCAATTACGAAGACCTAGTGAAATGAAAACAGTATGGAAATAGTGCCAGCTAACGCGAAACACTTTAGCTGTATCCTCCGTTGCCAGGCTAGCTTTCATAAGCCTTTACATAAATGGCACACCGCTGTCTTAGTGCAGCAGTTTTGGTTGAGTTCCAGGTGGTTAGTCTATCAGGTTATGTCCGTGTGTGTGTGCATGGCCTGCTTTGTTTACACTGTCTGCTCATATCCTATAATTTCTTTCATTGGCTTCACATGCAGGCCACTAAAGGCCTCCTGCTCAAAGCAGGGCCATCCCTGCCAACCCCAGCTTTCCATGAACAAGAGATAATCAGCATCATGGCTAGCCTGCATGCAAATGCACACATAAATATAATGGTCCATTGGTATGAACAGCATTGGCTTATCTGGGTTTATGAACTGTCCTTTCAAGCAGCGCTTGACAATCCAATCTCAGCAGGGAGAAGACATTTGCATTGACTCAGCAGAGGTTTAAGTATTATTGAAACCTCAGAACTGGTATCAGCCAGATGCTAGCCTTTTTTATCAGAGCCCTGAAAAGATACTGTATGAATCAGGCAGTCACAAGGCAAACAGAAATGTAGCGTG
The DNA here is from genome assembly GCA_026937815.1 of Etheostoma perlongum. Lineage (NCBI taxonomy): Eukaryota > Metazoa > Chordata > Actinopteri > Perciformes > Percidae > Etheostoma > Etheostoma perlongum. Next base: position 21,789,855 of record CM049390.1, read on the forward strand.
GGTCTCAATCTTTCACTAAATTCATCTTGGAAACTGGGCTCTGGCATACAAAGGAAAGGGATTGAGCCAAGGCAGCCTGGAGCTAAACAACACACACACCAGCTGCCTAACCAACTGTAGACACACATGAATCCTGTGGTCAACCTCAAGGCATGGCTGTTACCTTCACTGTGATGGCCCATTTTCTTTCGTTTTTCCTGCAATGACCTGAGCAATACACAGAGTGCAGGACACCACCAGCAAACACAAGCAAGCATGAAGACAAAACAGGACTACCTCTCTCAGCTCTAATGCAGGCTTTCAACATGTGTTGCTTGCTGTCACGATATGTGGACAACGCTACTGCTTTGTGCTGATGCCTCTGCATTTGCTGAGTACTCCACGTGTGGGTGTCAGAATATAAATGCTAAAGCATGCACTGCACATTATACACACACACACACTTGCAAACTTACACACCTTCATTTGACTACCTTAGGATGGCTTTGTCTGTTCACGAGTGAGTATGCGCTGAGTGTCGTTCTGGTCGAGTGGGTGTGGGTGAGCAAAAGAACAACAAAAAAATCCAATACAGGCTTTATAAAATATTTGGAGCTGGCAGAAGTATTTTTGTTGGCAATACGCACTCTGTGCACACCTGCTACTACAAAACAGCCAAATCCTAGATGTTGACATTATTTCTTAAGCCATGGCACTTATTTTAGAGAATCTCATCATGGAGATCTCTATGAAATAACATTACTCCATGTCCACACATGGGCATAACAGGTTTATTATTACATATCTCTGATGCATTGATTTAGATGTAGCCACCACATACCACACAAATTTCCAATCACACTGCAAGCCGTACATCCTCCAAAAATGACAAAGTGTAAGCATAGTCATCATTCAAAATCCTACTTGAAACTGGAATATGAAGTGTGGGCTTTACTGTACACAGCAGCTGGTGGAAGTAAACAGGAATGAGCATGCCACACTAGCAGCAGAGAGAGGGCTGAAAGTACTGGCACTGAACTAAGAGGCAGGCTATGTCCCCATCCTGTCTGGGGACCGAGGTAGCAGCAGTATGTGGGACAGTCATCATCTAGCCTCATTCACCCCCATATCTCCAGAGAACTAGCCAAGACCCCATTTAGGTGTGTGTGTACACTGGTGAGCAATATGAGCAACCATGCAATAGACACCATGTTGTAGAGAGAGACAAAGCGTGTGTGCGAGGCTGGCTGAGGAGAAGTTGACTGCCTGAACATTTACTAGAATGGTCTGTGGTATAACAAAAGTACTCACTTTCCATACTCAAGTAGAAGTACAGATACTTGTGTTAAAAATACTCTGGTAAAAGTAGAAGTACTGATTTAACTTCTTCACTCAAGTAAAACTAACAAAGTACAGGCTTGGAAATTTACTTAAAGTATAAAAGTAAAAGTAGCCTTGCAAATGACAGCTCATTTTTATGCAAAGCTACCTGGACCACATGCATGTTAATAGAGTGCAAGGTGAGATACTGTATATATTGTTAGGGCTAGGCAATATGGCTTATTATTAATTTCTGAATATTTTTCACAGCTCATATGACATTTTAAAGTGTTTATATTTTTAATCAATATTAAAACGTTCACATATTGTCAAAATGACACTGAGGTGGCCTGCTATGATTTTGAAGTGAAATTGGTCTGTGGAAACAAGAAGTCTCTCAAGTCTATCAACTACATTGATATAATTTATTATTTTGTTTTATAGATTTATGTATTTGGATCTTCAGTATTATTGACAGATGTCACCATAAAACAAATGTACACTTTTCATGTCAACAGAACATTAGATTAAAAATGAAATTAAAAATTTACTTTCTCCAGAGTTACATAAAAGACCATCTTTGCGGTGCCCTGAAATCCTAGGGGTTTAAGGCGCTGACCATTAAAAGCAACCCTTGTTTGAGTCTGGCCAGGGACCTTTATTGCATGTCATTCCTTATCTCTCTCTTCACTTATTTTTGTCCTCTTTCTGCTTTCAATATCCTGAACAGTCATGTAATGACCCTTAAAAACAAAATCAAAAAAATTGAGAAAAATAAAATCAAAATGAGACCAATTTCTGCCTCTACCAGTTGAACGTTCCCGTTACCAGAGGTTAATCTACCTGGCCTTGAAAATACTTGAGAACTTGTGTTTGCAGAAGCAGTGATAATTTCCATATTAAAAGTGTTAGATCTAACCATGATAACAAGGATTTTAGTAGTAACTGGCCATCAACATAGCTCTACATTCACTGGTATTAAAAAGTACTCTCACACACACACGCGCACACACACAGCTAGAAGATCCCTATTGCCATATATGATCAAAATAAGACAGCTTGGCAAGAGAAGGTCAGCAATAAGCATCGGAGCCTAACCCTTGATTCTCTGCCTGGTTCAATCAGACTGTTCCTCTAGAGGACGCATTAACCTGGTAACAAGACATACTGCTGAGGCAGGGAGGATCAACAAGAACAACTCAATCAATGAGCACTTGGCAAGCAGCTGTACATTAAACCTCGGCCTGGGATGTTGTGCTACTGAGCCATCCACAACACTTGTGCCCCAGTCAGATCCCTTTCTTAAATACAGTGCTTGACAAATTCTCTGATGACCAAAAATGCCTTTCTGACGTCATTCTGAGGATTTTTACTGATCAACAGACATTCTGTTCCTCATGTTTCATGTGAAACCCACATTTTCGAGAAAAGCGAATGCCAACTGGTACACTGACAGCTTGACTGGGAGCTTACACTTTCCCCCGGTCAGCACTTAGGGAAACCCTAAAGCGTTTGCCCTTCCATCTCACTTTACTGACTGTTCACTCGCTCCAGCAGTTCATTTACCCGATGCAGCAAAGGCCATAGCTCCTGGTCCACTGTGTTTTGACCAAGTAGAGGCAAACCACTGGCCTGTGGAGCAGGAAGCTGTCGGTATAGCCTGATATGGCCTCAGTCACAGACAGCCAGACAGTAGGCCCTGCTGCAGCTAGAGCTGGGCAATATATCGATATCTAGATATCTTCTTAGATTTTGGATATCGTAATATGACATAAATGGTGTCTTTTCCTGGTTTTAAAGACTGCATGACTGTAAAGTTATGTAAATTATAACTTACCAGACTGTTATAACTGTTCTATTATTTGCCTTTACCCATTTAGTCATATCCACATTACTGATGATTATTTATCTAAAAAAATTTCATTCTGTCAATATTTTGTGAAAGCACCAATAGTCAACACTACAATATTGTTACGGTATCAATATCAAGGTATTAAGTCAAAAATATCTTGATATTTGCTTTTCTCCATTTCGCCCAGCCCTGGCTGCAGCCGGCAGAGTTGTTATTTTCTGACCAAGTGATAAAAGCATGATGATGTTATAGCTTTTACCTACAAAACTAACCCTAACATTAACCCACACTGTATTCTTAGTCTGGAAACTTCATGCCTGTGCCTGGCATGAAATGGAACCAAAAAAATCTCTTAACAGTTTTGTGAGACATATCTGTTTTGGCAATTCACCCTGGTCATATAGAAAACCCTGCTAGGAAGGGAGAGGGACACAGAGGGAGGGTGGACCTCAATTATTGTGAGGAAAAAAAACTTTGTTGGGGAAATGCTAGAATCTATCAATCTAGATCTGAAATATTTAGCAGACTATTCAATTAGTCTGTCAATTTGCAACCATTTTGATGAGAGTCACCATTCAGGTTATTTTTAGCAAAAATGACAAAATCTTTGGTTCCAGCTGCTCAAATTTAAGAATTTGCCACTTTTCTCTGTTTTACATTCTTGTTAACAGACCCAGACGTCTCCCTGCCAACACCTAAACCAAATGAATGTAACTAAAAGACTTTTCTCAAATCTAATTAACGTAGTTGGACTTCTTTAGCTTTAAGTTTTGTCTTTAAGCTTTTTTAGGGTTATTAAATTGTTACCTGCTCTAGCTTTTCCAGTGTTTTGGACACATACAGTATATAGTAATAATAATGGTACAAAATGATGTGGAAAACGAAACAGACTACAACAAGATGCCAAAGGACCACAGAGACCCAAAAAACCTCAAAGAAAACAAAAATGACAACACGACAACAGAGCGGCGAGAGAACCCACAAACAGACAAACAAAGGGACATAAAAAGTTTTACTTACTACTAAACCCATCACTAAATACATGCACCTAAGTCTTCCACAAAGCTAGGGAAAACACTTGCATTTTAGACTTCAGCGTGGGCAAATCACTTTTAGGTTTTAAAGGTATTTTCTATTTCTAATGTAGGCGAATGCAACTTACTAACTTTTATTTGAATTGTTGGCTCATCGATAAAATCTCAGAAAATAATGAAAAGTGTTGCAACAATTTCCCACAGTGAATCTTGTTATATTGTTTTTGTCCAAAATAACACATTTAAAAATTTATATAAAACAGAGAATACCTGCAACACATCTCACTGGAGAATCCGGAACTAGAAGCTAATGGCTTTTTGTTTGATGAATGACCCAAATAATTGAGTAATTAGATTACCAGAATTGTTGTCGAATCATTTCATTTTGATCAACTAATTGCTTAATCATTTGAGCTCTTTGCTATATGAATCATTCCAAGATATATCCCAACACACAACATTAGATGTGAGCTGAATTATGACAACTTAAAAAGCCTCCACAAAAAATGTCAGTACTAAAGCTACAGCAGCCCGTATTTCCACATTTATGTACAACTAAAACTCCTTGGCCAGAAGGAGCTGTCAGGCACAATGCATTGTGCTTAGCTGAAATGTACAATCTTATCACCATGCACATCTCCGCATGCACTGAAGGGTTCATGACCAAATAACTCCCACCACATTCACCTGAGATGGATAAAAGTCCAGTACTCAATATGCAGCTCAATATCACCTTCCATCTCCTTTAAAATACAATTGATGGAAGGTGGTGGTTACATGTTCAAAAGCAGAGAATGTCTTCTTCCTCCAGTGAGGTGTGGAGAGGCAGGCAGCTCACTGAGGGCTGTGGGCCTGAGAATAATGCCAGGGGATAATAGGAGTCAGTGACATCTTAAAGCCTCAGCAGCAGATGTGTTTAACCAAGCCTATTAAGACCTAGACTAATCCTGCTTGCACATTCTTATCCACTTGTCCACTGACAGCCTTAACTCACACCGTATGGGCCACTTAGGCCTACAGCATCCTGATTGCAGTTCTTAATTGCTTTTTGCCTTTCACACGCTGACACTTTCATAAGTGTTTTTAATCTCTGCTGTCAAAATCTTTTAATACTAAAACACCAGATGCTAAAGCTATGTTTGATACAGAGTGTAAGTGAGCACTTTTATTTTCTAAATCCGGAAATCACTGTCAACCCAATCCTTATTGATCATCTGGCAAGAGAAATATGATTGCAGCACACAAGCAAACCATTTCAAAACTGCGACACAAAAACAAACACGCCCCCTTTTTACCCGCTCACCTTGGCGATTAACATGTATGACACGGAATAGAATATGTCCCATCACAGTATGGCTCTATTGTGGCCTACTTATCCGAGCTGAGGTATTCAGCTGGGAAATGAGAGCATACACACATGTCAAATAACCAGGGCTGCTTTTGGTGGGAGAGAAATGGGAGCAAACGTTTTGAAACTAAGGATGCAACCTAGATAATTCTAATTGTCCTAAAAATGGACACTTGCTTTTTTCCAAGGAGCTTTCGCACTCGTCTGTTGTTTCAGTGGCTGACAGCACGCACACTTAAGTTAAGTTAGCAGGGCGAGCAAACAAAAAACGTTTTTCTGAAAGCGACACAAGTACATATGTGATAAAGCACTGCCTAATACTCCTTTTGTGTGTCCACAGAACTATGAATCAATGCAGTACAGAGAAATGTATTCAACAGCAGCTCCCACCTGCCCACACATCAGCTATAAAAATAGCCAACCTGCTCAGCTAGACTCCAGGATGAGGGGGAAAATCCCCTTAGTACCCGTGTCCTCTGGAAGGGTAGCTTTGGAACACTGGGTGCACTGTGCAGACTAATATGACAAATAGATAAATGAATGAATGGCACCAAGCAAGGACTAGTTATAGCACCTGAAGCCTCAACCAGTTGTACAAATGTTATGCAATCTAGAAAACGGTGCAAAGCAACCCAAAGCTGCTGCTTCTTTTATTATCAAGTGTACATCTTCACCTTTTAACCACCACCAGCTAGCATACCTCACTGGCAGTTTTGATGCTGGCCGACTTATTAGCACGAGGGATAGTCAATAATTGTAAACTGGCCCACTGACAAGCATGTGTTAGGCTGTAAACGGGGACATTTTTGTAACTTCGATGCAAAATGAGCTGTTGTCTGCACACACAAATGCAAACAACGTTACATATAACCTACTCAAGTAAAGAAACAGTATGTCTGGCTAGCCAGTTTCTTGCAGATATGCACCTAAAACAAGTCAACTGACTGATTTTTACTCGGCAAGCTACGAGACAAGCCACGCATTTTGGAAATCATGCCATAACGTTACTCATACTGAACCAGGCTTCCAGTTAGCAATCTTAACTAGCATATTTGCTAGCTTTGCCAAGAAGGCCTAAGCACGTTAGTTTTCCATACAACGACACAAGACATGACGATAAACATGCATTTGAGAATTAGCATGCCACGTACCGAGAAGAAGTAATTTCAGCTCTCTCCTGGAGTCTCGCTTGTCTCGGCGGAGTTGTTTGTCAATTTCTGCATTGATTCGTTTCGACTCCTTCGCCTCTTCGCTAAGGCAGCAAGCCATCATGGACTCCAGAGTCATCCCCTCTGGTTTTGGCAGCCCGGTTAAGACGGGACCCGACACACGGTTTCAGCTTATCCCGAATCCCCGGTCCTCGCTTAGATCTTAGGCGAGGAGGTGGTCTGTTGGGCTGGACGGATGGATGGACGGGACTGGGGGAGGGGAGACTAGCTATGGGCCTCGCTGTCAAGTTGTCCCCCCAGCCGAGAACAACTGCGACTTCACCGGGGTGTTCTCGTCAAATCACGGGAGATTCGGACAGGGGAGGGAGTCAAGAGACGGTGGGGCCTCCCCGAGATGCTCTGCCTTAATACTGCTAACGTTAATGTTAAAATGACTGCAACTGCCGCGGATTAGCCACTTAACACCTGATTTGTATCATTAACAGCCACTGTTAATTGGTGGTCCAATTCTATATTTTCTTCTGTCACTGTGGTCCAATTCTATCTTCCCAATCCGCCAAAAGTGGTTCAAAGCTGCAGTGTCGCGACATCCAACCCCGTAACAGTTTTCTGTGCAGTCTCACCAACGTTAGCTAGCTAGCTAGTTCACGTTAGAAAAAAGTAGTCGTCCTTGCTTGTAGCTAACATTAGAGTGATAACCGTTGTTGCACTACGCCGCAGCAATGCACCCGTTTTCTAAGTAGCTAACTAGCTAAGTTACATTAGCTTACTTTGGCTAAATTACACGTAACGACCACGAGAGCTGCCTCGATAGCCCGCTAGCTCACTTAAAAACGCCTCAGCTAATGTTGTGTCAACCCGCAGTGATTGAAACAGCAAGCTGGTTGAAGGAATTTGTCCGCCTAGCTAGCGGTAGCAGGGCAGCACCCCATCACATCCTGACTCATTTTGACGGTAAAATATACGGCTACTACCACAGCCCGTACGAGATGATAAAATGCGTGCCGGACCGGTGGCTTTTGCCAGAAATGTATTCGCTGTAAACAGCTGGCTTTCGGGTAGTTCGTCGCTGGAACGAGGTCGGCACACACACCAGTCTGATGCCAAGCAAGGAGGAGATACTGTGGTGTTGAGTGACAGACGGAGGGTTGCATGAAACAGGTTTGTGACAGACCAATTGAATGGACAAGGCGGGTCCTCGAGGTGGGATCTGACTGTCAAGTTAAATCGTTGAGAAGATGCACACAAACAGCAATAAGGAAGGACTGTTTTTTACGTTTTATATGTCCTAAGCAATGCATATGAAATCATTGCTAAATTAAGTCCACCACCCGCTGTACAATATTTTTGCACTGCTGAGAAATATATTTCAAAGTATGGTGTAACATGGAAACTGATCATCAAGACAGAATGCTTATTAATAAGTAGGCTAGATAATCCACATCACTTCATCAATTACCTGCAGAATAACGCAAGCAGCGATGACTTGGGTGGACATTTGCTGTGGTAGCAGTGACATCTTGTGGCCTTAGAGTTTAGTTGCATGTAACGCCTGTTCAAAGTACATTTAACCATATTGGTATTTATATTGGTACCCATGTGTAGAAAAAGTAATTTTCTAAATGTTTCCACAACTGTAACAAATGTTGACATTACACACAAACGAACCCAATCAAATATAAGATGGAACCATAATCAATAAACTCACTTTAAACAACTGGAATATTTATACAATGATGCACTACATACACATTTAGAAAACAAAATAAATGAGGGTCATGATAGATAGCCCCTTTCAGACTGTGATGCTTATTACACAATAGAAAAGTATTATTTGATAGCTGAAAAAAGCTACTTCTGCCATTAGTGGGGCAAAACGTGACTATTGGCCAGATGGAGGCACCAAAGTAAAGACATCTTCACTTTGTGTGGCTAAAAAAAGTACAAATGTTTACAGGGATTTCAAAAACATTATTCTAAATGTGAAGGAAGCTTTATCAATTATTCTGTTTAAAATAGTCACAGAATAGGTGTCGGACCTCCTCAGCAGTGCTTTGGTCAATGTTGGTTGAGGAGAGCTGCTTGTGGCTGGGCTGAGGGCTCTCTGCCTCGGCAGACTCTACCTTCCACTCTGCTTTAAAGGCGTCCCGGTGGGACTCGCATATGTTGTGCAGAATGCAGCAAGCTAGAATCATGGTGGGCACTACGTCCAGTCCACAGTCGTTCCTCTTGCTTAAACACTGCCAGCGTGCCCTCAGCCTCAGCAGCGCCTCCTCAGACACACGAAGGGCTCTGGTGAGCCGCCGATTATTAAAGAGCCGCTGTGGCTCCGTCAGTGCTGTGTGGCTGGCCCTCTTGCCCTTTTCCTCAGGATAGGCCTTCATCAGCCAGCTCTGGAGAGGGTGGCAGGCCTCGCCCAGCAGCACATACCTACAGCAGACACAACAGATGGTTTTCAGTCACTTACAGCACACAGGAAGACTTGACGTCCTAAAGTTCAAATCTGTTTATTAGGATAAACCCCTTGAGATGTATCATCTTGTTTTTGAAGGGGTCCCAACATATAACACAATCATTACATGACAAAAAAAGGACTCAGCATTGAACACTGGCCTGAAATGTGTGCAATACTCAACTGCTACTATTATTACTTTTCACCATTGCAACTCTTTAATTATGTTAATTATGTAAATACTGTATCATAATATTCCTTTAACTATGTAAATATTGTACATATCCTTACTCCTTATATTTCTTTATTTATATTTCTACTCTTTTTTACTATACTATATTTTACTATTTGTGCAACTATAACACAGAGTTTCCCTTTGGGGATCAATAAAGTATTTCTGATTCTGACTTGATTTGAAATATTTAAATCCTAAACATGATGGCTTTAGTGTAGTGTAAAAAAGAAACAATGTTTGAGATGTATGGTGTAATACAACAGTTTTGACATAATATCTCAAAACCTTGTGCAATGTGCATACAGTATCCTAAATGCCTGAATAATTTGACCTACTTAGTGTTAAATTAAATCCTGACTGAAGCAACAAGCTGTTTACTTTATCTTTACCTAAGTGGTTTTCCCATGAAGATAGGTGGCGGGGCAGGCGACAGTCCACCCTCTGCAGCTGTGGCCCACAACGATGAGTTCTGGAAGATGTCTGCTGGGTCCGTACCACCTGGGAAACTGGCACATACATCCCAGAATTGCCCTCTGCCACTAACAGCCACCTCAACCACAAAAGAGACAGAAAAAGGCAATAAGTCAAACTCTGACAACTAGTAGCAAACATGTATTGTCAGCAGCATTTGTAGTGTATTCTCTACCTGAGACAGCACTGAGAGCCAGCCAGCGGGGTTAGCATAGTCAGATGCGTTATTTGATGGGGTGATGATAGCTGTGTGGAGTGTTGCTATGGTAGCAACGCAGTGAGGAAAGCCCCAGTTGGACAGGAAGAGTTGGGCTGAATCCTCCAGCTCCTGCTCACTGGGGGGCCGCAGGTAAATGGAGCTGAGGAGCGCCACAATGGCGTGACACATGTCCCTAACACACCTGCACACGGTGGACTTCCCCACCCCAAACAGGGTGCTGATGGTGCGGTATTCGATGTTGGATGCCAGGCGCCACAGAGCCACTGCTACGCGTTTCTCCACCGGCAGCGCCAGGCGGAAGCTGGTGTCCTGGCGAGCCAGACGGGGCCTCAGCTTGTCACAGAGGTAGAAGAACGTCTCCCGACTCATACGGAACTTATCCAGCCAATCAGATGGCTGGAATTCTGTCATCACCACCCGCTCCCACCAATCAGTGCTTTGGGTGGTGGTCCAGGGACGTGTGCGGATGCAGACGTTGGAGTGGATACCTCCTGCTATCATCATCTGGAAAGAAGGAGATCAATAACAAAATAAAGACTTTATTTTTATTTTTGAACTGTCAGTGCTGCAGACGTTTTTGGAAGGATCTCTCTGCTTTTGTAATTAGTTTTTTCTCTTAAATGGGAAACTGTTTGGATTTGCTTAGACTACAGCAAGAAAACTAAGGACACATTCTACCTGATAAATGTTATACTTAAAGCCAAATTCCATATCCATAAATATAAATACACTAACAATAAGCATTTGTCCATGCTCTGGACATTTATAAACTCAAAGCAATAACAGTGCGTACAAAAAAGATGTCAAAACATATACCATGTCTTTTATTTATTCTGGGCTTTTTTGGTAAGATCTATGTAGCTGCTTTACTTTATCTTTGTTGTTTGTAAAACTGCAACTTTTCTGGTATTTTAGGGTTAGGGTTGAAACACTTAAGTCGATTAATCCTCAAACAGATGATTATGATGAATTTATTTATCATTTCAGTGGGGAAAAATCTGTGATTCTCAATTGTTTATGTTTTACATGATAGCAAATTCTACATATTTGGGATTTGGATTGTCATTTGAAGACATCACATTGAGCTATGGGAAATTGTGACAAACATTTTTTATTAACCAAACAATCAATCGCTTGAAATTGTAATTTTTTTTACCATCCACAAATATTGTGTTAAGATATTTACCCCAGGAAGTGTTCTAGCATAGCTGATATGGCATGTTAGTGTAATATACAGCAGTATGTAGCCTTTACATGACAGACTTGTTGACAGTGATCAGAGGGTTTTGGGGACAGAAAGGGAGGGACTGACCATGAGCATCCTCCTCTGTCTCTGGAAGAAGTACTGCCGATGCCTGATGCGTCTTTGGGTCTCATTGCGCCTCTGGATGTTAGCGTCGTTTAAGTCTCTCCTGCGCTTCAGCAGCATGTAAGTCATCAGGAACATGAAAGACCGCATCGGCTCCTCGTCCTCCATTTTGATAGGTTCAACCGGGAGGCAGCACGCAATGCATTAAAGTAAGAGTGATGACAGCGGCTCAGGTGTTAAAGTACAAACGCGTCATATCACTATACTATATTATACATTTCGCTGTAAAAAAAACGGAGGTAGCCTAAATCCTAATTCGGATCTGCTAGAATGATCGACGTAGTTAGTTTAGGCACTAGGAGTGGGGATTGGTTAAGGTTAGGGTGAGAATAACAGGGTAAGCCAATCAGAGGCAGAATAAGGCGGGCCACGAGGCGCGTCCTTTGACGTCAACACGTTTAGTGGATCCGATCTAGCATCTACCGTAAATAAATATAACCTATATATAATATAATATATTAACATAAGTCAAAGTTTTTGAAAAAAAAGCTAACTTTTTTGTAGCTGGTTGCCAATATTAAACAATAATTTTTTTTCCATTTCTATTTCTATCTGTACAAACAAAAAAACTGTTATCATATGAACTTTGTAAGCCTCAATAAATATTTGTATGAAGTGTTTTGCTTGTTTTTGTTTTTTTCCTTTAGTAACCCCCTGGCTCGTTTAGAACGTAGACTGTTAAGATGTTTCCTACATAGACACATTATGTCTATGGTTTCCTATTGCATGTCCACACTCTTAAATAAATCTCGCTTTGGAAAATAAAGCATCTAACGTAAACTGGTCACTTGTGTAGGCCACTTCCGCTTTCTTCTTCTTCTTTGAGGTTTAACTGCCGTCGACAACAACAGTGTTGCATTACTGCCTCCCTCAGGTTTTACTCCTACACATTTTCCGGCCGGCTTTCCAGTCTAGTCAGTTTAAGAAAACGACATATGCTGTAACACTTTACCTCCTTGACCACTGTCTCCTACTTGACTCTTATGTAGCCTACTTTTAAAATTGTGCTCTACTCTCCCTATTTCCTGTTATTGTGTCCCCCTTTCTTGCCTTTCCTGTGTAGAATAGCTATACATTTTCTGTATGACACAATATGCCCAGCTGTTCAGCCTCCTGGCACAAATCACAAAGACCCCCTTGGATGTTATAATGAAAAGTGTATTGTTGAGGTTCCTGTGCCGAATTCTTATGCTTATTATTACTTGCTCTTTGCGTTTTATTCCCGTATTTTTAACCTAATAGGCCTATAAATACTCTTTTTTTTTTAAATAGATTGAGTGTTAATGTCTTCCTTTTTCCTTATCTCAGTGTTGTTGCCATTTGCTAAGACACCTCATGACATGTATCCCTTTTTCACATCTTTAAAATATGTCTAATATGTTCTCTCCACGCCAATCTTGGATCGAAATACACTACCAAAAGCTCTCATCTCTGTCCAAGTTATTTCCATAAAGTCTTCAATTCCCTGATGTTCTTTCTTCTGAAGAACATAGCTTTTGTTTTTTTTTCCACTAGCACATTTCTTAACCATGTATTGAACATTTAACATTTCTCCCTCCCATTTTTAACAACTTGATAGCTCTTATCTTATTTCCATCTAGAAAGTCCATAACTTTTGATTAGAAGCCCTTTATTCCAGAACATGTATAGGCTTTCTCTACATTATAAAGAATACTACAACCACTGCCTTTATTTACTTGAGCTTTCCTTATTTCATCTTCTAAACACAACAGCCATAGTATACCTTTCTGAATCCACTTTGATTCACCGCTTTTCAGCTCCCTGGCATTCTCCCCTCCTCCCACACCTCGTTATACAACAACATCATTTCTCAGAAGTCAAACCGTAAGATGCACTTTATTTTGCTAGCATATCTCATCTTTACCAGTTGAAGTCTTGTCTCTTTTATCTAAGGCCTTTCTTAGTTCTCCCATGCTGAAACAGAAACTTTGTCCCTTATCAATTATATATTTTTTACATAAAGCCTCCGTGTTTTCAGATTTTGTTCTTTCTCTCGCTGCCTGTTTACTTCTACAGACAAATTATTGGAGCTATGAACAAACAAAAAGTGTTCTCATCATCTCTCCCTTTACTTATTTGTCACGGCAGATTCATTCCTATCAGTCAGAACGGGGTAACTCCACACCATTCTGTCCCTCCCTTTATTTTTTCATCCCCACACCTCTCCCACCTTTACCTACACCCACGATGAACCAGAGTGCTGCTGCATTCTAGTGGCTGCAACTGAGTAGTGGTTTCATTAAAATGAATGTGTCAAATATGTCACCACTAATAAGTAGCTCCATTGACCATTACTCTGAAATACACATGTAAACAGTTTGGCCCTTATTGTTGGCTCCTGGGACTCCAGTCCTCAAGGTTTTCCTAAAAGTCCCAAATATTTTAGGGCCATTCCCCCCCTCAGTCTCTCCGACTGGACCGGCAAATCAGTGGAGCAAAAGTTTGATTTTCTGAAAACATGTTTCAAGATTAGTAATGTTCTTTCAAGGAGGCAGGAGTCAAAATGAGTTAGACTCAACATGTGTTTCAGAATGATGAAGACAGTTGGAGAACAATTAGATAAAAAATTAGGATGTAGGCTCAACAGGATGATTCTCTTCCTTGGCAACTATCTTGTTTTTCCCAAATGATATACAGATTTTTAGGCATTCTATTATGAAATGGCATGAAAAATAGTGCATAGCTGCCGTAAATGGAGCTTGCCCAACGACCCCACCTAGGTTTTGTCATGTCTCATCCCTGTGTCACGTTTGTTTCATGTTTTCTGTTTAGTTTTCCATTTTCTATTTTACTTTGTAACTTACCTTTTTGTCTTATTTCAGGTCTGTTGACTTCCTGGTCTTTGTCTTCCTTCCCACCTGTGTGCCCCAAAGGTTTACAACGTCAATTTGTCAATGTTTGGTAATGTGTCACATGAGCACTTTATTTGCATTATCTTTAGTGGCACACTAGCAATAAGAAGAGAAGTTCTAATAAATAAGTGAGCATACCAGGTTTATTCCCCCAAATATCTTCTGCTACAATGCCTTCACGAGGATAGCGTGTGTAATTGGCTTCTGTCAAACTGGATAACTGTTTCAAATAAATGGTTAACAAAACACTTAAATATAATGCAATACAACAGCATCACAAACTACATCCTCCAAGAGGACACAGAGCTCAAAAAAGTTGGATTTATAACAGGGTTGTTGTATTGGATTGGATAAGGCGTAGAACAGTACAGCTTTTTACTTTCCAATTCAAGCAATAATGGAAACTGTCAGGATCAATACTGGTCTCAAAGAAAACATTTGGTCTAGGAAAGGAAATCATTGTCCTTCACACAGCACAGTAGCTGCTTGCTGATTTTCTAATAACCGACAACAAACAATATGTTTTACAATATGTTATCTTCCAAACAATGGAATTACAGGATTTAGTGTCTACTTAAGAAGATGGTATATCTGTGAGTGTAGGTTTGAGATTAGAGGAGGTACACAGAAGGTCATTATTTAGAGAACAGACGAGAAACCTAGGACACAACTTTCACTCGAGTGATGAAGAGCTCTGCCGCTGCGTTCTCAAACTCCTTTGCGTCCATATTACCACCTGGGCCCCGTGTCTGTGCCCCAGCCATGGCCTGACCTAACTTGTAGGGAGAGATCTTGGCACTGGCCTCCAGGTAGCGTATAGCCTTTACGTTAGCCTCCGGACAGGAAGTAGCTTTAGTATTAGCATTAACACAGGATATTGTCTCACAGCCTTGGGAAGTCTCCAAGGCTTCCTTTAAGGTCCCCAGCACAGCCAGGCACAGTGCCTGTGAGGCAGGCCCTTCATCCGGGCAGCACACTTCAGCATAAAGCCTCTGAGCCTGCCGGATGTAGTCTGAGAAAACTGCACATGTGAGCACACCGTGACGGAAGACATCATAAGGGACTGCCTCATGGTCTTGGCAATGGAGGCGTCGGAGGAGCGGGGCGGAGGTGGAGGCGGGGACTCCACCCTCACTGCACAGGCACTGCAGAGTCTGCGTGTAGAGGCCTCCTCTCACTCCTCCTCCTCCTTCTGTCGGGCTGTCGGTGGTGGGGCCATCATGGCCTTCAGAAACCTCATCAGGACGCCTACGGGGCCCAGTGAGGTTCAAAAGGTCGTAGGCCACGCGGACGTTGTTGCTGAAAGCAGATCTGGGTTTAAAATAAGTTAATAAAAGAAAGTTAATCATTGGTTTCTCTGTAGCAGTTAGAAGGAAAAGCTTGTCATTGATTAATGGACAAATTAAATGTTATTGATCTCAGATACAAATATCTCAAAACCTGGGCAAATAATGCCAGTGCCGGCATGGCTAGACATATCCAGAGGTATTTGAGAAAATATGTTTCTTTTGTAATTTGGGTGAACTGAACCTTTTAATTTACACATTATCCATACAGGATTTGAAATACCAATCTTGGTGCAACGTTCTAACATGATGTCCTTTATAAAGTGTTATAAAGGAGATGGAACTAATGGCTTTATTAATGGGTAATGAATTTTTCCCACATGCTTTATAGAAGAAAAAAACTCTCTTGCTGAGTCACTAATTAAATTAGAATTAATAGTCATTAATAAAAGGTCAAGAGTTTATCACTTTCTGTTAAGAGTTCTTAAAAAAAAAAAAATCAGAGGTCAAACCACCCATCGGGTAGGCCTATGTCTTTCTGATGAATTAAAGACATAAAAAGACAAATCGTTTTCTGAATGAGAATAAACACCATGCAGCCACAACCTGGCAACCAGTTCCTATTAATGACTTATAAATGTTATTTGAAGCATTAGCAAATCCTTTATCATCTACTAATAAGTCATTAGTTAATATTTATAAGCCCTATAGGCCTATGTTGCGGTTTGTTATCAGAGCCATTGTCTAAAAAAGATACAGCATATTACAATCGCCATAGATAGAATTGCCTGTATTGTTGCACCATAATCATTGTGGTCAGCCTGCATACTGATATACGGTATTGTGAGTCACTCTAACACCCATGCCTAGTCATTATCACATATTGATTAAACCTGTAGTTACACTGTAGTTTTCACAGTGACACTAACAAGAGAGAAAAGGAGCTTAAAACTGACTGCTTAATAAATCAGTCTACCAGACATCCAGGGGTGCCAAGCAAAATTACGAAAAGGTGATTCATTTAGATGTCTAGGTTGGCAGGTGGTAGACACACATAGGTTCCATTAGAATTATATTTGGTTCATTAGGTCTGGTTTAGGACCGTAAATCTCTGAAATTTGCCCACACCTCTGGGAGTGGTGCGCCAGCCTCAGGTGCCACAGCGCCCGGTTGAGCTGCTGCTGCTCCTGCTGCTCCTGCGCCCCTGCGCTCAGATGCCCGTTGTTCAACTGATCCCCATCGCCGCATCCAGCTGAGCCGGTCTCTGTCACGGAGGCGAGGTTGCAGAAGTGGTCGGCTAGGAACCCGATGGGATCGTCCGATCTGGCCTCCACCATCTTGAGGATTGCGCCGCGGAGCAGTTCTCCCACCCCTGCCTGCGACAGAAACTCCCTGTCGCTGTCCGATTTGGTGGCTTTGCCCTCAGGCATCCCTGGAGGAGTAGCACCGGACCGGCGCTTTTCCTTGTCCGCCATAGCTGATGACGTCCCGTGTCGCAGCAGCGGCACCGGAAGTGATTTAATGACGGTCCAAAGACAGGAAACGGACCATTTATATCAGTTGATGTTGATTGTACATAATGTAAGAAATAATTGCAACACTATACGACGATTTACAACAGCTGAGTGCCCCAAAACAAAAGACGTGTCTGCTGTCGACAAAATCACTCCGCTCAGTTGGTCTGGTTGCTAGGGACGCTGTCTGACGGGCTTGTGTGCGTCAGGCGTCAAGTAGTCGGTGCAGGGGCGTGCGTAGAGAATCTGAACCCGGATAGGGCTGGGCCCCTGTCAATTCCCTTTCCTCTCACTCCTTGGGAAATATTTGAGTTTTCATTTGAAAAATTATGTAATAAACATAAAACTGAAATGTACTAAAAGTGTTTTAGTGGTGCATAGCCTTCTCTCAAACATGAAATGACCAACCAGATGTCTTACAGTCCTGCAGCAACTGGCTGCTTTCTCCTGTTGGTAATTAAGCCATGTCCCACTTTGACCTTAACCCGACTGGATCATTTGTAGTTCTTCTCTACCTTTTATACTACAATGGCTCCATGTGTGCATTAGAGCTTGGCATCATATAATACCTGAGATTCAATACCAACATACCAAACCAATACTTGTTTCCGATATCTTACTTTGAGGATGAGGTATATGTAGAAGTTACCGTTCTTAAATTTGTCTAAACACTAGCAGAACTGCGCCCAAATATAATATAAATAGGATTTAGCATTTATAAAAAAGAAATCAGTATCTGATTAAAGAATAGATGTAAACAAATGACAACTTACCAGACATTTACTACCAGCACGCCAGTTTTTTATACTGTTTTTAGTCTGCTATTTGTCATTTCTCATTACCACGTTTTTATATATATATATATGCTTGTTTTTACTGTAATAGCTTTTATCGATTCACAGAAATAAAGCAAAATGAATGCCTCAGATAAGTTCAATTAATATGTAAAGGTTTATTGTATAGAGCCCATGTTACTTAAACAAAATAGTCAAAACTGCATCTGTTTTCAAAAATGTATCTTCAAACAAAAACGTATGGATGGCTACAGTTAAGCAGTGATAAGACAATAACACAAAATACAGTAAGTTAAGAAGATGACCCTCATTCAAACAACAGATATTACTTAATTGTTAGGTTTTTTCACAGCTACACGATTAGTATCCTATTTGCTTGTTAAACATATGGATCTATTCCTAAGAACTATATAGTACAATTGTAATCTCCATATGCATTGCACCTGGAGAACTTCTTCAATATTGATACAAGCAAAGATGCATTTATTATTTTTTAAATAGTTAATTCATAAAAAACAGTGAGACATATTTGAACAAAATAGCCTGCTTTGAACAATGTTCCGCTGTATGGGGATTATTGTAGTCTAGGGGCTTCATGTAGGCCTCTGTTGTTGCTCAGTAGCTATAGCAGAACTGCATGTATGACATGTAAATGTTGCAGCTCCACGCCATTGTTTAATAGGCGAAGACTTGATTAATACTTAGGATTTTAAATGCATCTTACATTAATGTCAAGTTTACTCTGCAAAGTTGTCAAAGTTGTTATTTTCGCAACAATAGATCAATGAGGGCCTTTGTTCTTGTTATACAAGGTATCAGTTGTACTGCCAATTGTAGTTTACAATTGTATTAAGTTTTACATCCATTTCTTTTCCAAATCAGCCACATAGCCATTGATTTTGGAAGTATGTGGATGCAGGAAGTTTCTCTGCAGCTTGTGCTCCAGCAGCATATGGTTCTGAGGAGGAAGGCCGAGGCACGCTCTGAAAAAGACAAGGAGATTGTACTCAACTTCTGTCACCAAATGAAACCAGCATTTTAAAATATGCAAGCCTTAAACGTCCTTCAAAGCATTATTCTTCTGTTGAAAATACAATGCAATCTTTGGGAAAAATGTGTGGTAATGCAATCTAGGTAACGAAACCAAAGCCTTGCTCAAACCTCATGATATTTAGTATGCAGGCCCTCTGGCGGAAAAAGGCGTTGATGACTGGTGTCCCTGATGGGACCAGGGGGGCCTTGCAGAGGAAGGAGAGCACTGCTAAGACACTGTGGAAAGACAGGAAGTCCTCCTCCCCCTGGGGTCGGACAGTCACCCGCTGACAGAGCTCTGTCAGGATCACCAGGTCCAGGATGATAGGGGTGGCTAGAAGAGAGTCCTGTTGCAAAGAAAGAAGGATGACGTAAGAATGGTGTAATAGAGGGAGAACACTCATTTATCAATAGATAGAACTCATACAACATAATGTAGTCCCTTGCACATGCAAGCATTGCATTTACCCTATAGCAGTGTCTTTCTAAACATTACCACTAGGAGTCCCCAAATCAAAACGAATCAATGAATCAACCATATAAGGTGAACTTACTAGGTGTTTTAGTTTTTTGTAAATTCAGCATTTATTTGCCAGGAAAGAACCTCTGAAATGTATATATTTGTTTGCTTTTTTTCTTCTTAAAGCAACTAATGTAAAGCATGTTTGTGTGATTGCAGAATCTTTGTGTGATTGCAGAAAAATAATTTTTGGTAGCTTAAGTTGTTTGTAGAAAAAAGGGACGGTCCCAGGGACCAGAGTAGATGCTATTTCATGTGTAGGACTGATGGTGGACTAAAGCAGCTAGGCGAGTGAAACATGAAACAACTGTGTCAATGACATGAAGATGTCTCTTTAAATTAGTTCCACGACTTGTGAAGAACAATTAACAGTAAGCTCTGGCACTCCTGAGCCTCTTCCTCCACCTCTACTGTCAGATAAAAGAGAAACCTTTTGAACTTTGAGTTTAGCAAGCAAGTAGCAGTCTGGACTCTCACAATGCAAATTGTTCTACTAGGCTAGATTTTCCTGTTTCAGATACACGTTTTACAGAAACAGAGCTACTACGGATCACTGACCTCACAGGTGTTGTGCAGTGCGATAGTATTGGTCCCTCCCATCATTATTTCAGATGTGTATTCATCCATGGCACGCTTGCTGTCTCCCACATAGGGGACATACTTAATCACCACCTGAAATAACACAGAGAAAGTTAATGAATCTGACCAGTTGTTTTCAACAAACGTCCATATGGAGCTCATTATCTTTCTGTCTGAGTCACTTACACAGTGGTCAGGTTTTTCTCCTGGCTGGTACAATATGGGGTTTGACTGGACCATGTCATCCACCACGTTGCTCTTGGAGATCTCTTTGGAGCGGAACTGCTGTGGAGCCGACAGGTTCTTCCCATCATTGTTGCCGAGGTGATTGTAGCTGACAATGGCGGTTGGCTGTCAAGGGGGAGAGGAACTTATTCAAATGTTTTTGTTCAGAAAATACATGGTACAGTAAGCTTTAAGTTGGCATCTTTATTCTCTGGTAGGACAATCACAATCACAGTAGGGAGGCTGTGGCTCAGAGGTAGAGCCGGTCATCCTTCAACCACAAGATTGATGACTTGGTTAGATCCCCGGCTCCTCCGGCCGCATGTCAAGATACTGCATCCTAATCTTAGGTGGGGTTAAATGCAAAAATGGAATTTCACTACATTATACTATAAGATTGTATGTGCTAAATAAATGTGTGAATATAAATGTTTATTTCTTCTCACGCTGTTGCTGAGGCTTCTTCTAACTTCCTCCCCGTTATGTTCCTTAAACAAACCAACGGTCTAAGGATAGAGGGTGTTGTATGCTGTACAGATTGTAAAGCCACTTGAGGCAAATTTGTGATTTTGGGCAATATAAATAAGTGATTGACTTAAGTTGTTGAATAGTATATTCCCATTTGATGCTTTCACGTTTAAAATACAATGAAGGGACCAGTATCAGATCCTCATTTTGATGGACTAATTCTCACTTTAATTCTGGTCTTAATTAGGAAAGATCATTCTCAAATCATGAACCCCCCTATTTTAGTATTCTTAGCTTTTCTATTATAACCATATTAGTAGCGACTCAGTCTTATTAGTATCAGATCATTACTTCATCGATCCCCCTTCCTTCTATCCGTGCATTAGTTTTCTTACCTTAATACCTGAGCTGACCAGAAAGTCCACCAGCACTGACTTTATCTTGGTCTGACCGGATTTGAAGTCATCTCCTCCAATAAACACCCCTTTCTGCACGGCCAGCTCTATGACGCCTGGTACAAAAGTGTTCTGTGGGGAACCGTTGATGTAGGCACAACCCTCCAGTATACTGGCCACTGCAAACAGAGTGGAGGGAGAAATCGCTGCTCCAGCCTAATGGAAAAACAAAACTAGGTCAAAAACTATTATATGGCTGGGGCGTGAATGGTCAATATGCCTTATTGTGGTCAAGTTCTTATAGTGATAGTTATAGGTCGTGTCTATAATGTGAATTTAAATATTACAATGTTATCTCTGCAATTGTGCTGTGACAGCAAACGTTTCGAAGTGTCGTTTATTTTTCCATGGGCAAGCAAATCTTGCAAGAAAACACACTGATATTCAATTATATACAATATTACATATTATATAATGGCTCTGATTCTGATAAATGATCAAATTTGCATCCCATGCTTGCTAACGCTTTTTAATTTACCCCAAATTACCTTCATTTTTACATGATGACAAATCCAGACCTGCCCATCCAGTATATTTAATGACAATTAGCTACACACACACACACACACACACCTTTGTTCTGCGTTTATCCTACTCTGCCAGTGCGGCTAAGCCCGTGCATTAAAACTCTTGAATGAGTGGCAGCAACAAACAACAACATCCACAAATGTATGGAGGAAGTTAATCAGCTGATTGATGGGCGATAGCGGAAGTAAAAGCATGTGTGTGTCGAACCAATAAAGTTTGAAAATGGGGAAACACCAACACTGTCATCATCACACTCATTCCAACCAATGGTGGAACTTCCTCACTCAGTGACAGAGGAACAGAGTGTTGGGGATGTAGGACTGGTCCTATGGGCCTATGGTCCAGCCAAAAAAGAGATAATGACCGTTACGGAATGTATCATCATATTACAGCTTGACTCACAAGGTCTACATTTACCCTGATACTTTCTCCACATCATCTCTTTAGCACATCTTTATTGTCCACTTCATGCCTATCTAAAATCAAGCTATTTGCTGAAGATCATAAATCTGTGAAATAGACTAATGTAGCTCAGCGTAAATTCTTTCAGGAAAACATAACTTTTAATCAATGCACTCCTAAATCAATTCAGCTGTTCTCCAAATAAATGTAAATTTTATCATGCTGTGTATATTCGTCGCATATCTGCAACTAGTCTCTACTGATTGAAATGTAGCTCAGTGTAAATTCTTTAAGGAAGACCTTGATCTTAGTCAATGCTCTACCTAAATCGAATCAGCTGTTCACCTTCCTGCTTAACCAATAAGAATCGTACACCAATTGCAAGGGCCAATCACAGAGTCACAACCCTGCTTTATCTGTTTCTCCCTTTTCTATCAGCTGTTGTTGCAGGCAAAGAGTGCAACCCTCCACCCCCTCTTCCACCTCCAGTCATCTACTCCAGCTGACCGGTCCGGAGCCTCCTTCGGTCTGGTCTTCGGGCTCCTTCGTCACCACCACTGGTGTCTAGATTCCAATCTGGGGGTCTGATGGTTCTCTACCCCTATGTATATACGAAATACTCGTATAACAATGGCGTCTAATCGCCAAAGACTTTATACATTTTATTGAGCTGTACAATAAACCTTATTTACATATCTGCAAAACAAGTCTCTCATGATTGAATTATCGTTGCTGACAGTAGTACAAGCATGCTGAAGACAGGAGATGAAATATAAACCCATGGGAGGGACAAATCATAATTTTCTTCCCATGATCTGATATAAAAGGAATAGCTGACTCATTTTGGCATTTCATCTACAAATACACAGTGAAGTGTTAGCAGAGCTAATCGTCTCATCCTCGAAGCTTTATTCATCACTAAATGGGATGGAGGATTACTGTTTAATCCTCAACATTAAGAAGAAATTAAAGTTGAATTCATGACTATCAACCGCAATCACAATTTAGGTTGGTTTCCAGGACAATTAAAGTTAATTATCATTTCTACTGAAACCAACTTAAGGTTTTGTGTCTTTAAAAGCTTACACTTTCAAACCAAATTCTTCACAGCTCCTGCTCTCACCTGGATTGCAGCTAGCAGGTTGTCTGCAGTGTCATGGATCCCCGGTATGATATCACAGAAGCGCTCAGTGTTGGCGGTCCAAAGAACAATGATTTTGTCCACATCACTCGACTTCTGGAAGTCCCTTATGTCAGCTCTGATCTGCTCTACCTGGAAGACCATTTACTCTTTAAGTCAGATTAAAAATGACATATAAAACAACACAACCTTAAATGAAATACATAGATGGAGAAGAGACTCCAGTTATCATAAATCAGCTGGTCAGTAGAACGACTATTACCTGCTCCGCCATGCTCCCAGTAAGAATGTTGTCCGCCCGACTCTCTTGGTTTGCAGCAATGAATTCTGGGATACTGATCGACGGTCTGGGTTTCATGCGACTCATGTGTGGTTGCAGTTGCTCTTGTAATGACCAGTCAAACACCTGAGCTCTCTCCATCGCACTGCCAAGATCCATTGAAGAGATATCCCAGCCTAAAAACACAAACAAAACAAAAAGGTTCTGAATTCCTTTTGTATCTCTCATTTTCCAGAACTTAAATGACAGGGATGAGTCATCCCTTTCATCTTATAATAGACTAAAGCAATTATTTAAATACCTTGCCTGTTGAAGCTCTGCCCTTATGAAGTAACAGACTAGATTGCATCAGAGGACATTATACTGTAGAAGCACATCTCTGACCATCTCTTTACCTCATGGAGAGACTCCCATGAAGCTGCCCTGGGCTCAGATTTTCCTGCTGTTAACACTGTTGCTACTTCACTTGCCCTCTTAAAAGGTGTTTTTTAGATGAAACGGGTGGGCATACTTGATTGCAGGGTGTATTTACCCCTGTGACCACCAGCAGCCCTCATCCTGTCATGTTGCTTATACGTCAGCGGGTGAATTTGCCTGAACACAGAACTAGTGTTGAAACGCGGCTTTATATTACACACACACACACACACACACACACACACACACACGCACTAGAGGGTAGACCTTGATCATCTGCAACTGTCCATACCATCAAAGACTATATCATTAGGGTGCACCATGGGTAGGAAGTCACAGAGGGGCACGTTGACCTCGCCCTTGAGGTCTGATCCCAGACATATAGTAGAAGCCTGCAGGAGGGAGCCGAAGTAGTTTGCTTTCTGAAAAATGTGGGAGAAAAAGAAGAAAAAAACATTGTGATTTCAAAAGTAACCAAGTATGCCCATATAAGGAGAAATCCTCATGACCAGAGTCAGTTAAGCCCTTAACACTCTAATGAACATAACCATCTTATAATGAGTTTCTACCACTGTATTTGGGGACAGAGGTAGAAAGTATATTTATAAAATATGACATAGAAGGTTATCTATTAGTTCACAAGTGGTAGACTAAGGTTTTCACATCAAAGTATAGTCTGGTTATAAAGAGTTCATTCACCACTTAGAACTTTTTTTATTTTAAAGAATTGTTGCAAACATGCAAAACATTGTGGTTTTTGCATGTTTTAGCTGCATGTGTTATACAAGGTCATTCCAAGCAGGCAGTCAGTGGTTTGCAGTCATTTCCGTGCAATATGGACATCAACTTGGAGAAGGTTGCTTGAGAAGGTGTAATGGGAAAATTACATTTAAGCATGATTTCATATATCCTTCTGTAGTATTCATATAATCATATTATTATTTTATTATTCATTACTATGCTGTTCAGTTAAATTATTTCATATTCAGTTGTCCTCCCTGAAGCAGAGTTGACAGCTGTCTGTTCCTAAATCACCAGCTCAGGGCCGGTGCCCTGTAGTCTGAAAGATACAGATGTCTAGAGCTACATTTACATATTCTAAGGTAGATATGTTACTATCAAAGGGAAACTGATTTGATATTTCACACTAAACTGAAATTAATGTAATTCAATTCAATTTTATGTATAGTATCAATTCATAACAATAGTTATCTCAAGCCACTTTACAGATAGAGCAGGTCTAGACCACACTGTAGGTGGTCTTATACTCACTATTTGTTCACTATTATGAGTGTACAGGCGTGTTTGTTTCACTCCACCCACCTTCTCTCCAGTCTTGGTTCTCCAGGTGAGACCGAGCTTATTGGCCAATACAGCTGCTGTAACTGTGGTCCCATTGTTGCCTCCCCAGCCAACCAGCATCACACCCAGCCGGGGCACACGCCTCTCTGTGCGAAATGTCAACTCGGTAGTGCGGGGGGTCACCTGTTGTTTATGGAGCAAAATTAAAGGGAAACTGTACAGATGACACACATGTATAAAAAAAGAAGCTGTATGTCAGAAAGATCCACTTACTGTGATGGTGTTTCCCTCTCTGTGAACTGATGTGGTCTGGTAGGGATACTGAGACACAATGTGTGTTTCTGTGTACCTCACATTTGGGCTGTTGATATGAACGTTGACAGACATGGCTGCAGAGTCTGGGAAGAGAGAAAACTGAATTTGTCCAAGTTCTTCCTCTGTAGGTGGAAATGGCACTATGGGTAATGTGTTCCATCAACACGTCACAACAAGTTGTATGGCCTTTTGAAAAAGGAAGAGATAAGTTGTCTTTGGTTTTGCCTAGTCACGTCTGGTCTGGTCATGCGTAACTTAACTGACAAAACAGATTTTTTTGCCTGCCAGACCGTGATATTAGGCTACCTCTGTCAAATAAAAACGGAAACAGATACGTCAACAAACGAATGACTCGTTTATATGAACCTAAACCAAATCCGGAAAACCCCCTTACCTTCAAGGTTTGAGTTTTAATCTTGAGTTTTATAGAGGTATAAATTTACTAACGTGCGAATTGGAGATGAAAAAAAATATATAAATAAATAAGGCCGAACTACGCACTCTCATCAACAGGCATAGTTGGTGCAATATTCTAGTGCGTAGGCCTACCTGGTGGCTTGGTGGTGAAGTGCAGCCATACTGTCATTCACGAGAGAATGTGCTGAGTACTGCGTAGTTCTTCTGGAAAACACGTTTCTTTTAGCCATTACCATTTAATACTTACCTCGTAAATAGCCTACTAATTACATATGCATAAATATGTAATATATAAAATGCATGAGCTGATTCAAACAATGGCTGTTGGCAATGCATTAGCGACCCCCCACTTTTGCATGATTTTATTGTTTTCATTAAGGCTAAAACATGCTTACCTTCTTAAAGTTAAATGTGTGTCAGTGACTTCGCTTGAATGGAGCAGGTCCCGGTGTGTCTCGCTGACAGGGTGACTTCGCTTGAATGGAGCAGGTCCCGGTGTGTCTCGCTGATAAGTAACTTTGTTAAGAAGTCGGTCCCGGTGTGTCTCGCTGATGGAAATATCCAGAACTCTCTCGTCGGAAGATGTCTGTAGTGCTCGTGCGAGTGGGCAGTGCTCTCATTTGATTATCCTCCCTCGGTCGACGTATTCAGTGCAAGTGCCAATCAGACTGCTCCGTCCCTCCTCTTGCATAACACGCGAGGATGGAGAGGTTTGAGAACCGTTTGCAAATAAACAAATAATTTGCAGAAAAGGGGCTGGGTGTGTGCCCAGTCAGGTTCCCTTTGGGCGGGGCAGCATTCTTGCATAAGTAGGCTATCACATTATTGCGACTGATGGTCGAAAGCACAAAATTCAATAGAGAAGGACGAACAACATTGGAGAGGTGTGGCTAAAATATTTGCCATATTGCAAATGTCAAAAAATTGCTGTTGTAACACAATGGCAAATGTTACTTCAAATGGTGCTTCAAGTGCTGAATGAAACCCCTTTTATACAATCAATCAACCAATCAATCACTTAGCTAATCAACCAATCAATCAATCAATTGATCAATCAATTTTTTTGTCACATGATTTTGTAGGCCTACAGGTAATTCCAACAGCTCCTTCAACTTGTGCATGATTCATTAAATGTGGGGTGGTGTGTGTGTGTGTGTGTGTGTGTGTGTGTGTGTGTGTGTGTGTGTGTGTGTGTGTGCAGTCTTAGACAAGGAAGTGTCCTCATTTCACAACTGTCATGTCTGTGCATTCAGTATGGAGCTGGAGAACAGAGGCTTATTTTATTTTAGAATAAATACTGGGAGAGAAACAGCTACCCTGGCTCAATCTTAAACACATTTTCTTGCAACATATGGTGTAAATATCCTTTAGGCAGGCTAGGGCACCGCCTATTGTAGTTCAGAGGATCAAACCACCTTCTGCTGGGCCTTGTGGTCCTGTTCACTGCCGTTTCCGTACCAGGTAGTAATGTTCCCCATCAGGACGCTCTCAATTATGCAGAAGTAGCATAATTGGTGTTTGCTGATGTGAACACCAAGGTACACCAAGGCCCAGCCTCTCCACTGAGGACCCGTTGATATTAAGTAGGGTGTAGTTCCTTATCTGCTTCCTTCAAATTCCACCATCATCTCTTTAGTCTTGCTGTCATTCATACGTAGCTTGTTGCCCCACACAACAGCCAGGCCTGCACTGCAGCCACAAATAAGGAACATAACAAACATAACCTGTTTGCATTGAGGTTGGTGTGTAGCTGGATTTATTGTTGGTCACTAGCAACTGTTTTTCGATATTGTTTTCTATGCGCAATATACAGTATGTCTATACTGTTGTTTGTTCACTTATATGACCTGCATTTAGTTTTTTTACTTTCTATTACTTTGACAATGCTATTAGTGGTTACAGCAGTCTAGTGCACATTCTAGGTGCAATCTTTGTTAATACTACACTATAAAGGTGGTTTCATGCGGCTGCCATCTGGTGGACATAAATCCCTGGTTATTAACTGTAGGTAGGCCTAGACTCCTAACTGAACACAGATACACTTATACGTACATTTCCTATTTATCTCGTGAAGACTCGTGTGAAGTTTGCATATTGTTTGTTAGCAAGGCATGGGACCTGAATATGTAACTGACAACTGGTGTGTGTTCTACCTCCATAGCAAACAATCTGGAAACCAATATCTACTGTATAAACAGAAGGAAGCTGAAAAACTGGCAAGTGGTGAGGTCACTGGAATGTAGGGGAAATTTTTATGAATTACAATTGAATCAAATTATAGCTATTAGCTATTTGTTTTGCTCTAATAAGAGAAAGAAAATGGGGAAAAGTGTGTTGGGAAACCACAAAACAATAAATTGTCAGATTAACTTTGAAGGACATAGATTATCTACTCCTCTTTAAAAACAATATAATTGGTTTTACATCAGTATTTTGTTTTTAGTGCCAGTTTATTACAGTTTAGCTGGAGCAGGGAAATAACCCATTGGATACCCAAAACATTTTATCCCCACTATGCTTTTGGATTTTGCCTGCAGGCTTCATCCACACATCCTGCATGCACTCGTTTTATCTATCAACGTGACACTAAACAGATAACTGAACTGACAGCGTATAAGAAGACTTCTGCATTCCTCTGAGATAGGATACTGAGTGGATCAGCTGGACATTGCTGTGAATGGTACACACCAATCAATTTGTAATCATGGAAACTCATGATGTAACCTGACCTCTTAGACTTAGACTTAGACTTCTCTTTATTGATCCTTTTGGGATGACTCCTGCAAGGAAATTGAATTTTCAGCAGCTTACAAGACATTTGATAGAGAACGAGGAGGAATAAAAAATACAGTATAGAAAAAAGAAATAGTATAAAAAATAACAGTATAAAAAATAACCAAGAAACTCAGAGCTATGAAAACATCTTCAGCATAAATAAAACTAAATAAATAAAACAGTTAAGAGCACCTCTATACATGGGCACCTGCTCTACCAGGTGAGCTAACCAGCCGCCCAATTTAATATTTAGGGCCCGAGCGCCAACAGCGACGTAGGACCTATTGATACTAAAGGAATTCTTTTTTCTTTCTTTCTTTTCCTGGCAAATAAATTGCCTTTTTGAGGCGCCTTTTAATTTTAATTAATCACCATTTTAATTGCCTTAAAATACTCACCAAATTTGGCTCTTGCAGCTACTCTGGTGAAAATGTACATATTTTAAGGATTACGGGCATGGGTGCACAAAAATGGCTTGCTAGCGCCTCCTAGAAACCTTAAAAAATTGAGCCCCTAGACTACGTAGACTAACAAAACTTGGTTCACATATGTAACATGTCAAGATGTACAAAATGAATTGCCTCTTCATGTCAGACTGGCCCCCAGCCTTCCGGTTTTTAAATCGCGACTAAAAACAAATTTTTATTCCTTGGCTTTTTATCCGGCATGAGAACTGTAAGTTGTATTTGTCTGGTGTTGTATTCTGTCTATTTATTGTTTCATGTCAATGTCCAGCACTTTGGACTCTGGTTGTCTTTAAATGTGCTTTAGAAATAAAGTTGGATTGATTGATTGATTGATTGATTGAAAAAAGCTCAATGGAGCCATACCCTAAACCCAACAGGAAGTCCGCCATTTTGAATTGAAAGTTTGAAATTAGTGCGATTTTGGCCATTTCTTAACAAACTTCTCCCTGAGGACATATGAAGGCAAATATTTACTCAAAGTCATAACGCCATCTAGTGGGAACAAGAAATTGAGTCAAGGTGCTATACTTTAACAAACTCCTAGAGATTTTATCAGATTGACTTTAAAAGTCTGTGTCATCTGAAGACCTTAGCGAAGAAAAGTTTTTAAAAGCAAAACTTTCATTCAACGGTGTAGGCGTTGCGGCCATTTTGAGAATTTATTGATGAACAAAGAAGTTGTTGTAACTTTAGTGTACATTGTCCAATTTGGCCAGAATTTATTTATGGGCAAAAATTGACTTTTGGTTAGTGGTTTTGGCTGGCAACAGGAAATCAGCCTTATATGACAAACATCATCTGGTTTACATGAAAATTGTAATGTGTTGTCTACATGTAATACTGAGCCGGCCCTATACAATAACCACGCCCACTTACTCAGGCCACGCCCCTCCCATACCATTTGAACCATTGAAGGTAGTCTTGTGTGAGGTGTCACTGAACTCAGCAGAGTTCCTTCTTCATTAGTGTTGGCCTGCCTCCTGTGCTAAAGATACGCCCCTTTCATAACTTGTGACCCTTTTAAGGCAGAGTCTTGAATGAGGTATTATTGAACTCAGCAGAAAGTTTCTTTTTGATTGGTGAGGGTTTGACCCGCCCCCTATTCTGTAGACACGCCCCCTTTTAGAATGACCTCTCTCTTATGACCTGTAGAGCCTTGTGTTGTATTGAACTCGGTAGAGAGTTCCTTGTTCCCCCTTATGCTTAAACCATGCCCCCTTTCATAACTGGTGACCCGTTTAAGTTTTTTTTATGAATTACCCATATTGCGATGCATGCAAGACCTATTTTCTCTTATTTCTCCAAGAAAATCTGATCTGCACAGAAATTTGCGCGTTGACTTGGAAAAAATGCTTGCACGTTATGGTGGACTGACTTCCTCGACATGGCAGTCAAGACAGTTGAGTATCTCAGCAACCGTTAGTCTTAATCAGAGGAAAATTGGCACAGCTGTTCTCCGTGCTCCGCTGAGGCAGTGCGCAATGTTTAAAATAAATTGTCCGGACGTCCCGCCGGTGCCCCGGACAGGCTGTGAGGGGCGAGGGCCCGTTGCTGCTTGCAGGTTTCAAGTGGCAAGTGGCGGTTTCTCTCTCACACTGTCTCCTGACCCTATCACTTGCAGTCAGAAGACTGTTATGGTAGTTAACAACAACAACAATCACATGCATGACTAAAACAAATCCCATGTACATACTTTGAATGTATTATAATGTATTAATGGTAGTCTGTCATATTTCTTTAGCCTGCAGAGGGAGTCAGTTGTCCTGCGGGTCCATTTTCTCCAGAATTGTCCTAATCACAGAGAGAAGATAAAAGAAAGGGGAAAGTAGATGATGATGATGATGATGATGATGATGATAGCTCCAACACCCCTTATTCCAGCTAATGGTGAAATAAGACTAAGATCAATGAGAGGAGACGGTTTCATACTGCTATATAAAACATTTCTCAACAAAACTGCTTTTACAGTTAAGTAAAAGACTGAAAGGTTGAATACACAGTATTCACAGTATTGCATATGTTATCCTATATTTTGCCTACTGTTACTACTGTTTTTTATTACAACTTTTTACTGTTTACATATGTAGACTATTATTATTGTTGCATGATGTCTTTTGTTTCTCATAAGCTGCTGTAACACTGCAAATTTCTCCGTTGTGGGACTAGAAATATTGTATTTGACGTCAGAGTCGCCATTCGCCCTCTGATTGGAGGACGTGTGTTTACGTAGCAACGGTCCGGAAGATGTCGCTCAGCCCAGTCCTAAAAAACTTCCGCCTTAACTTAGAAAACATAGCAGCTAAAAGGCAATCGACGGCGTAACCAACCCATTTAAGAAGTCAGGCGAAAAAGGTAGATACAATTACGCATTTGACGCACATATACCAACATACAAATAGGTCCTTAAGCAGTTTGTTGACGCGTTTTAGCTCACCAGCAAATACAAATCTCTAATTTACTCTAGCTTTTACGTAGCTAAGCTACGCTGTTAACTGCTAGCAGTTCGCTACCATCGATTTGGTCGGCCATAGGCCTCAATTGGGTGTCTTTATGGCTAGATTGCGATAAATTGGTCCCTATACCAGGTCAGTTCTTTATTTTACAATTGATCTGTTGCCTTACATAAAACACCTAACCTCAGTTAACGGCACATCAGGTACTTTGTTAGCTAGCTATGTCTAGCTAGCCGACTAAGCTAGCTGATAACCTGGGGCTGACTGTATAGTCCATTTAGCCTGCCAGGTAGTCCTCGCGTCAGACACTGTGGCTCATAAACAGTAATATTACTGTATAGCTGATTGGACAGGTCACAAACGGTAGTCCAGAAAGCTAGCCGAATACCCAAGTGCTTACCATAGTTAACGTTAGCTAAGAACTAAAAACTGAGTTTCACAGCCAGGACTTTGTCAGTAATGTTTTATTGCTCTTTAAACTAGACTTTTATAAATATATTAAAACAATTAAATAGAAAGACGTCTTGCTT
Organism: Etheostoma perlongum; assembly: GCA_026937815.1. Classification (NCBI taxonomy): domain Eukaryota; kingdom Metazoa; phylum Chordata; class Actinopteri; order Perciformes; family Percidae; genus Etheostoma; species Etheostoma perlongum. The sequence goes on from CM049390.1 coordinate 21,822,077, forward strand.
GTAATGACAGCTCCTTGTTTCTTTATATTATATTACCACACATTTTAAGTTACTGTTAGGTCACATTGGCCTTGCTGTCTTCTGCCAGGTGACCATAACTGTGCCACTCCCCTCCGTGGGTAACTTAATAATAATGGTCTTAGAATACAGTATTGGTCGGCATTAGGGGTGTAACGATCCAGTATCGGTACAAATGGAAATATCCATACATATGTCATCTTTAAGATGCACCTTTATTTTGAGATTCCCACTTTATATGTTTTCTCTAGATTAAAAAGAGTAGTTTTTTTAATGTATATGTCTAGAAGAGCTTAGTAATGATATTGTCAAATCATATTTTAGTTTAGGGCTGGGTAATAGGTAGAAAATCAGATACCACGATATTCTTGACCAAATACCTTGATATTGATATTGTGGCGATATTCTAGGGTTGACAATTGGTGCTTTAACAAAATATCTTCACAGTTAAATTTTAGATAAATAATTATCAGTAATGTGGACCTAATGTCTAAGTGGGGAAAAGGCACATAATAGTATATATTACGATATCCAAAATCTAAGACGATACTGTATCTATGCCCATATCATAATATTGATATGTTAGAAAAATTATGATATGCACTTTTTCTCTTATTATTCCAACTCTTTGCATATTATACTGATCACTCTAAACCAGATAACATGGAGCTTGTCCTGGTCCTTGTCCTTGTGAAAGGTACAGGGTGTTTCTGGGGTCAGAGCAGGCAGAGGAGATTCCCAGACCCAATGAGATAAACTGACAACATCCACGTTGTTATGACTTTGTATTAACATCCACTTTGTATAAAAAAGCGGCTGTAGAGAGCTTCCAGTTGAGCATTTTCTGTACTATTCTGTAGTGTGGAAACTGTCTCCTTGTGTTCACAAGTAAAAATTAACTTTGATATAACTTGAGTGGTTCCTATCTATTCTTGATAATGAAACTGTTCTAACAACTCAATATATTGCCCAGCTCTATTTTAGTTGCTTCTTGTAAATATCTATATATGTAACTGATTGTGTTAAATAAGCTTGTTTCGTCTCGTATCACTTGCAGGCCCCTGTATTTAACCAAATTGAAATCGTATCGTGGCAGACTTCGTGATATCAGTAAATATTGTACCTTTGTCCATAGAATAAATATATTGTATTGTGTGTGATTTTCACCCCTAATGGATTGCGTTTTCACAATTTTTTATTTTCACTGTAAAATATCCTGCTCAGTACAAAACCATTTCTGATGCCTAAACTCATCTAAAACTGGTGCTTTCCCATTTTTAAAATCTGTATACCTCACTGCTCTCAACTCATTTGAATCATTGTTTAGTAAGGCAACATGAGGATGTGACTGAATGAATAGCTGAAGCACTGCATTTTATAATGCCACTGACTGCAGAAGAAACTATACTGGATGTGGACATCATAGTTAGTACCTGATCCGCTTCCTCAGTGTAGGATCAGTGCCTGATCAGTAGAGGTGGGAATCACCAGGCCTCATGACACAATATGATGTTGCAATATTCTGCGATTATATTGCAATTTATTACCTTTTTTCTAACTTCAAATTTTTTTTGAAATGATGTCCCCAAAAGGAAACAGGGTCGACATCTGTTTTATCTAAAAAGATGAATTTCTGTTTGTTCATCTCACTTCAATTGTATTGCTGCAAAATGGGATTGTCAAGCAGACAATCTGTCCAACACATATATAGTAAAAGATTGATACTTGGCGTCTGTGTATCAATACAGTATTGCCACGGAAAATAACGCAATACTATGCTGTATCGTTTTTTTCCCCCCCAGCCCTACTGATCAAGTGAATCAGATCAATGCATTCACACTGATAACCAAATAAGAATGAGTCTTCTTAAAATATACTCTCCTACTTAAAAACTTGAAGTCTTGACATATAGATAAAAAATCTATTAAGGACACAGCCAAACCAAACTTAATCAGCACCCTGCTGTATTTTTCAATTTCTTTTCTCCAGGCTCTTGTCACTCTGGAGCTTGTGCGGTTTTCAGAGTGTGTGTGAGTGGGTGAGTGTATGTGTGAGTGTGAGTGTGTGTGAGCTGCAGTTTCCTCCTCCCCTTTTCACCAAGAGCTGCTCCTCCCTGGAGGATGACAATGGAGGAGATGAAGAATGAAGCGGAGACAAACTCCATGGTATCCATGACGCTGTACGCTGTAATGTACCCAGTTTTCAATGAGGTAAAACATTTAATGCTGAAGGCATGCCACCTTTTTTAAATTATATTATTTAAAAAAAATGATGTACAAATATACAGTTATTATAGTTGAGAAGACTGCTAAAAATATATTTTTCTGACAACTAGACTATAATGCTGAAACACACTCTATGATGTAAAGTGGAATTTCTACATTATTTCTTCAAAGGATAGGGATACGATTGCAGAACTGCAAAACAAAAAAAAGTGATGCACATTTCTACAAACACTAGTGCCTGTTTAGACCGAGCAGTTACGTTCAACATGGCACACAGCTGTGTTCGAAGTTGCTAGGTGACACAGTAACATCCCCAACACATCCAGAGTTGGCTGTGATAATGTGTGTTTTCTCTTTTGATTCTTTCATTAGCTGGAGAGGATCAACCTATCAGCAGCTCAGACGCTCAGAGCAGCCTTCATAAAGGTAGGACTATGCATGGATCAGATGACCTGAAACATAAAAGCACAATTGTATCACTTCCATTATTCTTTAAAACTGTAACACTACCTTCCCCTTTTGTGTTCATTCAAAAAAACACAGTCTACATAATATCTTATGCTCTTACCAATATTCTGCCCAAACTGCAACGTCCCATTTTCAGAATGACCTAACAACAAGACCACTCCAGATGTCCAAATTTCAGTTCCTGGAAATTAATCGAAACATTGTCACATAGTTCTGCAACACATGAAGTAAAACGACCCCAGCAAACAGTATCTGCGTTCTTCCTGTGTAATGTTGAAGTCATCAGTGTTTGCAGTTTAGTTGTGTTGTTACATTCAAGGTTTGTTTGTTACAGTTTGTTCTCTTGCAACCTTTGATCAACCTCCCAATGAGAAATTCTGTTGCCGTCACTTCACATCACTTCCTTGTTGGTGTATGCCACTTAAATACAGTGACAAAGCAGAGAGTGCACCTAACAAGTGTGGACATTGTCCTTTTTTCTTGAAGGGGTAAATGGGGCGTCAAGCATTCAATGGCATAATATTGAAATTATTTTGACAATGTGGATAAGGTTATAGTTTGATGACCATATGTAGGCTATACGTTTGAGCCAGAGTAGGCTACAGCGTTATGGATGAAGAGAAAGAGAGCAAGAGGCAGCGGGCTTCACCCTCCTCTGCTATTACATCGAATTTCACACGCTTTTGCTTCACAACCCCCCCCAACTCTTGTGTAAACGCGGAATAAAAAGGTAGAAAGCAACACCACTTTGTGTGTTTTCGCTTCAATTGTTTCCGTCTAATCATAGCCTTAAATGAATAATGAAGCACTTTAAAATGTTACCTTAACCTTACCGTTGTTATTATTAATGAAGTGGATATTAGCTTCAGTTTATATGGTGTTTGTTATGATCAAGCATCTCCATTTCTTTTTCCCACAAGCCATTACTCTGAACTGCTGAAATTTTTTTTTGACAAATGTTTTTATTGAGTTTTTAAATTACATTTCAACAATACAAAAAAGCAAAACAAAACAAGGCACATCAATAAGTACAAAAGGCATTTATGTATTATGTTTCCCTTTAACAACATAGATCAGTTTCTCTAGGGCAAGGCATTGCGGTAGCCCTTTGACCCAGCTTTGCTTGGTTGGTCTGTGAACAGATTTCCATGACAGTGCAATTTTATGTTTAGCTACAAGAAGACAAAATATGACCAGATTCTTCCTGCTATTGTTTAGTGTACAGCTTGCTGGGAGACATCCAAAAATACAAAGTTTGGGACATAGTGGAAGGTGTTTATTAATAAACATAGATAAAATTGTAATGATCTCTTTCCAAAATTCTTGAATGAGGGTGCATTCCCAGAGGCAGTGAAACAAGCTACCCCTCTGTGTACCACACTTGACGCAAGTATCCGGTGCATTAGGGTGGATGCGATGCAGTAACTCTGGGGTAATGTATGTTCTCATCACCCATTTTTACTGGAGGAGTTTGAATCTTGTATTTATTGTTTGTACTTGGCACTGGAGACATATATCCTGCCATTCTTCTACAGTGATTCCTTCCGTAAGATCTGAACACCATGCTAATCTTTTATCCTCTGAGGATTCTCTTGATGCAGCTATGATGATCTGATAGAATTTTGAGATTAGTCCAGCTGCTCCGTGATGGTTCAAAGCTGTATTTTCTAAAGAATTTAGACAGGGAAGATGTACAGAGTTCTGTGTCTTTATTAATAAGCTCCTTATCTGAAGATACTTGAAAAAATGTTTAGAGCCAATACCAAACTTTTGCTTAATGTCATTAAAATTTAAGAGAGTATCATTCTCAAACAGATCTGAAATTTTACCAATTCCTCTGTCTGCCCACAGCTTAAAACCAAGCTCATTAGTACCTGGTGTGAAGTTTCTGTTCCCCCAAATAGGTGAGAATCGGGATAAAGGAGCATTTTCCCCCAAGATAACTTAACATCTCATGCCATACTATCAGTGTGTTTCTAACAAAGGGGTTTGCAGTGGGTTTTTTCAGAGTGGATAGGTTTGCTGAATAAAGGTAGAGGTGTAAGGGGATTTTAGAGGTTGTTGTTTCCTCTATCCTTATCCAGTGCAGTGGAGATTGGTGTTCAAACCAACATGAGGCTGCTCTTAGTTGGGCCGCCCAATAGTATCCCTGAAGGAAAGGGAGTTTTAACCCGCCTCTGTCGTATGGTAAGTACAACAGAGTCATACGCAGTCTTGAACGTCCATCATTCCAAATGTAATTACAAAAAAGTTGTTTCATTTTAACAAAGAAATTAGAAGGGGGAGCACGTGGAATGGTTTGAAAAAGATACAGGCACTTAGGAAGAACATTCATCTTCAGAACATTGATAAGTCCAATCATAGAGAGTGGTAAAGATTTCCATCTGTTAATAGATTCTACTACTGACTCAACTACAGGGTTATAATTAGTAGACACCATGGATTCTATTAAAGGTGTGATTTTAACACCAAGGTATGTAAAGCTATCCACAATGTTCCTAAAAGGTGTACATAGTGGAGGACTCAGTCTCTCAGATCTTTTCAGAAAAAGGATTGTAACCTTATAACCTGAGAAGCTGCCATACGTTCCTATTAATTGTAATAGAGTAGGAATAGATTTTTAAGTCTGTCAGAAACAGAACTATATCATCAGCAAATAATCCTGTTTTATTCTCAATATTATTAATTTTGATACCCGTTATCTCACTGTTGCTTCTAATCGCAATTGCTAAGGGTTTGATGGCCAGGATAAAAAGAAGTGGGAACAAAGGACATCCCTGCCTTGTACTGGAAAGAGAGAACTGTTCCAAAACCCTATAGTTGGTCATTACTGAAGCCTTTGAATCATGATATACGATTTTAATCCAACTAAGGAAGTAGCTGCCTATTCCAAAACGGTTAAGCACTTCCCACAGGTATTTATGCTCAACCCTATCAAAGGCTTAATCTGCATCTAGACCAATAACAGCCATATCAGGTGTTTCTTTCTTGACATAAATAATGTTCTGGTGCTTTTCCTCCTTTCATACTGTCTATGGCCTCTGACAGCTCAGACACTACAATTGGGGAGTTAAGCTCCTTTGTTGCATTCATTGATAAGACCGGTATTTCTATCTGATCAAGGAAGCTGTGGAGCGTGTAAGATGTGGCTGGATTTTCTGACGTATACAATTTAGAATAGAATGACTGGAAAGAACTATTAATTTCTTGTGGATTAGTAATTGTTTTCCCTTCTTCTGACTCAATTTCTAAAATTGATCTTTCATTCTGCATTGATTTTAAATGCCAGGCCAAAAGTTTCCCTGCCTTCTCTCCTTGGTCATAGAATGTCTTTTTCAATTTCATTATACTATATAATGCTTTATTTGCGGATAGTTCATTATACTGTGCTCTTAGAATGGCCAGTTTCTGTCTAGTCTCTTTTGTATTGTTAAGATGAATTTCCGTCTCAAGTTCTTTAATATCTTTTTCCAACTCTATCAGTCTTAGGTGCTGTTTATTAGAGATGCTGCTTGTATAGCTGATCATTTTTCATCGTATATGGGCCTTGAATGCCTCCCACCTCGTAGACGCTGATGTTTGAGTAGTGTTCACTTCAAAATAGACATCAATATTGGACCCAAAAAATTTGAAGAACTCATTATCATGTAGCCATCGCGAGCTTAATCGCCATATGGTTGGACCCTTAGTAGCTACCTCAACAACATAATTGACAAGTAGTAAAGCATGATCTGAGATAACAATAGCCTTATATACTGTGTCACTTATATTGGGTATCATATGCTTAGAAACCAGGAAATAGTCTATGCGGGAGTAAGAGTTATGGGTAGCAGAGTGACATGAATACTCCCGTCTGGAAGGGTTCCTATGTCTCCAGATATCACAAAGATTTAACTCGCCCATAAAGTGTTGTATTATCTTCCTACACTGCATATGCGAGGTGTCCACACCTGATGACTTATCCAGTGTTGGGTTGAGAGTACAGTTGAAGTCTCCTGCCATACAAATATGACCATGTAATGTTGATAAAGTTAAAAACATGTTATTATAAAACTGTGTATCATCACTGTTAGGACCATATAAACAAACTAAATTGATATCTTGGTTTAGTAAAGAACCTTGAATGATAACTAATCTCCCTGCTGAGTCTTGTATGGTATTATAAACCCGTAGTGGAACAGATGAGTGTACGAGTATTGCTACCCCCATTGCTTGAGAGGAGAATGAGGCAAATATGACCTGACCTGGACACCTCCTTTTTAAAGGTGCGTATTCAGATGAGTCTCTTGAATAAAAGCTGTGTCTTTAGTTGTTTCAACCTAGATATTACTTGTTTTAATTTCACTATCTTCCTAAGTCCCCTAACGTTTCATGAGATCATATTTATTTTAATGTCACCACTCATGAAGTCAGTAAAATAAGCTTATTTGCAACCACCTTTTAACCATACCTTGTAGTAAAATGAACAGTGTGCCTTCAGAACCAACAAACGGAACAGAACAGGAATTAACAGCCTCTCCCAAATGAGGCAATAACAAAATAGGCTTAACCTAGACCCTGTGCGGATAAACACGCACATCTCCCCTCCCATTGACCAGATCCCGATTAGGCTGAAGTCTGATCCTCTTGAGGAGCAGTGTTGCAACCAGTAAAAATAAAAATAAAATAAGCTACATTAGGTTGGGTATGTTCCAACAAATATATGTAATGCGGATGAAAAATGAAAAATATAATGTTGGTTTGTGACCCAGTGTGGTTAGGATCTTTAGTTAGTTACAGTAGCCTACAAACGCAGGACAACCTATTTGCCACTTAGTCAGAGTTCTCTGATATGCCTACTTGCCGCTCTTCAGCTGATGACCCTTGAGGTGCGTTATGATTGATGTTTATCTTCTTAATCTCTCTGAATTCTTCAGCTTGAGCTGCGGAGGTGAAGTAGTCCCAAGAATTCGCAATTTAGGAAACATAAATCCTACTCCTCGCGCATTTGGCCTTTGTTTCACTCCATCAAAAAGTTTCAGACTTTGGACTTCAGTGGAGTGATCAGGGAAAAACATGATATGATTTCACCTTTCAGGCTGCCTTCATAACCGGTCTCTGTCTCGAGTCTGAATTTCACCATGAGAACCCTTGGTCCAGGTGAACCTGTGTCATGATTCTGATGGTTTATTGTCCTTGTTTCCATGTTAAAGGCCTTGGGTAGCCATGTTGTTAAGAATGCATACGCATCTCCATTCTCCGATTCTTCTCAGGTTGGAACGCCGTTGACGGTTTTCCAACTCTTCAATCTTCAAGGTGAGTTTCTGGACTTTTTTCCGTGTGGTGTCGGCCAGGGTCGTTGGCGAAGTTAGCTGGTCCTCCGCTGTGCTAATGCGGGTTTCTGCTTTTGTGAGTCTTTCAGAAAATGTCCCTATGGCTTCTTTTATCTCTCGGTTGGATGAAACTACTTCATGTAGCTGTGTGAAGAAGTCATTCCTTAGGGATTGTAGATCTGGTTCTCATTGCGGCTAGCCTCCTCTTGAGTTAGCATCTCGCTCGTTGCCTGAGATTCCCTGTCATCCAAAGTTTCAAAGTCTGTCTTTTTGTCCTCTTTAGGTCGGCCTTTCCCTCGACCTTTTGACATTGTGTTCGGTGTATAGTAGGGCTGTCAAATATTTTGGGTCACAAATAGCTCAATTTAGCTAGATATTAAAGGTAGAAATATAGTAAGTCCGCCGGAGCCTGGACGTGCAATAACCCAGTAACACTGTCTTTAAACAGCACCTGTTTACTGGTTCCACTTATTATTCCACTTATTTAGTATTTATTCATCATTCTCATAGCTCACTTATTTATTATTTATTCATCATTCTCATTCCCTATTCCAGAGCTGTTCATACTGTTCATATTGTAATATAATAACATAATATTTGTTCCACCATCCTTTGCACTATGCTCCACATTTAAAATAATAACTATCACAATTCACTCCTGCATACGTTGCACTCTTCATTGCACTATTGCCTCTCTATTGTTTCTATTGTTTCTATTTAGAGCATGTACAGTATATATTAGTGTGCATATATTGTTAGGTTGTTTTGTATGTGGAAGCGCATTGTGAGCAACGGTGTTCCAAAGAAATATTCCTTGTATGTGTCCTCATACCTGGCAAATAAAGCTGATTCTGATTCACATGGACATTCAAAGGAGATATGTTGATGATGCATCTCATCAATATAAACTCAAAGGTGCTGATATTCAGACAGGTGATAGCTGATGATAGTCATCAGATAAGACTTTCTTAATATCTTGATCCTCTTTTATTTTTTGGTTTATCCATACACTGCTGTGATTGCACTGGAATGATAGAAGCCCAGTGGCCATAGGCTACCTCTGTGCTCCGGCTGCTGGGCAGCATTGTCCACCACAAGCACAGATGAAATATTAATGACGAAGAAGCAGCTTTGTGGTTATCCAAACCAAAGGGGAAGGTGATCACCTTACAGCTGTTTTACTATGACATTTGTTCACTTGTCTCACTGGTCTCTCCGCTGCTCCTGCTGCTTCCTTGCTGCTGTAACTCGAGGTTGAATTATTCAAGAGGAGAGCCATTGTGCCTTCGCCTGAACTGCTCACAGCTGACATCGGACATTTAATAAAGTCCTAGCTTTGTTCTTGGCAACGCCACGCCTCTTCTTGCTTTTGTTGAACACAAACTTTGCTATACCTTTTTGTTTTCCTCTCATGTATGAATTGCTTGCTTCACTTACTCACCCTGCTTGCCTAATTGTCTTGTATCAGGCGGAGAGGGAGAACCCTGGCCTGACTCAGGACATCATAATGAAGATCTTGGAGAAGAAGAATGTCCAAATCAACTTCACTGAATCTCTACTGCGCATGGCAGCTGATGATGTGGAAGGTGAGCATATGAGAAAAAGAGGTATTGTGGTGCAAGTTGTCTTCTTTTTTTTGTGTGGCCCTCTGAAATCCAGGTTTTTAGATGGTGCAGTTGTATGTACCTCCTCTCTCCAGTCGTTCAGTTCGATCCTGACTTCAGCAGCTTGTTGGCTTTGTGTATCTGCCCGCTCATATAAATCCTCAAGTCTCTGGGAATGTGCTGAACACCCCTTTTTTCTGCAGAGTTCATGATTGACCGGCCTGAGCAGGAGTTCCAGGACCTAAATGAGAAGGCCAGAGCTCTGAAACACATCCTCAGCAAAATCCCTGATGAGATCAATGACAGAGTACGCTTCCTACAGACTATCAAGTGAGAGACAGAACACACTACACACACACACACACTAACCAAGCATTCGGTTTTAAGATGTGCGACTGCGTCCATCAAAGCATTACTTCCTGAGGCCAGCATAGTTTATTAATTCTTTTCAATGGGAGCACCGCATGTTTGCACTATGGTACAAATGCCAGCAGTGTAAGCGCCGTGACGACGTGCCAAGCAGCATGACGAGACGCTGAACAATGTGACGGGGCGCTGTTTTTAATATATTTTTTTTTTAAGCTGTGAAAAAACACGCTTTGATGGACACAGGCCCTGTCCTCGTCACATGATAAGTGAAATCTGACTCCTGCTACTCTGCTGCTGCACAGAGCAGACACTTTTCAGTTTATAATTGTAGCGTCTGTCGTCCTAACTAAGTATTGATTGACAGGCATACTATTTCACAAATTATTTTATTTGATGAATATGGGTGCTGATACACAGAAATGAACAAAATGGGTTTTATTTATTTTTCTTTTTTTAAAGCAAAAAGACAAGTAATGTATTCAGTGTATGCCTGAACACCGAGTATCGCAGCAAACCTAGTGAGGATAGCACAAACAACACCGTGTCCTTATTTCAGTGGTAACTTCATCGTTCCGGTCTGTTACATCACTTACACTGAGTATTACCCCTCTTGGTTATATCATCCCGCCGTGATTACTGCAACTCCATTTCATACCTCTCTCAACAAGTAGTCCCAGGACCGCCTACAACTAGGATGTCACACATCAATTCCAGTTCAGTACACTACTAACAGGTCCCTCAGGTCCCTGGTTAAAAAACTGCAGGTAACCTTTCCTTTGTAGCGGTGGCCCAAACCTGTGGAACGCCCTTCCTATTGTCTTACGTTCTGCAGTCTATTTTTTTTTTTTAACCTTTATTTATCCAGGTTAGACAATTTAGAGCAACTTCCCATTTGCAACGCTGAGCTGTCACATTCACACAGTTCCACATTCATATCTGGAAGCTGCCCAGTACAACCACAGTCTGATCTGCTGGCCTCTGGAGCGGTTGGGGTTAAGGGCCTTGCTCAAGGGCACCTCAGTGGGGGATTTTTTTTTATCCTGCCGGTCTGGGGATTGAACCGAAGCTCCCTTCCTTAACCCCCTAGGCCACAACTGCCTTTTAAAGGATTTTCATTGGTCTTTTAATTATTTTTTTCCTTGCCTATTTTCTGTTGGATCTTACTGTAGTTTTTTTTTTATTTTTAATTTTTACAAATGTTTATCATGGGAAGCACTTTGTGACTTTGTAAAAGGTGCTATATCAAATATATATCAGCATTGTGAAATCACTCACTTGTGTTGCTGTTGGTTTCTTACAGAGATATAGCCAGCGCCATAAAAGAGCTCCTGGACACAGTCAACAATGTCATTAAGAAATATCAGTACCAGAATCGCAGAGTGAGTAACGCACACTCAAACGCAGACCTGTGCACATTTCTCCCTTTGTCCATGTGTTGTTGTTTTTTTAATGATGTCTCTGTGTCTTATTTTCCTGTCTGTTAAGGCTCTGGAGCACCAGAAAAAGGAGTTTGTGAAATACTCCAAAAGTTTCAGCGACACCCTCAAAACATACTTCAAAGACGGAAAGTAAGTGTAACCATAACACCCTAACATTTCTTTGAAGGAGTATAATTATGTTGCTGTTGGATGCTGTTCCATCAGTTACTTGATTTTGATGAAAAACCTGTAAGTTATTTTTAAAGGAATAGTTATCTCAGCTGGTTGCCTGGCAACCTCACAGTGACCGCAAGACTGAGGAAGTAACTGCTAAAAAATTGTTGTTCCTTGTATGATTGAGCGCATATTGTTATTCTGTTCTTTATTATTCTTACTTTTTATTATTCCGTATGTTTTTTGTCTCTCTCTAACTTCTGCATACTTTCTGCTATTTAAACCGTTCAACTTTTACAATCTTTAGCTCTTTCAGCAGACGATGGGACTTCTTCTACTATTTTTCTACTATTTATACTTTTTCAAATATTAAGCTTTTAAACAATTTTTTAAGCAATAATAAAGGGGCTGTTGGGCGGATTTTGTTACCTCAACACAGACAAGCTAGCTGTTCCCCCTGTTTCCAGTCTTTGTACTGAGCTAAGCTAACCTGCTAGTTGTGGTTGCTTCATATTTAGTAAACAAGCAATTATATAATATTATCATCTCACTTTTCTCCCTATCAAAGCCAATGTGCAAATTTCCCAAAAAGTTGATCTATTCCCAAACATTTGAGGATATGCTTACTCTTCTTACTCTTGCCTCGGTACGTGCACTCTACTAGTCATATGAGTTGGTTACCGGCAGCGACCATGACAGCGACGGCGACGCCTTCACTGACCCATCGTGGTTGTGATAAAAACAATGCATGTGTGCACGTTCATAGCGGAACGATGGCCACTGTAAAAGCTATCTGTAGCCCAGACTGCCTTGACAAAGCTGTCTGTTTGGAGTCAGCATGACCGTTATTTAAACTTAACGGCCTTGTCCCAGAGTTTAGACGTCTAGCTTTATGAAAAGCTAAACAATGCAAAGATTATAATAAATGTACATGAAGCAACTACAGTAATGTCAACATGGACAAAATCGCTATTTTGATGATGACTTGGACAAAGTAACATCACCCTTCCCTTCCAAAAAATAAGTTTCCGGCTCAGGATTTCTTTTCATTTTATGCCCTGAACGCCAATAAACCAGAGCATGTTTTTCTCCCATCCTGGAATCAGACCCTCCTCGACAGCACTGTGGAGGACGGTCTGGCAGTGCAAAACTACCCCCATTATATCAAGAACCATAAAAGTTTCAGGAGAAGAAAGCACCCAGGCGCAGGAATGTTTGCAGTTACTCAGTTAGCCATTTTTGAACTAATCTGACTGTGTGACTTTGAATGACCTCCCAGAACCACTAATACTATTTGTTATTAACAGAGTCTACATGCTTCTCAAGTTGTAACTTTCTGTGTTACCAGGGCGATAAATGTCTTCATCAGTGCAAACAGGCTCATCCACCAAACCAACCTCATACTGCAGACCTTTAAAACCGTGGCCTAGACCTCAGAGACCACAGAGGTCCCCCTGTCCTGTGTGGGAGCAACTGCTAGGATGGTGGAAGCTTGAAGAGCGCCTGACCCATATATGTAAATTAGAAAGAGTTGATTTTAGGGTTGGGGGTCGATTCCATTGGAGTCGATATTCTAGATTCCAGTTCAAAAGACTGAAAAGTGCCATTTGTTTTGTTTTTTCAATGCGGATTTTCCAGTCTTGAAATGGAACTGAATGGGCCCAAAGTCCTGGTTGATTGATTTTATTTGGACAGTTTTAATTTATAACCCTGGTCTTGTTGGGAGTAGGTGAGGCGAGGTGTTTATTAAAGACTAATTGCCATTTTTCTAATATATTCATGTTGATCATTTTACTTTTAGCTTTTCAAATCATGGCTACACATCTCAGACCACATACAGTAGAGGTGTGTCTCCGTCATCCCTACTGGGTTTCTCTTCTCGGCTCCTATTTGTGTCATTTTGCCATGGTCTGTATGCGCAGGATCTACCTGCGGAGAGAGGAGAGGAAGCAGTGTGGGACATTTAAGAGGCAGACTCAGACTTAGTTTCTCTTTTATTATCAGAAGACAGAAAGCCAAATGACTTCCAGCACAGTGTGTGCTTAACAAGTCCTGTAACATTCCCTCCTCTCAGTATAATGAAGTGGAGCCAGTCCCTGCTGTTAAGGGATGTAGAGAGAGAAATGAAAGCTCTGTATTTAACTGATATCTGGTTGCAAATGTTCAATAAATAGTTTCCAAATGATGATGCTTTTTTTAAATGTGTCCGAGTCCAATATGTGTGGGGTGACTTGAGAAACGGGTTAAGAAAGTTCCCTTGGCCTTTAATTCCAAATGCCAAGGGAACTTTATCAGGATGCATAGTATCCTGGATCCATGAAATAACTGGCCTTTAAAAATAAAACTCTGCCTTAACATAGGGGTGTGTATACTTATGCCCCCTGTATTTTAAGGAAGAACATATTTATTCACATGACTGTACATTATTGGTTCACAAAGAAAATGGGTGTCCTTAAAGGTTGGATTTTTCCTAATTTTCTAATGAAGGCACTAAAATTAATTTCTAAAAAGATGATTTTTTTAGTCAACTGTAGCATGGGTTCATAAACTTATGAGCTCCATTGTATCTTCAAACTAGTGTTAAATGTTAAATGACGTGGGATTTTTCAAAGGTTGCTCTACCTGGAAGAGTTCTCTGCTTCTTTTTCTGCTTTATGGGACATGCACAAGGCAAAAAATCCTCATCCTCTATTAGGACCAACAACTGAGAAATTGACAAAATCAGAGTAGCCTAAACAAACTCATAACCTTGTAAAATATGTAAGCATTTTTAGCAAAGCTTGAGCAGTCTCGTTTTCAAGTTTTAGTTTGTAAATAACGGCTGTTAGCTGTTAATGTCAGTACCCTTGACTTGTTGAGCGTGCACATCCTTACTCACCGGCAGATGCTTCCTAACTGTACCAAGCAATTTCCTTGATACTGCTAGTGTCAGCTGACAGGCTGTTGCCTCGTACATCAGGGCACTGGGACAAAAACATTACCAGCGTTGCCTAGAAACAACAGAGCAGCAAACCATGAAACTCCAAAGGGACAGAACAACTTACAACTTCTGCAACAGAAATTAAACATTTGCAAACATTCGTGGTCCTTAAGCCATCTGATGATAGAAGTAGAGGTGTCAAAAGTATTCCAATACAATCCTCAGGTAGAAGTATAGATACTAGGGTTTAAAAAGACTTCTGTAGAAGTATCAACTCAAGCTTTTTACTCAAGTAAAAGTACTGGTTTCAAAACTAGTTAAAAGTAAAAGTAATGTGAGTGGAAAAAAATGGTATTAAGAACAAAAGCTTAGGCTGCGCCACGGGCCAATATTGCACTACCCCACCTCCCCAAAAAAAATCATTTTTCTAAAGGCCATAATGACTATAATATATTAATATGTTAATGTTGAACAATTTGGGATGCACCCGTTTCAGTCGCATTTATGCCCATTGAAATTGAAGCATTTTAGTACAATGCAAATACATTAAAGAATGATTATGACTAGTTGCCTAGAAGTATTGTAATGTGCAAAAAGTCTAACTTCAGAGGCATGTTATCAGTAGCCTTTATTAGAATGTATATACATCCAAGCTTAGCTGCAGGAACTTGTGAGGGCAATGGATTCACCCTCTCCAGATGGCTGGATAGGTTTTTAGGATATATTTTTGTTTATATTTATTTTTTAATTTAACAATGACAAGCTGGAATGAAAACAAGCCAAACTGAAATAGGAGTAACAAGGCTATTTTTAAAATGTAAGGAGTAGAAAGTACAGATTATTGTGTGAAAATGTAAGTAGTAGAAGTAAAAAGTCTGCTGTAAAATAATTACTCTAGTAAAGAATAGCTACTAAACATTTCTACTTAAGTAAAGTAACAAAGTATTTGTACTTTGTTACTTGACACCTCTGGATAGAAGTCTGGTCCTGCAGTCGACCAAAGGATACGTTTGCGGAAAGCTACCCACTAATATTTAAAGTAGGGCAGGTATTGATTCAGAACAATAAAAATAATTAACTTGAGCCAGAAACATGAGCTGTTTATTGCTTAACAATGTGCCAGTAATATATAAACCATAAAAAATACAGTTACATGTTATTTTTAAATATACTCAAATGTAAAAAAAGGAAACAAATACAAGAACAAATCCAAATATGCCCTGAGGTTATTATACGTAACTTGGCTGCAAACAGAGTTGTCTGCTCACATGAACATTTATTTCTTTAAACCCACCCAGCCTATAATTACTTTCATGATTCTTTTTGGTGTGACAAAATCACATTCACTCTACCTTTAGGTACACCGTATGTAGTAGTAGTGGTAGTTAATAATATAAATAGAACTCGTCAATACCAGGGTGTGACCACCCTTAATATCCCTCATCACGGTTGACAAAGCACTGAAGGTGACCTGAGCTAAACAGGTATTTGTTAAGAGGAAAGCGGCTTCACATGAAGGCCATTGACTCTCATATTACATTTAAAATATTTACATTAAGTACACAGGGATGAAAGACCTACCAGACTTGGTCTAATATTAGCAATATAAATAAGGGCAGATTTCAACAGCTAAGATAATAAGGCTCATTTAAAAAATGCAAATACAGTTGCTGCTTCCTAAAACAGGAAGGAAAGCCACCAACAAATAGCCAACGCTAGAAATGCATAAATGTCACTTCCCCATCAGTCAGACACAAGTTTTCCATTATTATTATAATAATAATATAATAAATCTAATTATTTCTGTTGCAACCCTGGCAGTGGGAAGCAATTGTGATATAGAGCAAATACAATATATAAAAAACAATTCAAACTGATTTGCGCATTGGCAACACATGGCTCAAGAAGCAGACAAATATACGTGATTCCCTCTGCTGAAAATCTATAAAAAACCTAAAAAAAAAACCTAGGCTTACACCTGAAGTTACCTCATTAACGCCAAATCTTGCTGCGTAGTACAGGCCTCAGGTCTTGGTAATGACTCAGGCTCAGTTTAGGTGGTCTTGACAACAACACTGTCTGTGACTTTGCCATTACTTCACCGCTATGAATTTTGGTTCAGACATTCATCTCCCCCAAAGGGTGAATTGTATTAACTTTGATAATTAAAATTTAAAATGTTTCTAATATCTTAACTTAACAGAGTTAAGTTGAGCATTCTTAAAATATTAGCCACTAAGCAGCATTTGGTGAAGTACTTAGCATCAGCACCTGCATTACGGCAGTTGTTGCTGAGGGTGGGGAGTGTGGTGGCCCTTTAATGCAAAATAAGGCAATATTTCAGAAAAACAATCACTCAGATGTAACCAGGATGTTATAAAATATCCCAGCCAGAGAGGGTCACATTCAACCTTTTTAGCATGTGTGTCCATCTGAGTGTAAGTCCATCCCATCCATCAGTTGTGCCCCTCTGAGCTCAGCATTCCCACTCTCCTCAGTGCTTTTTCCACATTGGGAATCAGTTTTTCTTGGAAGTCCCACAGTCGTTTGTCCTCGTGGAGCTCTTTCACCGTTAACGACACCTGCAAAGCCACACGGACATGTATGATCCGACAGACGTCCATTGGAACCTTGAACCGTTGTCCAGAATACTTGAGCACTTCATGCACTGATGTTGACTCCACAAACCTGTTATACACAGAGACATTAAGGAATTAAGTGCAATTCTTGGTCCCTACCTTTATTTGCCATGACAGTCATGACAAATTGGGGGCTCGTCCAAAAAAGTATGTGAGTAGTCATTCAAATGCGTTTGAAATGGCCCAGTTGTCACAGTATTCAAATGTTCCCTAGTGTTGTCATTTCTTTGTATGGTTTCCTTTTAGTGATGTTGAGGCGTTTCTTTTTAATGCAATCAGTGCACATGTTATTGGACTGGTGTAGATTTGTATTCTACTTTAAGGAAACTGTCCTTTAAACCTTGTTGTACAGTTCAAAAGGATAACTTTTGAGTACATAGTGTCTTACAAAAAGACCTGTAGTCCTGAATAAGTAACGTTCAGTCTGACAAAATCAGCTTACCTTGGCTGAAGTATCATCTTGTGGGGGTGATATATGTTTCTGTTGGGCTCCTCCCTGTAGATGTGCTCCAGAATATTAATGCCTGGCACCCCGTTCCACTGAGGCAGGTGAAACCTCCCACTTGGCTCAAAATGTTTCTTGGGGAAGATATGGTTCTCAATGAGGTACACTCCTGTCTACAGCATGGGAGATGGAGAGATAATGGACATATTAATAAATATCAAATATGATCCTGAAATTTGGATATTGATGTAATATTTGCTTTTTTCAAATGCATGCCAGAAATACCCTCACATTTGGATGCTGCTGTTGGAGCATGTCCATCAGAGACATCAGGTTGTTGTGTTGGTATGGCATTATGATCTCATCGATGTCGTTCAACAGGACGTAGCGTGAGCGGTCCATGGATCTGTAAATGCACTCATTAAGCGTGGTCAGCTGGCCAAAGTAGTGCACGTCCCCTCCGCTCTGTGAGAAGAGCCAGCCTCGAGATGGATTCAGGTGGTGGTCGATGGGCCAAGGAACCATCTCCACGAAGCCCTCCCGGCTGTAGCTCTGCAGCAGGCGGTCGAGTTCTGGGCCGCAGCTGGTGTTATAGATCACCACTCTGTCCACACCCAGCAACCTGGTGAGACAAGGGTTAAATGATTGGTACACCCAACTTACAAAAACAATAAAGTTGGTCTAACCAACAGACGGACATCCCCAGAGCTACTACAGCATGGCTAAAACAATAGCAACATCTATTTTTCTCAAATAGTGCCTGTTGAAGATTTTTAAATGTACCTTTTTGTACTGTAAGCACCACTAAAATAGATTTGGTTTCATTGACTTTGGATTTAAGATGGCAATTTTTATTACATGAGTTTTTGTTTCTTCAAATTGGGTAGAGACGGAAATTTGATGGATAGTTTAAAAACCGGTCAATTAAACTGAAACTATCTGTAGCGCTCGATACCACTTAGGTTTAGGATTAGGAAAAAAGTGTCACAAACAACAAAACATCCTATCTTTATTCAGCTGCGGGCACTTATTATTTAAAATGTAAACTTTCATTTAAAAGTGGTAAAAATGTCTGACCACCAAAGGTTGCTTATGTGACAATCACAGCTCACTGTATCTCAGACTTGCGCATTACGGAATATGGGTATTCTATGTGAGTTCAAAATTAATTAGAACAATTATGTGTTAGTTACAGTTTTGTATTGCTTTGATACTTTTCTCGCAAGTAGGTGGGAAAACCTCACATGTTCAGTTGACTAAGTACAACACAGAATTACACAGAAACCTTTTCACCACACCTAATCAGTGTGTCATCGAAGATAATACCGTTCATATGAAGTAATTATCTTTTCCAATACAATGGTCACCATACTTATCTTCTGATTTGTCAGCTTTATAAAATGTGTGTATGTTTGTTTGTTTTCTTTGGATCCCCAGTAGCTTCAGCATAAGCTAAAAGCTTTTCTTCCTGGGGTTCTTCAATCTGTTCTTTTGACAATACTCTTTATGACATCACATTACACACACAGACATTATAACATTTGAAAATGCAAATCATAATTAAATCTTACAGTTAACGCAATTAATACAAACATCTAATTTAAGAAATAAGATAACAAAAAGCCCTACAACAGACTAATTTGGTATTCAATATTTAAATTGGATAATGATGTGTATCAGTACTAAAGGATAGTTTTGTATATAAAGTAAAAGGTGTTTTGGTTGTTATAACATTATGTAAAAAAAAACATTAGCTAATACACAAATCTATTTTTAACTTTAAACCATGAGAGTCTTTCATGCATTTTAGTAACATTTGATCTAAACCCTAATTTATTTTTGAATATGTTAAGCCCCTTTAAATGGCACTTCATTTGCCAGGAAAGAAAGAAAGAAAGAAAGAAACAAAGAAAGAAAGAAAGAAAGAAAGAATTCCTTCAATTCCAATAGGGCCTTTGCCGCGTTTGGCGCTTGGGCCCTAATGAGTTCCAACCACTAAACCACTAATCTAAGTTTTAGATAAATTGAGAATCAGTTTGTGTCTCCTGATCCAGTCCACCACTGACTGTAGCTATAAGGACTATTATAAGGACTCCATGAATTTGGTGGGTTTTTCTTTTTTCCAAATCTTTGTCAAGGCCAAATCTTAAGCTGTGACTCTCCAGCTTTTCAATTTTGTCTCTCAGTTCTTTGTTTTCTTTCTGGAGATCCTTACACACGCGCCCACGTTTCATTCAGTCTGTCGTACATGCCTGACATGTTTATCTTTACAATCCTTCAGTCCGAGTTGTAGTGCATCAAACTGAGGTTGTAATTTATTCATTGCCTTGTTTATTTCTTCCTTTATTAATGCACGGATCAAGGCAGCTAATTCCATTTTGCTCTGAGTTGATCCTGTCCCAGCTGGAACTGGTAAGGTAACCTGTGGTGCTTTTTACCTCGGCATCTAATGATTGTTTTCCTCGACTTGCTAGACGGATTTTCTTTTACATCATTAGTTCTTAGTCATAAGGAAACTTTGGAACTTTTGAAACCAGAGAAGCCAGAGGTTACAGTTAATACTGTAAAAACAAATTTGGCCAAATGATTGTAGAGGATGTCTTCATTGATCCCAACTTGATTACACATAGGATAGATTCTGTAAATGTTGGGTAATGTAAGTTAGGTATTACCTAACGTGAAAACTGTAATCTGTATTTTACACTACATGTCATGGGTTGGGGTCTTGTTGGGATTATTTCCCCCTTTTTTTCTGCCTCCTAGTTTTCTCCCTGGTCTTGTGTTGATCCTGTCTCATGTCCCCCGGTAAGTATCTGTTTGCTCTGCGTCCTGTTTTGTTTTGATAGTTTGGTTTCCTGTCTCGTCTAGTCTTGTCTCTAATGTGATTCACCTGATCTCTCACCTGTTCCCCGTTACCTCGTGTATTTAACCCCTGTGTTCCCTGTGTCCCCTGTGTCAGATCCTTTTGCAAGTCCACGTGATATGTTGCGTCATCTTGTTCGCCTACCTGTCAACTCCTCATCTTTTTGCCTGCTCCTGTAAGTCTCCTCATGTTTTGCCTGTCTGCCCTTTTCCTGGAAGTTTGCCGTTGGCCAGCCAGTGTTCCTGCCCGTGTACCCTGACATCCCGCTCAATGTTCCCTACCGTCTCCAGTTGTGTTCTTCCCCGTGAGTTTCCCAGCCCTCGTGCTACGGCTTTTTGTGTTTTTGGGACTCTGTTGCTCAGTTTTTGTTTAATAAACCTCTTTGAAACTCCTCCTGCTACTCTGCGTTTGGGTCCTCCTTCCTCCCCACAACACTACAGTAGCATATGACTTTCACCACTTTTAATGGCGATTTGTAACATGTATCTTGCACTGTTTGTAATGGTTTTGTGATTATGGACTTAGGAAACCACTGAACGACATTTTAAAGACCAAACGACTATTCAAGAAAATAATGAACAGATTAATCGACAATGGAAATAATTGTTAGTTGCACCCCTAAAAAAGACTAAACTGAAAAGATATGTTGAGTTTTGTTGATTTAAACAAATATTTTATGGTCTCATAACAATGTTGTGTGACGAGATGTTTACAATCGAAATGAATGCACAATGGCAGGTTTTGAATGAAAGACTGGCTGTGTTAAAAGTGTGAAGTTTAGAGTTTTGTTCTAAGAGTTGTGAATTGTACCACAAAGTTGTGATAATAGTACCAAAGCGATAATTAAAAAAAAAAACCCTGTAGTTCTAATTTAACTTTTAGAAAATAAGACCGCCCTACCCAGCCGCATTAGTAACAGAAACACCTGTACAATGTAATACAATCCAGTGGCAATGCATCAGTACCTTTGTAAAGTTTAGAGTATGAAAATATGTTATACAGTGTCAGAAAAGGTGACTGAGCTCATTTTGGACATTGTGGTGTGCGGTGTTGTTGCTGTGCTGACCTGTACATCTCCAGGGTCTGTGCAAACTGAAGCACATTGTTGTAGTCTCCAAACAGGTTGGAGATGCAGACAGTGAAGTCAAACTGCAACGGTTTCTCCTCCTTCTCATTGGTCTTCTGGTTTCTAATAGGAAGCCAAGTCTGGTTAAATACTATCACGTTGTCTGGCTGAGTCAGGAGACTGACATGTGTTGCGATGCAGTTTTGAGGAATCTGACACATTATATCTGTGGTGGTAAAGGGGAAACCAAAGTTGTCTGTGTGCTGTACAATTGTTGTTGGACTTGTTTTACTTGATAACTGGCCTGTACAGCAGAAAAGACAGTAAAGGGGTTGGATGGAGTCTCTCTTAAATATGCCAATTATACGAATATCAAAGCCTTTCTGTCGCTGGTCCATGTAGGCTGACACCAGTAAGTGCTTGGTATTGTTGAGGGGGGTGATGGTCTGCTCAGAGATCCGCAAAGGGCAAGTTTTCGGAGGTCCATGCAGGTTTGGTTTGGCCATGTATCTCCCGGGTGTCCTCATAGTGGTACAGAGGATAAAGAGGAGGGTAGCAACAAAGAGAAGGAGGAACTTCCATTTGAATTGTTTTGCCTTGTCCATCTGGCCAAAGACAATATAGCTTCCCAACCTGTGGCAGAATAAAGAAACACTGATTATCTGTTATAGACTGGGTAACTAATCAGTTTGACCACGTTTAGAGTCACATGTACAATGTAATGCAATCTAATTAACAGCCCTTTAATAAATCCCTTTCCCTGTAAATCTAATAATGTTCATCTTTTTTAATCTGTATTTATGTGTTCTGTAATATTTCAGATTTTAAATTCTTTTCCTTTTTTAAAAAAAAGAAGGGATGTAGTATTCTCCACAGCAATGCTAAAGTGCTGATGCTGAGCTGGTATAATGTATGTTATGTGCACCATCTTAGTTTATGCTAACATTTGCTAATAAGAGTTGAACACTAAGTAGAGCTGGGCAATATATCAATATTATCACGATATCGTGACAGGAGACTAGATATTGTCTTAGATTTTGGATATTGTCGTATTGTAATATGGCATAAGTGGTGTCTTTTCCTCATTATAAAGGCTGCATTACAGTAAAATTATGTAATTTTCTGAACTTACCAGACTGTAACTGTTCTATGATTTGCCTTTACCCACTTAGTCATTATATTGTCATTACTGATGATTATTTATCAAAAATCTCATTGTGTACATATGTTGTGAAAGCACAAATAGTCAACACTACAAAATGCTGTGGATAAATATATCTGTGGCGAGGTCTGACACTAAGCTGCTGTAATGCATTACTCATAACAAGTACATTTTATCTTGCTGTGGTCACCTATTTACTCCTGGGGTAGTAGAATAATCAGAAAAAGACGTTTTTGTTTAGCAGTAGGTTATGTGACTATCTATCATCTATCTAAGTAGACCAACAAGATGTGTCATGTTATGAATGCAAATACTGTGTCAAAAAAGCAGTGATGAGTTCCTGGTTGGAATGAAACTACCGAAAACATGGCTAAGCGGAACTATACAGGGCGGAAACTGTTTTCTCAAAGGTCCAGTACATCTGCACAGGTGTTGTGAATCTGTCACATTCCATTCTGTGAAATGTGTTTTAATTAGTATTATGAACCAATTTTCCTTCCTAAAGATTTATCTGCGTGAACCTACCTTAAACCAGTCCTCCTGCCCCATCTTATGTTGTCCTTACTTATCTACTCTCCTGTCATCCAAGTGAAAGGAGCGATTTGTAGAAAATGTTTAAATTCTTGGGTGTCTCATTGAACATCTACAACATTGTAAATTGAACCCTTCGTGTCACTTTTTTTTATCAGCTATTGAACTGCTTTTAGAATCAACTCACAGAACAATCGCGATTGGATTGTTTCATAACAACACAACGGGAACCACAACTTTTAACATGTATTAAAAGTAGAAGTTCATTTTGGCATGGCAGACAATCCTCATTATACAGATATTTTGCTGTTAGTCACGTAACATTGTCTGTGTGGAAAAATAAAAGGACTTCTACATCTGGAACGAGGGGTGCCCAGAATATGTCCTCCTACTTGCAACTCTTTAGTAGTCTCGCATTGCCAGACCTTCCTCTACAGTGCTGCGGAGGAGGGTCTGGCTAGTCCACAGCAATCCGGGAATGGGAGAAAAACGTGCTCTGGTTTATTGGCATTTCTTTAAACCAATCACATTCATCTTGGGAGTTGCTAAGCGCAGAGCCGAGCCACGGTGCAAAATAACCTCGGGAAGAAACTTGTTTTGGTGGAACATGTGTACGTTCAAATGTTGTTTCAGTCGTGAAACAGAAAACTCCAATTGGACCGATAGTCTAGCTAGCTGTCTAGATTTCCCCTGCAGAGATCTGAGGTGGAGTTAACCATATTCCTCAGAAATCCAACGTTTAAACAAGTTTAAAATGAAAACACAAAAAAAGCGGAAAGTAACAGGACATCCGAAACAGATATCCGAAAAGAGTGACATTCGGCGGAATTTCTGGCAGAAAGAGAGCAATCCCGGAAGTGTAACGTCGTGGATATAAGCTAAGTTTCCATCCACTTGTCAATCGAATTCTCTGAAGTTCAGTAAAAATACTCATGCGAATAAAGCTGGTGTAAGTGTGTTTCCATCCAACGGCTCTAAACCGAATAAAAACCTGTTCGTAATGACGTCACATGCTGTTTTGCGATCAAATTGGTATATCAACACATTGCTATGATGATTCAGATGCAACTTGGCTTTTATTTACCCTCCGGCACCGCTGCGAGACAACTCTTTTTTAAGATATGTGCCTTCCATTTACTCCATAAGGCATTTTTCTTTTTTTTTTATATCAGTTCACCATCACACATTCATAAAAACGTGTGGATGGAAACATAGCTACAGACTTACTCTAGCGTCATGTATCTTATTATAGCTCTCTATATATCAGCCTTTTTTATAACTATAACTGTGCTGGTGTAGCAATGGTTTACTGTTGTTTTGTCAACCTCCCATATCTTTGACAATCGCGTTTAAGTCTGAGCAACAACCACTGCTTAACACATCTTGTTTTGCACATGCTGCTACCCTTGACTGCTTTTCACCAGAAGTTTTCCTGTACATGCATCTTTTCAAAGCTTAATGATTGCACGTACGTCAAGCTTGATTAGGAAGTTCTCCTGCTCGTGATGAAATTAGCCCAGAGACCTGTAGCCACAAGTAAACAGTAAAATCAGCTTCAAACAGAACTTTCTCTCTCTCTCTCTCTCTCTCTTACCCTTATGGCTGTGACTATTTCTTGATGGAAGCACAATGATGTGACAAAGCACAAAGCAGTTCACATTCCTTTGAGACAGCGCATTAACAAGATCAAAAACTTTCTGTACCACTGCCTTAAAATTTAGTACCAGTATGTAAATGTCCAAGAGTAAAACAGTCCCAACAAATTTGTAAAGCCTTTTCCCAACTACTTGAACACTGGCACACTGCTCCACTGAAGACAATACATTTTATCTTAACATTACAGCTGCAAAAGAGAGCTTTCTTTTCTCTAAAAAACAAACAGGCTGCATTATAATAAACCACAATTACATGCCATGTTTTCATGCAAAAGGAGCTACCACTCCTTAGGGCGTATAAACCCTAAGCACACTGATTGATCTTTGACTGAAAAATCAATGTGTGCTTGAGTGTAAGAATACTCTTTATATGCAGGGACAAAGCCTAGATAACACAACGATAATAAATGGGGGAGCTTCCCAAAGTAACTAATAATATTATAATATAAAAACATCTATAATTAGGTAATGTATGGAGTTTAGAATAGCAGATTATTGGTAATGAATTGCTGTGGTGTTCTGCCAGTATTTAATGTAGACTGTGATAGCAGGCTTAGTAGTATTGCAGTAATAGGGTACATGCATTTTAGAATGATACAAGTATAACCGTATAGGCAGTGGTGGAAAGTAACAAAGGTCATTTTTACTCAAGTACAACATTTAAGCAGAATTTTGAGTTACCTTCGTATGCTATTTTATACCTCTACTCCACTGCCTTTCAGAGAGAAGTATTGTTCACTACACTTTATTACATTTCCTAAGAGCTATAGTGATGAGTCACTTTTCAAAATAGTTGTACATATTTTTACATATTTTAAACACAAAACATATGATCAGTCTATAAAATATGATCAATTGTTACAGATGAAACCACCAAAGTATATGAAATAGTTACAAGTAGCTCCACCTTAACCAACAATATCATACAAATATCCCCTGCACATTAACACATTAATAATAAAGATACAATATGATGAAGTAGGCTACACTTTTACTTTTGATATTTGTGTGAAGAATGTTGCTTATACTTCTGTACTTTTTACTTAAATAAACTAATGGAGTATCTTTATACTGTGGTGTATTGCTTTTAGTTATAGGCTGAGTACTGTAAGTGATTTAAATAGCCTACTCTTCCACCACTGACAGTAAGGCTACTGTAATCTGATACACCATTCTTTCCATTTGCAGGAAATGAAATTTGAAAGGGAGGAAGTATAACTATAAATTATTTTGGCAATTAATAACAAAATCAAATTTAGCGTTGATAAAGACAAGAGGAAGATATTTCCAGTAAGCTAGACCTACACGTCCCCAGCAAAGAAATAACTCTAGTATTCGACTTATTCGCTAATTCGTATTAGTTTTAATGTTAATATGAAGAAATTATTGGCACATAGGCTCCAGTAACTCACTCTCAAAGCAGTGTGGTCCTCCTGTTGTATGACGGCTAGCGGCGGAAGACAGCTGGGAAAGACCGGGGACAGATGATGTGTGAGCCGGTGATTCTGCCGGTGCCAGTGGTGCCACTTAACCCTCTCGTCTCCTCTCTCCGCCGCGTCCTCTTCCCGTTTATCTCGCTGTACCTCTATTTGCAACCCGGTCTCCTGGTAAATCCCGCTACAAAATACCACTGCCGAGTAGACGCTTGCATTTTCCAGCCAATCATGGTGCTTACATTCTTTCAGCCAATCAGGGCCAGCTGTCAGCTTTTCCCCTTCAGACGAGGAAAGAGTGTTGTTGCTGATATCCATTGATTTTTAAGTAAGTATTAAACAAATAACTTACTTAGTTACTATTTTTTGTTTAAATACCATATGCTATAGTAATTTTAAAGGCTTGCTGTGCAGTACTGAACGTTTACAGTTGTTCATAATCTATAATTTGTTAGAAAGGATAACATGCTAACTAGCTAAGCTAGTTATTGTACAAAAAGGTAAGTATAATGATGATAAAAACATGCATAGCGTTGGTAGGATTCAGTTAATTGATCCGCTAGTGAACAATATTAAAAGAAATATACTTACATCAACAATCACAATGTCCATCACTTTCCCTGCATCAATATTGTTTTTATTTTATCATGGCCTGGCATGAAATGCAGCGTTTGTGGCTAGATCTGGGCATCTTCATGTAGACAAAAATGAAGGAAGATGAAGAAAGTTCAGATATGAGAGTGAAACGTTTGAATGGGGACAGGAAGATTGAGTGAAACCACTTTGGCACAGATTTACTAACAAACAGGAAATCCAAACAGGAGCATTTAAAAAAAGGATACGGGCTAAAAAAATTTGTACACAATGGTACATGCACAATGAAGTCGTATGCCTCTTGAGGTTTTGAGTAATTTGAAAAATGTATGTCCAAGTCTTCTTGAAGTTCCCCATCCTTGAGACATTGCACGCAGGAGTATTGCACATACGTGGTCCCAATGTCTTTGAACTTGATCTACTAAATCTAATCAGATCTAATAAGTCATATAATCTTTTGAGGCCACAGCTTGCATACATTACATGGCATTGCATTATGTCAGCCTATAGCATTTTCAAATGATTAGATTTTTAAAAAGTGTTTTTAAGGGAGGAGAAACCACCAGAGTCCAGACTATTTGTGTTCATGGTTGGGAAAAGACCTTAATTAGGCAAACTTGTGGTAATGAAGATAATAATTAATTTGGATTTCTCTGTATTTTTTATTTATATTCATCATATATTTTGTATAAAATATTTTTGATTTACGTGTGCTAATGTTATTTACCTGAATCTTAGTATATTTCATTTTGACAATAAAAAATTAAAATGATTTAGAAGATATTAACGCTAAAGCTGCCAAAAGCTGCTGCTGAAACACACACACACACACACACACACACACACACACACACACAACATAGCCAAATGACCCTATTAATCAAGTACTAATACTAAATGTCACACAACGCAATGCTCTATTAAAGGCATTATAAGCTCATTACAATGGGTCACATCCTGTAGGAAGGATATGTAATAACATTACTTCACTTGAATCAGTTAAAATATACTTAGAGAGGTTTTCTTGTGCATTAGCTTTGATTGCACAGTAATAACTGGAGGCCAACATTAATAACACATAATAAGATTTTAATTAAACTCAGAATCAGTATCTGATTCCCTGTATTGCACTCCGGACAGGAATGATACATTTCTTTAGAAATAAGCATGTCTGGGGTGACCTCTAGCTCCCCCAGTAAGAGTGTGCAGACTGAGTCCTTTGCAGCGGCCCAGGTTCGAATCTGACCTGTGGCCCTTTTCTGCGTGACATCCCCCCATCTCTCTCCCACCTTTCCCATATATCCACTGTCACTGTCAATTGAAGGGGAATAAACCCCAAAAAATTATCTTAAAAATAAGAAGAAGAAAAAAAGATGTGTAGGACCTCCTCTCAAAGCCAAGGGCTTAATTTCCCCTCAAAATCCTATTTTCAGTCCTCTCACTTTAACAGTTTCTATTTGAGTTGATACACTAAAAGTTTCCTCAACTGTGTCTTCTTATCCTCCAACCACCCACATCCGGATGACCTACAATGAACCACAAATGTTAACACAAAAAGTTGATGCCAATTCATCTTGTTGAGATATTTCACAAAATAAAATATCAGGGGCCTACCAACTTCATTGGAATAAATGGCCATAAAGTGTAGAACAAGAAACATTTTAGACTGTGAAAATGTCCTGTATTGGCATATTAAAGTTTACTGTGCAAAACTAACCACCGTCTGCTCAACCACAAAACTCAGTTCAAACAATACACCTCTTCACACATCACTTCTCAAAGCTGTCTTAGTGCAGACAAACACTTTGAATAAGCCTCACATATCTCACATACAGTACGCTTTTAAGACTTAGAAATAAAAATGCATTGATCTTACTGTAAATAGTCACTATATAATACACACACTGTAGCCTAACGCGGAGAAAGGTTCTATGGATATGGTACGAAAATTGAAAGTATAAAGAAAAGGGAGAAAAAAAGAAAGCACAGAAAGGTAGTAAAACTATGACATGCTTAAACATTCAGTAGTAACAGTTTAATCCTTGAGGCTGTATACCCACACACACAGACCAATAGATCATTCCTTGTATTGTCTCACCACAGGTTGACGACCTTTTCCAAGTGTTGGATCATTGATCTTGCCATCTGGGCTGACGCAGTGAAGTGATCAGTTTGATCAACTTCATCCCTGTTTGAGCTCAAGTTACTCAGCAATACGGTATCACACTTTCCATTGAAAAAACATTTTCAGTCTTCCCCTTGGGGCAAAACTACAAAAGGCTCCAACCCACTCGGCACCACCTTTAACACGCAAGTAAACCTGGGGCATTGTTGAAACAGAGATTATAGACATGTTGGTGTTGAGAGGCCTTCTATGCAAAGTGTTGAAAGAAAAGTTCCTTATGTAGTTAAATACTGTCCATAACACTTAAAAAGCTTTATGTTCATGATTTTACATAGAGGCCGTTTTTTATGGTATGTGTATTATGTATTATGATCACTATTTCTTATTAAGGGGATTTAAAACTTGTTTTGCATTTTTTTTGCATCTCTGCAAGTACAATATAGACCCACTGTATGTTGATAGTGATGGTACACTTTGCCAATTAGAATAGGAAAAGCAGTTTCACAGAGTATACAGCAGTAACAGTGTGTCAGTGTCTGGCAAAGTTAAACAGAATTATCACGGTCCTATATTCCTTTCCCTAGCAAGAGGTTGTCTGTTTGGGAACATGCCTAATCTTAACAAAAGTTCATCTTAACACAAAGACAAGCTGGAGTTGTTTTCTATGTCTTTTCTGCATCTGTCCCTCATGCCTCAGATCTCTAGCAGTCATTTATCTTAGCTGCCAAAGACAACCTGCTGTCATTTGGTCACGTACAGATACTCTGCACCCTTATCGATAAACAGAGCTCTGGATATTTGTATATTTCAGACTACAGGGCACCGGCCTTCAGCTAGTAATTTAGGAACAGACAGCTGTTGACTCTTCAGGGAGGACATATACAAAATGTATTAGATAAAGTCATTTAACTGAAAAGCATAGTAATGAATAATATAAATAATGATATGATTATATGTACTACAGAAGGATATATGACATTGTGCTTAAATGTCATTTTCACATTATATTTCCCCCTTTTGATTACAAACTAATCACTCAAAAGTGAAAATGACTTCAAAGGAAATGTTTTTGCGAGGAATTTAAACTTCTTAGTCAAAGCAAATAACACATCCAGATCAAAAGAAGGATAATAAGAGTTAAATGAATTACACAGGATTATAGTTTTCTTACCACCTTTATTTGAGCCCAAATACCGAGACCCTCGACTGTTAACGCGTTCAGTGCAGTGGGCATGCGTCAGATTCTCCATAAGGCTGTGGTGAAACTGTCCTATACTGTCAGATTCAGAGAACATGGTACCGTTCGGAGCGCAAACTGGAAGATTACCAAAATATGCACACGGGTCCGGTTGGTGAGTGACCCCTCCTCCCGTCACTACATCTGAAAGTGCAGTCAGTGCACAAATAGAATAATAATGTATTACAATTTACACTCTTTACACACACATGCTCAGTACCTACTGTATACATGTACTAAAATGAGAGATGTCAGAGTGAGGGGGCTGCCCATGAAACGGCGCCCTGAGCAGTTGGGGGTTCGGTGCCTTGCTCTCTCCAGCTACTCTCTCCATACTTTGGTCCGTATGTGGATTTGAACCTGCAACCCTAAGGTTTCCTACTGGACTCACCACTGCCTGAGCTACTGCCACCCCACAATCATTTGGATTAGTGCGCTTTTTACGGGGGCAGCCTGATTCTGTGAGTGGTAGTATAGGTAGTTGTGGTAGTTATAGGTAGAGATGTTCCGATACCAGTATCAGTATCACCTCCGATACTGCCTGAAACGCTGGTATCATTATCGGAAAGTACTAGAGTTAATGCACCGATCCAATACCACGTAAAAAAAAAAAAAATACGTTAAAGTAGTTCATTTATGTTCCTTTTCTGTTATAACTGTCTGTCAAATTAAATTAAATAAAATAAAAGAAGGTTCTGTGGCATCCATTGTGTTTGTGTTTGTTCATGTTTTACAAAGAGTTTAACCTGAGCCAGACCAACAACAAAGATAGAAATCATATCACATCCATACAGGGATAGTTGTATACAGTTGATAAAACATAATAATAATAATAATAATAATAATAATAATAAGAATAACTTCAGGTATCAGAATCGATATCAGAATGCAAAAAAATGGTATTGACCATCTCTAGTTATAGGCATTTTCTGTATTCTGTATAGGCATAATTGTTGTAACTACTCCTAGTTACATCCTAGTTACAGTTAATCTGTTTTTTAAGTGTACATCCTTTTTTTGCCAGCAGATGTCACCACAGAGCAATTCTTGTCTGCATTGTATTTGTTGTAGGCCTACTACTCTGATCATGCCAGATGGCACTTTGTCACAGGCAAACAGTATGTGATCAACATAAAATAGGGCATATCATTATTCATATATACATTAGATAGATAGACAGATAGATAGACATTTATTTATCCTTTCGGAAATGAATCTTGCGCCATACAGCTCATTAGATAGCAGAGGCGGAGTATGGCACTGAAATCAACTGAAAAGATTCTGACGGCACCGGCCCACCACCAGCCCAACCCCCCATTTATCAATAACACAAACAAAATCTATTTTGTTTAATCCCTATTGTGCTATGTTTCTTTGTGTGGAATTCTTCCATCTGTTCTAATGCCAGCCAAGTCTACCTATTTGGGAAGGACATAACGGAATATGAAACCTGACCACTAGATGGCACTAGACAAATTCACATTAATGACAAAGTGTTTAAAGCTGTTATGGGTTTTCTATTAATAAACAGATGCTGAAATATAACATATACTTGTAGTCATGACTTGATCACATCAAACCGTTTCACCAAAGAATTATGTAGAACTTTTATAACAATAATTGTACGCGGGCTTAACTCACCAAAGAGATGACTCCGGCCATGGAGTGCGCCCTTCTGCAGCTTTGTTCCAACGCTGCTGTTTTGAAAAATAAAAGTTGTGCGTCCCCCCAGGCCACCGGGCTACCGGATTCAGAACAGACATCCTTGCATCACATATGATCTGAACCTTGATTGAGTGAATGCTCTTACGATTGATAAATGCGTAATCATTCATGGATGGTGGCTTTAGATGCACATGAGTACAGTCATTCTTACCCAATCACATTTGGAAACCCAGCAATCTCACAAAACTGTGTTTTAATCACAGTTTGCCGAGCATCATCATATGGAAATGCAACATACAGGGGAGAACAAGTATTTGATATACTGCCGATTTTGCAGGTTTTTCTACTTACAAATCATGTAGAGGTCTGTAATTTTTACCATAGGTACACTTCAACTGTGAGAGATGGAATCTAAAACAAAAATCCAGAAAATTACATTGTATGATTTTTAAATAATTCATTTGCTTTTTATTGCATGACATAAGTATTTGCCGTAACTGCAGCAACTGCCGCAAAGCAGTTTCAATACCATACGGATGGAGGATGTCATGGTACTATCCACCGCACACACAAAACGAGGTCAGGAGGTTCAGCCTCCTCAAAAAGTACAGGTGTTGGTGGGCCTTCTTTATGATGCTGTGTGGGTTGCCCACGTGAGCTTGTTGGAGATGTGCGGCCCCAGGTATTTAAAGGTGGACACCATCTCCACAGCTGCTCCTCCTCCTAAAGTCCACAACCATCTCCATAGTCTTCCCCACATTTAGCAGAGGCTGTTTGCTCTGCACCAGTCCACACATTCTTCCATCTCCTGCCTATTCATGGACTCATTATTGTTGGAGTCAGTCAAACAACTGCTGTGTCATCTGCAAGCAAATTGCTTGGGTACTTTCTTTGCAGAGCAATCCTATGTGAGGTATTTGTACAGCAGGGGGCTCAGGACACATCTCTATGGGGAGCTGATGATGAGTGGGATGGTGGAAGATGACACGCCATGGACCTTAACAGACTGTGGGCTGTTTGTAAAAAGTCCAGGACCCAGTTGCAGAGATATGGTTTAAGTCCCGCAGCAGCAGTTTGTTGATTAAAGTCTGTGGAATGATTGTATTAAAATCAGAACTAAAGTCCAAGAGGAGCTGCCTGAAATAAGAATCCCTGCTCTCTAAGTGGGTGAGAACAGAGTGGACAGTTACTACTGCATCAGACA
This sequence comes from Etheostoma perlongum, assembly GCA_026937815.1. Classification (NCBI taxonomy): domain Eukaryota; kingdom Metazoa; phylum Chordata; class Actinopteri; order Perciformes; family Percidae; genus Etheostoma; species Etheostoma perlongum. The sequence goes on from CM049390.1 coordinate 21,855,204, forward strand.
CAGACCGCTTCTTCCTATAAGCATAATGTTGGGGGTAAAGATTGATGATAATAGTGTCCTAATGTGGGCCAGAACCAGCCTTCAAACTTTCATGATTATCGGGGTGAGGGCCACCGGACGGTACTCCTTCATGCTTTCCACTGCTGTTTTGTCTGTTTATGCATGTCTTGGTAATACATGCCATTTTACATACGACATACATCCCAGCACCTGCAAGCATTGATTACCGATGCCGAGTCTCCTCACATGACGCTAGGAATCAAAAATTCGGGCAAAAAATCTAATTGCAATTCTTCTGCCAGAAATTGCGATTACGAGTCAATTTGCGATTGTTTTTCAGCGTACGCCTTCTACGATCCTGTTAAACAAAATTTTAAAGAGTCCACAGAAAATAGGCCGTTTTACATACATAACATTATTCCACCATTTATCTTATGACAAAACAATAAATAAAATACAGTGGGTACGGAAAGTATTCAGACCCCTTTAAATTTTTCACTCTTTGTTTCATTGCAGCCTTTTTCCAAAAATCAAAAAAGTTCATTTTATTTCTCAGTAATGTACACTCAGCAACCCATCTTGACAGAAAAAAACAGAAATTTAGAAATTTTTGCATATTTATTAAAAAACAAAAACTGAAATATCACATGGTCATATGTATTCAGACCCTTTGCCGTGACCCTCATATGTAACTCAGGTGCTGTCTATTTCTTCTGATCATCCTTGAGATGGTTCTACACCTTCATTGGAGTCCAGCTGTGTTTGATTATACTGATTGGACTTGATTAGGAAAGCCACACACCTGTCTATATAAGACCTTACAGCTCACAGTGCATGTCAGAGCAAATGACAATCATGAGGTCAAAGGAACTGCCTGAAGAGCTCAGAGACAGAATTGTGGCAAGGCACAGATCTGGTCAAGGTTACAAAAAAAATTTCTGCTGCACTTAAGGTTCCTAAGAGCACAGTGGCCTCCATAATCCTCAAATGGAAGACGTTTGGGACGACCAGAACCCTTCCTAGAGCTGGCCGTCCGGCCAAACTGAGCTATCGGGGGAGAAGAGCCTTGGTGAGAGAGGCAAAGAAGAACCCAATGGTCACTGTGGCTAAGCTCCAGAGATGCAGTCGGGAGATGGGAGAAAGTTGTAAGTCAACCATCACTGCAGCAATCCACCAGTCGGGGCTTTATGGCAGAGTGGCCCGAAGGAAGCCTCTCCTCAGTGCAAGACACATGAAAGCCCGCATGGAGTTTGCTAAAAAACACCTGAAGGACTCCAAGATGGTGATAAATAAAATCCTCTGGTCTGATGAGACCAAGATAGAACTTTTTGGCCTTAATTCTAAGCGGTATGTGTGGAGAAAACCAGGCACTGCTCATCACCTGTCCAATACAGTCTCAACAGTGAAGCATGGTGGTGGCAGCATCATGCTGTGGGGGTGTTTTTCAGCTGCAGGGACAGGACGACTGGTTGCAATCGAGGGAAAGATGAATGCGGCCAAGTACAGGGATATCCTGGACGAAAACCTTTTCCAGAGTGCTCTGGACCTCAGACTGGGCCGAAGGTTTACCTTCCAACAAGACAATGACCCTAAGCACACCGCTAAAATAACGAAGGAGTGGCTTCACAACAACTCTGTGGCTGTTCTTGAATGGCCCAGCCAGAGCCCTGACTTAAACCCAATTGAGCATCTCTGGAGAGACCTGAAAATGACTGTCCACCAACGTTTACCATCCAACCTGACAGAACTGGAGAGGATCTGCAAGGAGGAATGGCAGAGGATACCCAAATCCAGATGTGAGAAACTTGTTGCATCTTTCCCAAAACGACTCATGGCTGTATTAGATCAAAAGGGTGCTTCTACTAAATACTGAACAAAGGGTCTGAATACTTATGACCATGTGATATTTCAGTTTTTGTTTTTTAATAAATATGCAAAAATTTCTAAATTTCTGTTTTTTTCTGTCAAGATGGGTTGCTGAGTGTACATTACTGAGAAATAAAATGAACTTTTTTGATTTTTGGAAAAAGGCTGCAATGAAACAAAGAGTGAAAAATTTAAAGGGGTCTGAATACTTTCCGTACCCACTGTATATTAAGAGGACTAAAAAATTATACACTTAATTATAACAAATTATTCACATTCGATTAATCGCAGTCACGATTAGCTAATCCCATTCTTTCAAATTGCGATTAAATATTGAAAACAATTAATCATTCAGCCCTACATGACGTCTTCATCCTGACCCTGTGACCCCAGCAGCCCCGCCCTCCTCAGCACAGTGGTCACCCTGGGGAGCAGTTCATCTGTAAAGTCCCACAGTCTGGTATCCAGGTGGACCTGCTCCGGTGGCCGTGGCATACTGATTGGGGAGTGAATGATCCGGCAGATGTCTGGTGGGACCTTAAACTTTTCTCCAAACATCTTGAGCACTTCATGTATTGAGGTCTGCTGCACCATCCTGTGGCGTACATACACATTAACACATGATCAACCACACTTTAATGGAGAATGGCATGAAATCTGCTACTTATTACATTTAATATTTTTAAACAGACTTCACTAATGGGAGAACGTCAACCTACCTTGGCTGAAGTATCATCTTGTGGGGGTGATATATGTTTCTGTTGGGCTCCTCCCTGTAAACGTGCTCTAGAATATTAAAACCTGGCACTCCTTTCCATTGATTCAAGGGATCCTTTTCCTTTCCACCAAAGGGTTTTTTGGGATATATATGGTTCTCAATGAGAAAAACCCCCGTCTGCAGAATGTGATGTTCAATGTATACAGCATGGAAGTTGGGAAGACAGCAGAATATAAATTAATACTACAATATGATACATAATACATTTGAGTAAAATGTTATTCTTACATTCACACCCAAAATACCCTCACATTTGGATGCTGCTGTTGGAGCATGTCCATCAGAGACATCAGGTTGTTGTGTTGGTATGGCATTATGATCTCATCGATGTCGTTCAACAGGACGTAGCGTGAACGGTCCATGGATCTGTAAATGCACTCATTAAGCGTGGTCAGCTGGCCAAAGTAGTGCACGTCCCCTCCGCTCTGTGAGAAGAGCCAGCCTCGAGATGGATTCAGGTGGTGGTCGATGGGCCAAGGAACCATCTCCACGAAGCCCTCCCTTCTGTAGCTCTGCAGCAGGCGGTCGAGTTCTGGGCCGCAGCTGGTGTTATAGATCACCACTCTGTCCACACCCAGCAACCTGGAGCAAGGTGACGCAAAGTTAAAATACATTCATTTTGCAAAGGCTCCTGTCCAAAAAGTACATTTGGGAGTGTATCACTTTCAAACAAAAATCTAAAAGCATGTTCAATGCCATCCATCCATCCATCCATCCATCTTCATCCGCTTATCCGGTATCGGGTCGCGGGGGCAGCAGCTCCAGTGTGGGACCCCAAACTTCCCTTTCCCGAGCCACATCAACCAGCTCCGACTGGGGGATCCCGAGGCATTCCCAGGCCAGGTTGGAGATATAATCTCTCCACCTAGTCCTGGGTCTTCCCCGAGGCCTCCTCCCAGCTGGATGCGCCTGGAACACCTCCCCAGGGAGGCACCCAGGAGGCATCCTTACGAGATGCCCGAACCACCTCAACTGGCTCTTTTCGACGCGAAGGAGCAGCGGCTTTACTCCGAGCTCCTCTCGGATGACTGAGCTTCTCACCCTATCTCTAAGGGAGACGCCAGTTCATTGTATGAGTGCTTAAAGTACATAAAAAGTGTTGTTGAGATGCCTGTATTCACTCAAAATTAAATCTAATTTAATGGAATGCCATTGTCTTCCACAGATGTATGCTTTGTCAAGCCCGGGTTCACGCACACACAACAACGATTTGTTGATGCTGCATACTCTACCACCCCTCTATACACAGAAGAACATTTTATGTCATTTTTACTTGATGAATGAGCTATAACATGCTAATTTGGGTGCTGTAGAGGTGATTTTAGGCAGATGTTACACTTGGACAGAGCCAGACTAGTTGTTTTCCTTTAACTTATCTTGAGCCTGTGTCAAAGAGGCATTGGTTCAGCTCTATTTTCAGGCTGGTTTTATTGGTGTTATTGTGTCCACCCCCTGTATACCACATTTGCCTTGTAAAGTGCTGACCTGTGCATATCCAGGGTCAATGTATGTAAACTACAGCACATAAAGCTTCCTTTCCATTGGCCTTCATCTACATCTGTCATCATAGTTCAAGCGGATAAAAAGCAAAGCTTTGCATGCACCACGGTGACACTGCCTGCCCTTACTTCCCTTCACACATATATGCACTAATAGAAATGACTTAGTAACAGAGACCCATGTGATGTAATCTAGAAGCGCTACAATAAATCAGAGAAAAGGTGACTGAGCTAATTTTGGACATTGTGGTGTGCGGTGTTGTTGCTGTGCTGACCTGTACATCTCCAGGGTCTGTGCAAACTGAAGCACATTGTTGTAGTCGCCAAACAGGTTGGAGATGCAGACAGTGAAGTCAAACTGCAACGGTTTCTCCTCCTTCTCATTGGTCTTCTGGTTTCTAATAGGAAGCCAAGTCTGGTTAAATACTATCACGTTGTCTGGCTGAGTCAGGAGACTGACATGTGTTGCGATGCAGTTTTGAGGAATCTGACACATTATATCTGTGGTGGTAAAAGGGAAACCAAAGTTGTCTGTGTGCTGTACAATTGTTGTTGGACTTGTTTTACTTGATAACTCTCCTGCACAGCAGAAAACACAGTAAAGGGGTTGGATGGAGTCTCTCTTAAATATGCCAATTATGCGAATATCAAAGCCTTTCTCTCTCTGGTCCATGTAGGCTGACACCAGTAAGTGCTTGGTATTGTTGAGGGGGGTGATGGTCTGCTCAGAGATCTGCAAGAAGCAAGTTTTCGGAGGCTTATACAGCTTAGAGATGGGCTCATACACCCTGGGTGTCCTCACAGTGAGCCACAGGAAGGAGATGAGGGTAGCAATGAAGAGAAGGAGGAACTTCCATTTGAATTTTTTTGCCCTTTCCATCTGGATTTTCAACCTGAAGCAGAATAAGGAAGCACAGTTTGCACATTTGAGAAACAAAGCAAAAAGAATACAAGAATTAACAAAAGCTTTGTCATGTGCAAAATAGTCTTTATTAACTGTCTATTTTTAACAGCATGTGTGTGCGTGGTGTTTCCCCAACATCTTTCTTCTGAACCTAAACCCCTGTTCTAACATTTGACTAACAATTAAATCTTAGAGACTTAGCTTTGATAAATACAAGTCATTGTTAACTTACAATATTTTATTTTTTACATTATAGAAGAGATAAACCGGTTTCATTCTGCTCTCAAATTCACACCCCACACTGTAGGTCACCATACTGTCCTAATTAAAGCATTTTTAAAACTCTTCCTTTCAAGTAAGGGTCATAGGGTGTAGCAGATGTTGTCAGAGTTGTTTAAATATTTACTCAGGAACATTTGTAATTTGAAATGTAAATTACAGCTTCCAGTCAATAACTAACACAATTATTTTGCAAAAATAACACCACTTTTTTCAATTTCCTGTCTTCTCCTACATCTTTTACCTTCACTTGTGAATAGAGTTGATTAAAAATCCCAGTAATCTCATACAGTAATGCTTTAAATTATACTACACACACCAGACTGATAAACAGGGGGGCGGCTGTGGATCAGTGGTAGAGCGGTTACCTGCCAATTGGAAGGTTGGTGGTTCAATACCTGGCCCTGCAGTCCCAGCATCGGAGTGTGAATGTGTGAGTGTTTATCTGATAAGAAGGTGGGACCTTGTACGGCAGCCTCGGCCACAGCGTATGAATGTGTGTGAATGGTGAATGGTTCCTGTATGATGTAAATGCGCTTTGAGTAGTTGTTACGACTAGAAAAGCGCTATATAAATACAGTACATTTAAACATGAATATAGTCATTGATCAAAAATAAGCTTTTTTAAACTGCAGCACCTCTTGGAGCTGACCCTAAAACAGGCCCAGGAGTGAACTTCCAACCAAACTCACCTCTATCCATCACATCTTCTGTTAATATACCATACTATTTATTGTTAAGTTATCCCATAAAAAGACCAAAATAAGCAATGCGTTTGTCCATCTCTCAGCACTTCTTTACCTGTCTGTGCCCATACATCACTACTAAATGCTGTGAATCTTTAAAAATGGACAAATAAAACAGCTGGGCATTGTAATATTTAGCTAGTATTACTCAAACAGGAGTATGACTTTTAGTGACTGAAATACCCAGGACTCCCTGGAAAGCATTATACTACTGTCTCTCAGTTCTCTTGTCATTCATTATAACTGATTAAGTTATGATTTAAGGGTTAAACAGTCAGATGCCAACATTAACAAGTATGCACACTGACTGATCCAATATTAATCTGCATGCAGGTCACTAAATGTAAAGAACTCGGTGCAGATACAGTGAATGAAATTGTATACAGAATAAAATGCTAAAAGTTGAGTTTAGGCTAGCAGTAGTAGGTTAGTAAGTTTAAGATGCATTTCATTTTATGAATATTTAGTTAACGTATGATTTCTTTAGGGTTACTGAAATAAGTCACATATTTCCATTAATTATAGCTTCATAGTGTATGGGGCGCCGTTTGTAAAGCGGCTCACGCTGAAAATAACAGCAACATTTTGTCACATTTAGCTTTAAATAATGTTTAAAAAACTGGTCTGAAATTTTGAGGGTCACTTTCTTGCACATTTACAACAATATTTGTCAAGTTGGAAATATTTTAAATAGTTAAATCCAAATATTAAATATTACACCTAAATGTTAAATCTTAAATCTAAATGCTAAATCTAAATCTAAATGTTAAATCTAAATCTAAATGTTAAATCTAAATCTAAATTTTAAATCTAAATCTAAATGTTAAATATAAATATAAATATAAATATTAAATCTAAATCTAAATGTTAAATCTAAATCTAAATATTAAATCTAAATCTAAATGTTAAATCTAAATCTAAATGTTAAATCTAAATCTAAATCTAAATGTTAAATCTAAATATTAAATCTAAATCTAAATCTAAATGTTAAATCTAAATATTAAATCTAAATGTTAAATCTAAATCTAAATGTTAAATCTAAATCTAAATGTTAAATCTAAATCTAAATGTTAAATCTAAATGTTTCGAGTGAAACTAAATATTTAGCTAATATGCAAATGAAATGCCGGTAACCGGAAGTAACAAATTAAAAGCTCGAGGAGGTCAGTGTATGTTTATATTGTCAAATAACGAATAAAAATCATCTCATCCGGGGATATGGACACTTGAACTTGGATACACGTGATAATAACTACCTAAAATAATAAACACAGTTGGAGAAACTGTATTTGAAGAGTACTTTGAGTTTTTAGTGTCACTTTTATGAATGGTGCCGGACTTATGACCTGTAACCACTATAGCCAGCCACGAGGGGGGGCTCACTTTGACTGGTCTGTCACGTTCGCTTGCAGGTCAGCAAGAGCCTATCTATCCCATAGACCGTTAATATTAATAATATACGGTCTATGATCTATCCCCCGACAAGGCACGGTACTGTCGGCCATGGTCACACTGCGAAATGTCCAACGAACCAGTGTTAGCCGAGAACATCGGCAGAGCCGTCCCGGTGGCTCTACAAACTTATTCAACAGCGACAACAACAGCCTCAGGGCCGCCGCAGGCCACCTCGGTTAGTCCATCCATCCATCCATCTTCATCCGCTTATACGGTATCGGGTCGCGGGGGCAGCAGCTCCAGTAGGGGACCCCAAACTTCCCTTTCCCGAGCCACATCAACCAGCTCCGACTGGGGGATCCCGAGGCGTTCCCAGGCCAGGTTGGAGATCTCTCCACCTAGTCCTGGGTCTTCCCCGAGGCCTCCTCCCAGCTGGACGTGCCTGGAATCCTCCCTAGGGAGGCGCCCAGGAGGCATCCTTACCAGGTGCCCGAACCACCTCAACTGGCTCCTTTCGACGCGAAGGAGCAGCGGCTCTACTCCGAGCTCCTCTCGGATGACTGAGCTTCTCACCCTATCTCGGTTAGTATGTTTTCCAAAACACGTAGCTAGCATTGGATTGTTGTCAAGGTAGTAGCAAATCTCTGCTATGCTAGCTACGTGTTTTGGACTACTAACCGAGGTGGCCTGCGGTGGCCCTGAGGCTGTTGCTGTCGCTGTTGAATAAGTTTGTGGAGCCACCGGGACGGCTCTGCCGATGTTCTCGGCTAACGCTGATTCGTTGGACATTTTGTAGAGTGACCATGGCCGACAGTACCGTGCCTTGTCGGGGGATAGATCATAGACCGTATATTATTAATATTAACGGTCTATGGGATAGATAGGCTCTTGCTGACCTGCAAGCGAACGTGACAGACCAGTCAAAGTGAGCCCCCTGGTGGCTGGCTATAGTGGTTACAGGTCATAAGTCCGGCACCATTCATAAAAGTGACACTAAAAACTCAAAGTACTCTTCAAATACAGTTTCTCCAACTGTGTTTATTATTTTAGGTAGTTATTATCACGTGTATCCAAGTTCAAGTGTCCATATCCCCGGATGAGATGATTTTTATTCGTTATTTGACAATATAAACATACACTGACCTCCTCAAGCTTTTATTTTGTTACTTCCGGTTACCGGCATTTCATTTGCATATTAGCTAAATATTTAGTTTCACTCGAAACATTTAGATTTAGATTTAACATTTAGATTTAGATTTAACATTTAGATTTAGATTTAACATTTAGATTTAGATTTAACATTTAGATTTAATATTTAGATTTAACATTTAGATTTAGATTTAGATTTAATATTTAGATTTAACATTTAGATTTAGATTTAACATTTAGATTTAGATTTAATATTTAGATTTAACATTTAGATTTAGATTTAGATTTAACATTTAGATTTAGATTTAATATTTAGATTTAACATTTAGATTTAGATTTAATATTTAGATTCAGATTTAACATTTAGATTTAACATTTAGATTTAGATTTAACATTTAGATTTAGATTTAGTATTTAGATTTAAGATTTAACATTTAGGTGTAATATTTAATATTTGGATTTAACTATTTAAAATATTTCCAAGTTGACAAATATTGTTGTAAATGTGCAAGAAAGTGACCCTCAAAATTTCAGACCAGTTTTTTAAACATTATTTAAAGCTAAATGTGACAAAATGTTGCTGTTATTTTCAGCGTGAGCCGCTTTACAAACGGCGCCCCATACATAGTGTATTATGTTCCTTTAGTTAACAAGGGATTTGCTGTAGGTAAGATGAGATATACTGGAATGGGGACATTTCATCTGAAGAAAGGGAAGAATGTAAAATGAGATTTATTTTGTGAATATTTAGTTAACAGATGACCGTTTTTTAGGGTTACTGAAATAAGTCACATATTTCCATCAATGGTAGCTTGATAGTGTATTCTGTTCCTTGAGTTAACAAGGGAGCTATCTAACATGTTGTACCCTACCTGTAATTCAGTAACAGGTTGGCGGAGGGATCTGATGATGAGATCCTGAAGTGTCATTAGAAAGTGGGCCAAGTTACACAGTCAAAGCTGTCTCTGTGCTCTTACTCTATCCACGCCCCGAAATAAAATGCATGTAAAAAGGACGAGTTAATAGTTAACGCTATCAATCACTAGCGTTACACTGTATCTAAAATGTTGTACCCTGCCCGTAATTCAGTAACAGTTAGGTTGGCAGAGGGATATGATGATGATATGATAAAGCACATCTTGTTATGAGTCTTGAGTTGTTCTACGCTTGGGGAGTGCCATTAGAAAAAGTGAACCAAGTTACACAGTCGAGGCGGTCTCCTTGCTCTTACGCTATCAACGCACCTGAAAGTACTCATAGTTAACGCTAACAATAACTAGCTTTACACCAGTAATGTTTTTACTGTAAAATCTTTGCCATTATTAATGTCTTAGATGGATTATGTGAATGACTTTGAATTTTGTTTGTTTATAACATGAGTTTAAATGAACTCACCTTGCCTGCATATTGATGTATTTAAAGGAAGAACTGTATTAAATTCCTCCACCAAAGTTGTCCTTTGAGAAAGAAAAATCAGAAACCAAAAGATTATTTTTTTTTTTTACTTTTTGGGTTTTGAGATTTTATTAATTCCAAGGAATATTGTTCCTGTATCCGTCTATAGGTAGACGGAGGCCTTATTTCGATAGACTACAGCCATTCATATTTTGCACAAAGCAGTAATGTCAGTGTTCGATCTTAGGCAGAGCAGACAGTTACACTGCGTGGAGCCTCCGCATAACCCTAAAAACAGCTTTTAGGTTTAACAACCTATGAAACTAGTAATGAACAATATGAAACTAAAAAAACATCAGTTTAATTTAGAATAGCTTAGGAACGATATACTATTTAGAGGTAGATAAACACACTTTGGAGGTGGGTAAACGCTACATCCCTGGTCATGGAAACACCTGAGGGAACTACCATAGTGGGGGGGTTGGGCACTAAGAGTATTAGTAGGCTACTTAGATTTTAAGTAGCAGAAACATTACACTTGTGTAGCCAGATTTCGAAAAAAGAGTGTGGTTTAAGCATCAGCCTTAACCGCCCTCACTTTACACCCCTGGCTAGACAACTGTGCAAGAGGCATGCACAAAACTTTACAGGTGAGTAGTTGTGGTCAAAATGAAGGCTGAATTCAAAGATGGGTGTGGTCCAAGCAATGGTGACGCAAGTAGGTGGGTAGGAAGTAGGGAAGGGAACCCCTTACATTACACTCCTAGAGCAATTTGGCATTGTGGCTGGTGTAATCCCATCCCAAGATAGTTTCTAGTTCTTATAATGCTTTTACCGTAGCTACTAGGACAAGTTTTATCATAAGTGATAGCAAATCTATGATTATATTAGGTAGATTATATTAGGTTTATATAGTTTTGTTTTAATTTAGATTAGATTAGATTAGATACTACTTTATTCATCCCACAGTGGGGAAATTCCCCTTGTTACAGCAGCAGCGGTTTCCTACAATAAATGCAAACAAACAAACAAGTAAAACACACAAACAAAAAGGCAAACAACAGACAATGAGCAGAAGGTACAGAATGAATGTAAAGTGGCGTCAAATAAAAGGTATTGTAAAGTGCGGTTGCCATAGTACAAAAAAAACAATATTAAAAAATATTATTAATAAAAAAAACAATATTAGTGTGAGTGTAAGTAAGGGACGTTAAAATTAAATTGAATATGTACTTAGCAAAAGTAGGTGACCATAATATAAATTATATTTACCTGTGACCATAAATAATATTGAAAAAGTAAGTACTTGTAATGGAAAAAATATAAATACAGATTTCGGCATTTCAACCTCCACTTAATTCCAACACATATCAAAAGGTTATCTCAGCGATGGCTATCCTAAACCTACTGTCAACCCATGCATGATTCATGGTACATGGTGGCATACATATGGTGCTGCAGGTAGCTCCTATTCTTATTCCTTTAAAAGTAACACTAGATGCCTCTGCTACTGGTTTACCTTTGTACCATGGTGTAACAAAGGAAAGCTGCAATAAACTGATAGCCTATGTAGTAAAATAAAATAGCTTACCACAGACATTAAGAGAATATTATAGTAATTCAAAAATATGTAAGCCACTGCTATTGTACCGTTAGTGTGTTGCGTTTTTGTTATGGCATCATTTGTTATCGTGGATGGAGGGAAGAGTGATTACTAACAAACAGAGTGTAAATTGTAATTTCCCCACTGGGGATCAATAAACAGTATAAATTAAAAGTAGGCTATAAATTAAGAAGAGAAAATAAAAGAGTGACAGCAAACGTGGTTTTAGAAGATAATTTCCGTGTGTTTGAGCCCCGGTAAGCCCGTGCATTAAAGCGGCGGTGGTTTTATCATAAAATCGTATAACTTACTCAGAAGCTGAAGTGTAGGCTATTCTCTTCCTGATAGAGCAGCTGAGGAATACAAAATATACAGGTCTCTCTCTCTCTCTCCTCTTCTCTCTCTCTCTCTCTCTCTCTCTCTCTCTCTCTCTCTCTCTCTCTCTCTCTCTCTGTTTACTGATGCGCCTCGGGGCGCTAGACATTTTAACAGGAGGAAAAAAACATTATTAGCCTGGAAATCCCAAAGACAGTAAAAGAAATGGACAATGCGACGCCGTTGTTTTTAACGGAGACCAGTGAAGTCTATTATAAGTACTTTTCCGGCGATGGCTGAGCGTTGCTGCGCAGCCTCCAAACATAGACAGTTAAAGAAATGGACCAACAGATTCCGTTGTTTTCAACGGAGACCAGTGAAGTCGTTTAGAAACACTTTTCCGGTGATAGCTGAGCGTTACTGGGCAACCAACTGAGCTTGACAACGTAGATGTGACGTGAGCAACCTGTCTAAAGTTGTAAGTCTTCTGGTAGCTGTGCCAAGAGAAATATCAATCATTCCAATCTTGCAGAGACGGAGAGTGTAGGAGATAATATAGGCACAGGCTAATTATTGCTAACTAAAATGCTAGTTAACATTAGTAATTAAACCTAAAGCGCTAATGTAAGTCAAAACTTCTTGCAAGCTTTTCCTGTACTGTAAGGTAACTTGGCAACTATGCAACAGCAAGTCGTGTGGTTGTGACACAATCGTTAGCTTATTTTTACAAAAACGTCTGCTACGGAGCCATAACATGAGGCACAAGGTAATGGAGACTTTTATACATTGTTGTGTTTCTTTAGACATAAACAATGGACAAATAAAGTCTTTAAGCTTCAGATGTAAAGTTATTTTATGTCAAAGTGACGTCAAAATGAATGTCAGTCAATGGGATGCTAACGGCGGGTGAGTGCTAGGTAGAATCAAATGGCGCCATAGGAGCTACACTTTGTCGAGGCTGGCTTACCCCCTGGGGAAATCTAGACCCAAATCCGAAAACTCACTGAGCAAATTCAAATTATGCTCTTGCGAGAACTCTGGATTTCCAAGGTACACTTTTGTTCTAATTATAAAGCTATTTTGTCTTTAATAGGCTTATATCTACATTCCCCTGCAATGATTTAGAATAAAAGTCATTTGCGGAGAAGGGTTGAAAAGTACAGTTTAAACACCAATGCAAAGTTGAAACAGTAAATATTTATTTGGCAACATGTTACTGTTGTAACAGTAGCTGAGTATTTCAGTAATGCATAAATAGTCATTAGATAGTTGCATCACACCTTTCCTCGTGCTGCTGCACGTCTTTTAACTGGCACGAGCAAGTATGAGCGCAGTTCACCTACATTTAAGCTTCACTCCACTGGCTGCCCGTCCATTTGAGGGTTCATTTTGAAATTCTGTTATTTGCTTTTAAATCCTTGAATGGCTTTGCCCCACCTTACCTCTCTGCGCGAGTATTTGCCGTTGCAGCTCGTAAACTTTGGAATGGGCTGCCTCTGTACATTAGACAGGCCTCCTCTCGGTCTCATTTTAAAACTCTTCTTAAAACCCACCTCTTTTCTTTGGCTTCTAACACAAGGTAGAGTGTTGATCTTATGTGTATACTTGCATATTTTTTTAAAATTTTATTTCATTGCTTTTATCTTTATATTGGGTACCTCATATTTTTATCCCTTTTATCGTGTTATCTATTTTTTCTGTATTATCTTTTTGTGCAGCACTTTGGAAGCCTTGTGTTTGTTAAAATTGTGCTAAATAAATAAAGTGGAAAGGATTTCTGAAGGTTTGACTTATGGATGCCACTATAAAGCCACTCATGTTGGGCAGGACTCACAGTCCAGCTTCCCTCATGGCCAACCCGGGGTTGATCACATGATCAGATTCCTTCTCTTCTTTGCCCTTGTCCTCTTTCTACTCTCCTCTTCTTCTTCCAACTCTTTCTTTTTGCAGTTGTCCTTGTCCTCTGTCTCTCTCTCCTCCTCCACTTGCTCTATTGTTGGCATCCATTGTTCAAAACAGGTAATTTGACCTTTGACCTATAGGTCTATAATAAATAAATACTGGTTGTTTAGTGATCAATAAAGCAATTAGTGTTTGCACATTTGAGGAGTGTATGTGTGTGACCTGGTGAATAAGTGTAACATTTTGATTGGTTTGTTTTTGAAAAAGGAAAGCAAGTCACCTAGGAGGAGACATTTCCATATGCTCTCTCAGCTGACACTGACACACACAGATACGTGCTGACTGCCAGGGGATAGATGAGAGGCGTGAACAGCAGATAGTGTGAACAAAACAATGCAATACAACTAGCCTAGCCTATGGACACATCCTTATGCGCAGAGGTTGAAAGATTACAAAAATATTCTACTTAAGTAAAAGCACTAGGCTATTACTTTGCTTAACTTTTTACTTAAGTACAAGTACAATTTTCTGTATAAAATCCTATTCAAGTAAAAGTAAAAGTAGCTCATTTCCAATGTAAACAGTGTAAAACTTATTTTTTTACTTTCTAAAAACAGGGTTGTTGTTTTTATGTTTTTACTTATGTAATATCTAATTTATTCTTATTAGCCTATAATAAGAATAAATTAGATATTAATAAGTTATTTAATTAAATTGCAGTCTTTTGTGATTTGATGAGGGCACATTGCAATGGCGCAAAACAAGAGACTTTGTTATTAACTTTTTTTACTCAGTTATGGATGTAATTTAAAATGTAGCAAAGTACAACATTTCAAACAAAACATACTTAGGCCTAAGTAAAACTAAAATTCCAAATTTGTAAAAATTACTTTAAAAAGTTCACAAAAAACTAGTGAGTAATTTGAATTCATTACTTTCCCGCGTACGTGTTATGGTTAGCATTATTGTACTTCGGCATTGAGTATAAAAAATGTATTGCATCTACATGAATTATTCACTCATGCACCACCCGGCCAGCACGCTAAGTGATCCAAATCAAACACACCAATGCGTGAACCAGGTGCATGCTGGGTCTGGCTAACGTCCTAAATTGCCTATGGTGGAACCTTCAGCAGTAACGTCTGCTTCACGGAGGAACTTTTACCTTCAGTGAAGTGTGTCAGGACTTTCTACGGTTTTTGACAATAATCCTTGATGTCACCGCAGAAGCTCATTCAGCTCAACATGTTTGAAAACTTTAAAGAGCGCATTGGGCTAGAGAAGCTAGCTAGACTGCATAGCCTGTTGTGGACTGGTTGTAGTCTTCTTTAACTGTCTCTGGTTTTAGCGGGAAAGGCTGAGTGGACTGGCCGTATTCTGCTTTGAAAATGAACGAGCAGAGAAGTTGAAATTAGAGCACATTGAGGACTTTGCGGTGCACAAGACTCAGAGTGACGTTCAGGTGAGTACAACAACACTCTTTTCAACTCTCCAGATGACAACGTAAATAACCACTGCGTTGCCTAGCAACATTGTGCGTGCTACCTGGTGTAATTTATGTAGCTTTGTTAAAGTAATTTAATATATGTAGCTTTGTTAAAGTAATTTAATATATGTAGCTTTGTTAAAGTAATTTAATATATGTAGCTTTGTTAAAGTAATTTAATATATGTAGCTTTGTTAAAGAGGGGGTTTCATTTTTGAGTTTGAGCGTTATCATATGGGGCTTTGGTTTGAATGCATGAGCCAAGAAAATACGTCCTAAGGAAAGCTCACTGGCTCTAGTGGCTATAATTCTGCTATCTATAAGGCTGCATTGTTGGGAAAGAGATTTCAGATATGGTATTAAGGGACCACTAAGGTCTATATACAGTGAGGAAAATAAGTATTTGAACACCCTGCTATTTTGCAAGTTCTTCCACTTAGAAATCATGGAGGGGTCTGAAATTGTCATTGTAGGTGCATGCCCACTGTGAGAGACATAATCTAAAAAAAAATCCAGAAATCACAATGTATGATTTTTTTAACTATTTATTTGTATGATACAGCTGCAAATAAGTATTTGAACACCTGAGAAAATCAATGTTAATATTTGGTACAGTAGCCTTTGTTTGCAGTTCCAGAGGTCAAACGTTTCCTGTAGTTTTTCACCAGGTTTGCACACACTGCAGAAGGGATTTTGGCCCACTCCTCCACACAGATCTTCTCTAGATCAGTCAGGTTTCTGGGCTGTTGCTGAGAAACACGGAGTTTGAGCTCCCTCCAAAGATTCTCTAATGGGTTCAGGTCTGGAGACTGGCTAGGCCACGCCAGAACCTTGATATGCTTCTTACAGAGCCACTCCTTGGTTCTCCTGGCTGTGGTCTTCGGGTCATTGTCATGTTGGAAGACCCAGCCTCGACCCATCTTCAATGCTCTAACTGAGGGAAGGAGGTTGTTCCCAAAAATCTCCCAATACATGGCCCCGGTCATCCTCTTAATACAGTGCAGTCGCCCTGTCCCATGTGCAGAAAAACACCCCCAAAGCATGATGGTACCACCCCCATGCTTCACAGTACGGATGGATGGTGTTCTTAGGATGGTACTCATCATTCTTCTTCCTCCAAACATGGTTAGTGGAATTATGACCAAAATGTTCTATTTTGGTCTCATCTGACCACATGACTTTCTCCCATGACTCCTCTGTATCATCCAAATGGTCATTGGCAAACTTAAGACAGGCCTTAACATGTGCTGGTTTAAGCAGGGGAACCTTCCGTGCCATGCATGATTTCAAACCATGACGTCTTAATGTATTACCAACAGTAACCTTGGAAATGGTGGTCCCAGCTCTTTTCAGGTCATTGACCAGCTCCTCCCGTGTAGTTCTGGGCTGATTTCTCACCTTTCTTAGGATCATTGAGACCCCATGAGGTGAGATCTTGCATGGAGCCCCAGTCCGAGGGAGATTGACAGTCATGTTTAGCTTCTTCCATTTTCTAATGATTGCTCCAACAGTGGACCTTTTTTCACCAAGCTGCTTGGACATGTCCCCGTAGCCCTTTCCAGCCTTGTGCAGGTGTACAATTTTGTCTCTAGTGTCTTTGGACAGCTCTTTGGTCTTGGCCATGTTAGTAGTTGGATTCTTACTGATTGTATGGGGTGGACAGGTGTCTTTATGCAGCTAATAATAATAATAATAATAATAAGTGGAGTGGAGGTGGACGTTTTGAAGGCAGACTAACAGGTCTTTGAGGGTCAGAATTGTAGCTGATAGACAGGTGTTCAAATACTTATTTGCAGCTATATCATACAAATAAATAGTTAAAAAATCATACATTGTGATTTCTGGATTTTTTTTTTTTTAGATTATATGTCTCTGACAGTGGACATGCACCTATGATGACAATTTCAGACCCCTCCATAATTTCTAAGTGGGAGAACTTGCAAAATAGCAGGGTGATTAAATACTTATTTTCCTCACTGTATACTGTATATATAAGCATCCAAAGAGAACCATGTCATGGGACCTTTAATATTCATGTGAACCACATTTCAAGGCAAACCATCTACTTCTCTATTTTCTTGCAAATTCTGGTAAGGCTAGACTGAGGGAGGCGGTTGTATATGCTGCAAAGGGCCGTTAATATAAATTGAACCCCCCCTCCCTTTCCCTTTTTATGAATGGAACGCAAGAACACTTCTTTTGAGTACATTTGAACTGACCTACTTTTAACTTTTATTTAAGTACATTTTACACCCATGCTTTTACTTTTAGTTGAGTACAATACTCTAGTACTCTTCCCACCATTTGTAGCCAATTGCTGTTTGTTGTTGTTGAGTTAATCAAGAGTGTGTCAAGACAACACTGTAGGATTTTACATACAATTATATTATTATTATTATTATTATTAACATTATTATTAACACTTATGCATGTAAGTAGCATTTTACTGTTTTACTATTTTACCATTTCACTGTAATACCATTCAGTAAAATGTAGCTACAATATATTTCCTTTAAATGCAGTTGAATAGAAGAATAAGTAGCAGTAAATAAAACTACTTAAATGAAGTGCACATTTTGTATTTGATTACACATTGCCTTGTTAACTTTCACCACTGGTTATTAATTATAATGATAAATAGTAAATAGTAAATAAAATCAGTTTGTCTTGCTCTCTGAAACAACTAAAACAACGTGACATAAACAAAAAACCCAAAAAGAAACACAGACACGGTTTAAACCCAGCTTATCAACACTTCATCCAGTCATTTTGTTGAAAAGCAGACATTTAACACCCCAATAAGTACTGTAGTTGTGTAATATTAGTTCATCATCAGTGGCAGTAAAAAGTAAATTTTGTTTTCCACCAACAGATGTCACCAAAGAGCAAACATTTACCATGATTCTCTGTTGCCGTGTCAGTCTGGTTCTGGCTAGTAAGATGTATTTGTTGTGCTCTCATCATGACAGATTGCACTTAAAGACAGCCATCTTTGATATAAAAGATAAAAAAATATAAACTAATCCATAAAAATCAAGATCAGATTGTTATAGTGTATGCTACATAGTGTAATATACTTTAAATATATACATATATATCATATAGGGGTAACCAGGGAAGCCTTTATCATTTCTGCAGTTTCTGTTGTGCCCCTTTTAGTATGTGTCCAGTCACCTCCAAATTCCCATCTAGTTCAGCACACACAGCAGACTTTCAATGGTGGTTTCAAAGGTTGTGGTAGTTCGACTACCAACTTTATCTATGAATGTGTCCTCTGTGAGCACAAAAACTGTCTCTGCATTTCATCAAATTATAAAAAAGTCTACAGCCAGCGGCTCTGTAAAACTACTTTGGCACAGTGGTAAAACCAGCATGCTAACATACTCATAATGACAATCACAACAAGCTGATGTTTAGCAGGTATTATGTTTCCAAGGAGATCTGTGACTCTAAAAGCACCCTTTTGTCAACTTTTTTTGTGATCAAATTTCTTTTTTTTTCATATTCTGAAAAAGAAAACAGATACAAACTATACACTAGACATGGAACATGTCCCAGAGCCAAAATACACAGAGAGGAAATCTGGGACGGAGGGAGACCAAAAAACACATGCAGAAACAGACACACACAAGACAGACACAAGACAAGACAAGGGACCAATCAAATGCGCAGGTTGGGGAAAAGGCTGTAGCACAAGGCTACCGCCCAGACCTCAAAGAGTCAGCAAGGTTGCCAAGTACCCAGGGTCTCTTTTGGCACTCCATGGATGCGCACTGTTGATTATCCATGTACACAACATCCAAAAAGGAAAGGGTCCATGTATGGATAGACAAATCATGAGGTGGCTTCCAACAGGTTGCAATAATTCTCTTGGCAGCTGCAAGTACAGCAAACACAGCACTTTTTTGAGCTTTAGAGAGCAGGTCATTCAGAATCAAAACATTTACAGTAACGGGTACAGTAACATTAATCAAGGTGGAAATTTTGGATGCAAAATTGTTCTAGAAGAGAGAGCATTCCCAGATCATGTGAAGATATGTACCTTAAGCTTTAATTGGGTAAAAAGTGCATAAAGGGCTGTTAATTATTTTCATGAGGTGCATTTTCACAGGGGTGAGAAATGTCCTATGAATGAAATTGTAGTGAATTTGTTGATAATTTGGATTGAGAGATACTTCTGGAATGTTAGACCATACATCATGCCAGTCAAGATCAACACTCCTTCCTGGGCAACCACATGCCCAGATGTTTTTTTTTTAACTTTTATGTGTTTGTGCTGTTTCACCAGCATCCATTTTCTGATATTTCTTTCGTAATATTTATAGTTTTGTGCAATGCAATCCAATTAAACAGCCCTACAATAAATAATTCCTTGTGAAGTTGATACCAAATATTGTTCCGTCCCTCCTCAGAGAAGGCCGTCTCAAAGCTTTTATTTCTACGCCGAGAAGCGAGCACCGAGGAGGGATCTTAGAGGAGCTATAAGCGAGGAAACACGAGAGCAGTCTTCCCAGAAGCCGTGCAGCTGAAAGGGTTGCTAACTCCGCCCATACAGCTGATAAATTCATGTGACTCATCAGAGAAAATGGACGTCTCATCCCTCTAAAACACATTCACTCGTTTACTCCTCCATGATTTCCTTGAGTCTCTCCCCTTCCTCCTCAGTAGGAGCAACTAAGACATGAGGAGGGGAGGCAAGTGGAGGAGTTGGGATTCAATTTAAGCACCATGAGACGCAGCCATAATGTCTATTATGTTCACCATCTTAGTTTAGTGTGTTAGCATGCTAACATTTGCTAAATGCCACTAAAAATAAAGTAGAGGTTAGGGTGGTGTGAATGTCATTTGTTTTGTGGGTATTCAGCGTATCCCCAAAGTTACTTTTCCTTTGGGGTCTTTTTAATGTGGGTTTCAAACTTAATGGCGTATCCATCGAGTAGTTAAGGCGTTTAAATTATTCTCATGGTGGTGCTAGAGGAAGGGTACACCAACGTCATTAGGATTCATCCCCTGGGAACCATGAATGTACCTTTTTTTTTAATGTGTAAAAAATGCCAAGGCAATCCATCTGCTAGCTGTTGAGATGTGACAGTTTGGGCCACAGTAGTGGGCGTACTGACCGACACGGTAAACCTGGAACATTTTCAGGCCCTAAGTGTCTTTGCCGGGTTGGTAATCCAGCCTTCAACACAACAACCACACAAATCAATGTTTTAATATAGCATGCTAAGCATGCTATATTTAATATAGCATGCTAAGCATACTATATTAAAACTCACTATTTATCTTACATAAACAGTAGCTACAAACAAAGAACGCATGGGCTTTTTTTTTATGGTATCTTTTAAATCCCTATAGCAAGCGCTTTTTGTTGGTATCGTTACACTTCTAAACGATTCAGCACTTTTGGAAACGCAAAGCTAAACAGCTTCCACACACAGGCCCCTGCTCATCCCCCAAACAAACCTCATACTGCAGATCTTCAAAAGCCTGGCCTAGCCTACAGAGACCACAAAGTCTCCCATCCTCCCCAATGTGGAAGTGCCTGACCCACATACGTAAATCAGAAAGTTGATTTTAGGGTTGGGGTTGAATCGACAATGTAGATTCCAGTTCAAGAGCCATTTGATTTCTTTAAATGAGAGCTTTGTAACCTAGAACCAAAACTGATTAAAAAATGTGGTTGATTTAATGTAAACACTTTTAATTTAGGAGTAGGTGAATTGAGGAGGAAGCATTGGTGTAGTCTAAGTGATATGCAGGTATACGCAGTATACCCACTAAGAAAGCTCCAGGATTTCCATATAGAAAAAAAAGAAAAAAGCGCAATGGCACGTAACATACTTTCCATTAGAATTTTGATATATTTTGAATTGTCATCTGTGTTTTTTTTTTTCTTCAGATACGCTGGGTAAAGGTATTTGCACCATAAAATGGTGCATAAAAGTGTGTCAGTATGCAGGAAATGAAGTCTTTGACACTCAGAATTTCCTTGGGGGAGGACACCCAGACCCCCCACTATGATATGCCACCACCCCTCCAAAAAGGCCAATTCTGGCCCATATATATAGGCCCATACATGTACGTATACCCACTACAGTACATTAGACTACACCACTGGGAGGAGGGAAGGGATTATTGAAGATAGACATCTCTCATGTTGATCATTTTATTTTTTAGCTTTTCAATCACACATCCTAGACTGCATTCAATTGTTTCTCAGTTATCTGATTTTCTCTTCTCTGTATTCATATAATTGACAAGAGCAGACCAGAAAGAGCATAAATAATTCACTAATGAGTGAGCCTTAGTCAGTTATTAACACTCAACTGCAGGCAATAACTGAAGAGAGGACACAGAGCTGCATTTCCTCACCCAACACACATTCAGTTCAATTCCTAAATAGTCTTAGTAGAAATGAAGTTGTTTTTTAGCTGTCATATTCCATTTTGTTTGATTTCAATATCAAGTTAAACTGACTTCAAACCACCAGAGGAGGCTCAAGGATTCACCAGGGGACACATGCAGAAATGATTCATTAGGATTTTAAAGGAACACAACAGCTTTTCACATGTCTTTAGGTAGTGTCTCTGCATGTTATTTAAAGTAAATTGCAGTATAAAGGTAGATAATCTCCAGCCTTTTGTGGCAACTAAACATCACTTTGCCCTGTGCAAAAAAGTTGACCAATGTCTCCACCTGCTGTAAGAAATCAGTTTGGACAAAATGTAGCGCATATAGACTCATTCAAGATCTAAAATCATTCTAAAAAATGTGAACTTTTGCTAAACTTTCATCTGCCATTTTTACAGTTATAACTCCAAAAAGCGTATGAATGAACACAATATACTACTTTTCATTATTTTCCCACTTGGTGGAACTGAGGATGTTCATAGCAGTAGGTTAAGGTGCATTCTTTTTTAATGTACTTCTGTTAAAGTGAGATTTAAGAGATTTAAGTGAGATCCAGCTATTACGTGTCCCTTTTATTTCTGCCTGGTGTATCCTGCCAAAAAGAACAGAGAATGTGCAAATCCCCCTTAATGTATTTTTAATGTATAACTGAATTCATCCTCCCTACACAAACCAGACGTACATAGGGTGAAACACTGGTTCATTTTATTATAGGGATATCAAAAAACTATACATTAACAAAAAAGTTACACATTATTGGTTAAATATTTACTTTAGCCACCGTTAATGACTTCCGTTTTGGCCGGTTAAAGAAAGCTTCACAGAAACAGCATAACAGAATCCTGGTCACAATCCTTTTAGGGATACCATACATAGAGAACTCAATCAGGAAAGATGCCACAAGTGATTAAAGATGTTGTCGTTGCCCTTGTCAATTATATAAATTTACAGGGATGCAGCCCTATAAATAGCAGCCAGTCAGAGATTATCCCAAGGGAGCCATAGGCACACTGGTGGTGAGTGTGCTCGAGAGATGAAGCAAAATAGAACAAAACTGTTTTATTAATCGTTAATATATCAGTTCTAAGCTGTTTATGAGAACATGTAGGTAGCCAAGGTGTATGTGTGTGTCTGTGTCTGTGTCTGTTGTGTCTTTCTTTTTAATAAGCCCTGCGGTCAGATGCTTTGGTATCACCTCCGAAGGTAAGAGGTCAAATCTCATGAGCTGAAAAGTCTTTTTAACCCCCATAACAAACTTTATTAATGCTACACAAAAAGCTTATCATAGCACATTAATCATGTGCAATCCAAAGCTCCCCATAGTAGCATGTCATGCAAATTATCCGACCATTAAGGCAATTAGAAGCTCATTTAAGTTATCATAGTTCCTGTATGAATATTATAAGTTAAGTAATGGTTTTAATATACTTTTTTTTTTTTGGCAACTTGCTCATTGCATTGCAACCCAACAACACTCAATGGAAACACACTAACAACCAGCATCTACTTCCAGTCATCAGTCATCTTTTATTGCTCCTGGAAGCCAGGGTGGTATATCATAAAGGGACAGTTTCTCTGACCAAGGGTGGTTGTAGTAGTCATAAAACAGTGTCGAAACACAACATAGACTGTAGTCATACAGAGTTGGGTATTCTGATGTATTTGTTCTTTCTTTAAATAATGAACTAAATGGAAGTTATATAATTTTTTTTCTCAAGTTTTATTTGATAGATTGTATAACATTGACATAAAGAGGCGCTTGTCTGAAAGGGGCGTATGCAGTCCGGCTGTTGTATTTGTTGCAACTGATGGGACTTCAACTTCTAGCCATTTTAAGTTGGACAACTTCTAGTTAACCATTGGGAGTTTTCTTGTAAATAAAAACTAATAAACTTTAATTATGTTTACATTCAGTGTTTCTGACCAAAATGCTAATTGTACCCTTGAGATCTAACAAATCTAGGGGACCTCTTCCAGAGTTCTTTTTAATAAACAAGTCCACTCTGTTGTTAAAGGTAGCTTTTATCAGCTTAGAACAGTAGCTAAGCTGAAATACGTTTTTATTTAAAAATTATCTTGAAAAACTAATTTATGCTTTTATTACCTCACAATTAGACTACTATGACCAACTGTACACAGGCCTAACCCAATATAATTTAAACAGACTCCAATTAGTCCAGAATGCTGCTGCAAGGCTCCTCACTGGCACCAAAAAGTATGTCCACATTTTAGCTGAGCTTTATTGGTTGCCAGTGACAATTCAGAATTCATTTTAAAGTTCTACTTTTTGTTTTTAAAGCACCTCCGTATATTTCCGATCTCCTGTCCACTTACTCTGGCACCAGGTCACTCAGGTCCATAACCCAACAACTCCTTGCCATCCCCTAGACACGCCTAAAAACCAAATTGGACAGAGAGAACTCTGGAATTCCCTCCCACCCCATACCAAAACAAATTGCCAGTTTTAAGTCAAACCTGCATAAGCACTTTTACGCTCTTGCTTTTAATTCACTTTGATTCCTACTGTTGTTTTTCTATTGTTGTCATATTGTTTATATTGTTGTTGTATTATTTGATTTGACCTTTGCTTAATTATATTCATGGAGTCTTGCACACTTGACTATGTATCTTCAAGGCATAATGTTTCTGCCTTCCCTGCTCTACCTGTAAAGCACTTTGTTGTTTGTTTAAATGTGCTATACAAATTAAATAACTTGACTTGACAAAATGTGTTGAGTCCATTTGAAATGTCACTTTGTTCAATGCCTTAAATCGTGCTGCGTTTACATCCATGTTTGCTAGCTTGTGGTTCGCTTCTACCCTGGCTATGCAAGTGACTTGCAACACTTTTATGCGCAACACCGCCACCAACTGTCAGTCAGCAGAACAGCATGTACTGTAACCATGGGATGGGCAGACCTGTTCAATGCATTGGATCTGCTGCTCTGTAATGTCTTCCTCTCACTGTGTGTCATGTATGTATTGCAGAGTTTGCTGAACTTGACATTGATTCATGCTGACAAGCATATTTGGCACAATATCTTTAATGTATTTGGAACGTTAAAGGACAAAACGTCTCTCTAGTCATTCTCATCCGTCAGATACCATCCAGTGAATTTTTTTTTCTTCACACCTCTATCGCACGTGTGCACACACACACACACACACACACACACACACACACACACACAGTTGTCCTAATATATTTATCTTGGCTGAACACAAACACTTCAAACTAAGCATCCCCCCGTATTTTCTACAATGTTCTCACACCTTCTTTATGGAGGAATACCAAAGTCGGATCATTGGTTTTTATGGGAGCGCTGCCTTCCAACCATCTCGGTGTTGTTTTGAGCTGTAGACCACGAAGACAGAGCTATATGTGATGCAAAGGAGGCTTTAGAGAAGCTGCTTTGCATTTGATCGACCTCTTACTCTTTCATCAGCAGCGATGAGAACTTCTTCTCAGCCACGATTAGAGGGGCATGCAGAGAGATGTAAATTTAGACAAGATCATAGAAAAAGCTGCAAGGCTTAGCCAGCCAGAAGTTAGACAGATAAATCAGGTCAAACAGAACAGGGGACAGAAGCCGCAGGAAGCATGTGTGCAGAGTTTCAATTCAAAATAAAAAGAACTACTCTATGAAAGAAGTGGTACACAACCCTTATTAACCTTGATTAGCATATTCAGGGTGAGCTTCACTGATCATGTACAATGTTTTGGAGTTGCATCCAGAAAACAGAAACGTATGAATATATAGTATAGTTCCCCACTTGTCTCATGTGCTGATTTTCAAGATGAATCAATTTTGTAACAGTTGCAAATTTATGAGAAGAATTGTATACTAATATGCCATATGATATATCCACAGATCTCACTATTACATTGGTAAAAAGTACTTCCAACAAAAACTGTAAGGTACTGTATGTGGATTATCAGTACAAACCGTAAAGACATGAAGTTGTTGCTGTTGTTTTTTTAAGGTAAATTATATTCTATATAAATATAAATACTTTTAAAAAATCTATAAATTCCTGACAATTTCTGAAGTTTCCTGGAAAGATTCATGCAATTTGGCAGAATTTATAGGCAGAAAAGAAACGGCATTCAGATGAATCATGGCAAACTTAACATACAAAAATGTGAAGTTTGTCTGCAGGCAATCTTACAAAAAGCTAATTATGAATGGTTAAATATTTACTTGGGTTGAAAAAGAGCACTTTTTTCAGGCAAATTTTTCTGGAAATGAGCAAGTGCTTATAAACCCAACACAAATATTTGTCTCAGACCTGTCTTTATTTTCACATAATTAGTACCAATGTGAATATTTCTTCAAAAGATTATTAAGAAATCGTTAGGAAATAATGGTCCTGTAAAATAAAATACCATCATTTTTTTTTTTATTGCTTTGAGCAGCACAAACAAAAATGACATTTATCTCTCTTCTATTTTAGCGTGGAGGCACCCGATTCAGAAGATATCTCTGAGTAAACTCTGCATGGCTCGACTTGTGATTAAGGTTGACTGACCCTTTTAACTAAAGTGCCTTTAAACGAACAGATCCTCAGTTGCAGTGAGTATTGCTCGCAGCACCATGATGGACAGCAGTTGGGATTTGCACAAGTTCAATTTAGTTAACAGTTTCTGTTCTATTGAATACTTTAACAAACGTTCACACCTGGGAGTAGAACCCCTGCCTGCTACTGGTGACTGCTGAGCGGCTCCACTGGAGCATGTGTGTGCTAACTGCCTTTCTCATTCATTTTTTCAGAGCACACTTTCCATGAGCCGCCATGGGGAGCAGAATATGATTTTTCAGTTTCAAGCTTTAAGCTGCCACAGCACTCAAAATATTTCTGGAATTGGTGAGATTCTGAGCTAAATCGAATCAAGATCACAATTTCCTTTTGGATGGATATAGCGATAAGATAAAGAGACTTAACACAATTCATGTCTGGATCTTTAACACGTTAATGT
The DNA here is from genome assembly GCA_026937815.1 of Etheostoma perlongum. Taxonomy (NCBI): domain Eukaryota; kingdom Metazoa; phylum Chordata; class Actinopteri; order Perciformes; family Percidae; genus Etheostoma; species Etheostoma perlongum. The sequence goes on from CM049390.1 coordinate 21,881,913, forward strand.
GTGAGATACAGTAGAGTGGTTGCCCACTTTCCCTGGGAAATTGACAGATTTGGGTTTCAACTCCAGAGCATGTTGTGAATGTAGCGAGTAAAAAAATAAATAAAAAAATCTGACTTTACAAAGCAACAACCAAACAAACAGGATTATCTGCAGCCAGTTAATCCCATTTTATACCAGATGCTTCTGTATGTGATCTGTGTGTGTGTGTGTGTGTGTGTGTTATATATGTGCATTTGCATACATGTCAGCTTTTTTACATGTCGATGTGAATTCTGCTTGGGTGTGTTCATACATCGTGTTGTGCGGTTTTGAAGGCGTTGTGCGTTGTGTTATCTTCTGTTTTTAGATTGAATAAATTATTCCATTGGCAAACGTGTGTGTGTGTGTGTGTGTGTGTGTGTCTGTCACTGCACTGTAAATCAGCTCCCCAAGGTATCGCCACCTCTCAGCTCTCTTCACGTTGTGTAGCCTCATTTTTTTAGCTGGCATGCACGGATGTTTGCATGTAAGTGAATAGACACATCATAAGTGGGTGAGTGCATGCATGTTAGTACCACATGTAGGTGTGTGCACACACCAGCAGCACACAGAAAGAGGAGAGAAGAGAACAACAGACAGTGGGTTGAATGTGTTTGATGAGGGGAAATGTGTAAGTGACTGACTGTATCGTTGCCTGTTATATTTGCTAATTGACTTGATGTTTCTGAGCCATTAGACTGTGTATTACTGTAGTATTATTATATGGCCATGGGGCAATTAGCTTATCAGGCAAAAGCACACACTTAAAAACACACACACACACACACACACTCTCAAAGAGACACTTGACAGTTTGATCAATGGATGTCTTACTGACCATAATGACTCAGTACGGCCCCCTTTCAATGCAGCACAGCTTGTGTCCGAATACAAAAACCCTTTATCACAATCTCTCTCTCACACACACACAAATAAAAGGCACATCAATCATAATCATAGGCACCTTTTAAAGACAATGCAGCTGTGAAGAGAAGGGAAATGGCATATACCTAATTACTGTCTCTCTGTTGTTTACGCCCAATTATTACACACACATATGCTTTATAAGTGCATGCTCACACATGCAGACACACACACACACAGTGGGACTAAGGGAAAATAATGAAGTCTCTTTAAAAGAAGAGCCACAATTTCTTTTCACTTTTTTCTCTAACATCCAACAGATTCATGGTTTGCTCATGCTTCTATCTTTCCTCTCTATGAGTATCTATCGATCCGGTAGATCACTCTGAGTAAATCCCGACTGAATCAGGAGAGCCAGCTGGCCCGGGAGACTGGAGCAGCTAGACCGTCTCCCATTGATTAAAATGCAATTTAAGATTGCATTTATTTGCCTGTGTAGCGTGTCAGTGTTGGCAGTGCGTATGTGTTTAGTCTGAGAAGTTTGAGCTATACGTGTGGCCAAATTAAAATAACCCACTGTTCTTGGGAGGAAATTTTGGCTTTGAAAATAAACATTTTAGGATTGGTTTGACATTTGGGAATATAAGCTTATTTGCTTTTCCCCCCAGAGTTAGATGAGATGATCAATGCCACTCTGTCTGTTGGTTAAGTTTGTATGTGTACATGTCTTTGGCTTAGATGGTCCACTTTCTTCACCATCTAGTTGCTAGATAGTGATAGTTTAGTCCTGGCAGGTAGTGCACAGTGCATATTTAGTTGAGCAGGCTGTTGGCGACAGTGGAATGAGCAATATTGCCTCACAGGAAGAAGGTCCTGGTTTTGAACCCAACTTGGGACGTTTTGTGTATAGTTTTGCATGTTCTCTTTATGAGTTACCCTCCAGATGCTCCGGGTACTTCCTTCCACATCAAAATACATGCAAGCATGTAAGCTATTACAAATATCAGTGCTACGGCTCTTGACCAAGGAAATAGTATTAAAACTGAAGGTGGCCCTCAGACACAGTGCTGACTTTACACAGCTCCTACAGTAAATAGTTAAAATGGGTCAAATACAGATCATTTTTGTGTAAACAAGAAAACAAAACAGTTTTTAATATGATAACAGAATAATCTGCTCCTGTTGGTTCATGTTCCGAAAGTGTGATTGTATACCTTCTTTCACGATGCATGAGTGAATGGACAGAAACATACTTTTTGTAACTTCCCATTCCAACAGATCCTCATACCTAACGACACAATAGGCCGATTGCCAATGACTCCCAAAACAACATATATGACCTTTCTATTTACTGCATATGACACACATTTGTTTCAACAGTCGTTAATTTCGTAAAACAGAACTAGTTTAAGCAACAAAAATAAAACATCAGTGGCTTAAAATTAGTCACATAAAAGCACTTAAATGAGGACGTGGTGTCATTGCGTTATGTTTTTGGCCCCGGTCCCCTGAGTGAAAGTCCAATATTTGTTTGTTTGATTTCATCACCCCAACCTTCCTCCTCCTTGCGCGTAATTTGGCGACTTATTATACTATAATATTATACTAGTCGTTTTGGGCTGCTTGCAAAATGGACCTATACGGTCATTTTCTGGGTTAGGATAGTCTGTCACATTCCCACAACACACAGCCAAGAAGCTACTGTTCAAATTTTGTAACTTCGTGTTTGTTGGATCTCTGAGGAAGGAGGCTCGGGTCCAATTGAGAATTAAGAAAAGGTTTAATGAAACAGAATGATGAAGATGATAAGACAAAGACAATAAGACACAAAACAACATGAAAACACTGCAGCTGACAGCGGACTGGATCCATGCCTCCCCTGATGGAGTCATATGAAACCAGTCTTGAGTATTCCTAAATCACACACATTTATCCCCTGCAACTGGGGGCGGTTCCTTTTCACCTGGTGCATTCAAATCCGTTCTCATTGGTCCGTTGTTGGCATGGCAACATGCCGAGTGCATCTTCGCTGTCCAATGAGGAAAGACCTGGCTCTAAACTCTGCCCCTTTGGGGTCGGTTTTGGTTACAGATCAAAAGGTTCTATCATATGAATGTGAAATTCTAACATCAATACAGTTTAGTCTAAAGGGAGACTTGGCATACAGCCCGATCCGGTTGGGGAGAGTTCTAGCCTGATCAGGCTCCTCTCTTTACTCTGTCTCTCTTGGTTATGCTTTGATAAAGCTTATAGTAAGGGAATAGAATTGAATATTGTTATCTTCCTATTTTGTGTGCATCTATGTCCCAGAAATGCTTGTTACTAACCTAGCTCTGGGGAGTCATTCCCTGGAGTCCTTTTGTTCTTTTTCTCCTAGCATGTTTCCTCGGATCAGGGAGGCTCCAAAATCATGGTTGCAGCTGTCGCCGTGGTCCCGCTACATGTTCCCTTCCCTGTCACGATCTGCGGTGCCCAGCTACATCCTGCTGTGCCTTGTAATGCTGCACAGTGCCCTGCTATGCCATGAACTACTACAAGAACTACTACAAACTACTATTTTTTTTTTTTTTTTGGGACTGTTATTGCCACTCTTCATTCTATCCCCAACCGGTCGTCAGACACCGCCTACCAAGAGCCTGGGTCTGTCCGAGGTTTCTTCCCAAAGGGGAGTTTTTCCTCGCCACTGTCGCACTGTTGCTTGCTCTGGAGGAAACTACTACTATGGGTCCATGTAAAGTGTCTTGAGATAACTCTTGTTATGAATTGAAACTATAAACAAAATGAAATTGAAATTGAAATAGTCAACATTGCATTGTCCTAGCCTAGTCTAAGACCCCAGGGGGCAGGAGACAGGAGGCCACCTCCTGGTGTGTAGCAGAAAGGCTCTTTTCTATATGTTAAAATGCCAGACTTGACCAGATCAATTCTTTATAGTCAAAGGAAGAGAGGTGGAAGGTGACAAACAAATGGGCCAACTTGACCTCTTCAAAGACAAAATGCATATTAATCCCATCCTGGCTTCATCATACATAAAACAGAAACACATGGTTTTCAAAACATTGTTTTTAACTTTTTATAACTCAACACTACATAATATCCTGTAGAATTAGGTTAAAGTTAAATTCAGGTTATGTTAGGGTAAATCATGAGACATATAATGTATAATGTATAATATAGTGTAATGGTTTTGTAGGCCTCCACCAAATGAGTGGTGAGTCAATAGTGTCCTTATAGCAAAACCAACATATGTGATAAGTGTGAAAACGCTCATGCAGAGTGGATCTTTTGTTTTTGACCTGTGGGGATTCTGTCTACAGTTGGCATCGATTTTCTGAGAGGAAGTGGAAGGTTTCTATTGGATTTATTTAGCTTTCCTTTCCTTCTTCCTTCACATCTTTCTGTTATTTTACCTCATGTTTCTTCTCTCTTCCATTTAAAGCATCTTTCCCTTCCCCCCCTGTTGTCCTTGTCTCTCTTTCCCTCCCTCCCTTTTATCTGCGCACTCATTTTCTTTCTTTTTTTTGTGTCTCATCTCCATTATCCGTCGCTCCTCTTTCTCTCTCTTTCACTCTCTCCTTCCTGTGTCTTGTGTTTTGTCCTCTGCAGCCAGCGCCATTAGACAAACAGGACAGTAAATGTGCATTGCATCACAGAGTTTGCCAATACATACGATACTGCTGAAACAGTGGCGACCTGTTCCCTCTCGCACAGACATTTCCTTCATCTCCCCTTCCACACTTCTTCACTCCCCTCTTCATCTCGAGAGCTGCCGTCGACAGGCTGCAGTGGGATCATTGAGAGTTCTATAGATCGCACAGGAAACATTGATTCCCTCCTATGCTCCATTCTCTTCTTACTTTCAACTACACCCCCCCACCCCCCCCCTCATGTTTTTGCTTCTATCTCTTTCTCTCTCCCTCTCTCTCTCCCTTCCGCCACCTGTCACTCTCGTTCTGTCTCCCTGCGTCTGGTTCCTTCTGCGATCACAAGTTGTAACTGCTGTGATTCGCTGCATAGATAATTCAACCACCTCCTGGTCTGGTGGCCTAATCTGTCTGTTTATCTCTCTATCTGGATGTCTCTCTGTCTGTATCTCCCTTTGTATCTCTGTCTGTCTGTCTGTCTGTCTATAGCTCTCTGTCTGTCTGTCTATCTGTCTGTCTGTGTATCTCTCTTTCTGTCTGTGTGTATCTCTCTGTATCTTTGTCAGTCTGTCATATCTGTGTATCTGTCTGTCGGTCTCTGTCTGTCTCTCTTTCTGTCTGACTGTATCTCTCTGTCTGTCCTTTTGTCCGTCCTCTTGTCTGTCTGTCTGCTGTATCACACACCATTCTCTCCTATGGCCAGAAGAATAGATGGATGGTGAAAACAGCCTCTGTGGCTGACAATAGAAATGAAGAAACAGAGGAGAAAGAAGCAAAAGAGAAAGCAAAGGTGCAATTTCACAAATAATGTGTTATACTCCCTTTTGGACATAACAATTGTCTTTAGGATTTAAAATCTTCTTTAAACTGCACCCTTACCTTATTTTCATCAGCTTGTCAAAATGTGAAATTGGCGAGGGATTGTTGCATTTTCCTGGATTCATCTGGTTAATTTAAAGAGCATGGCGCCCCATTCAAGTAATAATCTAATCCCCATTCACCTATCCATCCAGTCACGATAACCTTTTGGTGCACATAAATGTCAGTTTTTCTCCCTTTTTGCAATTAGAACAGCACAATAGTGAAAGGCTTTTCTCAACACTCTGCTGCAGCAGCAGTCTGATTGGAGTAAATAGAGGAACTGGGTAGGTTGCATGAGCAACCAAAGCTAAAAAAACAACCAAGAGAGCTAAACTTACAGCAACATAAACTTGAAGACATAAACAACATAAAGACTTTTCTCCTTGTTTCAATTTTGACTGCTCTCCACAGAATAAAGTGCATAAACAACAGAGCAAGGACGCACTACAGAGATACAATATATTCTCACAGTTTATCACTTAAACATTTTAAGTGCCAGACTTGTTAAAAACTAAACATTTCAAAGAGAGAACACATATTTTTCGGCCCCTGACTTAAGATAAGATAGCAGAATTAAAAAATAAAACACTTCTGCTCTTCTAGCCAGAGCAGTCAATGGTATTTTGTTCGCTGTTGCAAAGCTGAGTTGTTTGCACATTGATCTGCCTTTCACAACTCTGCTTCTCTCCTGATATGGATTCTTTGGCTCGGCCTTGACTAGCTCGCTTACACTCAGTCACCTTGATCTGCTGCCGACGCCGAGCCGAGCTGCAAACATAAACACTTAGCTTGTTTCTCCCTCTACCTCGCTTCTGAACGTTGCACTTGCTCATTGTTTCACCTTCAAGCAATTACACTGTTGAATTGTATAAACAGCCATCAATGTAGGTGTGTTATATGAATGTCCACTTCCGTTACAGTATGTGATATCGCATGTTATATATTTCTTATGTGAAAAGCACAATTTTGGTGACTTGCGCTGTAGGTTATATATACTGTATTTTCCTGTCTCTTTGGCTCATAAGACCTTCTCGGAAACCCACTGATGATGTCAAAAATGCATTGTCACCCAGCCAAAAGTAAAATAGTTTTTTCTAAGTCTGTGAAAAGTTGACACTGTGGAGATAAAGGGTTTTCACCCAGACCTGGATAGGGGCCCTAGAACATGTCAAGGATTATAGATATTGTGTCAGAGCTGCTGTTGAGCTGTTGTCACAGGGCCCACAGTTTTGAGCCGGGTGCCTGTCTATAACAGTGCCCACATGTCTCTCATTTGTACATCCAGTCTGTATAATTTGGAGCCCACAAAGTGTTCAGACATACAGATCAGACATACATTTTTAAAACTTCTCCCATTCCTATGAGATGTTATCTTAAAAGTTTTTATTTCGAAATGCCCTTCTTCAAAAGTTGAACTACTGTGATGTAACTTTTCATAACCGTGGAGTTGTCACCAGTTTCATGAAACCCACCCCTCTGAATGTTTAGCCAATCACAATGGCTCCAGCCTCTCCTCTGACTCAGCAACTGCCAGCCAGAACTGTGCTGCCAGCTAGCTAACTAGCTCTTTTTGTTAGGGAGCGAGATATACACTGTCTTGTTACTCTTTTAAAAGTTAAGTGTATTTCTCTAAAGTACATCTTTAGAATCACAACACTGCAGACGTAGCTCTGAATTAACCAGCTAGCTAGCTAGTTGCTGCTGTGAACACTGGCTCTTCAGTTTGATACAGTAGTTCAAAGTCACAACCCCGCCCAGCTACTTAGCCAGGTAGGCAGCATAAAGCTTTGTTAAACCTGCAATAATGTTGATGTTTTTGGCCACTGGGGCAGTGGAAACAAGCTGTGAACATTGGTAAATTATCACCTTTCAATTGATATAGAAATTCATTTGCAGTAGTTTTTCTGACCACCTGGTGAATGTAAGTCGGATATTGGCTGTCTTTTAGCTCTGCTTTTGGTCTCCGCCAACTCCTGGGGTAAATAGCTGGCTGTTTAGCAGTTAAATGCCACACTATGCTCACCAACTCGTTGTCCTGTTTTTTGTTGTGGCCTAATGTGACTAACTACTAAAAACTACTAAAAACAAATGGGTTGACTTTTAATAAATTCTCATATTATTTCTAAATGTACTGGCTAATATTTGTACACAAATCTTTTTATTATGTATCTTTTTTTTTTTTTAAAGAGAGAGCACGTTGAGAGCCAGTGAGCCAGCCGCTGACTCACGGCCGCTGGGTCTAATGTTAGCGGTCCGCTGACCCACGGCCGCTGGGTCTGACATTAAAGGTCTGCTGACCCATTGCCGCTGGGTCTGACATTAGCGGTCCACTGATCCACTGCCGCTGGGTCTAATGTTAGCAGTCCGCTCACCCACTTCCACTGGGTCCAACGTTAGCGGCCCACTGACTGTGGGGAAAAAAATTTATTTGTTTCAAATTGGTAACATAGATGTAATGAGTGGCACATTACGTGAAGTAACATGGCATTTTATTTGGTTTGAGTTTTAACTTAGTAAATTTCTCTTCCACTTGCCCTACAAAAAGTCCACTTGTCTCGGACAAGCGGACAAGCCTTAATGTCGGGTCCTGCTTATGTGCATGTCATATTGTGCAAGTCACATTTAAGGCCTTCAGCCTATGAATGTGAAACAGCTCTCTAGTGTTAAACTTTGTACATACATCATACTGCACGGTGAAAGCCAAACCTCTGGGTCAAGTAAGAAGCAATACACATATTTGAGTGGAGGGGGACTTAAACACTTAGGAGTCCCATTGTAACAGCATGGCCAATTTGGTCACAAAGCCTTACCTTTTCTTGTATGCTTTTTGCAGTAGAAGGTATCCCATTTTTAAAGGAACCTGGCATTACTATAATATATTCCTGACTTCCAGAGATGGCAAAAGTACTCACTTTCCGTACTTAAGTAGAAGTACAAATACTTGTGTTAAAAAATACTCTGGTAAAAGTGGAAGTACTGATTAAACTTCTTTACTCAAGTAAAAGTAACAAAGTACAGGCTTGGAAATTTACTTAAAGTATAAAAGTAAAAGTAGCCTTGCGAATGATAATCATTTTTTATGCTAAGCTACCTGGAGCACACCAATGTTACTAGAGAGCACGCTGAGGAACTTCAGTGGACATGGAGGACATGCTCTTTATATGGCAATGGCTACATTTTAAATGGATGTCTGCCAATAGGCCTAAAACATATGATTATTATGACAGAAACTCCAGGTTAATAAGATTTTGACTCATTAGCAAGATATGAATTCAGTTGTGATTCTGTGGGAATTCACAGATCCAGTTTCTATTTTTAATCTTCCCCTTAACATTTAAATGAGTCTATGTGTATGTGTGTGTGCTCAAATATGGCTTCTGGAAAGAAAATAAAGGATTAAAATATGAAATACTAAACAGACATTCCCCAGCACATTCACCAGGAGTCCTTCTTGATGCCTACTGTCTCAAACATCTTTTAGATAAGGCCGAGGATGATGGGAATGTCTTGCCAGATCTGTTTTCTTGTCGCCCTCCATACTACTAGGCTATGTGCTAACGTTAGCGCCACCAAGCAGCAGATTTGCTGTGAATTAATGCAGAATGCCGAATCTGTTGTCTTAGTCGTGCGTCAAAGGCAACGTTTGGTTGATATATTCCCATCCATTGAGATTGAATATGGTATTGATGACGTAAAAAATAATAACGATAACTCCAGTGAAATGATGTGAAAGTTGAGGACTAGATTAGGACTGTCTTAAAGCTGATTCTGGTTTCCAACTTCGCCCCAGGTGTGTCTGTTAACACAGACGGAGACAACGTCTCTCTAGCTAAGTTTCCAAGGACCAATAACAGGCTTAAGTGAACTGACAACATAAGTTATACGACTTACAGTTCTCAAAGACGCACACACACAATCTCAGCTGATTCCTTCGGACAGCTCTTGTTCTTTTCTCTCGCTTTTTTCTCCGTGTGGGGCGCACCCGCTCGCGGTGTGTGGCGCGTGTCCGCGCTAATGTCCGACATGACAACCTCTTGTACAAAACTAAAGTAACGAGACAATTTTGTAAAATGTAAGGAGTAGAAAGTACCGATATTTGTGTTAAAATGTAAGGAGTAGAAGTAAAAAGTCGCCACAAAAATAAATAGTAAAGTAAAGTAAAAATATCAGAAAAATCTACTTGAGTACAGTAACGAAGTATTTGTACTTCGTTACTTCCCATCTCTGCTGACTTCTTTGTCTTTTCATGACAGCGGTAGGCAAATTGCTTAGTGTATTTAAAATACTTTTCACTTATTTTCTTTCAAGGTGTTGTTGATCTTTTTTTCCACGCTGTTAAAAGCCATTCTGACTTATCTTAGCTTTGTAGTCGCACAGTCTGACCTGTTGCAGGGCACCACCGCGGGTCTAACCATCTTTTTCAATTTGAAGCGAGCTGCAGCTGACGGTGGGCAAGTTTTGCCCTTTTTCCATCTACAGTTGGAATAAAGAACAAAGTTTCTCTTTGAAATCAGTCAGAATTGTAACTCTCTCCATCATCTTGGTATGTGCTGACAAAGGTAATTTACAGTTTTGAACAATGGCAATTAACAAAACGCAGTAAGGAAGTGGAGCAGGCTGAGGAGGGAATGTCTAAGGAGAGATGAGAGACCCTTTACTCCCACAGTAAATCCTTGCTGATGGGCACGGAGGGTTCTCTCTCCCAAGTGCTTTTTTTTCTGTTTTAATGAGTGCACACGTACGCACATGCACACACACATACACACATGCATTCACACACATATCTTGATCCCGTTCCCTGTGTTTGTGCCTTTATACGCTACTGCCACACACAACCTAAAGAGCAGAGATTGCCTCATTCTATCATCATTGGGCTTATTTTGAGTGAAGTGTGTATGAGCACACACTGCGGAAAAGCCTAAGTCAGGAGGAGAGCAGCGCCTGGTTTCTATCAACAAAGCATTACATTACATTTAAAACCACCTCCTCTGTTTAGTGTTAATCTAATGGCCCATTACCCAACCTGTCATCATGAGGAAATGTGGAGGGAAATAATTCTACCTGCCGCCCGTCGCCCCCCGTCTGAATGTGGATGCATGGGTGTTTGTATGTGTATGCATGCATATGTGGAGGAGTGTGCATGCATGTGTGTGTCTGTATTGGTGTGTTGCTGTTTGTGCGTACAGAAGGGGATTGTTGAGTCCCTGGCAAGCAGGACTATCTAAACAGTCTAAACAATGGCACTTTAAAAATCCCCCTGATACACACACACGCACAAAAACACACACACAGAGAGACAAACACGCTCACACTCGCACGCACCCTGTTTGTGTTCTGGCATGAGATCTGTGAGAACAAACCCCAGAGTGGACACTGTGACAAGGGTGATAGCTCTTGTTTATCTGCTGCTAGAGCTGCATATTTACCACAGTAATGTGTGTGTGTGTGTGTGTGTGTGTGTGTGTGAGTGTGTGTGTGTGTGTGTGTGTGTGTGTGTGTCCACATCTGGATGCACGCACATGGTATATTGTGGATTAACTCAAGGCTTTTGGTTGCCTAGGCAACCAGATAGAGAAACTTGTACCTACAGTAAAAGGAATTCACTTTCTTGTTGGCAACACCTAAAATAACCAAACCTGAGCAAACACCCACCTCCATGCAACACACACACACACACACACACACACACTTAGCACTGCTATGAAACCAGGATTAACTGCATTGTGACCTCAGTTTTGATATGTAAAATGTGCGTGTTAGCATCCTCAGCGAGATCCAAAATAACCAAAGCTTTGCAAATACACACACAGACACAGACACACACACACACACACACACACTACACAAATGTAAACAAATGCATCTTGGTTAAGTATGCAAAGTGTGAGATATGTTTTCTTTAATGGACTTAAATGTGCGGTCGTGCACAGGAGCGTGTTTCCTTTTTGTGCATCCTTGTAAGTGAGTTACAGTGTTTTCAGTGTCTTACACCCTCTGGTATGCTGCTTAGCTGCTTTGAGACCCATTAAAAAAAAACTAAAAAACATCAACAAAATATGAAGGCTCATTGCTGCAGCCCTCCTTGCAATCTCCTCTCGTTCCGTTTGTCGCTTCGCCCGTCACCTCTTGATCCCCCGATTTCCTTCGAGAAAATAAATGTAATCCATTATCATTATAGACAAGAAGAGATACAAGGACAAAGAGAATGAAATGCCTCACATCGCTTCTTTTGACACATTCATCACAGTTGTGATGAGCAGGATAGGTAGGCTGTGCGCCTCACTTCAACGGCTGAAACAAGACCGGGTAAGACTTCGAGAACAGAGAGGCTTGAAGTGACTCCCACGCTAATGTTCTAATCTTATTCCCGGGGCCTATATTTGGATCCCGCCCATGTAAATTTAGGTTCACGGATGCCTCGACACACCCAAGGCGCTCTGGTTTCTATCTCACATTTGAATAAGTCTGTTTTTCATGAGTAAAAATCTATTCCGCGATTACACAGCGAATAATTACCTACAGCTGAATATGGAGGATGAAATCATTATTCACCGTCAGATTATTAATCACTACTCCAGACCTGATCTGGCTCCTCAGCTGTGAAATTATAGTTCTACTTTAGCAAACAACAATAATGGACTGAACTGAGATGAACAGGGTGAAAAAGATGGAGCAAAAAAAGGGAGGGACTGAAAGAGAAGCGGAGACAAACTGAAGAGGGGAGGAGGAGGAGGCAGAGAGAAATATCAACCTGAGAGGAGGAGAAACTCAGGTGAAAAACGACACAGAGTGAGATGATAGAGAGAGAGAGAGAGAGGTAGAACACAGGGAAAATGACTTTGCTGAGCAGTGTGCTGGAATCCAGAGTAATAATTACAGCACTAGGTCCTTCCATTGTGCGTTTTTGGAAGCCGAATCCAGCCACAGCCTATTTTAATTCATCTTTATTGAAGCTATTGTCAGCATCCTGGTTGGCAGAAAGCAAAGGGAGAGAGACGGAGATGGGAAATGGGACAGAGGGAAGTGCTCTGGGAGAGGAGACAGAAAAGGACATAAAGACATGATGCATCAAAGGATGAGAAAGGACCAGTGCGTCTTGTGGTTTCTTGCCACCAAATGAGTCTGCTAAACCAACTGCGCCTCACTGTCACTAAGCTATAATTGGACATTAAGTGCATTTTCATCTACCCGTTTTAACCGCATTTTAAATTTGCGCTTAAGACAACCTGAGTGGGAATGCCGGAAATTCATAAAAAGGTCAAAATAATGCAAAAGAGTGAGGTGGAAAGATTGATAAAAGCAAAACGTGAACCAATGAAACAGACTTAAAAGTTAATAAATCATTACAAGCATAAAGCATGTGATTTTAAACGTTGGTTGTTGACACAAGAACAGATGGAAAGAAAAAAAGCTCAATGTAAAGCGATGACAAGACTGTGACATTCCTCCAGTTACAGCCCTGTCTCCTAAAATGGATGCTCCCATACAACTTAACTGAATTCTCAATTAGGTTTTGAAGGAAACGTATTTCTCTCAAATTTGTTTTTGGTCTATCACAAATACATTTCTAATGAAATGCTGCATATAGGGAAGAGGTCGGGGTGGATGGATGGGTCAAACATCTACTGGACATTCACCCAGGAGACAGCTGTTTGTGTCCCGTGTGAATCCAAAAGTCAACATTCACTTAGTCTAATTTTACCTACTTATGGTAAACAGGCAAAATCTGGGAGAAAATGTTCCGCTCGAAACATGCTTGAGAATGCAGTTTAGTTGTACAGGAACAGGAGACAGGGTTTAGGAGAAAGTATTGCCATTTAATAATTACATGAAACAAACTGCCACATCACATTTTACACATCATTTGACTGGCACTATTATAAATATGATTTATATCTTGTTGTACCCTCTTCTTCTGCAATTGTTTAATAGGGGGTCAGCCCAATGATCCCACAGCCCAACTGTATGTTCCTACATTTCTAAGATTTTTTTTTATTCACTGAAAATGAGTTCCCACAGCCCTATGTTGCCACATTTCTAAGATTTTTCTTAAAATTAGCGTTAGGTTAACCATAAATTGTGAGAAAGGGGCATAAAATCTGATACAATTCATGAAAAAAGAAATATGGGAACATAGGGCTGTGGGAACATAGGCACGCTCCTGTTTAATAGAACCTGATTGGAGAATTAACAGATGTTTATCTCAATGAACCATGTCCTAACGGATGTTATGGAACACATGTTAATTTGCATGTTCTATTGTAGTTTTTCTGGATTGAAGACATATTTTGAAGGATAGCCCCTTTGAGATATACCATCTCGGTTGGGCAGTTTGTGAGTCATTCATAAACTGTTTATTTGGTCATGGATGTTTCTGCCAAAGTGTATTACGTATATATATGTATCCATCTACATCTGTGTCCCTGTGTGTGTTTCAATTGTTGTTGCTCTTTCTGCTGCAGGGAGACAAGCCTTTAAATCTGGGAGGCTTGCTGGGAGCTATGACGAGTGATGCGTCACATAGCAATAATATTCAGGGGGTAGTATTTTTACAACATCCCTTTTCTGTTGGTACTGAAGCTCTTGGAACATTGCTCTGCTCATTTTCATACATATTGCCTCTTCTGTCTTCTTTGGATGCACCTCTACCAAGATCCATCACAGAAAGAAAGTGTTTTCTTTAAGACCTATCTTACCGTAGTCTGAAATGCCCCCTTTGAAGTGATTTTTCACAGCGGCAGAATGTTTTCACTGCTTTTTTAAACACACACACACCTCCAGAGGAACTCAGGAGCAGTCAACCTACAACACTGGCAGCCTTGGGAATCGGCTGTAACCACCAGCGTTCAAGCTATTTTTTTTTTCTCTTCCCTGCACTCAATATAGATCGAGTGTGGGGAACAAACACAGGAATAAAAACATGGCTCTTTGTTAGAAATTACCCTAAAGAATACAGTACATGCTATAGCTTGAGACAAAATGTCTGTTTTTTTAATATATATTGTAGGTATGAATAACATTACTTCAATGTACAAGCAAATGAGTGGTGCTAATGCCGTTCATGACCTCCTGTAGAAATGAATGTGCTTAAATATGCAAATCGAAACAATTTGCCTCTACTCACAATAAAAGAATGGCTGCCCTCAGAGCAAATTCTATTATCAGAAAAGTTACACTTAGGAGCTTTGCTCAAATAAAATAAATAAATAAAATGTTAATAGGTAGGGGTTCTAGAGTTAACTAAAACATTACAGGTCACAAAGAGCTTTTCTAAATGGATGTGCAGTGTTTTGGAAAAAGCACGTCCTCCAAAAGCAAAAATGTTCCTTTTAAAGCTCGTGCTGTAAAGATTAAGAGCTGAAAGGTTACCAACCCTATTTCTTTGTGTAATCCACTGTAAAGCCTCAAAGTTAGGCATTGTATAAGACACCATATAGGGGCACTTGTGTGAAGGATTATGAGGTGTCATCAGATAACAAACCCACATGAGCTAAACCACACGAGAAGACAACATCCCATGTGTTGACTCTCAACCCCTCGGGCCAAATCTGCAGCTACAGATAACAGCATTGCCTCCATAGTCTGCAGAGTGTAAGGGGGGGGACTTCCCTTGTATGAATTCGACCAGTGAAGGTGACCGTAGAGAAAGAGAGATCCTTATCCTTGAATGCTCACTTCACTGTTAGTTGACATTCATCTACTGGCACAGAGCCCGGTGCTTCAGTTGTTGGCGTGTGGAGTGGACATCACCAGCCTGACCTGTCATGACACTGCAATAATACTGTTGCAACGGGAAATAACATAAGGTGGGTGGAAGTCCTTGTCCAGCTAAACACCACCTTGCAGTCTGCTTGACACGTTGGCAGTTTCAAGTGCGTTTTGTTTAGACGCAGCAGTTTGTGCCGTACAGCTGAAACGGAGGAAAAAGAATCACACTGTGGGGAGTGCAATAAACAAAAAGCCGAAGTAGGGACTTCAATAAGAAGTAGAGACAGGAGGAAATGAACAACTATTTTTGAGCAATCAAAGATAAATTAATCTAGTGGCCATGAGATTGTCAGAATCTGACAATTGATTTTAATATATATATATATATATATATATATATATATATATATATACACACATATATACACTACACTACCGGTCAAAAGTTTGGGGTCACTTATACATTTCCATACCACTCCATTATAGACTGAATACCTGCTAATTTGGGTGGGGGGGGCTGATCTTTAATGCCTATATCTACATTGCCCATTATCAGCAACCATTCATCCAATGTTCCAAAGGCACATTCTGTGTACTAATCTATCATTTAAAAATAAAAAACTAGAAAAACATTGGAGAACCATTTTACTATTATGTAAGCACATAATGTAATCTGAAAACGGCTGCCCTGGTTAAAAAAACAATGCAACTGATCTCAGCTGGCATTCTGTCTACAATGGAGTGCAATGGGAATTTCTATGTGACCCCAAACTTTTGACCGGTAGTGTATACAGTGAGGAAAATAAGTATTTGAACTTGGAAACGGTTCAAAATAGCAAAATGCAAATAGGAGGGTGTTCAAATACTTATTTTCCTCACAGTGTGGTAAATAAGTATTTGAACACCCTGCTATTTTGGAAGTTCTCCCACTTAGAAATCATGGAGGGGTCTGAAACTGTCATCTTAGGTGCATGTCCACTGTGAGAGACATAATCTAAAAAAACATCCAGAAATCACAATGTATGATTTTTTAACTATTTATTTGTATGATACAGCTGCAAATAAGTATTTGAACACCTGTCTATCAGCTACAATTCTGACCCTCAAAGACCTGTTAGTCTGCCTTTAAAATGTCCACCTCCCCTCCATTTATTATCCTAAATTAGATGCACCTAAGAAAGGTGAGAAATCAGCCCAGAACTACACGGGAGGAGCTGGTCAATGACCTGAAAAGAGCTGGGACCACCGTTTCCAAGGTTACTGTTGGTAATACACTAAGATGTCATAGTTTGAAATCATGCATGGCACGGAAGGTTCCCCTGCTTAAACCAGCACATGTCAAGGCCCGTCTTAAGTTTACCAATGACCATTTGGATGATCCAGAGGAGTCATGGGAGAAAGTCATGGGGTCAGATGAGACCAAAATAGAACATTTTGGTCATAATTCCACTAACCGTGTTTGGAGGAAGAAGAATGATGACTACCATCCCAAGAACACCATCCCTACTGTGAAGCACGGGGGTGGTAGCATCATGCTTTGGGGGTGTTTTTCTGCACATGGGACAGGGCGACTGCACTGTATTAAGGAGAGGATGACCCGGGCCATGTATTGCGAGATTTTGGGGAACAACCTCCTTCCCTCAGTTAGAGCATTGAAGATGGGTCGAGGCTGGGTCTTCCAACATGACAATGACCCAAAGCACACAGCCAGGAGAACCAAGGAGTGGCTCTGTAAGAAGCCTATCAAGGTTCTGGCGTGGCCACTTATTTGCAGTTGAATCATACAAATAAATAGTTAAAAAATCATACATTGTGATTTCTGGATTTTTTTTTTTTTTAGATTATGTCTCTCACAGTGGACATGCACCTACGATGACAATTTCAGACCCCTCCATGATTTCTAAGTGGGAGAACTTGCAAAATAGCAGGGTGTTCAAATACTTATTTACCACACTATATATATATATATATATATATAATCTAATATATATAAGTCAATATATAATATAATAATTTCTAAAATATATATTTATGTAATAATGTCAATTTCTTTGCTACTTTCTCCCTTGGTTGTGCTGCTTCTTTTTAGTGCATCTCATAAATTAGAACTTTTATCCATTTAGCAGAGTGAATCCCTCTGCTGTTCAAGCGATGTTGGGGGAAGATGATGTTGTTTGTCATATTCTTCAGCCAATCAAATTTGGAGTTTGCCCTGTTGCCTTCTAGCAAAGTGTTTCCCAACCACTGGTCCATGGGTCATTTGGTACCGGGCTGCACAGAAAAAAATAAATAACATTATTTCCGTTTAATTGATTATCAAAGTCTGAAAGATGTTTTATTTTGAAAAATGATTCTCTCCCGGGTCTCTTTCTCTTTACTGTTTACTGCTCAATAAAGCCCACAAATTAGCTAAAAAATGAGTAAACAAATGTCTTTGCAGAGCTTTTTTGCTAAGGGAAAAAGGCCTGCAGAGGAGACAGAAGAGGACCCTACAACTTCAAAGAAAAAGAAATTTAACAGACAATACCAGGAGTCTTACTAAAAATATTGATTCATTGCAACAGGTGATTCTCATGTGCCAAGCCTGCTCTGCATAATATGTGGTGAAAAATGAGGTAATGAATCCTTCAAAACTAATTCGACGCATGGAGACCAAGCACCCTGATTTTCTGCCGTGACAGCAATCAAAACAAAATCACAGAATAAACTGCACATAAGGAACGCACTTCTGGTGTCACTCAGTCGCGGTTCGTGGCAAATTTTACAGAGGAAGCCAGTGAGCTTAGTATGGAGATCATATTGCCTTATGGTTGCATAATGACTGTTGAAACAAATTCCGGAAGTCAAATGTAATTTGAAGAATATCACATAAAAATCGATACAAATCAAATGCTGAAATTACTATTCAAATGTGCATTTTTCAATGTGTTAGCCAGCATTAGCATTCTCACACCTACCCGCATGTCAAAACAAAATGCTTTTGTCACGTCACTTCTGATGAACAATAAAGTTAGTAACACAAGACACTGTGTTTCACACATCCACTAGTCAATAAAGAAGTCAACACAAGGCATTTTCATATCTTAGGGGAAGGAGGTATAACTTTACCGATAGTCATACTGTTTTAACATGAATTTAAAATTGACATCCACTAATGCTTCTATTGTCATTAGTTAGCTTGTCCTTGTTATCTAACTGGGTCGCGGCTTAACGTTAATGTTATATGATCTCAGCTGGGAGCTTCATGTAGACAGCTAATGTTAATCCAGTCATTAATGGGACATTTGCAAGAAACAGGTTGCCTATAAAACACTAAAATAGTGCTATCCGAGCACTGTTAGCCTTTAAAACAGAGCCTACTCTTGTTAGATTATGTTATTATGTTACATAACAGGGTTCTCTGTTGATTTGTTTTTGTCGCTGAGTGCTCTTGGTGGAAAATAAATGTGAACAAAGTCAGAAATGCAAAGCGTCATAATGTAAGTCCCCTTTGGTGTAGGCCTACCGTTGTGTTTTTTTTTCAGTTGTAGCTTGAAAGCAAGTTCATTGAAGTTATTTTTCACACAAAAAACTCAAGATCACCATACATTGTGTAATCTAGGACTGCACCACGCACGCAGTGGCACAGGGGCGCTGTTTCGCACCATAAGCTAAAGTAGAAAATGATAATGGAATGTTTTGATAAGGGAAATGGCAAAATTAGTAAAACACACAACCGTGGGAATTATAAATTTTGTTTTTATATTTTAAATTATGTTTTATATTTTGATGGGGAGGCCAGGCTTCCTTTGGCCTCCTATGGAAACTGGTGTCACTGTCTCCCGTTATCCCCAGACAGCACTGAAACAAGCGCAGGGCTCCCACTGATACACCGTTTCTTCATTCTTCAAATGAAGAACAGCTTTTGGTAAAAAAAGGATTTTTCTGCATTTTAGTCAAATGATTTTACCAGCGGTTACTGCTTGTTTTGGATTGGTGCTGCTGGTGTTATGCCTGTTGCTTCCTAGTTGTGTTATTTGAGGGTTTTTGTTGGATTTGTGGTTGTTGAGTAAATGTGACTGGTTGTTGTGGGTTTGTTTTTGCCTCTTTGGGTAATTACATTAATTTGGACTATATGTGATGCAGCACCCTGCCGTACTGTGTAAAAGTGATGGCTTCAGTCACCATA